>PVHT021183688.1:7679530-7699742 GCA_004024745.2 Catagonus wagneri | reverse complement strand
TGTGTGCACGTGTGCGCGTGTGCACACATGTGTGTGTTGGGCTATAAAATGTAGTTCCTAATGTGGGTAATGGCTTAAAAATTTGAGAAACATTAACTTAGACAATTTAAGACTCATCTTGGGGGCTGCAAAGGGACCCATGCAAAACACGACTTCTTGGAAAAGGATGATTAAAATCAGAGCTTTATCCTCAAGAAGGGAGCTGGGAATGGCTATTCGATAGAGAGCCAGCAAAGTGGGCTACAATCAGAGACCTTGATCCTATTTTTCTCACCCTCAAACCTCTTGAGCTCAGAGAAATGCCTGACGCAAGCTCAGCTGCTGTGTGCCTTTAAGAGAATCATCTACTTCATTACTTCAAGCTCAGGATGGCCCAAATATCATAAAAGTCATCCTTTATTTCCCTTTGTAACACTAGCCGTGCCTCAAATATCTGTTCTCCTTCACTGACATAATAATTGAAATTATACCTGGGCACGTGGCCACCCAAATCAAGACCACGTTTCCCAGCTTTGCTGGAGCTAGATATGATCATGTGACTAAGTGCTGGTCTGTACAATGTGCACAGAAGTGATATATGCAAATTCAGGGTCACACCCTTAAGTGGTGGGGGTGGGGCAGAGGCGTGGGGAATGCTCTCTTTTTCTTCTTCCGCATTCTGATGCCTAGAACAAGGATGCATAGACGAAGCCAACCCCTTAGGGGTGGTGAAGCAATCAGATGGGAGGTGTCCAGGTCCCTGGCAGGTGCTGTCACACCAGGCCTGGATTATTACATAAGCAAGAACTTAAACTTCTTTCTTGTTTAGGCCACTGTTTTTGAGTCCCTCTTATGGCAGCTTAACCTATATCCTAACCAATACCCTCTCCTTATACATTGTTACTAGAAAATGGCACAAGTTTGAAGGGCTAAGGTACGTAGACATTGAACACACCTGATTTTAATGTGCGTGGACTTTAAAATATACTCTCAGACAATGTTTGTTTGTCTTCATATATAAGCTCCAAAGCCCATCAGGCTGAGGATCAATTAAAAACAGTTCCTGTCTGCGACATGTGCTGCTTAGATTAGATTAAACTATATGAAATTGCTGTTGTTGTAAGCTAAAAATAGTTAACTATTAGCAATTTCTTATGATTAAATCTAACAGAACTGATGTTGGATTTCACAGATATGGAGACCTGGAACTCACAAATAGCAAGCTCTTCAACACCTGCTCTTTCTTTCTTTCTCTCTTTCCCTCTTTCTTTCTTGCCTCACCAGTGGCACATGGAGGTTCCCAGGCTATGGGTCCAATAGGAGCTGCAACCGCTGGCCTTCACCACAGCCATAGCAATGCAGGATCTGAGCCGCATCTGCAAGCTACACTGCAGTGCACAGCAAGGCCGGACCCTTAACCCACTGAGTAAGGCCAGGGATCGAAACTGTGTTCTCCTGGATGCTAGTCAGATTCGTTAACCACTGAGCCACGATGGGAACTCCAACACCTGTCCTTTCTAAAGGGCCCAGGCCCAAGCTGAATCCCCGTGGCTGAGGACCCTTAGGTGCCCACCTGGCACAAGAGTCTACTATATGTCAATCACCTGACATCAGGGTATGACCAGAGAATCTGACAAGGAATTAATGGGATGACTTGTAACTATCTTAAAAGGGACAAAATGAAACTAATGAAATAATGGCAGTTAGCCATCTTTTTGTTGGGGGTTGCAGCCTTTGGGAGGAGATAAAAAGAGTCAGGTAGTGATATGACTGAAACCCATGTGTGGAAAGTACAAGATCGATCTGTTTTTATGCGGCTGTGTCCCATCGGTCAGAGTACTACAAGTAACAGTCCCTTCCCATCCCTCAGTCAGAACACCAGCATGGTAGTATGGCACGTGGCCAACACATGGCTTGTATGTTACAGGTCCAGTGGTTCTACAAACACTGATTCTCTTGGCCTCAATTCAAATTCCCAGGAAAGAATCTGACTGGCCAGACATATCAGCTGCTCCTGGTGCCCCGTGCCACATCTGCTTGGCACATCTTGACTTTAGCTGTCACTGTGGACAGAAAGTTCCTATGAGCCCTGATGCCTTCCCACCTCCAAGCCCAGCCAGCATCAGTCAGGATTTCTGCCTCAAGGCTTTTCCCAAAGCCTCCATAGCTCGGTCAGCGTGCACGCAGGTGCAGGTTGGCTGTGCAAGGTGGACATGAGGGAGTTATCACCCCCAGCAGCAACGCCCAACTTAGGAAAGACAAGAATCAGCCTAATTTCCTGTCCTTTAGAAGGACAATTCTGCGGGATATTTGTATACATTTCCTCCTAGAGTTCCCTGTGGAATCTGGCTCCTATTATCACAGCAGTAACTGGTTCAATAACAGCGCTTACTGGTTTTCCTTCATTCCTTGTCTCCCTCCTTCGTACTTTCTTGCTCTGGCTGAGATCACCTCCTACATGAATTATCTGCACCCAGATCATTGTCTCAGGTTATATTTTTGGGGGAACACAAGCTTACATACCCAACAGAAGTCAGATGACCACTCCCAGAACAATCATTTTTACCAGGGGCGCAGACATGGCTGCCCAGAGCTTACGCCAGGGTATGAGAGGGGGTTGAGGGAAGCAGCTGCCAGAACTTCCCTAAAGGTTTGGTCAAAGGTGTCCTGTACATGAAGTGAATAGAGGCAGGTCAAGGTGTTTCCCACAGCTAAGGTCAGCATTTTTCTGTAACAAATTGTTCTGAGTACTTTATGGTCGTCCTGGAAATAGAATTTCTTTTTCATCATTTTTATCCTTTCAGTGGTATATTGGAAAGTTTTATATATATATAAATATACACACATATATAATCTTTCTAGGGCCAGCCGCACCAGTGGCATATGGAAGTTCCCAGGCTAGGGGTCGAACTGGAGCTGTAGTCGCCAGCCTGTGCCACAGCCACAGCAACGTCAGATCCGAACTGAGTCTGCGACCTACAGCACAGCTCATGGCAACACTGGATCCTTAACCCACTGAGCAAGGCCAGGGATTCAGCCCGAGTCCTCATGGATACCAGTTAGGTTCATTACCGCTGAGCCATGACGGGAACTCCCAGAATGTTACTTAGATTAAAATATCTATCCTAATTCTAAGTAACGTTCTGGGAGTTCCCATCGTGGTTCAGTGGTTAATGAATCCAACTAGGAACCATGAGGTTGCGGGTTCAATCCCTGGCCTTGCTCAGTGGGTTAAGGACCTAGCATTGCTGTGAGCTGTGGTGTAAGTTGCAGACGCGGCTCGGATCCCGCATTGCTGTGGCTGTGGCGAAGGCCAGCAGCTACAGCTCCTGTTAGACCCCTAGCCTGGGAACCTCCATATGCCACGGGTGCGGCCCTAGATAAGGCAAAGAGACAAAAAAAAAAAAAAAAAAATCTATCCCAGGGAGTTTCTGCTGTGGCTCAGCCAGCTAAGAATCCCAATAGTATCCATGAGCTTGCAGGTTCAATCCCTGGCCTCGCCCAGTGGGTTAAGGATCTGGTGTTGCCGTGAACTGTGGTGTAGGTCGCAGAGGTGGTTCGGATCTGACATTGCTGTGGCTGTGGCATAGGCCAGCGGCTATAACTCCGATTGGACCGCTAGCCTGGAAACCTCCATACGCTGCAGGTGCGGCCCTAAAAAAAAGACAAAAAAATAAATTAAAAAAGTTCATCTACAGGATCTTATTCCCTCTTATCTCCAGGTCTTTGCGTCTTTGCACCTGCTGTTTCTTCTGCCTGAAATATCATCTCCTTCCACTCCATTCCTTTCTCCCTTGACCTTCATCTAACAATATCTACCCACCCTTCAGGCTTTGGCTTGAATAACAGGTACCTCTCCAGAATGAGGGTACCTGAAATGCACTGCCATATTGCCTGATAAGTCTTTGCACATGGCCAATGACAGGCACATGGGAGGACACAGTATATTGGTTTTTTTTTCCTTTTTTCTTTTCTTTTTTTTTTTTCTGGCTTTTTAGACAAGTATGTAAGTTCCCAGGCTAGGGATTGAAACGGAGCTGTGGCTGCCGGCCTACACCACAGCCACAGCGACTCGGGATCCAAGCCATGTCTGTGATCTACACCACAGCTCCTGGCAACGCCAGATTCCAACCCACTGAGCAATGCCAGGGATTGAACCCACATCCTCTCGGAGACTAGTTGGATTCATTCCCGCTGTACCACAATGGGAACTCTGGCCCTCAGTATATTGTTGAAGGAAGGAAGGTAGGAATTAAATGGACTCTCTTGGGTTTTCTGGAAAGACTGTCCAAGCCAGCTTGGTGATTTTCACTTTAGGTGGAGCTGACTCTCTTTCCCCAAACATAGGACTCAGGCCTGACCAATCAGAACATCACATACTCTGGTCCCTGGACTACAGGTTAGAGCTTGGTAGATGACCCAAATCAAGGCAACTGGGCACGGTTCCACCGGCCTTAGAACTGTAAGGATGTAAATAAGAAGAATACACATAGAGAAACAGAGCCTAAAGCTGGAGGGGGAAGGAGAGGAGAAGAGAAGAAGGCTGTCTCCTTATTTCCAATTGCAGCCTGGCTGTCTCTCCATTTTGGAGAACACTGTTCAACTCTGTTTCACCTGTTTACTTGTCCCCATGCCCAAACGTACAGGATAAGATTGCTACCAAGCCTATCCATGAGAGACCAAGAGGCATGTGAGAAAGTGTGCTGAAGTGGAAGGTCTCAACCTGGGGTTCCCTAAGGTAAAGCAAGACATCAATTCAGCAACTCTTAGTATCGTTGAATAAATAGTTAACAAAGGAGTTCCTGTCATGGCGCAGCGGTTAATGAATCCGACTAGGAACCATGAGGTTGTGGGTTCGATCCCTGGACTTGCTCAGTGTATTAACGATCTGGCGTTGCCGTAAGCTGTGATGTAGGTTGCAGACGCGGCTCGGATCCCGTATTGCTGTGGCTCTGCCGTAGGCCAGTGGCTACAGCTCTGATTTGACCCCTAGCCTGGGAAATTCCATTCCTGCGTGTGTGGCCCTAAAAAGGCAAAAAACAAAAATGTAGTACATGGATAATCTTTGTCACGGTTCTCTCTTATGCTTCCTACTGAGAAGGCCCTGGATCTCAGGAACCTGTATTTTATAAAGAACTATAAAAATAGCAATTTTATTATTGAAGCACAATTGATTTACAGTATCATGTTAGTTTCAGATTACAGCACAGTGATCAGTTACACATAAATGTACATATGTGTATATATATAAAATTCTTCAGATTCTCTTCCCTTGTAAGTTACTACAAAATACTGAGTGTAGGAGCTCCCATCGTGGCGCAGCGGTTAACAAATCTGATTAGGAACCATGAGGTTGCGGGTTCGATCCCTGGCCTTACTTAGTGGGTTAAGGATCTAGCGTTGCAGTGAGCTGTGGTGTAGGCTGCAGACACAGCTCGGATCCTGCGTTGCTGTGGCGTAGGCCAGCGGCTACAGCTCTGATTAGACCCCTAGTCTGGGAATCTCCATATGCTGCGGGTGTGGCCCTAAAATGACAAAAGCCAAAAAAAAAAAAAAATACTGAGTGTAGTTCCCTGCTATGCAGTAGGTCCTTTTTGACTACTTATTTTATATATAGTAGTGTATGTTAATATCAGTCTCCTAATTTATCTCTCCCCTCCACCTCCGCTTTGGTAACCCCAAGTTTATACTTTACTGTTTTGGTTTTTTTTGCCTTTTTTTAGGGCCATAGCCGTGGCATATGGAGGTTCCCACACTACGGATCTAATCGGAGCTACAGCTGCCAGCCACAGCCACAGCCACAGCAATGCCAGATCCTTAACCTACCGAGGGAGGCCAGGCATGGAACCCAAACCTCATGGTTACTAGTTGGATTTGTTTCCGCTGTGCCATGACGGGAACTCCTACTTTTTAATTTAATTTTATTGTGGCTGCGTATGGCATGGAGAATTTCCAAGCCAGGGATAGAACCCACACCACAGCAGTGACAATGCTGGGCTCCACTGAGCCACCAGGGAACTCAGATAAATTCGTCTTTTAAACTTTGTTCTGTAAGTGACTCAGATTCACACTGATATCTGAAAACCACACAGTTCCAGGCACTGTGCTGGATGCTGGGGTCCAACACAACACAAGGCAGACTTGGCCCCTAACTTCCCAGTATATTTATTGGGATGGTAGGGGAGTGAGGGAACAGCTGATCACAATAAGGTGGTAGGGTGATGCTAGAACAGAACCAGGGAGACCACAAAAGAGGTGTGCTTAGCTCAAACTGGGGAGAATCACAGAAATCTTAGAGGAAGGGCATGGAAACTAAACCTGGAGGGAGTTCCCGTTGTGGCTCAGCGGGTTAAGAACCCCACTAGCATCCATAAGGATGCAGGTTCGATCCCTGGCCTTGCTCAGTGGGTTAAGGATCAGGATTGCTGCAAGGCGCGTAGTAGGTCTCAAATTCGGCTTGGATCTGGCATTGCTCCTGGCGTAGGCCCGCAGCTGCAGCTGGAATTTGACCGCTAGACTGGTAACTTCCATATGCTGCAGGTGCACCTCCCCCCAACCCCCCAAAAAAGAAAACTAAACCTGGAGGAGCTACAGCTCTGGAAAGAAAAACTGTACTTCAGAGAAACGGGAAGCCGTCAGCTCGTGGAGAATTAGTACAGCAGTAGCCCTGAAACAAACGGCTCTAGAGAGCGGGTGAAGGACCCAACTGTGAAAGACCCCAAACCACCTTAGCCCTCCAGAATGTCATGTGTCCTTGCCTTCGAAAGCCCCTTCGCCCCTAGTGGAGCCAGGCCCGCGCCCTGGGTCGCCAACTCGCGCCCGACCACCGCAGGGTCCGGTACCAACCACCCAGCTCCCCGCCTGGGGGAGGGAGCCAAGTGGGGCGGGGCTCGGCTCTACGGGGACGCTCCCCCGCCCCCTGGAGACTGCGCTGGACGTGCCCGCCCTGCGCGATGACGTCAGCGCGCCCGCGCGCGCCAGGGGAGTGGGAGCTGCGGCCCGGGAAGCGCAGAGGGTCCGGTAACCCGGGCTGGGCGGGGGAGAGGAAGGGGCGGGACAGGGAGCCCCCCCCCCAAGAGTGCGGGCTCGCGGTTCGGATCCGGAAGGGGAGCCCGAGAGTTGCTCAGCCTCCCTCCTTTCCCCCGCAGCAGGCCCCGCCCGGCCCGGCGATGGAGTTTCCGGACCTGGGGGCTCACTGTTCGGAGCCGAGCTGTCAGCGCTTGGGTGAGGGGGTGAGGGGCGGAGCCCGAGGGGGGCGTGGCCGGGCAGAGAGGGGCTAGAAACTGCGGTGAGGGTGGGCTCCAGGCTAGAAGAGCCAGAGGCGTGGCTCGGGGTTGGGGGCGTGGCTAAGGGTGTTGTGGACGCGGGTGCAGTTCGTTGCCAAGTACCGTGGCGTTTTCCTTCCCCGGTGGAAGGCTTGAATGAGCGGGAACGACATCGAGGTCCCTGCTGGACCTGCAATCCGACCCACTTCCTGCAGATTTTCTGCCGCTTAAGTGTGACGCCTGCTCGGGCATTTTCTGCGCAGACCATGTGGCCTACGCCCAGCATCACTGTGCATCTGCTTACCAAAAGGTGAGGGGGCGGTATGAGGGTGCAAAGAGGTGGGTGGGTTGAGGCTGCCTACAGTATCTCCTTAATCCTTCTGCCTTCCATTTCCTCTCCTTCATCGTCTTTCTGAGGCTCAGTGCTGGGAACATGGTATTTCCTTTTGTATTGATGGGGGGCATATCCAGGTTCTTTCACAACTGGGGATTTGGCTGGACCCCAGTAAGCCACAGACCGACCCGTTCTCCCTAACTATAGGATATCCAGGTACCTGTGTGCCCACTTTGTAATGTGCCTGTTCCTGTGGCCAGAGGAGAGCCCCCTGACCGTGCTGTTGGGGAGCATATTGACCGCGACTGTCGCTCTGATCCAGCTCAGCAAAAACGGAAGGTAAGTGTTGGCAGGTCAGCTGGGACTACAGATGCCTGGAAACTTGAACGACTCTTAGGATGGGGTTGAAGGAGGATCAGAGCCTCAGCATAGACAATCCTTCCTGCCCACCTCAGATCTTCACCAATAAATGTGAACGCTCTGGCTGCCGGCAGCGGGAAATGATGAAACTGACCTGTGAACGCTGTGGCCGAAACTTTTGCATCAAGCACCGTCACCCACTGGACCATGATTGCTCTGGGGAGGGGCACCCAACTAGTAGGGCAGGGTAATTGCAACTGAGTCTCCTCTGCCTGCCTTTGGGACCATCCTATCCTTTTGGAACTGACTCAGCGTCTGTCATTATAGTTGGGAAGCTTCACCCTGTCCCTTTTGGCTAGGGGAGTCCTTTATTTCCTTTTCAAGTGCATGCTTTCCAGACCTTTTGGCGGAGCTCCCCTCCTGACTTCTGGGTCAGGGCTGGGAGGAACACGCAGGCTGGCTGTGCCTGGACGCATGCCAAGAGTGTTTCTTCCCTACAGACTTGCTGCCATCTCCAGAGCACAAAGCCTAGCTTCTTCTGCAAAGACCATCCCCAGCCCAAACCAAACCTTGCCTTCATCTACCTCTGCCAGCAGGTAAGCCTGCCTGTTTCCCCTTCCCCGTTTTTCCCTTCACATCCCTGACCTCCGCCTCTCGAATGTCTGCCATAGAGCCACAACTCAGTCTCCGTCCCGGACCACCCCTCCCGTGATCGCTTTGCAGAATGGCTTGGTGAGTTGGGCAGAGGTTGGGATGGACAGAAGCAAATCCAGAGTAAAGTCGGAGGCAGCTGGTCTTATTTTTCCTTTTGCAGAGTGAGGATGAGGCTCTGCAGCGAGCCCTGGAGCTCTCCCTGGCAGAGACCAAACCCCAGGTCCCAAGGTACCTACTCTCTGGTGAAAGAGGGTGGGACGTGGGTAAGGGCTCAGTTTGGAGGTAGGTAGGTGGGGCTGCTCTCAGCTGATCCAGAATAAGTTAGGAACTTGGACTCAGAATTAAGCTTTTGAATTGTATGACCTTTGACAAGTTCTTTAACCCACTAAGGTCTTAATTTCCCCTGTAAAATGGGGACAGAACTAACACTTACCTTGTAGGGTTGCTCTGAAAATTGATGTTAAAACTCAGAAATGCTCAGAACAGTGATGCTTAACAGATGAAATGATGTTTTAGATACTGTCATTTTAGAGACTAAAGATACATTAGACACATTTTAGATACAGTCATCGAACTTAAGCTGTTCCTCCCTCCCAGTTCTCAGGAGGAAGAAGATTTAGCCTTAGCACAAGCACTGTCAGCCAGCGAGGCAGAATACCGACAGCAGCAGGTATGAGAATGGGGTGGAGACAGGGCCTGCGCTGGGGGGAAGTCAGTAGCTTATGGGGGGGGCGGGGGGAGGGTGTTCTTCCAAGGGGTAGAGTTTGGGAATGAGGGTTATACTTTTGTTTTCACTCTGACTGCAGCCCATGCTGAGCTCTGAACTGAGGACTGTCCACCCTCATTTCCTTGACAGTGCACCCTGTCTTCCTCTCCTTTCCCTCCTCTTGCTCCAGGCTCAAAGCCGCAGCTTGAAGCCGTCCAACTGCAGCCTGTGCTAGGGCCTTGGGCTTGGGGAGGGAGGCTCAGCTGAGGAGGACTGTGGCCCTCGCACCTCTAGGGTCCACAGGGAGAGGAGGCCCAGAGCAGCCTGGAGGGAAGATGAGGAGCAGCGTCGTGGAGGCATCTCCAGGGGTCACCGGCAGAAACAGCTGGTGGAGCTGAGCCTACAGGTGGCTTTGCTGCCTCTCCAGCTGCATGGAACTGTCCCCTGGCTGGGCCCTGCGTCTTAACCCCGTATCCTGGAGCGGCCCCGAGGTGTAGGGGGCAGGCGGGGGTGCTGAGAAAGAATAAAGCATCTTGGAGGTCAAGAAGACATGAGAGTGTTGTGTTTCTTTCTCAGCCAGAGCGTCCTGTCAAGAATGCTCACCTGACCTAAGGGTAGAGGCCCACTGCAGTTGCCCACACCACAAAGTCACAGGGCCCTCGGCACGGTCCACGCTTTTATTTCCCCCCAAAGGCCTTTTTGAAAGGCCCTTTCCCTCACCACAGCTAGCACCAAGACCAGAATGAAAGATGGCAGGGAAGAGGGCTACGACGTATTTCCCTAAAGTTATCCTCTGGAAGGGACGTGGCCACGACTACTGTCACCATGTCTTAGTCTTGGACTTTGTGTCTTCAGAGACTTCTTCTTGTCCTTGCTGCTGTAGCTGCCACATGTCAGCATACACACCGCCTCGGGACAACAGAGCCTCGTGCCTGGGGCAAGGAGAAAAATACATGACAACAGAGCCTGGTGCCTGGGGCAAGGAGAAAAATACATGACAACAGAGCCTCGTGCCTGGGGCAAGGAGAAAAATACATGACAACAGAGCCTCGTGCCTGGGGCAAGGAGAAAAATACATGACAACAGAGCCTCGTGCCTGGGGCAAGGAGAAAAATACATGACAACAGAGCCTCGTGCCTGGGGCAAGGAGAAAAATACATGACAACAGAGCCTTGTGCCTGGGGCAAGGAGAAAAATACATGACAACAGAGCCTCATGCCTGGGGCAAGGAGAAAAATACCTAAGTCCCAACCAACTGTCAGTTTTACCCAAAGAGTCCTCGCCACAAGCCTGTGAGAACAGGGCACTGGTGAGGGAGAGCCTTCCAGAGACCCCTGGGGTTCCACCTTTTCCCGGGCCCCGGATTCAGAGGCCCTTCCCTGTCCATCCCTCGGGGTCCCTTACCGCCCTCGCTCCACGATGCAGCCGTCCTTGATGACGAGGATCTGGTCGGCAGTGACCACGGTTGAGAGCCTGAGAGGCCAGAGATGAATCACCCACCACACCACCGAGGTGGGCCCCCGCCACCCGCCACCCGCCGTACCTGTGTGCCACTACGATGGTGGTGCGGTTGGCACAGACTTTGGCCAGAGAAGCCTGGATGGCCCTCTCGTTAGATGTATCCAGTGCGGACGTCGCCTGCAGAGAGGGACTGGGTCAAGGTGCCCCTGGCACCAAATCCCCGGGGGGTGGGGGGGAAGAGGAGGCCAGCTGCTGGCCGGGGCCTCAGGAATCAGAGAGAGTCTTGCTTGGGCTTCACAGCTGTAAGGTGTCTTGGGGAGACTCGGGTTTGTGACAGCAGCGATGGCGGGGGAGTGGGCCGCCCGGGGCCCTCACCTCGTCCAGCAGAACGATGTGCGGAGCCTTGAGAATGGTGCGCGCGATGGCCACCCGCTGCTTCTCCCCTCCGCTCAGCTTCAGTCCCCGCTCGCCCACCTGCGTCTCGTACCCTGTGGATATTGCCCACCTCAAGTCACACGTAATCGACTGGGTCTCTGTGACCAGATGGGCAAGGAAGGGACGGACAGAGGTCAGAGGGAGTAACGGGACCAAACTGGGCAGGGGAGGGACCCCGCCGGGGAGACTCACCTTCAGGGAAAGCCATAATGGTGTCGTGGATGCCTGCAGCCTGAGCTGCCGCCTTCACCTCGTCATTCCCAGCCGTGATGCGGCCGTAGCGGATATTGTTGGCGATGGTGTCGTTGAAGAGGACAGTGTCCTGAGGCACAACTCCAATGTGAGACCGAAGAGAGACCTGGGTCACCTGGGGCCAAAAGACCATATGCTCTGGCCTGTGAGAGCCCACCAGGCCTGGAAGGTAGGCTGGGCTGGCGGGAGGCACAGGGGCTGAGAGGCGCCGTGTGAGAGTCCTGCCTCCACCTTCCCGAACCCTAGCTGTGCGGGCAATTCACTTCACCTGTTTCCCCATCGACAGAGACAGAATACATTCTCTCCCTGCTTCCCCGGAAGCTGCAGATCCCCGCGCCCTGTGCGGCACCATACGAATCATTCTCATGATGGCTTTCCTTACGAAGGTCACATGCTGCTAAAGGCTGAGGTCTCCTGGCCTAGCTCTTGGCAGCGGGGACATCTCCATCCCCACTTCCCAGATGCCCAGCACCTGCCATTCTGTCACGCACAGGCCCCTAAATTGCAGTCTTTCTCCCAAGCATCCTTACCTGGGAAATGTCCTGCCCATCGATTCGGATGCAGCCAGAGGTGATGTCATAAAAGCGAAACAGCAGGCGCAAAATTGTGCTCTTCCCTGACCCAGATGGGCCCACCTGTTGCAGGAGAAAGGGAGGGGAAACGTTCTCGGACCTGTTGGTTTTTCAGGTTTTTCTCTCCCAGCGGCCACCAACGTCCTGGCTGCCAGGTTCAAGCCAGTGGCCCGGCATGACAGGGCTCTCTGACCCCACAGCCTGGGTCCCAAGCTACCATGGGGGCAGTGGAATAAGGGGAGCTCAAGCAGCCTGGGCCCCCTGGCGGGGTCTCTTCTCACCAGGGCCAGTGTCTGTCCGGGCATCACAGTGAAGGACACATCCTGCAGGGTCTCCCGCCTGCAAGGAAGGAAGGGCGTGGCCACCAGGCCTGCACACTCCTGGGGGCCCCCTCCAACACCAGAGTTGCTACTGGGCCCCGCCCCTTTCCTGCTTGCTCAGGCTCTCATCCCACATGGTGGGGGCTGAGAAGCAGGGGGGAGGGGCAGGAAGGCAGCGTGTAAAGGGACGCTGGGAAAGGGGGCCCGAGGGACGGTGAGGAGGCAGAGCTCACCCATCGGTGTAGCTGAAGTGCACGTTCTCAAACTCGATCTGGCCCCTCTGAAAGCGAAGGGGCCCTGCTCCAGGAACGTCCTTCACCTGGGAGAGTGCCACCAACGTGTGCCCTTACAGGCCTGGAATTCTCCAGATGCAAGAGCCACCGGTGGTGCAGGCTCCCGCTCCCTCCCTCCCGCCTCTCTCTCCTCACTCACCTCTGTCTCCTCTTTCAGCAGGTCAAACATGTTCTCCATGTCGATGAAGTTGGTCTGGATCATCCTGCAAGAAGGGTGCTTGCTGGAGCTCCTCAGAGGAGCTGGGCAAATGACAGTGCGTGCCGCCCGGTCAGGGACGGCCGGGTCGGGTTACCTGTAGTAGGTGCCAAACCAGTTGAGGGGCATGTACAGCTGGATGATGTAGGTGCCGAACAGCACATAGTCCCCGACCTGTGGCCATCCAGGGAAGAGGACGGAGTCACGGGAGGCCTGTGGCTGTCACCCTGCCCACTTCCCACCCAGAAAAAGGGGTGGCTCCCCCCCCACACCCCGCCCCGGCCCAGCACGCTTCCCTCACCTGCAGCTTCCGCTCACTGACAAAGTACGCGCACAGCAGGGAGCCGGCGAGGAGCCCAAGTCCAATCACCAGGTTCTGGGTCTGGTTTAGTAAAACCAGCGAAGCGCTTGACTTCCACTCCAAACTCTGGGGCGATGGCAAAGACAGGAATGTCAGATCCACGCTAATTGTCACCAAATCCCAACCTGGACCCAGGCACCTTCAACCCCACAGCCCCAATTTTACGCCTCTTGCTCCTGGCAATTCCAAAAGACCAGGCCATTGCTCTCGGCAGGCCTCAAACTAGCATCCTCACCTGATATTTGATGATGGCCTCGCGATAGCGGTCCACCTCATAGCCCTCCGCGTTGTAATACTTCACCTGATGAATTCAAACCATCGCTGTTCCACTGATGTTTAGCCGCAAACTGTAAACAGCACCCACCATGCCCTCCCAGCTCTCAACAGCCCCCAGGGCCCCAGGCACACTGTCCACATCTCTGCTCCTCACAACACTGCCACTGTTACCGTCTGAGGCCTTTGTTACCGTCTCAAAGTTTAGCAAAGAGTCCACGGCCCGGGCCCGGGTGGCATTCTCCTGCATATTCATGGCACGTCTGAATTTCGTTCTCCACTCGGTGACCACGATGGTCAGGACTAAGGAGCGACAGGACAAGGAGGGGGGAGAAGAAGAGGTCAAAACATCACCCCCAAAAGCAGAGACCAGGCACATACGCCTGCTGCCCGCCACGTACACACCAGTCTGGCACTACAGCCCGGGATCCAGATTCAAAAGGGAGAGAGGAGAGTTCCCATTGTGGCTCAGTGGTTAATGAACCCGACTAGCATCCATGAGGATTTGGGTTTGAACCCTGGCCTCGCTCAGTGGGTTAAGGATCTGGCATTGCTGTGAGCTGGGGTTTAGGTCGCAGGGGTTTAGGTCGCAGACGCGGCTCGGATCCCGCGTTGCTGTGGCTGTGGCGTAGGCCGGCGGCTTCAGCTTCAATTGGACCCCTAGCCTGGGAACCTCCATATGCTGCGGGTGTGGCCCTAAAAAAGACAAAAAAGGGAAAAAAGGGGGGGAGACTTAAGCTCCTGAGGGAAGGGGCCGTGTCCAAGACATCTTTGCAGCCTGCACAAAGCCTGTGTGAAAATGGTTCTGGTGAACAGATGAAGGCCGGCTGCCTCCCGTTACAAAAAGGAGGTTCCTCCTCGACCCACATCCACGGTGGCAGCTAACGTGACGAGGATACATACCCAGGGTAAAGGAGGTTCCCTTGGCACAGAAGTCTCACTCGTTACATTGGGAAGCAGCAGGACCTAGTAATCTGCAGCCTCCCAAAGCAGGGGTTTGCCTGAGCAGGGGCAGGGCTCACGCTCAAGGGAATCTGGGCTTGGACTGAGGGAGATGTCTTCACCAAGCAGCACTCACGGAGGTAAAGACTCATGCACAGGAACACGATGAGGCCAAACCAGGTGTTGAAGAACATGCTGAAGTAGATGATGCCAATGATGATGTCGGCCAGCGTGGGGAGGATATTGAATACCAGGTAGCTAGGAGGCAAAGTCAAGCAACGAAGAAAGGCTTGAGGACTTGGAGCCAGCAGCTCTTCCTAGAGGTTCCAGTGCAGTGTTCTGCTTTCAAGGGCAACACACTGGAATCAAGCTAAATGCTCAAGAGGTACGTGGCTAAACAAACTATAGCATGCTCACCCTACGGAATGCTGGGGCCCAGTTATAATGAATGAGGCAGAGATCAGAACACCTCTCCCTGCCATTCTGATAACAGAGCCATGCTGAGGATGACGACTGTGTCGTGATGCTGTTTTAGGAAGAACCTCCACAATGCTTCGTCAGTTCCACGAGTCTGCACACGTATTTGTAAAAAAATGCAACAAAGCAGAACTCGACGTACTAAACCAAAAGGGAACCTCTGGAGAAACGAGTGGCATTTCAAAGAGATTTGCCCTCTGTTTGGACTATGAGAGCCCGTGGAGATGAATCTTAATAATTTCAATGATTAAAAAAGAAATCCAAAGAACAGAGGAGCAGCTCCTCAGCTGGGTCCGTGCTGCTGACAAGCCCGCCCCGCTGGCTTCTCCAGCCCCGCCCTCCCACGCCGACTGGGCACCTGAGCAGCCCGGTGACACTGGACGTGCCCCGGTCCACGATCCGCAGCACCTCCCCCGTGCGGCGCCCCAGGTGCCAGCGCAGCGAGAGCTCGTGCAGGTGGGAGAAGAGGCGCAGCTCCACCCGCCGCGAGGTGAACTGCTGCACCCGGATCCATAGGAACGTGCGCAGGTTGCTCACGAAGCCTGGGGGGAGCCAGGGGAGGCCTCGGTGGGGCTGAGGGGCCCAGTGACCTCAGCCTGGCAGCAACAGGTGAAAGTTCCGAGAGCAGTGAGGGGCCTGGGGGAGGGAGGCCTGCGGAGGAGGGACAGGGGCCGCTGCCAATCAGGGTGAGAATAGAGTCCCTCATACCTGTACTGCCGGTGCCTCCCCCCTGGAGGAACTTGAGGAAGACATAAGTGGTGACAGTCCAGGCCAGGGAGCTCCAAGGTGCACTCTGGGTCAGCAAATTCACTGTGGAGAAAACGAGTCTGAACCCACTTAGGGCCCCTACGACTCCCTTCAAAAGAAACTGCCCCAGACACCGGCCACAGCCTCTTTCTGACTACCCAGGCTCTGTCCCACCTCCCACGGTGAGGGTCCCCCCCACCAAGCAGGCCAATGAAGGAGCAGAGTGCCCAGGGGACACCCCTCTTCCCTCTCACCTATGTCCCTATAATAGATGGGGACCAACACATTCAGTCCCCGGTCCAATCCCATGAGCCCCAGGCAGACAAGCACAACAAACTGCAGAGCTGGACTCCCCCGGGGCCACAGGTAGCCACTCAGTAGGCGGAGCTTCCGGCCAAAGTCTCTCCAGGTAGACTGTGGTGGCCCCTCTGTTGACTGAACCTAGGATGGTGAGACACAGAGGAGAGGTGAGCTCAGTTCAAAAACTAGTGAGTTTCCGTTGTGGCGCAGTGTAAACAAATCCGCCCAGTAACCATGAGATTGCAGGTTTGATCCCTGGCCTCGCTCACTGGGTTAAGGATCCAGCACTGCCGTAGGCTTGGTGTAGGTCACAGACGCGACTTGGATTGATCTGATGCTGCTGTGGCTGTGGTGTAGGCCGGGAGCTGTAGCTCCGATTTGATCCCTAGCCTGGGAACCTCCATATGCCGTGGGTGCAGCCCTAAAAAGAAAAAAAAAGAAAGAAAGAAATTAAGTGCACTAGCCAGAAACGCCCTAGGGAACACACAGGGCTTACAGCTCCCAGGAACCCTAAACCCACAAGTGATCTCTGATGGGGTCAGAAAGGTTAACAGCACAAACTGAGATTTGGGAAAGATTTATTACGGTGGGAAGCAATGACAGGGAATGGAATTAAGACAGACCCTAAAGTTCAGTAATTGCTGTGTACCTGGCTCCTCTGTACGTCTTGATCCTCTTCATTGATCCGCAAGGTGTAAGAGTGGGGACGAAGCCCAGGGGCCCAGAGCCCCAGGACAAAAAGCCCTCCAGAGACCACATACCGCAGCACCCACAGGCTAAACTGAACCTACAATTAAATGCATGGGGAGTGTATCAGGGAAGGCCAAAATCCTATTGTTACTACTTATACCAGGGCTGGGGACTGTTGTAGCGCACACACCCAGGTCTTCCTCAGGGCCCCAGCATCTAGTAGGCTTTAAAAAAAAATCCACAGTGACTCAGCACAGCCACTCCCCACCAGCTGGCTATCAGCTCCCAGCAGAGAGGGCAGGCCCCTCCTTTCTTCTCTTACAGGCACTGCAAAGCCTGGAGTCAGTGTGACCAGAATTGTGGTCCTTCTTCCCCGCCCCTGCTTCCCACGCCTCCCCCACCATCAGAGGTCCCTCACCTGCTGGCTCAAGTTCGCCCTTGCCCACCACCACTGTGGGCTGTTCCAAGACACCAGGGCCAAGTTCTCAACTGCAAAAGCCACTGTCCAGAGGAGCAGGAGACCCGGGCTGTGCGTGAACTTGATCCAGACGCCCATTGCTAGTTTCTGCCGTGCCTGGCTCCGCTCAGTCACAAGCAGCCCCAGGCCACAGGCACTGGCCACAGTCCCCAATACAGTTGCCAGCAACAGGTAGCCTGGCAGTGGGGCATCCTGGGCAGTGCCCACCCGCCCAATCAGGCCGGCTAGGGGCAGCGCCACCTGAAGTGTGGCCAGAAGCAGCTGCAGCACGTAGGGACCCACACGAGGACCGGCCGCCCAAGACACCGCGTCGGCGCCATCTGGCCTCTCCGGACGCTTGCAGGGAAGAACGGGCACCAAGGCCAGAGCCCCCAGGCCCATCAGCATCGAGGGCATAAGCGTGAAGAAGAAGCAGGGGCTGAGGCCACCTGTCACCCAGACCGGACCCGCGGGTCCTTCGGCCTCGCAGTAGTTACCCACAGTCACCATGGTAATGCGTGGCCTCCGGCAGGGGCTGCGGGAACTAAGGGACGGGAGAACAGGTCCGGCCGCTGGGGGCTGGGCGCGGAATCCCCGGTATCTCGGCTCATGGAGCCTCCCGGCGATAAGCAGCGGGGGTCGGTGGACAGGGACGCACGTGGACCCGGCCACACCACCCACTCACTTCGCGCACGCGCCGCCGCCACGCACTCACGCCGGGCACGTACGCCGTCTCTGCCGTCAGCCCCTAGCTCGCAGCAGGACCCTCTTGCCAAGCGCCGGGCCGCAGGAATGCTCGGCCTCTCACTCCAGCTGCTCTTTTCAGCGGCAGCCCCACCCTCCCGGCCCCTACTCAGGGTCCCCATTGGCCGAGGGTCCCCGAAGGGGCGGGGAGAAATGGTGCACGCCAGGGAAAGCAAAATGGACTGGCGGAGTCAGCATGGTCACGTGCTCAGGGCGGGAAATCTGACCGCCGGTCCTGCCGGAGTCCTTGACCTCCACGGAGCCGAGGATCCGAAGCTGCTCTCCTGCTCTCCGACTAGGTCGGTATATCCAAGCGACCGCATAGGCCCGCTTTCCTACAGGGCCGACATGGTCCCCAGCCACCTGGGTGTGCCACACACATCCTACTCCGATTGTCCCCAGAACCCTAGCCGGGCGAGACAACAAGATACCACCTGGTCAAAGTCCCTTCTTTATTAAGGGTTGTCAAGCTATACACGGTCCCCACCCCGTTCCACCGTGAATTTGGACAGCTTGGTTCACTGCTCACTCGCAGTGGACCGGGAGCTGGGTGAGGGGTGGGGCCGACTTTGAAAGGAGCTGGGTCCCAGCATGCAATGCGGCAGCCCAAAGCCCCGGGCGAAGCAGTCCTGCCGCCCTCCATCCCCCCCTAGGGGGCAGCAGGTTGCAGGCCAGAGCTCTCGTCCTGGGAGATAACCAAGGGCATACTCCAGCCCTGTCCGTCCCATGTGCAGGTGATGGGGAGGTACCATAAGCAGCAGGGGGGCCAAGAAGGCCGGTTCCCCCCTCCCCCACGGAGTCAATCCTGAAGTTGGAGAGGGCAGCAAAGAATTTCCATCCCGCTCCTGCAACTTAGTAAACCTTCCTTTTTAGTGTCAAAAGATAGCACGAGGGGAGCTGGGAGCTTAAAACCTCCACACGAACGCGAAGCGAAAGGAGAGCGGACCAACAGAATGGGAACAAGCAGGAACAAGCCGCACACATGCCAGTGATGTGCGGGAAGCAGTGGAGAGGTGAGCAGGCTGCAGCACTGGGAGAGAACTGGAGGTGAGGTAAGGGCCACAGCCTGAGCTGCTCATCTGTTCAGGGTGGGGAGGGAGGCTGTAGAGGCCAAGGGTCCAGGCCCAACCTCCTCCCCACTCCGCAGTTGGCACGGGTTCTCCCTGCTTGGCAGCTTCTGTGGTGGGCAGTCCTCTGGAGGTTTGCAGGGGTGGGTGCAGAGGTGGCAGTACTGGGGCTGGGCTGGGCTGGGGACCAGTTTCTAGCACCACACTCTGAGCCAAGGGGGAGTTCCTGGGGATGAGGCTAGAGTCCTGTGTGCCCTGGTTCCTAGGCCCCCCATCTCTCGGTGAGCCCAGTGTTGGCACCTCCCCTGGCCAGGCACGGACACACAAACACCACACGTGCAGAGCCAGGCAACACTCTGAGGAGCCCTCCATGGCGGGCAGGTGGGATGGCAGGGCGACGGTGGCCTCCATCCTGGGGCATAGGGACCCCCTTCAGCCTTGTCTATACCTGTGGAGAAAAAAGGATTGGTGGCAGAGATAGTCTTCAGTTACCTGCTTCCACAAGCCTGAGATGAAGGAACAGGCAAACGTGCTTCTTGGGGAGGTAAGCGAAGGAAAAAGTAGGTCCTGGATTTCACAGCAGGCGAGGGAAGAAAGGGAAGTGTTTGGAGCAGAGCTGCACAGGAGGTCCACCTTCCTTCAGGAGATGCCTGGAAGTGACTACTTCTGGCAGTCATTTTCGAAACTTCGAACCCTTACCTTGTGCACCTGAGGGGGAAGCTCATCCTCCGAGCCCTCTTCGGGCACGGGCTCTGGGTGCCTTGATGCTGACTGCCCATCTTCAGCCCATCCTCCAAGGGGCAGCCGAGAGAAGTGAGAGGGGGCCCGGGGAACTGTGCCAGGATCTAAAGACACAAGTAAATGCTCTTAGAAGGGACACAAATGGGACTGAGGAGAAGGGTTCTGGGCTGCTTGGGGTGGGTGGGGGTGCAGGGCAGGGATTCATCGCCCTGGATTTGGTCCCTCTGACCTCTTCCTTCCTAGAGGAAGAGCCCCTGTTCCCTGAAAACTGTGTCCCCCTGTACCTCCAGTACCTGTGATGCCTCCGTAGCGCCTCTGGAAGCCCCCCTGCAGGGCGGTGGTCTCGGGTGCTCCAGGCCGAGGTGCGGCACAGGGATAGCTGGCAGAGCGGGGGATAGGCTGGGGGGCCCGGGCGCCCTCTCCCCCCTCTTCAGGGGCACTCTCCCCACTCTCATCACTCTCCCGGCGGTGCCACACATGCCGCTCTGGTTCAGCCTGCGCCTGCTGCTTGTGGAGCTGGGAAGTGGGGGACTCATTAGTTGGGAACAGAAGGCTGTCAGTCTGAAACAGCTGCCCCCCCCCCCCC
>PVHT021183688.1:7645327-7678530 GCA_004024745.2 Catagonus wagneri | reverse complement strand
CCCCCCCCCCCCCGTGGTATCGGCCAGTTCCCGTTCGTACCGCCTCACCTAGAATCACTGACTCAGAGTACCTGTCACATTAAGAACCTATAGCAGGAGTTCCCTTCGTGGCTCAGTGGTTAACGAATCCGACTAAGAACCATGAGGTTGCAGGTTCAATCCCTGGCCTTGCTCAGTGGGTTAAGGATCCGGCGTTGCAGTGAGCTGTGGTGAAGGTTGCAGACACGGCTCGGATCCCTCGTTGCTGTGGCTGTGGCAAAGGCCGGCAGCTATAGCTCCTGTTAGACCCCTAGCCTGGGAACCTCCATATACCGCGGGTGCGGCTTTACATAAAGGCAAAAAGACAAAAAAAAAAAAAAAAAAAAGAACCTATAGCAGCCATATGACGTTTTACAGGTTCAGTTCTCAGCAGGTCCCTGGAACAAGCCTGCGCATAGACTGTAATGCTTCCCATTTCCCCCAGTCATTTGATTCAAGAACAAACTGGTTACAGACCTAAGTGCCAGGCACTCTTTTAGGTGCCGGGAATACAGCAGTGAACAAAGACGACAAAAATCCCAACTCTTGTGGGGCTTATATACCTGGGGGAGGTGGGGAAGGATAGACGATAAACAAATAAATGGGGAAAAAATACAATGTCAGATGGTGCTAAATGCTCTGGGAGAGAAAAGCCAAACTGGAAGATTCGGGAAGGTAGGGCAAGGGTGGCCAGAGATGGTCTCACAGGAAGGGTGAGAGCAGAGACCTGAATGAGGGTGCAGCCACGTGGCTATGGCAGGCAAGTGTGTTCTTGGCAAGGGGAACCACGAGTGTGGAAAAGCGCTGGGTGAAAATAAGCTTGGCTGAAAAGGACAGGAAGCAAGGACATGTGGGCATGGAGACTGCAGAGCAGGTCAATGGCAGAGAAGGGATTTGAACCCCTCTTATTCTCCACATCTAAAACCCTCTAGTCTATTTTCAGCTGCCGCCTCGGTTCTGTGGCCCTGCCCCTTCCTGCCCACTCACCTGGTGCATATAGAGGGCATGCAGGCTCATCTCGGTGGATGCATATTCCGACAGCACCAGGCTCTGCAGCTGTCCTTCCCACACACTGCTCCCGGAGCTGGCTGTCCTGGCATCCACCCTGTTCCCCCACCCCAGTACAGACAGACAGCAGTCATCAGCATTTCTGAGACCCACACAAATTGCTGGGGGCTACGGCCATGCCCTCCCATCACCCACCTCTACTCACCCAGAGCCTGTCATGGTGCTGGGAGCCCGGCCCGCGGGAGCCTGACCGGGTTGCAAAGGGGAGAAGGAGCGGAGGGCGGAGGCAACTTCAGCCCTGTGCCTGGAGCCCTGCAGGTCCCTGGGCAGTGGGGGGCCCCGGCAGGACGAGCCGGCTACCACATTTGCAATAAGGCTCAGTGGCTGTGAAAGAAAGGGGTGGGCAGAGTTCTCAGGGCAGAGGGAGGCCTCTGGGTCCCCTGGTATCCTGCACACAAGGACCCAGTAGCACACACGGAGCAGACAAGGAAACCGCCAGGGTTGGCCCTTCCACCCCGTGCCCAGTCCTCAAGTCCCAGCTCCCGGAGGCCCCTCTGCCTGTCATCTCCCAGTCCCAGGAACACACCTCAGACTCAGACTGTAAGGACTGGATGGATGTGAAGAGGGCATTTTCAGGGAGCAGACCGCCCTGGGCCAGGCCGGCAGCTGCTCCATCCCGCTGAACTTGCTCCTTGAGGAAACCTAGGAAGGCCGTGCTCTCACGTGGTGGCTGCCAGCCAGGGTTGGTGATGGCAAAGTGCATGAGTGACAGCTCCGTCTTCCCATCCTCAGCTTGTTGGTACACAGAGGCCTCCGTCTGCCCCCCGGAGAGCCACTGCACAGGGGAGGCTGCAGTGAGCAGGACTGTCTTCTAACAGGAACCCCTTTTTTGGCAGCAGGAGGGGGCCCTACACCCACAGCCTGCGGAAGGTCCTGGGCCAGGGATCAAACCCGCACCACTGCAGTGACAAGGTCAGGTCCTTAGCCTGCTAAGCCACAAGGGAACTCCTATAGGAACCCTTTGTGTAACTTTCTTGCTGGGGTGATGGGGGGAGGCCTTGCTCCTGGAGGACAGAGACCACAATGCACTGCTCTATCTTGTCCCGGGACCCTGGCGCCACCCCACCAGTGGCCACGTGCCGGGCTAGCTGCTCGGTTTGTGCCTTTCCCAAGGGAGCCCAGCCAAGGGTGTAAGGTTACAGTCCATCCCAGGCTTCTGTTTTTAAAGCAGTGTGTGCCCTGGGGCAGGGCTGCCCAGAGGCAGAGCTGCCTTTCTGCCATGTGTTGGCTCAGAAGGGGCGCCTTTTCGCACTTTGCCCAAAGACACTGTATGTACCAGAGTAGCCTCTGGCCAACTGCCCTCTTCTCCTTTTCTAATACCTGGGGATGCCCATGTTGGCGAACATCCATCTGCGCGAAGGAGCAGGTATCTCCAACCCCAACGACCTCCACGGTGAAATTGCGGAAGAAGTCTATGATCTCCAGAGCCCGCGGGCGCAGGCAGAAGATGAGGATGAGGGGCGTAACGATGGGGCTCAGTAACTCCTCCAAGATGAACACCTGAAAGGGAAGGGTCCGAGGTCAGAGAGAGCAGGACAGAGCCCAGCCCTCGCCACCAAGCTATCAGCCAGTCTCTAGTGGCCCTAACTCCAACTCCACTCACTGCCTTGTACTGGAAGAGCTGGGCAAACTCGTCCCGGGTCTGCGAGCGGTGGGCATTACCCTGCCAGTGGTCAGGCATGTAGTGGATGTGAGCGAGGATCACTCGGAGCAGCTGCTCGGGGCAGAACACCATGTGCTGGTCCGGGATAAAGGACCTGGTGGGATCAGGGTCACGGTGAGACGTAAACCTTCCCCGGCAATGTGGGTCGGCTGGCTCCCACCTGCTGCCCTGACCCACCTGCACACGGTCACGGTGACCCCCAGGAGCGTGACGGTGGTGAGGACGTGTTCCACAGCCAACACGTCTTCGTCGTAGATGGTGAGCGCGATGAGCACGGCCAGGATGGAGCCAGCAAAGAAGGCGCAGTTCTTGGCCAGCAGGGTCAGCAGCGGGGACAAGAAGCAATTCATGTATTTGGAGGCGGGCTTGTAGCCGCGGTTGAGGCGGGACTGTAGCTCGTGCTCCAGCTCGTTGAAGTGGCGGAGGTAGCAGCGACCGTAAAGTGACCAGCAGCGTGCTCCCAGGGCCCCTGGCTCCCGCTTCAGCACCTCGGCGTAGCTGAAAAAGGCATAGAGGATCTGCCAGATGAGGATGAGGGGGCACAGCAGGAAGTTGGCGATGCCAATCCACAGGATGCGGTTGCTGAGGCGCTGGGCCAGCTCGAGCCGCTGCCCCCCGCGTTTGTACTCGGCCTTGAGGCTCCATTCGTTGAGAAACAGAGAGCCAGGTCCCCAGAAGAGGATCAGCTCAAAGTTGTACTTGAGGCCACGGGTGAAGAAGACGGCCTCCCCGAGACCAGGCAGGCGGAAGCGCAGAGGCAGGAGGGACTTGTTAACCAGCGCCACCATGTAGTTCTGGAAGCGGAGAATGCGGTGGTAGATGTCCAGCTCTGTCAGCTCGCGCTTGTGGATGCAGATCTGGTGCTCTTTCTGGGTCTGCACAATCCGGGCCTGTACTTCTTGCCACGTGCAGTATGGAAGAGCGGACTGTGGGGTGGGGAAGAGACAGGGGACGGAGGCTGGGGTCCCCTTGCCCTGCACGAGCCACATGGCTCAGGTGTCCCGGGCTGAGCTGAGTGGAGCCTTTAGGCAGATGCTCCCGGACCTGCCAAGGACGGATGAGGATGCCCGATGCCCGGGAACACCCCTCCCCCTCCCTCGCTTCCCAAGCTGCGGACGACGCCTTGGGCTGCGGTGCTGAGCGCCGACTTCTCAGTCTCACCATGGGGATGCGGAGAGCGTGCAGGTAGAAGGAGTGGATCTCCCAGTAGCAGCAAATGTTGTAGATGAACTTGATGAGCCGGTGGACCCAGAAGACAGCGGCGATGACCAGGATGGTGATGAGGGAGCCATTTTCCTGAATCCTGGTGGAGGAAAAGTCGGGGAGGAAGAGCAGCCCTCGAAGAGCCTTGGCAGACACGCTGCTGTTCCCAAGGATTCAAAGAGCCTGAGCCCGAGTCCGTGTTCTGCGGAATGTCACTGCCTCACGCTCCATTCCCTTCCCCACCCGCCAGCTGAACTACAAGCTCTGGTGCCCTCGGACCAGCAGCCCTTACCTGGCACTACAGACCTGGGCGGGCAAAAAGGCATCTGGCAGAGTAACCTTGACGGGCTCGGTCGGGTGAAGACTGTGGTTCACCATCTTGTTGGCAAATAGGATGTCGTAGTCCACGCAGCTGACCAGGAAGGTGGTGAAGGCAACCACAAAGAGGAACTGCCTGGGGGGTCGGGAAGAGGGGGCGCAGCCCGAGAGTCAGAGCGATACCAGTGAGATGACGTGGGGAAAAGGAAGAGTCTGGAAGTGGCAGACCAAGATTAGGGAGCAGCCTCTGTGGACATGGAGGGGTCGCAGAACTCCCTGTGGGCTCCCTTTACCGCTCAGCCCCAGGGGACCAAGCCAGCGCCTGCTTTTTGCTCTTGGCCTCAAGCACCACAGAATCAGCCTGGTTTCCTATCTCTACCACCACTTACAGGATTCTTTCAGAGGTTTTAGACTGTGGTCTCTGATCCCCAGTCTCTGATTCTGAGATGGCAGTCAGAAGTCCATCGCAGATCTGAACTCTTTTCTTACTGAAGGAAGGCTTCTCCACCCCTTGCCCTTTGGCAAAGCCATATGGCTCCTTCCTCCCAGAAGGCTCTCTCCTCAGCAGCAGGCCTCAGGTGCAACCACGGCAGCACAGAGATGTTTTTCTCAAGTGAGTGGCCAGCACTCTGAGACCTCCTGACTGAAACATGCCCATGCCACTGATGAGCTCTGATGACATAATCGAGTCTGAGTTCTCATGGTGGAAGAGGGAAGACTTGGAAAACTTTCCTGATTTTTTTTTGGGGGGGGGGCTTTTCTAGGGTCGCATTCACGGCATATGGAGGTTCCCAGGCTAGGGGTCCAATTGCAACTACAGCCGCCGGCCTACGCCACAGCCACAAGCAACGCCAGATCCGAGCTGAGTCTGCGACCTACAACACAGCTCACGGCAACGCCGGATCCTTAACCCACTGACCAAGGCCAGGGATCGAACCTGCAACCTCATGGTTCCTAGTCGGATTCATTAACCACTGAGCCACTCTGGAAAACTTTCCTTATATGGAGATAAAACAGATAAGGCTGTAAATTTTGGTGCCACACCCAATCCTCAGATCCTGAGCTTACTAAGACTGAGCTGCAGTGGCCTTTTGGGCCAGGAGTGAGCTCAAAGAGAGGAAACACTGAGCTGTATTCCTCTGTCACATCATCCATCCCTTCTTATACTTACATGAGCTCAAAGATCTCTCCGATGAGCATACAAGTGAAGCCATTCTTCTGGTGTAGATTATAAACGTGTCATTGTCAAAGAAAATATACAAAAGTGGTCGGCAGAGATAGCCGTTAAGCACACAGACTTTGATGTCACATACCTGAGCTCTGTGATTTTCAGGCTGTGTGACTTCAGCCAAGTTTCCTTTTTTTTCCTTTTTTTTTTGGCTGCCCTGAGGCATACTGAGTTCCCAGGCCAGGGATCAGATCCGAGCCACAGTTGCAGCCTACACTGCAGCTGTGCATCCTTAATCCACTGTGCCAGGTCAGGGATCTAACTTTTGTCCCAGTGCTCCAGAGACACCACAGTCCCGTTGTGCCACAGCGGGAACTCCTGGCCAAGTTTCTTAACCTCTCTAAGTTTTTGTCTGCAGTGGTATATTGGGAATAACAGCACCGGTCTCATAAGATTATTAGGTCTGAGATAATGCATGTAAAGTATTTAACACAGAGTTGACACAGAACAAGTCAAGGACATTAATTATTATGGTTATTAGCATACCAACATAAAGGAGGATTACTACCCTTTGAGAGGTTCCTTATAAATTAACACTACAAAGTGTAAGGCCCGTAGCTCTTGGTAAATGTGGGGTATCATTATTTTACTTCATTTTTTGCTTTTTAGGGCCGCACCCGTGGCATAAGTAGGTTCCCAGGATAGGGGTCAAATCGGAGCTACAGCTGCCAGCCTACACCACAGCCACAGCAACGCTGGATCCGAGCCGCATCTGCAACCTACACCACAGCTCAAGGCAACGCCAGATCCATAACCCACTGAGCGAGACCAGGGATCGAACCTGCAACCTCATGGTTCCTAGTCAGAATCGTTTCCACTGTGCCATGACAGGAACTCCAGTAACAATAACGATCGTTATTTCCCCAGTCTCTTGTAGGCTCAAGATGTGCTCCACTCTCTTCCAGGGATTAGAACCAAGCCCACACCAACTTCCCATCAGGGGCCTGGCTTCAAGAGGGGCTAAAGGAGTTCCCGCCATGGCACAGTGGTTAACGAATCCGACTAGGAACCATGAGGTTGCGGGTTCGATCCGTGCCCTTGCTCAGTGGGTTAACGATCCGGCGTTGCCATGAGCTGTGGTATAGGTTGCAATCGCGGCTCGGATCCTGCGTTGCTGTGGCTGCGGCGCAGGCCAGTGGCTACAGCTCCGATTAGACCCCTAGCCTGGGAACCTCCACATGCCGCGGGTGCGGCCATTAAATGACAAAAGGCAAAAAAAAAAAAAAAAAAAAAAAGAGGGGCTAAAGGTCCCAGAGCTCCAATGCAGAGACACAAAGGATATTCGAGAGAAGAAGAGGTCAAGGTTTTCAATGTGGTGCCAGGGTGCTGTGGGCACAGGAGCAGAGACATCAGAACCCTCAAGGAATGTAAGCCCCTTCCTCCCTCAGCGTTCCGCCACCAACTCTGTCCGCCATGCCCCAGCTCTGGCTGTCACGTCGGGGAACTCACACTTGCTCCCCTCAGGGACGTGTACCAACAGATCTTCCTCCCCGGGGGGTGAATCGCTGTACGAGGCCTCTAGGCGCTGGTATTCAGTGTCAAACTGCGCCATCACCACCACCCCCTGTCTACCGTGTCCACCTGTGGGTAGTGAGGAAGAAGAGACTCGGGTTCAGACCCTGGTGCCGTTCGTCTTCTCCTCTGCCTGCTAGACCAGAAATAGGTGAGAAGGAATCCTTGAGCTTGGTCCCACTATCAATCTTTTGGGATCAAAGGCAGAGGAAGAGGAGTGCCCCAAGGAGAGCAGCAAGCTCAGGGCTTGGGAGGTCTTCACTGACCAATGAGGTCAGTCATTCCCAGAGCCTTTCCTGAGCCTGGAGCCAGACTCTGCCCCTCTGGGGAGGGGTGTCTGTTTCATCCTCTATTCAGTGGAGAAAAGCCCCCCCCCCTCCTGGAGAAACCCTGGGGTCCAGAAAGACTAGCAGTTTGGAAGCACTTTGTAAACAAAGGTTTGAGATAAGCACATGGCCCTACCAGCTCCATGGACAGTGTCTGCTCCACTCCAGCCCTCGGTGCCCTGGCTCTGCGGCTGCTGGAGGAGAAGGTGTCAGGCCCCAGAGTGGGGAGTGGGAATAGAAACAAGCCCAACCCTTCTACCCACCCGCCCCACTCCCACTGAGGGAGGCCAAGCACAGGACAGGGAGGCTGCAGTGGGAAAGAGGCACCCTTCCAGCCTAGGGCTATGGGCACCTCCCCTGGCTGTACTGTACATGGCCACTCATTCAACTCTAGGATCCCAAGAAGTGGCTTAATGAACCTGTGGAGACTGAGTCCATACAGGGCTAGACTGCTTCTCCCTTGCCCCCATCTCGGCCTCAGAAATTAGATAGACCTTTCAAGGCCCACAAAGCCCCAAACCCAAAACCTAAGAAGGAAGTCTTTTTTAAAGAGGACCTTTCTGGTCAGCTCCGTCCCTTGCTTCCCAGCACCAAAGACCCACTGGGCAGGCATAGCTCCCGGCTGGTAAATCCTGACTGGGGCAGTGTAGACCCAGATCCCGAGCGAACTGTGGGTTCCCTTGGTCCCTTGAGCCAGACATGGCTCACTGAGCAAGGACAGTGAATGAGCTCAAAGAGAGGAAACACTGAGTTTAAGTCAGTGCAGACCCTGAGGCCACCGAGAATGGCCCAGCCTGGCCCCAGTGGGATTCCCTGGCTTAGTGCGAACCTGGGGTCCAAAGAAGCTGACCAAGCCCCCAGGGAACTCACCACTTACTGGGTCAGTGTAGACCCAGGGCCCATTGAGCCACTGCCAGTCCGGCCTGGGCTCAGGGGTTCCTGCGGACGTTGGAGGAATCAAGCCAGTCCGACAGCTAATTCCCCAGGTGGGCTGGGCTGTCTCCTGGCACCCAGCTGCCACGACCCGAGCCCAGAGAGCCCCAGGATCGCCCGGCCCCAGGCCAAGGGCTCGGCTCCCAACAGCGGACAACCTCGCGCGCGGCCCCGCCGCTCGCGCGCGCCCTCCCCCCGCGCGCCCCCGCTATCAAAACATTCCGGCTGCACGCCTCCGCCCCGCCCGCAGTGCCCCTTTCCCCGTTACCGGCCGCGAGCTCACTTAGCGCTCCTCGGGCACCCCTGCCCAGGCCCGACCAAGGCCGTGGGATTTCGGTAACCGGTTTCGCGTTTCACCTCTGGAACGGTGACCCGGGTGATTCCAGGGGCGCCGTCGGCTCCACTGGGCTCCGCCGGGCCCGGAGCGCTAGGCCCGGCATCTGCCACTCACTGTCACCCGCAGCCAGCCTGACCAATGAACACGGGGGGTGGAGACACCACGGCCAATTCTCGGCATCTGGGGCGGGATTAAAGGCTAGAGGCGGGCCTTGGACAGTCTGGGGACCAATAGTGTGCTCAACATGGGGAGGGGCTCAGGTCCAGGCGGTACTGTGTGTCCTCTCTGCTGCTCCGTAGTGACGAGATTGTTGTGGTGCTGCAGAAATCCGGGTTTCGAACTGTAGAAGTCCGTGCCACTCGGCTCCCTGAGACCTTTGCTGCAGCTTCTGAGGGCGGGGACGAGTCCACGCGGTTTAGTCATTGCTGGAGCTCAACGAGGAGCGGTTGGTTAAGGAACCTCAGTGATTTTAACTGTTGGTTGCTCCCATTTCACTCCCGTGTGGTCCGAGAATGGAGGTTTGAGAAAGCGGTCTAGGATCACATATTAACCCCAGGGCCGACTCCTGGTACCAGGCGTGAGGGAGACCAGATTACACAGGCGGGAGACGCGGCAGCAGGATCATGCTTTGAGGAACTCTGTATCTTAAGCGCCTTTTCGCTCCAGGAGCTGCTTCTGAGTAATTTCCGCTCAGCCATGTCGCTGGCTCCAGCTGCAGTTCAGGCTTCTGTGTCGATCTCCCTTTTTGACCTCAACGCAGATGCTCCGGTCCTTCAGGGCCTGCGCCTGGTGAGCCACGCTCCCGGGGAGGCTCTGCGGACTTCCTGTCCAGGTATCTGGGAAGGGTTGGGGTGGACACAGGAGGGACGTGATAGTGCTCTTTGGAGCTTATTGCTTCTCCAGGGAACACATTCTTATCGGTGTTTCCCAGCTTAGGAGCCCTCCTTGACACCTTCTACTGGATAATTTATCAACTCCCAGCTGCAGAGTGTTTGCTTTTTACTTTTCCTTTTAAGTCTAAGTTTGTGTGTGTGTGTGTGTATATATATATATATATATATATATATATATATATATATATATTTAACCATTATGAACTTAAAGCAATATTTGTATATGTAAAGTCTATTTTCTGGTCAAAAAAAAAAGAAATCAGTCTCTGGAGTTCCGGCACAGGCTCCTGAATTGTCTACAAACAAATCTCTTGCCATTGCTTATGCCTCATCACATTAACACCACTGCCTGCAAAAACACTTCAAAATTCCTAGATATCGTTTCTTTTTTTAATTTAAAAATTTTATTTATTTATTTATTTTAAGGCTGTGCCTGCTGCATATGGAAATTCCCAGGCTGCGGTTTGAATCAGAGCCATAGCTGCCACCCTATACCACAGCCACAGCTACACCAGATCTTAGCCATGTCTGCAGCCTACATGGCAGCTCATAGCAACTTGGGATCCTTAACCCACTGAGCAGGAGCATGGATTGAACCTGCATCCTCATGGATACTACTCGGGTTTGTAACTGCTGAGCCAAAACAGAAACTCCTAGATATAGTTTCAAAATTCCTGATATAGTCCAAATTTAACTGTATTCCAAACAAGTCATTCCTTCTTGCTGAATGTAAAACACTTACTCTTGGTTTTGTACTTTAGTTTGGCTGTTTTTCTTGAACCTTTTAAAGATTTTGTTTATATATTTATTTATTTTGATTTTTAGGGCCGTACCTGCCAGCATATGGAAGTTCCCAGGCTTGAAGTCAAATTGGAGCTGCAGCTGCCGGCCTTCACCACAGCCACAGTAACACAGGATATGAACCATGTCTTTGACCTACACCACAGCTCATAGCAACGCCAGATTCTTAACCCACCGAGTAAGTCCAGGGATCGAACCCACATCTACATGGATACTAGTCAGGTTTGCAACAAGCTGAGCCACAATGGGAACTCCCTCTTGTACCTTTTTTTAAACAAACTGCAAACTGTAATTGGAAATATAAGCTTAAAAAAAAACGGCATTTGGGAATGATTTTTGCACAGTTAAAAATAATTTTAACCTTACCAGAAATTATTTTCTAGATTTGTCCGAACAACCTCTTTGGTTAATTTACATACGATATTTGATTTATATTCATTTTGCATTCACTGGAAACCTATTTACTATATGTGATTGCTGTGCCATGACTACTAGTGTAAATTCCTTGAAGGCATATGCCATCTCTTGTATCCTCTTTTGGTTTGTATATCAGACAGTGACTGTAATCCCAGGCGCTGTGACTTTGGGCTCTCTTTCTACCTCTATGTACCCTCCCCTTATTTAGGTTCAGGGAAGAGAATAAGCCCAGAAAGAAAACCACTCCAGTGTCCTCTGGATATTTCAGAGAAGTTTTGTTGTTCAACCTGTGACCAGACCTTCCAGAACCACCAGGAACAGGTAAAAGGCCAGATGGAGAGGTAAATGGTGGCAGTAGAAGTGTAATGGTGGGTGAAGAGATGTAGACATTTGATGTCTTTAATAAAGGTCCACGTTCCGACTAAGTCAGTTAGTGTTTTCCAGTCATACTTCCTCGAGTTCTATTATAGGTCTTGGGTACCATGAAAGGCCAAGCTGGGGCATTCCCTGGTGGCTCAGTGGATTAAGGATCCATCATGGTCACTGCCATGGCTCGGATTGCTGCTGTGGCATGGATTTGATCCCTGGCTCAGGAACTTCCGCATGCCACAGGTGTGGCAAGAAAAAAAAAAAGGTCAGGCTGGGGCAGTTTCCACATTGTGCTTCCCTTTTTTGCTTTCTATTTTTTTTCTTTTTATTGCTGCACCTGCGGGATATGGAAGTTCCCAGGCTAGGGGTTGAATCAGAACTACAGCTGCTGGCCTAGGCCACAGCCACAGCCACACCAGATCCCAATCACATCTGTGACCTATGCTGCAGCTTGTAGCAGTGTGGGCTCCTTAACCCACTGAGAGGCCAGAGATCAAACCCACATCCTCATGGATACTGTGTCAGGTTCTTAACCTGCTGAGCCCCAATGGGAACTCCTTTGTTTTGCCTTCTGCTAGAGGGAACATTATAAGCTTGACTGGCACCGGTTTAACCTAAAGCAGCGTCTTAAGGACAAGCCTCTCCTGTCTGCCTCAGAATTTGAACAGCAGAGCTCCACAGGTGACGACTGGTGGGGGACCTGTGTGGCACTAGGAATGGGGTGGAAGACCCTAGATTAGGAGATTGAGGAAAGGTCAAAGCGGGGGGCATCAAACTTGCATATCTCATGTTGTCCTCAGGAGATCTTTCCAGCATCTCAGGATCGGAAGACTCAGACTCAGCCAGCGAGGAGGACTTGCAGATGCAGGATGAGGAGAGGGCTGAATTTGAGAAGCCTAACCGACCGCGAGGCTTCCATCCCCATCGTGTTCTTTTCCAGAATGCCGAGGGCCAGTTTCTTTATGCCTATCGCTGTGTCCTAGGCCCTCGCCAGGCAAGTGCCAGCATGGGTTGTGTGGTCGACCCCAGCCTTCTGTACGCTCAGCCTAGATTTCTCCTCAGCATAGCCCATTTCTCCCTTCTTTCCTTCCTTCCTGTTGGGGGGTAGATACTGCCCTTGACAGCACAGTCTTGGATTAAACTGGCCTGAACCTTAGACCAGTCAAGTGTAATGGAAATAAGTTTGGAAACAGGCCAATCTAAGTTTGAATTGTGGTTCTACTACTTAATCTTGACTGCCTCTACAAGCCTCATTTTCTTATTTGTAAAGTGGAGGCAAGCACAGGGCAGTTGTATAAAAGGAGGTGATGTATGTGAAAGACTTGGCACTGGCACTTGTTTCTTTCTCTTTAAGGCCGCACCTGCAGCATATGGAAGTTCCCAGGCTAGGGGTCAAATCAGAGCTGCAACTGCTGGCCTACACCACAGCCACTACAACTCAGGATCCAAGCCATGTCTGCAAGCTACACCACAGTTCATGGCAACGCCAGATCCAGGGGCCAGGGATCAAACGCACATCCTCATGGATACTAGTCAGGCTCGTAATCCACTGAGCCACAGTGAGAACTCCTGTTCCTTGCCCTCTATGTGCCACAGATATTATTTGTGCTGCTCCTCTGTCATCCAGGTGCCCCCAGAAGAACCAGAGCTGCTGCTACAGAACCTGCGAAGTGGAGGGCCCAGATACTGCGTGGTGCTCATGGCCGCTGCTGGGCACTTTGCTGGTGCCATTTTCCAAGGGTGAGAGGGTGCTGCCTGGGGTCTGGATGGAATGGGTCCTTTTAGCCTGGGAGTACCAGCTGGTTTCCGGTACTGAGTCTGTGCTGTCTACAGACGAGAAGTGTTGACACACAAAACCTTTCACCGCTACACAGTGCGGGCCAAGCGGGGCACAGCCCAGGGGCTTCGGGACGCCCGCGGTGCAGCTCCTCGCTCTGCTGGAGCCAACCTCAGGCGCTACAATGAAGCCACACTGTATAAGGTGAGTTAAGTGTCCCAGATCTGGCTGCCGCTCTAATCCACGCTCTTTCCCTCTCACTTGACCAAATGTTACAGGAGGGAAGTTGGCTCCTTTGTCCTCCCGGTCTTCATTTCTGGGTGGACGGAGGCAGAATAGGGGTGGATGCCCAGGAGCCTCAGGCCTCTCATTCTTCCCCTATTATCTTCTACCCTCCATTCCCTACACGTGATGTGTGGGTCATTTTGTGGTTAGAGATTTAAATGTAGCCAGTGAAGAGATGCAGGGTGAGTTACTCTCTTTTCTAGGATGTTCGTGACCTGCTGTCAGGGCCAGACTGGACTAAGGCGCTGGAGGAGGCTGGGACGATAATGCTGCGTGCCCCCCGCTCTGGCCGGGCCTTGTTCTTTGGAGGCCGTGAGGCTCCCCTGCAGCGGGGGGACCCCCGACTTTGGGATATCCCCCTCCCCACCCGCAGACCCACCTTCCAAGAGCTACAGCGTGTGCTGTACAAGCTGACCACCTTGCATGTCCATGGTGAGCCTTCTGTCCAGATCCCCAGGCCCCCTAGTCTTTCCCGTCCCTTCTGGCCCAAGCCTGAGGTTCTCATTCATTCACCCAGCTGGCTTTATGTCCCTTGGCCTGAAGTCTGATGGTATTTTCATTGAGAGAAACCCTGGCTGGCTTCTCCTCAGCTAAATTTGGGAAACGTCTTTTGTTTATGGCAGGAGAAGACCCCCGGGAGACAGTCAGGTTGGATTTACCTCAGACACGCCGGAAGACAGTGAGAGAAAGGAAGCCTATCAAGGAAGAATCCAAGGTCCCCAGTGATGAAAATGAGGGGCTCAGGCAGAACGAGGAAGCTCCCAAACAGGGTTTGAGCACCATCTGGCAATTGTCAAATCTCTCTCTGGGGGTCTGTCCTAGGATTGCAGGGGCAAATCCCCTACTCATAACTTAGCCACTTCCCTGTGTATAGGTAAGCCCTTGCCCACCACACACGCACACACACACACACACACATGACTGTGCATAGAGTGTAGTATGTGATAGCACTTACTGAAAAGTGTTCAGTGACTTTTCCAAATCTCCTGTCATCGCCTCTGTCACTGATGTATCCCAGTACTTGGAAGTCTTAGTATGAAGTCGATGCTGGAACATGTACCGCGTGGCTCTTCCATCATTTACCTGTCTTCTTGGATGCTCTGGTTTGGGGCTAAGGACTGCTTCCCTCACTGCAGATTGCTGGCCTGCGTGGCTGTCCCTGCTCCACGCGTTCTTCTGTTGTGCACCACCCTAAGGCTGTCACGGGAACTTCTGGGACCCATCACTGCATAACTTCTTCTGGGCTTATCCTTGTTTGGGCTGAGAACCTCATTTCTGCACGTGATACTAAAAGCATGAATTCTTGACATGCTACTTTATCTTGGGTGACAAAATGCGAACAATTTATTTCAAGATGATCTGAATTACCTCTTTATGTACATTCTTATGCATATGGGGCAACCCACACACCCTTCCACCTTCTGCTTATTCTTTGGAAGGATCTAACCTATCGAATTTTCCCCTAGGTTCTGAGTCAGAGGGAGAGGATGGCTCCCAGGTAGAGCTGGAGCTAGTGGAGTTGACACTGGGTACCCTGGACCTGCGTGAGTTTGAGGTATTGCCCAAGCAGAGGAGGAGAAAAAGAAATAAGAGGGAGAGGAAGCGAGACCTGGAGGCTGGGGCACAAACGACTCTTCCTCAGCGACCTCAAGAAGATGAGGCCCTCTCGCAGGCCACCCAGGCAGCTCCTCTGGGGCCTCCCCACAAGGAGGCCAAGCTCTCTGGTCAACCAGAGCTCTGGGACGTGCTTCTAGCTGCGTGCCGAGCTGGCGATGTGGGGATGCTGAAGGCCCGGCTGGCTGGCAGCCCCGAGGACCCCGGAGTCCTGTCTCTGCTCAGTGCCCCCTTGGGTTCCGGCGGCTTCACCCTCCTGCACGCAGCCGCCGCGGCTGGGAGAGGCTCAGTGGTTCGCCTGCTGCTGGATGCAGGTGCGGACCCCACTGTGCAGTAAGTAAGGGTCCTCATGCTGATCCCTCTGGGGGTATACAGAGAATGTTCTGGAGGCTAACCATGGCATTAGCTAGTTGACAGTATTTCCCTTAGTCTGCTGGGGTGATGCTGGGAGGTGCAGGAGGCAAACTGAACCTGGGTTTTCGCACCTAGGGACTCCCGGAACCGGCCCCCCTATACGGTTGCAGCTGATAAATCGACCCGTAATGAGTTCCGGAGGTTCATGGAAAAGCATCCAGACGCTTACGATTACAACAAGGCTCAGGTCAGCTGGAAGAGGAAGCAGCAGAATGGGAAGGCATCAGAGATCCTGGCTAGATCTTTTCTGCCTTCTTCCAGTTTTACCAAGGACAGCTTGGATAGATAGATGGGTCTTACCTTACACCTTCCTGGAAATCCTCCAGGTACCAGGGCCACTGACAGCAGACATGGAGGCCCGGCAGGCCTCTCGGAAAAGGGAGCAGAAGGCAGCCCGGCGGCACCGAGAGGAAGAACAGCGGAAGCGGCAGGAGCAGGAGAAGCAGGAGCAAGAAGAGCAGAGGCGATTTGCTGCCCTCAGCGACCGGGAGAAGGTGGGGCCGGAGGTTTTTCCTTCCACAGCAAGACTTAACGAGAGGTCGATCCCTTCCCTGGTGCATAGCTGTCGCTGCTTGGGTACTGTCTCCATAACTGGGGCCTTGTCCTTAACACAACTCCTCTTCCCCTCAGAGGGCTCTGGCTGCAGAGCGCCGACTAGCTGCGCAGCTGGGAGCCCCTAGCCCTCGGACCCCTGACCCTGCAATCGGCAACGTCCGGTATGTGGGGAGGGCGGGCGGGAACGGGTGGGTTGTGACGTAGTAGGGATCGTTCTGGACAAGTAGAAAGAGTGTCTGCTCCATGTTCAGAAAGGCTGATGCAGGGGTTTGAGATGTTCTAGGAACCTTTGGAATAAAAATAGAAGTGGCAGGAGGAGGGACAGGGCAAACTTGGATTGGCAAGTCTCTGGGATAGCTGTCCAGCCATTTCTCTTCCTCTTGTGCAGACGCTGCTGGAGCTGTGGGACGTCCCTCCAAGGCCTCGTTCCCTTTCACTACTTCGACTTCTCTTTCTGCTCCACACGCTGCCTGCAGGATCATCGCTGTCGGGCCGGGAAGCCCTCTTCCTGAGCTCCTGCAGCTCCACCTGGGGCCACTGCTAGGCCCTGGACAGGCACATTCACACTGGCCCTGGGTTTCTTCTTCCTCACGAGACCAAAGAGTATTTAGAAGGTTAAGGTGAGGGACGTCGGGGAAGCCGGGCAAAGAGGGCCACAGGGGTGCGTGGAGCTGGTGCTGTCTCCGGAACTTTAATCACAATAAAGTTTGGCGAGGAAAATGCACTTGTACTTAACACTCAGGCCTGTGGCCTTTGGGTCCTCACGGTCACTGTGGCTAGCACCAGGGGATCCTGCCCGCTCCGTGTCCCAGGTCCAAGGGTTACCTTTCTTTCAGTGCCCACTCAACTCCATTGGTTCAGAGGCACCTTGCACGTCAGTTGAGAGGGAGTAGAGGTATGTCTTATGCAGAGTGCTGTTGAGGATAGGCCTATCCAGGAATTGGATTTGGGGCTGAGGAGGCACGTTTTCTAGCTCCAGCACTGTGATTTTGTTGAGGGCTCCCCTAGGAAAGAGCAGAGGTCTTGGCACGTAGAGGGTCTGCTGTGGGCCCCGCTTTGTCCAGTAGCGACCCAAGTTAAACCCATTGATCCAGACTTGGCCCTGGGTAGGAGGGGGGACAGGAAAATAAAGGATCAGCGCTCAAGAAAGTAGAATTACTGCCTCTGGGGTTTCCGATCAGCGGAGTAATTTCTGCCGCCCCTCCCCTGTGATCTTCCTCTCTCACCCCCCCCACTTCCAGCCCCACCCCTACCGTCAGCAATACCTTGGTCCATCCAGGTAGATAGAGGAACGTGTCCCCGCCGGAGTCTAAAACTGGAAAGGTTGTAGAGTAGAAGGTGGGGCCAGAGGGAATTCGAGGTTGTGGGCGTTTTAGCAACTGGATGGGAAACCACCACTTGACAAGATTATCCACTTTCAGAGGGAACATCAGCCACTGGATAAGGATTGTTTGTCCCAGAATGGGTGGCTCTAATAGGCCCTGTGAAGAAGGCAGATGAAAAACTCATCATTCACTAAGTTCTAAGGCCAGACTATTCCTAATCAAGCCCACGAGGCCATGTCCAGATTCCCACAAACCATTTTGGTGCCTAAGCCCTGAGGACTTAAGCTCTTGTTTCTCTTCCATTAGGTCCCTCTCTTTCCAGGGGAGTTTGGTCAATAAGAGTATGGGGGCGGGGGGGAGTGGGCAAAGCTAGCTCACCTTGAAGTCACTGCTGTTAGACCCGAAACTGAGCCTCCCCATGTTCTCCAGCAAAACATCCAGTTTGGCTCCCCTTTTTCCCATCAAAAATAGGTTGTGTTTCATGTTTCTTTCCAAAACACCCTGAAACACCTGTGGATAAGAAAGTCTGTGAGAGGAAGGGCTCAGCATCTAGCTTACAGCCGCCGCACAGGAAGCCACATTAGAACACCTACTTAGAGGGCAGAGAATGTAGCCCTCCTGTCAGTTACCCATCCATTCTAGAACCTTACCCTCAGGCACACTCTTCCTCACCCCAGCTTATCCCTGAATCCCCTGCAAATGTGAGCAGGCAATGGGAAAGGGTAGATATGGGAAACTTGAGGCTAAAGGGTACTGGGAAGGAGAGGAAAGGGGCTCACAAAGCCTGGAATTAGGTTCTCACCCCATCCACCATGACATAGGCACGGTCATGGACTCCATTGTTTGGCACCCAGAACTGCGTTGGCTCAGAAACAGTATGGGTCAGATAGGTCCGGTACAACATAAAGCCATGGTCCTGGGTGAGGAAGGGGGAGCTTTCAAAATATGTTGAGAGGTAAGCAAGGATGCTGCAGGAGGATGCCTAGCTAAGGGAACCCCTGCTATAGCTGCTGCCATAGCCACTGGATGTGCCATTATGCTTTACCTGGTTGACAGCCTCAAAGGTCATTGGCAAGATTGAATGGATGGGCCCTTGCGGGCACAGGAAATGTAGGAAAGCCAGCAAGTCCCCATCCTATTAGAATAAGGGGGAAGTATCAGAATAAGAGGGCAGTTTCAGAACAGAGGGCAGGACAGGTTGGGCTATTTAGAGAATAAAGGAATAGAATCAGAAAGCAGGGAGGAGCTTACCAAGTGTAGGGTCAGAGGTCCAAGCATCATCTTGGAGCTGGGGGGAGGTAAAGGTCCCAAGGGAACTTCCTGGAACTGAGCCCAAAGTCTCTCAGGAGCCATAGGAAAACTACACCAAGAACCCCTATTCCAAGACCCCATGCAGGGTTCTGAATCAGGGGTCCAGGGGAGGGCTCCAGGGGTCGGATGATTCTAATTTTGCACATACTTGTGTGTATCCTCCAGGCAGTCCCATTTGGGTGGGTGCGAGATGCTGCCGGGGGATGCTCAGAGGGCTCTCTGGCCCGGACAACTACTGATTTATGGGATCCCATTACAAACAATCTGGGCACTCCCCTCACATCAATAAAGGCCTTTGGTACTTAATGCAGTGGTCGGGCACCTTGCTGATGACATTTCGGATAGCAAAAAACTTAGGTGTGGGGTCCCCTGCTTCAGATATGGGTGCGTCGTAGTCGTAGCTGGTGGTAATTGGAAGAAAGCGTCCCTTCTCATCAGCACCTGAGGTCGGACCAATTTCATTAAATCAGTATATCTTTCAGATGACAGGTGATAAGCGAGGAAATTCACAGGGAATTTTGCTGTCGAAAGGGGCAGGGGTGCCCATATCCAGCTTCTAGAAATCCTAATCCACACAGCCCTCAGATGGGAATTCCTGGCTGCCCGCCTGGGCCCACCCCAGGGACCATCTGCACTCACCATTCCAGTATCCAAAGTTGGTACCTCCGTGGAACATGTACCTGAAGTGGGGGGAAAGGTAAAAGCTGGCCCACTGAATCTTAACTTTCATCCCCAACACCCAGTTACAGATTTCACGTTGGCCCCAGTGTCTCCAGTTACATGTTCACACTGGCTCCCAACTCTAGCATCTTCTCTAGTCCTTTGGTTACAGCGGGAACGGAGCGTGTGGAGTGATTCTGGCCCCAGTAATCCAGCCAGCCTGTGTAGTACTCAGAGTTAACCTAGAGCATGCAGCGAAAGGAGCTGTGAGCGAGACGGGAACCATGTTCAACCCATGCCCCACGCGGACTCCAGCTTTGCCTGCCCTCCCCTCTGGCTCCTCACCAACGGCCCGTGGGGCTCATACTTCCGAAGCAGGGCAAAGATTTTGGTCATGTTGTCAGCTGCAGGAAGGAGGCAGAGGTGGGAAGATAAACAACACGGAACGGGTACCCCTTCCCCAGACCTCACTCCGAACCCTTGCGCAGGAGACCTGGGCCAAAATCTACAGTGGCATGGAGTCCCTGGAGGGAGCCACATTTGAGTCCTTCAGGCCCGTCTGTGGTGAAGAGCAAGATCTTGTCTCCAAGCAGTGCACGGAAGAGCCCCGCCAGGTGCCTCATGTACTTCACATCGCAGGCCCTGTAGCTACCGTATTCATTCTCCACCTGCCCCGGGAAAGGCAAAGTGGAGGTAAGGACACAGGCGCCCCCTTCCCCGAGCCCAGTCAACTTTCCACGTGTACCTGAATGCTAATGATGTTGCCGCCATTGTGGTAGAGCCACGGGTGTATCTTGGGCAGCAAGACATTGAACCAGGAGTCCACCGCGGCCAGGAAGTCTAAAGGAAGGGGTAGTGCTCTGCTCATTAGGGCACCACCACCTCCTCGGCCCCCAGCCCAAGCATCAGTGCCAGTGACTTCAGTGCTGCCTGAACTCTGGGCTGCACTTTGCATCCCACTTACAACTACAGGTCCACAATTACACTTGGGAAGCAGTGATTTGTCAGAACAAACTCTCAACCCTAAGCACTTGTATATTAAATTTGAGCACAGGAAACAAAGCAACTTTTCTTGTAAGTTCCTTTTTTTGTTTGTTTGTTTGTTTTTCTTTTGGCTGCACCTGCAGCATGCAAAAGTCCCTGAGCCAGGGATCAAACCTGCGCCATAGCAGTGGCCAGAGCTAATGCAGTGACAAGGCTGGATCCTTAACCCACTGAGCCACATAGGAACTCCTAGAGGCAATTTGTATATACTTAAAACATTTAATTTCTTTATATTTGTGTTCCATATAAAGGAGGCCCAGGTCGTATTGCCCCCTTTAATCAAGCATACGTGAAATCTCACTCGACAAATCTTTATGGGTGCTGATTGCATTAAGTACCGTTCTAAGTGTTAGGAATATAGAATGGAACAAAATGGACCAAAATCTCTGCCCTTGTGGAATTTCCCTTCCAGTGAGGGAGGCAATGAATTAAATACGCAGGTAAAATATGTAGTGTGCTGATGTGATGCCAAGGAGAAAAAGCAGGGAAGGAGGATATCAGATGGGGAGGTGGAAGGAGTTTAAATTTTAGAGGCAGGCCCAGGCAAGGCCCCACTGAGGGGATTCTGCAGGAAGATAGGGGAGTGTCTTGTGCAGAGGCCTCAAGACAGGAATGTGCCTGGGGGGTTTGAACAGCACAGAAGCCAGTGTGAACAATGCGGAGAGGAGCAGGGGTCAGGGAGGTGACTGGGCCTTTCAGGTAGGACCTAGGAGACCATTTTAAGGAATGCGTGGTTCATATTCTGAATGAGACGAGAACCTACTAGAGCGATTTAGGCAGAGAAATGACATGATCTAATTTTAGTATATGTGCTGCCAAAGCAAGCACGAGAAATGACATGATCGAAAATATGTATGTAGGAATTCCCACTGTGGCTCAGTGGAAATGAATCTGACTAGTATCCATGAGGACGCAGGTTCAATCCCTGGCCTCCCTCAGTGGGTTAAGGATCCGGCGTTGCCATGAGCTGTGGTGTAGGTGCAGACGCAGCTCGGATCCCACGTTGCTGTGGTTGTGGTGTAGGCTGGCAGCTACAGCTCCAATTCGACCCCTAGCCTGGGAACCTCCATATGCCGAACTTTAAAAAAAAAAAAAAAGACAAAAAAAATGTTTGTATACTTATATTTTAATAGGATCACACTAACTGCTGAATTGAGAACAGACTACATGGGGGAGGAGCAAAGAAGGGAAACCAGTTGGGAGCTATTAAAGTAATCCAGCTGAGGGAGTTCCTTTCGTGGTTCAGTGGTTAATGAACCTGACTAGGATCCATGAGTATGCGGGTTCAATCCCTGGCCTCGCTCGGTGGGTTAAGGATCCAGCATCGCCGTGAGTTGTGGTGTAGGTCACAGACGAGGCTCGGATCCCATGTTGCTCTGGCTGTGGTGTAGGCCGGCATCTGTAGCTCCGATTCGACCCCTAGGCTGGGAACTTCCATATGCTGCAGGTGCAGCCCTAAAAAAAATAAATAAAAAGGTAAAGTAATCCAGCTGAGAAGAGGTGGTATGGACCTAGGTGGTGGTAGTGGGGTGCTGAAAAGTAATAGAATTCAATATATTTTAAGAATGAAGCTGATGGGATTTTTTGATGGACTGAATGAGGGGTGTGAGAGAAAGACAGGTGTTAGAGTTCCACCATAGTGTGCAGTCTGATCAGTTGGAAAATGGATTTGCCATTAATTGTGATACGGAGATGATACGAATAGCTTGTTTGGAGAAACTTAGCTGTACCATTATGCCTTTTCGACCTCCAAATGCAGAAGTCAAGTAGGCCGTTTTATATATGTTTCTGGAAGTTAGAATGTCCTGACTGAACCAAAAAAAAAAAAAAAACCAAACAAAAAAAAAAAAGGAGTTCCCGTTGTGGATCAGTGGTTAACGAATCCGACTAGGAACCATGAGGTGGCGGGTTCGACCCCTGGCCTTGCACAGTGGGTTAAGGATCCGGCGTTGCCGTGAGCTGTGGTGTAGGTGGTGCAGACGCAGCTCAGATCCTGCGTTGCTGTGGCTGTGGTGAAGACCGGCAGCTACAGCTCCTGTTAGACCCCTAGCCCGGGAACTTCCATATGCCGCGGGTGCGGCTCTACATAAAAAGGCAAAAAGACAAAAAAAAAAACAACAGAAAAAAACAAACAAAAAAAGAAGGTCCTGACTGGAGATAGCTATCAGATGGAATTGAAAACCATAGAAATGGATGACATCATAAAGGGAATAAATAAAGATAGAGACATGTCCAAGGACGGAGCCCTGAGACGCCCCAGCACTGAGTGGAAAGGGAAATGCAGAAGAACTAGAAAGGGACCGAGAAGGAGTGGTCGGAAAGATTGCAGGGGAAGGGGTAGGACCAAAAAGTGTGGTACCATGGAAACCAAGAGAAGAGTATTTCAAAGGACAAAGTGAGCAACTGTGCTGAGCGCTGCTGACTGGTCAAAGGGGACAAGGCCTGAGAAATCATCACAGATTTAGCAATGAAGGGGTCATTGATTTTCTTGAGAAAAAGAGATTACAAGTCAGCGTTCTATGAAGGTTGGGAAATGCTGTAAGTGGCATAAAGCACTCCAGCACCCTGAGAAGTCAAGTAGCACCTGGAGAATCCCTGGCGGCTATAAGGAACTATGACTGTTTTTAAGACCATAACATTTTTATTTAAAAAAAAATTTTTTTTTGTCTTTGTCTTTTTAGGGCCGCACACGTGGCATATGGAGGTTCCCAGGCTAGGGGTTAAATCGGAGCTGCAGCTGCTGGTCTACACCACAGCCATAGCAACACTGGATCTGAATGCTGTCTGCAACCTACACCACAGCTCACGGCAACACCAGATCCTTAACCCACTGAGCAAGGCCAGGGATGGAACCTGCATCCTCATGGACGCTAGTCGGGTTCGTTAACTACTCAAAAATGATAGGAACTCCCTTTTTTTTTTGTCTTTTTGCCTTTTTATGTAAAGCCGCACCCGCGGCATATGGAGGTTCCCAGGCTAGGGGTCTAACAGGAGCTGTAGCTGCCAGCCTTCGCCACAGCCACAGTAACGCGGGATCCGAGCCGCATCTACAACCTTCACCACAGCTCACGGCAACGCCAGATCCTTAATCCACTGAGCAAGGCCAGGGATTGAACCCGCAACCTCATGGTTCTTAGTCGGATTCGTTAACCACTGAGCCATGAAGGGAACTCCCCCAAATTTATAACTTTAGCTCAGACCGCCTCCGAAGCTCCATACTCATGCATCCTATGGCTTACTTAATATACTCCCTGGAGTGTGATATGATAAAAATTTAACATGGCCAGAAGAGAGCTATTATTTTCCCCAAAACACTTGTTCCTTTGTTACCCCTAGTCTTCTCTAATCTCTCCTAAAACAATAAATGGCACCACCACCTTGACCGGCCAGAAACTTGATTCCTTCCTTTCCCACCCCTACCCATACTGCCCCCACCCCTTTCTCATCAAAATCTATCAGTCAAGTCCTGATAACTTTTGTCTCCAACCTATAGCTCAATTCTGTCCTCTTCTTTCCATTTCCAACACTATCACAATCTGGGAGCCATCTCCACTCTCCTCAGCTCCAGTTATAGTCTCCCAATCAGTTTCTCCACCTCCGCCCTTGATCCCCTCAGTCCATTTTCCACATCTAGGGTGCTGCAGTCTGAAAACAAACCAGCTATGTCTGGCGAAACTCTTTCAATGACTTCTGTGCTTATAATAAAATAACCCCTTACAATGGCCTGTAGGATCCTGCGTTAAGTCCCTGTCTAGCTCCCATTTCATAACATACTGCTCTCTCCCTTACCTTGTGCTCCAGGCATGTTCCCTCCCATCTCTGGGCCTTAGAATAAAGCATTCCTTCTAAGCGGTTGTTTTCAGCTCACTCTTCATGTGACCAGTGCTTTCCTTTTTCTAGAGTCAACTGAAATGTCATCTCAGAAGAGTCTTTTCTGATGTCCCTACCTAAAAGAGGCCTATTATTCACTCTATCAACTCCTTGTCTATTTCTTATGTAATATTTTATTTGTTTGTTTGTTTTGTTTTTAGGGCTGCACCCGCGGCATATATAAGTTCCCAGCCTAGGGGTCGAATCGGAGCTGTAGCTGCCAGCCTATGCCACAGCCACAGCAACGTCAGTTATGAGCCGTGTCTACGACCTACACCACAACTCACAGCAACGCCGGATCCTTATCCCACTGAGGGAGGCCGGAGATCGAACCTGCGTCCTCATGGATACTAGTCAGGTTCGTTTCCGCTGCACCACAACGAGCACTCCATTGTGTAGTAATTTTATAGCTTGGAATAATCTTATAAGCTTTGGGGTTGTTTTTTAAAAATATTTATTCCAGATTGAGTCTGTCTGGTCCCCCAGTTCCTAGCATCCTACCGGGCGTGACAAAAACACGCAAATATTTAAAAGAATGAGCTCCAGTTTGGGGATGGTCTCTTCTGTGTGGGGCACCCAGATGATCTATTTAGTTGTCACTTGTTTTTTTCTGTGTCAGATCTTTTGTCTCAACTCACCTGGATCTGAGGTTCTCAGATGAATTTTAGGTTTTCGAAGCAACCAGGCTGGGAGACCCCCCTGAGACAAACATAAAGTGGACAAAGAAGTGTGTGGGTTTTGTTGTCTGGGGGAGAAGAAGGGGAGGTAAGAAGGGGAGGAAGTCGAGTATAGTTATGGAAGGGGCCCTGGAGTGTGGGCAGATGGGAGTAGTCTAGGAACCGCACTTGGGTGGCTTGGTCTCTATCCCTTCTCCGGTTAACTCACCATCTCCCATTCTGCACAGATGTAAGGTCCTGGTCTTAGTATGACCAACAGGTTCGCTAAAGTTGCCTCTTTCAGAAATGCAAAGAGGTCGCGGCTGCCATTAAAGTTATAGACCCCAGGCTCTGGCTCATGGTAGTTCCAGGGCACATAACTGAGAAATCAAGAGGTTAACAGGGCCCAAGGTGGGGAGATGATGGGGAGGCCTGGCAGGGAATCTCCAGGAAGCTGTTGGAAGGAAGTCCTGGCCTGCCCTTTCCCACCCTTAGCGGGAGCTAGAGCCCCTCTCATACCCAGCCAATCTTACTGTCCCGATCCCCTTCTTAAGCAGGTGGTAAGAAGCGTAAATCCCACCCTTCCACGGTGAGCACTTCTTACAACTGTATGGCGTTGAGGCCACTCATTCGCATCTTGAAAAGCCGGTCTGCCCAAAGCACCCGCGGTACCCGGAAGTAGTGCAGGCTGCCAGACACGTAGCGGAACGGGGCCCCATCCAGGAGGAATCTGTCGTGCTTCCGATCCACTACAAATGACCGAGTGTCTGCCTGCAAAGGGAGAGACCAAACTCAGCAGGGGTCTGGAGTCAGGCGTCAGTGTCTGCCAAGAGCAGAGGAGATGGAACTAGCCCTTCCCAATGTTTCATTTTCACTTTCGTTCTCTCCTCCGTCAGATCTGACCTGTCTCACCGCACCCAGCTGGCTGCTTTGATCCTCTCATCTTACCTGGGGTGGCAGCAGCAGTGTCAGCAGCGGCAGAAGCAGGGAGGGTAGGCGGAGAGGCTTCTCGGGAGCCATGGCGCTTTCAAGACTCTTCAGTAAGAGACGGTGGTCCGACTGTCACGTGGCAGATTCCTGAGAGGGAACCGCAGGGAGCAAGTGGGCGGAGACCACCTCAACTTGCCAGGCGGTTAGCCTGGACTTTGTCTCTAGCCTGCAGCCATCCGATACTCTATTCATTTTTGCAAAAATCCTCCACATCTTGCTACTCAAAGTGCAGTTCATGAACCAGCTTCATCAGCATCACCTGGGAGCTTGTTAGGAATGCAGAGTCTCAGATTCCACCTCAGACTTATAGAATCGGAATTTGTGTTTTATTTATTTTTTTTTGCTTTTTTAGGGCCGCACTTGCGGCATATGGAGGTTCCCAGGCTAGGGGTCTAATCGGAGCTGTAGTTGTCAGCCTACACCACAGCCACAGCAATGCCAGATCCAAGCCGCGTCTGTGACCTACATCACAGCTCACGGCAATGCCGGATCGTTAACCCACTGATCAAGGCCAGGGGATCAAACCTACAACCTTGTGGTTCCTAGTCTGATTCGTTAATCTCTGCACCATGATGGGAACTCCCGGAATTTGTCTTTTAACCAGATTTCCTCATTCAAGACTGAGAAGTAGTGCTCTACTACACTGAGCCCCCCTGAGGGTGGGGAGCGCCTTGTCCATCCTGAATCCTCTGGTTCTAGCACAGGACCTGGCACAGAGCGGGTTAAATCTAGATGAACGTCAGAAACAGGGGGGCAAAATACGTTCAGAATCAAGGGAAACCAGAGGAAGACAGTATGTGCAGGGGTCAGGGGACCAGGTTAGAAGAGGGATCTTTCTCCTGGAGAGTCCTATTTCAGCCAGAAACCATCCAGGCCATCCTATCTTCTTTGGATGTGTTCCTCTTTCCAATTTATCCCTGCCTGCCTGACTGGGCAAGACATCAAGGACAACTGCTTGGTTTCAAGGCTTGGGAATTTGTGAACTTTCACTATTCATGCCTTCCAAGTCCCGAGCCTGGGATGTGAGGACCAGGGTAGTATAATAAAAACTATTATTTCTGCTGATTGACACGACTGAGGGCTCTGCATCAAATATGTGCTAAGCATTCACATCTCATGTAATGTTCAAACGCTCCATGAGGTAGATTATTATCATTCCCATTTTACCGATGAGGAGACTGAGGGGTAGTAATAGTAGGTAGCCTGTTCAAGGTCATACAACTAGTTTAGTAGAGCTGGGGTGTGAACAAGGCAGTCTGGCCTCACAGTTCGTGCACTTAACCTTAGGTACTATCATACCTATTTTACAGTTAGGAAAGCTCTGAGAGGTTAAATAACTTGTCCAGGTCACACAGGTAGTGGACTCTTAAGACAAGATTCAGACCTTAGCCTGAGCTCTTAACCACTGAGGCTACGGTAATGGGATACAGGCCAGAGGCCCCAAGGTTGTACAGATCACAGCTCCAGGGGTCCAGGCCGCCAGCACCTGCCCCTCTGAGCATCCCCCTCAGGGCTTGACACTAGGCAGCCACCCAGTGCGCTGGAGGTATGAAGCCTCCTACCTCCAGCATTGGGAGATGGAGGTCCTGGGGGCTCGAGGACGAGCCCGGTTTTGCTCCCCTTTGGCGTAGGTGTCTCCGTCTTGATCCCCCCACTGAAGGCCAGGTGTGAAACCCTCACCCGGGTCCTGGGACCCGTCCTCCCCAAGGCCTAGGCAGCCCCCGGCAGCTCAGCTCCGCGCCCCGGCATCTTCCGAGGGCCCGGCGGTTGCTAGGATACCGCGGGCCGTTACGCTGGCGCGGACTGATGACGTAACGGCTGCTTCCGGGCCCTGGCGCTTCCCTCCAGCTTAAGACAGGTTAGTGGGGAGACCAGGCCGGCATACCCGGGACACTGCGCGCTAGGACCCGGGGAGGGCTCTGCAAGAGGTGGGCACGGAACTCGCACCTCCCCCCGGAACTACCCCATGCCCTGCCTTTGAGGCCCGACGGGCGTGGAAATAGGGGCCGCCCAAAGGTGGGCAGGGGTGGGAGGAAGCGGCCTGGGAGTCGCTGCAACGCCTGAGGCTTTCAGACCCCGGCCTCAGCCTCTTGGAGTGCGTTGTCAGGGCCCGTTTTCTCTAGGTTCCGAGACCTGGGCCTGGGCGCTCCACTTTGGCACTTAAGGGGGGTCTCCTGGATTGAACCCGGCCCACGACCCTGCCATTCCTTTCCTTCCAGCATGATCCGCTGGACCTCCAGCACTTTGCCTGAAAAAGACCACTTAACTTGGACGAACCCTTTGGCAGCCTCAGACCGCCCTTGAAGAGGATGACTGAAACATTATGGGCCACGCACTGTGTGTCTGCTCTCGGGGAACTGTCGTCGTTGACAATAAGCGCTACCTCTTCATCCAGAAACTGGGGGAGGGGTGAGTGTTTGGAAATCACTTTGCTGGTCCCCAGGGTACTTGAACGACATCAATCTGCACATGATCAGGGCACAAAGGTTTTATCTCTAGCCTCTAATTCACCTGACAGAGCCTACCTACGTGGTGGTCAAGAAAGTGGATTGTGGATCTAGGCCTCCTAGATTCTCCATGAATTACCTTCATAAGCCATAGTTTTTTTCCTCTGCTTAGTGGAGCTTATTATGCTTCCCTCGTGGGGCTGTGAGGATTAAATTAGAGATAATGCCTATCAAATGTCTCACCACTGCCTGGTTCATAGCACTTGATAAATGTTGACTGTTATTTATTTGATATTTGTTGAGCATCTGTCTTGCGCAGAGCACTGTGTTAAGACCATAGCACCACAAAGATGACTGTGTCCCTGCTCTTGAGCTCAGACTTCTTTTTAGAGCCACACCTTGGGAGGGCTGCTGCTAAATGGGAAAGATACCCCCCACTTCTGCCCAGGGAATTCCTCTGGGTTCAAGCAATGTGGGAGATGACGATGGTCCTTCACTGACCCCTTTGGCCCACAGTGGGTTCAGCTATGTGGACCTAGTGGAGGGGTTACATGATGGACAGTTCTACGCCCTGAAGCGAATCCTGTGTCATGAGCAGCAGGACCGGGAGGAGGCCCAACGAGAAGCAGACATGCACCGCCTTTTCCATCACCCCAACATCCTTCGCCTTGTGGCTTATTGTCTGAGGGAGCGAGGCAGTAAACATGAGGCCTGGCTGCTGCTACCCTTCTTCAAGGTCAGAAAGTCTCCTGGCTATGGAAGGGGTTGCAACAGAGCCACCTGCCAAGGGCTTTGTGAGCGGTTAAGCACGTTAGGAAGCAGAGGTCCTGTCCTGGTTTGACCACTTCAGATTTGGGGTTTAAGGGACCCAGATGGGACTGTGGGGTGTTTGGTGAAAGGGTTGATGAGCTCGGACATCGGGAAGGGATCAGGCTTCAGGAGCAGAGGCTCCAAAACATCAACCGTGGGGAAACTTGTTTTGCAGAGAGGTACGCTGTGGAATGAGATAGAAAAGCTGAAAGACAAAGGCAGCTTCCTTACTGAAGAGCAAATCCTTCGGCTGTTGCTGGGTATCTGCAGAGGCCTTGAGGCCATTCATGCCAAGGGTTATGCCCACAGGTCAGTGGGAGGCTCCTGTGTACTTGCTGGGCAGAAAGGAAGAGCCTCATCAAGAGAAATGAGGTCTCTGCACTGCTTCCAAGGACCAGCCCCCATGATTCTTTTGCCACCCTACGGGTCCAGCCTCCTTGTCCAGGGATGCTCACGGGTCATTTCCACTTCCCTGCAGAGACCTGAAACCCACTAACATCTTGCTTGGAGATGAGGGACAGCCAGTTTTAATGGACTTGGGTTCCATGAATCAAGCGTGCATCCATGTGGAGGGCTCCCGCCAGGCGCTGGCCTTACAGGTAAGAGTCTCTGGGTTCCCTTACAGGTAAGAGCCCACCTGTTCCCTATCCTCAACCCCTTCTGGTGCATGCCCCGGTTTGGTCACATGACCTTGCCCTGTGCCCCACCTTTTGAGCTCTGGGGCCACTGTTCCAGGACTGGGCAGCCCAGCGGTGCACCATCTCCTACCGGGCCCCGGAGCTCTTTTCCGTGCAGAGCCACTGTGTCATCGATGAGCGGACTGATGTCTGGGTGAGGAGCATGTGGGTAGGAATCGGGAGTGGGGAGGCATGCTGCTCTGTACCTGCTGTGGGGTAGAGGAGCAGGTCTTTGGTTTCTAGTTGGTTCCAGGGGGCCCAGGAACCATGTATGTCCCCATCTTCCTTCAACTTCCTTCCTGGGAACTGTCACTGACTCTGTGCTCGGTTGCTCAGGAAGTGGTATAATCCCGCCCTTTGAACGGGGCGAGCACAGCTAAGTGTCAGGGCTGCAGAGGCCTCCAGCTAACTGGCAGTTTCTCTAGGCCCTGGTGGTGTCCTGTGACTTTGGTCGGTTATTTTTTTTCAGCTATTGTAGTCTCCTTTCACTCCAGAATTAAGAGGCGAGGTATCACCCCGGTTGGGCCCCTTCCAGGGAATAACCGAGTTATGCTCAGTCCCTAGGCTGTGTGCTCTATGCCATGATGTTTGGGGAGGGCCCTTATGACATGGTGTTCCAGAAGGGTGACAGCGTGGCCCTTGCTGTGCAGAACCAGCTCAGCATCCCGCAGAGCCCCAGGTGAGCAGTGAAAGGGGCAGTGCGCACTCCAGACTCCTCCCTGCCATTAGCGGGGCTGGAGCCGTAGAACAGGGTTCGGCTGCCTGCCTCACCTCGCCTCCTCCTTCTGCAGGCATTCCTCAGCTTTGCGGCAGCTGCTGAGCATGATGATGACTGTGGACCCCCAGCAACGCCCTCACATTCCTTTCCTCCTGAGTCAGTTGGAGGCACTGCAGCCTCCTGCTCAGGGCCAGCACACTACCCAAATCTGAACAAACCAGTGGCCACGTTGAGAAGGTGCTCTCTGTGCCTTGGGAAGAAGCTCCCATCCCTCAGTGGAGTCCCCATCCTTTCTATCCAGGACAGCTCTCTTGTGGTTGGGGCAGCCGGGGGTGGGGCAGTCAGCTCAGTCTTCTGCCTCTGTCTATGCTCTTACCCCAAAGGGCAACAACTGGACAGGGGGCTTGACTGAGCGGGGGTGGATAAGGGTCGGGGATGGGGTAAGGGAAACTGACAGAACCTGGCAAAGGCTCTGCTGGTCTGCTGAGCTTATATCATGATATGCCTCCAAATCTGGGAGCAGGAGAATGTATAAATAGAAGAATAAAGTAAAAGCAGCTTGACGTGACCTTAGTCTCATTGTTCTTGGAGTGAGAGAAGAGGTGCAGGAGGAACTGAAATCTGGTTGCCATTTCCAAGGGAGGAGCCTGGAGAAAAGAGGTACTGGTGCAGCATCAAGACATCATCATTCCACGTACGGAGGCAGGTATACCTGCCTTAGATCTGGCTGGATGGCAGTAGACAGTTCTCCCAGCTTGTCTTAGTCAAAGACTTCAAGCTGTTCTGGCTTGAGCCAGCCTCTATGCCCAGAACTGGGGCCAGGTCCCACTAAAGGCACACTCATTCTTTCCTTTAGTCCCGAGGCTGGGTAGCTTAGTCAGAGGAGCCTAGCCGGTTTGCCAGGCAAGGGCTTGTGGGTGGAGACACCTGAGGAAGCTTTGGGACAGCTATGAAACAGGTGCCCAGCCTTTGCCTGGGGGCAAGGGGAGTGGAGGTGGCAGCCATTTTGGCCCCAAATCTCTCCTAGATGGTTCTGTCTTTTTTAGCTCTGTGTGTGTGTGTGTGTGTGTGTGTGTGTGTGTGTGTCTTTTGTCTTTTTAGGGCCGCACCCAGAGCATATGGAGGTTCCAAGGCTAGGGGTCTAATCGGAGCTGTAGTTATCAGGCTACACCACAGCCATAGCAACCCCAAATCCAAGCTGCATCTGCGACCTACACCACAGCTCACGGCAACGCCAGATCCTTAACCCACTGAGCGATGCCAAGGATCGAACCCGCAACCTCATTGTTCCTCATTGTTTCTGCTGTGCCACGATGGGAACTCCAGCTTTTATTTATTTATTTATTTATTTATTTATTTTTGCTTTTTAGGGCATATGGAAGTTCCCGGGCTAGGGGTCGAATCGGAGCTACAGCTATCAGCCTACACCACCCCTCATGGCAACATTGGGTCCCCGACCCACTGAGTGAGACCGGGGATCAAACCCACATCCTCAAGGATACTAGTCACATTCGTTTCCACTGCGCTACAGATGGTTCTAGTTCACACATGGTTAATGGCTAATAATTAACGAGGCCAGTGTGGGGTGGCAGTGTCCAGCTGCCACTTCCTGCCTACTCTGCTGAGTAAACAGGGGCCCTGCCTTTGCTGGGCTTGAAGCCTGTTCCCTGGGGAAGGGCACTGCGTCCCTGAATCACCAGGGAGGGGAGGCAAGGGCAGGGCTGGCATCTCCTGCACCTTAGATTGAAGCTTCTTCCCCCTCAACTGTGCCCACCCCCAAACGCTGACGTCAGTGTGGGTCCTGGGGTGCCTATTAGCAAAGCTGAAGTTTCCCCGAGGGCCCTGGTAGGAGGCTCCCACCAGCTGGCACAGAGGCTGAGGCCAGAAAGAAAGCACAAACGGGAGACAACCTGACTTTTAATGGCACAGCCCTAGGCCCCAGCAAAGCAGCAAGACAGACAGTGAGCTTTGCAAAGCTGCTGGGAGGTGCAGTGACACAAACAACTCTAGGAGATCGCCCTTGTTCCCTCCCATCCCCCAAGCTTATGACTAGGCTCCATGCCCAGGAACTCTGGGCCAGCGCAGCCCCACTCCCAAGGCCTTATAACACACAGAGGTGTCTGGGCCAAGCCTCGCTTCCAGAGCCAGTGAATGCAAAGCACAGGAAGAATAGGGTAGCAGTCTCACTCTCAGATACAGAAACTGGTGGGCTTAAACTACTACTTGGAAAGGAAGTGAAGTCTCGTATCCTTAAATAGCTCGTGGCTGGACAGACAGGTCCAGGAGTCAGTCCTCATTTCCCCCCTTATCCTGGGCACCTCTAGGATCATACATGGGATCATGTTTCCTGGGCCTGCCAAGGACCCCTTGGCAGGTCTCACCTTCAGCCATGGAAGTGGAAAGGGTCATGAGCAGCAAACAGTGAGGGCAGCAGCAGAAGCGGCAGCAGAAATAGCAGCAGCACAAAAGGGGAAGGCAGCAGAAGCTTAAGCACTCACAGAGGGGACAAGAAACCCTGCAAGGAGACTGTTTATTTCGAAAGGACTTTGCAATAAACATAGTGGGTGGGCTCCAGGCAGCTGTTCTATTCTTCTCCCTCATCCTCGTCCTCATAGGAGTCGATGCCCACCTCCTCGTAATCCTTCTCCAGGGCCGCCATATCCTCCCGGGCTTCAGAGAACTCACCCTCCTCCATGCCCTCACCCACGTACCAGTGCACAAACGCCCTCTTGGCATACATCAGGTCGAACTTGTGGTCTAGGCGGGCCCAGGCCTCGGCGATGGCGGTCGTGTTGCTCAGCATGCACACGGCACGCTGCACCTTGGCCAGGTCGCCCCCGGGCACCACGGTGGGAGGCTGGTAGTTGATACCAACCTTGAAGCCCGTGGGGCACCAGTCCACAAACTGGATACTGCGCTTGGTCTTGATGGCTGCAATGGCGGCATTGACGTCCTTGGGTACCA
>PVHT021183688.1:7625416-7644327 GCA_004024745.2 Catagonus wagneri | reverse complement strand
CCATGAAGGCACAGTCTGAGTGCTCCAGGGTGGTGTGGGTGGTCAGGATGGAGTTGTAGGGCTCGACCACGGCTGTGGACACCTGGGGGGCGGGATAGATGGAGAACTCGAGCTTGGATTTCTTGCCGTAGTCAACAGAGAGCCGCTCCATCAGCAGCGAGGTGAAGCCAGAGCCGGTGCCGCCTCCGAAGCTGTGGAACACCAGGAAGCCCTGAAGTCCTGTGCACTGGTCAGACTGAAAGGCAAGAAAAGAGCGATGTGGTGAGGGGAGGGGCCTGAGGAATTCTTCTGGCTCCACAAAAGCCTAAAATACCTCAGGAGTCGAGGCTAAGACTAACAAGTATTCCACAGCCACAGTGCACTCTGGGACATGTACAATTACAGATGACCCCATGAAACGGATCTAAAAAGAAAATGTTTCTGACCATTAGCATCATCTCAAAAGCTCCCTCCCTTCCATCCCAAATTCTCACCAGCTTGCGGATCCGGTCCAGCACCGGGTCAATAATCTCCTTGCCAATGGTGTAGTGACCACGGGCGTAGTTGTTAGCCGCATCCTCCTTCCCAGTGATGAGCTGCTCTGGGTGGAAGAGCTGCCGGTATGGGCCATTTCGGATCTCATCTGGAAGGGCGTAAACCACACCGTTAGGGCACAAACCACAAGGCTGTGCTCAGCACCGACCACCCCCCACCCCAGCCTGGCAGCTGCGGTCAGATGTGGTCAGATCTATGGAAGAGCTCATGCTTCTGCCAGCCTGAGATAGCAGTGGGTGAGAGAAACCCGGACCCGTGCCCAGCCAGCCTGCTATCAGCTTGCCTTCTTTAGCTTCTAGTAGGACGAGGGGTTTTCGGGGCCAGGAAAGCCAGGCCTAGACACCTCACTCCAGAGAGAAGCTTAGAGTCGCTTTCCAGTCCCTCAGTTCCAGCCCCCTCTTCCTCTCACCGATCACAGTGGGCTCCAGATCCACAAAAACTGCCCGCGGCACATGCTTTCCAGCGCCAGTTTCACAGAAGAAGGTGGTGAAGGAGTCGTCTCCTCCACCAATGGTCTTGTCGCTGGGCATCTGCCCATCCGGCTGGATCCCATGTTCCAGACAGTAGAGCTCCCAGCAGGCATTGCCCATCTGGACACCTGCCTGCCCGACATGGACTGAGATGCATTCGCGCTGAAGGATAGAGAGGGAGGACACAGCATAAGCCCCACATACGTAAGTCCTTACCTCATGAGCCTTTCTCCCACCCTATCACCTACCAGTTAGGATGACTCAGTTGGTTAAAGTGGAGGCTTGGGGCTGGGCAGAGGTCAGATGAGGCTGGCAGCCTGCCCAGGCTCCCCTGCATAAGACTTCCCAACTAGGGACGCCCAGTAGGGCAGGCCAATTCCTCAGCCTGCTTCTCTGCAGGGACCTTGTCAGGTAAGAGCTAAGGCTCCACGTGCTCCCGCCACATTCATAGGACACTCAGGGAGGACGGAGAGGGCAAGTGCATATGAAACAGGCCAACGCTGCAGTAACGGAGACAAGGACAAGCTGATCTTTCAGCTGTTCCCAATCCCTACTCCCACAAAGCAGCTCTCAAGAGAAGAACAGAAGGTTTTCCAGAACTCTGAATGCATAGCTAGAAGCCCCCCGCTGCATTAATTCTTTGCTTTGAGGATGAACAACTAGAATGTCATATAACCCTCTCCCCCTTTCCTTCTTGCGGGCTGCAGAGGTGTCTCAGCCTTCCAGGCTGGCATCAACTGACCACACTAGCCATCAGGATGCCCTCCTCCACTTTAAATCCTATCTGGCTCTGGGGATCAACCCCATCTGGTCGCTCTCTCCACCTCCACCCCCACACTCTGGGTATCTTCACCACCTTCATCATCCACTGCGGAGCCGGCACTGAAATTGCAGAGAGCAAAAAAAAAAACCGGCAGGCACCCGCAATAAGGGTTGTGGGCACTGGGGCCCTCGCTGCCCTAGGCTCATCCCTGACAGCCTGAAATTAACCTCCGAAGAGCCAAAGTGGTGCAGATGCAGGGCCGGCCGCAGCCTCCCTTTTCAACACCGAAATGGCGGGGTGACGGTTTCCAAATACCCAGAAAAGGAAGCGGAACCTGCGGTGAGGCCTCAGAGGTAACCCGCCTTGCGCTGGGCAGACTGAGCACCGTCCTGCACTCCGGCCCTGCATTCGTACTCCTTTAAGATTCTTTCCAAGTTACATCCCAGCGGAAAGCGAGGATTGGATTTCGGCCCCCATCCCTGGGCTATAAATACCACCCCCTACACACACCTCTTTCCCCTCCCCCCAACCTGGCCTCGGCCGGTGCTCCCGCTCAGCGCCAGCTGTCTCTGCCCGTCCGCGCACCCGGACTCCGGCTGGAGAGTCCCGCTCCCCTCACGAGACCGAACCCCATTCTCGCCACCCCTCTAGGCTCGGAAGAGGGGTGCTGAGTCACGGGTGGGAGGCATGCGGGTAGGAAGGATGCTCGCGTAGTCGGAGCAAAACGTGATGGTGGACCAGGTAATCTGACCCCTTCCCACCTTCTCGCCCCAAGCACGTGTTGGGTCAGTTCCAGGGACTAGGGAGTGAGTGGGAGGCTAGGAGCGGAGGGCAGCCAAATGGGTCTCCCTCGCCGGCAGAAAGGACTGGGCGCGGGACCGCGTGACTCCCCCCAGGAGGGTTAGGGCACAAATGCCTGGCAGAGCAGAAGGGGATTCCAGCGGACTCCTATTTGCTGGTGAAGAATCCCACCCCACTCCACCTCCTTCCCCAGGCTCCGAAAGTGGACAACGCGGCCCACCCAAAGTCACAGGGAGGGGGTGGGGTGGAAAGAATGCACCCCCCCCCCCAAAATAAAACCTCCTGGAGACCTGGAACTCCTAATGGAGGGCCCCGAGCATCCCGGAAGGGAGGGTCCCCGAAGCAGAGGGGCACTAAGGGAACAGGCACGATGCTGGCGGGGCCGCACTCACCATGGTGAGTCCGGGCGGTGGGTCTCACGTAGAGTCCGGGTGACGGGTCTCAGTGAGAACTGCGCTAGCTGCAGTGCCGCACCGCTCTTATACGCGGGGGGCGGGGCCGCACGCTCCGACCGCCCACTAATAGCTGGGCGGCCCAGAGGCCCCGCCCCCGAAGGGTAGGCGGTGGGCAGGGGTTGGGCCCCGACGAGTCCCCTCCCCGCAGCGTGTCCGCGTCGCTCACCTGTCGGACATGGGTTAGGAGTGGCGACCCGAGCTTTAACCCTTCCCTCCGAGTTTTGAGCCGACACTCCGAGCTCCGGAGCTCCGCTGCTGGGACGCTGGGCGCGGTGCCAGGGCGTGTCTCGCCTGCACCTGCGTCATGGGGCCGCCCGTCGCTCAGGTGTTCTGACTTAGGCCGGGTGCTGTAGAGGCTGTTTTTCCAAAGTGGCTGCAGCGAGCCTTCGCCAGTGCCCTCACCGCCCCGCCTCCCTGGAGGCTCCGTCCCACTGCCTGGCTTCGGCCCGTCCTCCAGGAACCCCTTGTAGCCGCACGCGGCCTGCTGGTCCCCGGCTGGGACGGCTGGCCTTTGCCGACGCCTGTGGGCGGCCGAGGACAGGGAGCTGCACAGCCTGAGCCCCAGGTTGCCGATCCTTCAGGCTGCTCCGCAGAGCCGAGACCCACAGTCTGCCTGCGAGAGCCGACCCCCAGAATCTGCCACTGCTCGCCGGCTGCCGGCGAGTCAGGGGTTCCGTCATCAGCGCCGTCACTATTAGCTGGCCCTCGCCATTCCCACCTGCCCGCTTTCCTGCTGCCAGAACCGGTGGAGCTCTGGCTTGAAGCCCTCAGGATCTGGATTCACATCCTAACTGCCCTATATGATCTTGGGCAAGTGATTTAACCTCACCGAGTCCTTGGCATCTTCACCGGTGAAAAGGAGACACCGTTTCGCCCAGAATGCCTTATTGTGATGTAGCATGTTTGTTGACTCTGAAGAGGAAAAAAAGAAAATGGAGCTTCTGACATTATGGCTGATTTTGACTTTACCATTATGATTTTACCGTCCTTTTCTGTCCCTAAACCATGGGCAGGATCTGTGACCTGCATCTGAGCACCCTCAGCTCTCAGGTGGAGGTCTTAATCGAAGCTCCTCCTTCTTTTTACGTTTCATTTCTATTTCTTGCAGGAATGGACTTTTCAATCTCCATGTGCTTTCCCTTGTGTGCCTTACACTTTCTAGCTGTCTCCCTTCACCGGGGAAATCATCAGAGGTGCCCTATACGCTTACTGGCACATCCTTAAGAAACCTGTCTCCAAGACTAGTCACTTGAAAAAGATTCACTTGCTTCTATCACAGTGTTTCTTAGGGCCGAAGCTGCCTGAATATACAACATAGTAGGATAAAGTAACTTTGGATGGCAACTTTCTACCAACAAAATAACTGACTGACACCTTACTTAGGCAAGGTGTGGAAAGGGATACAGTGAAAGATGACAAGGTCTCTTTTCCCAGACTTGCCATATGGTTGGGGGTACAAGACATTCATAAAAAAAGAAAACTGGCAAGGGCATATAATGAGGCTGCTTTGGGAAATGTGGGTCATGGTCTCTATAGAGCAAAGGCGCCTTGGTGATTACAAAACACAGGGCCTCTTTGCAGACCTCCCCTGGTCCTCTTTTTTCCCTTGTGCACCCCAATGCCAGCAGAATAAGTATTTTTAAGAGGCTTGAGCTATCTTAGGCAAAACCCCCAAACTTCTTTGCCCTTCAGGTTCAACTTCTTTCTTTGTAAAACTGGGATTAATAACTTTGGATGGTGAAGACCAGATGAACTTGAGGGATGTGCACATACAATAGCAAAACACTATGTAGGCATCTGTCTGGACTCTTGGGGCATTTGATTCATTTATTTTAGTGTGTGTAGCACGTCACACTGCAGTTATTCTTGTCCATGTCCGTCTTACTAGAGAGCAACCTTGCTGAAGATAAGGATTGTGGCTTATTCATTTTTGTGTCCCTAGTCCCTAGTATGGTGCTTAGCATGTAATAAACATTTGCTAAGTGTGTGGGTCAGATGAATTGTTTCACTACAGAGGTGGGACTAAAATGGAGGTAGAATTTTAAGAAGCTTGAAGTTGCAAATTAGCAGCCTGGAGGCCAAATTCTCTCTCAGACCCTCACAATGTTAACCCTCCTAGCATTTAGAACATGAAATAAATCGGGCATTTTCTTTGTGTGGAGCGTCCCCAAGACCACCTCCAGGTTAGGAGATTTGCTAGACTACACAATAGGACTCACCATAAACTTGAACTCACAGCTCAGGTATATTACTGTGAGGTAGGAACAACCCTCAGCTGGATGATAAAGGGGAAAAGCACAAGTGGAATCTGAAGGTACCTATGCCCTCTCCCTCCCATAAGGGTTCAGAGAGCATACTCTGCTTCCAAAATGAAAATGGAGCTACAGTTCCCTGCAGTGTTTCTGCCCAAGAAAGCCCATTAGAGACACAGCAGCCAAGGTTTTTAGTGGGGACTGGTCACAGGCACCTCTGCCTTGCACATACCAAAATTCCACTCGTAGAAGAAAAGCAGGCATTCAGCATTAATCATATCATTTACACACACCATCTAGGTACAATAAACCATCCTTATCAGTTAGCTGTTGACTGGGAACATGCTAGGAGCCAGGTTTCCAGGTGCCAGCCAAGGACCAATCTTGTGAGCAGGACTTTGTACAGATGGCAGTCTCAGGCCTGCTACATTAACTCTTTTCTGCACAGTCATGTAAAAATCCAGATTTATAGGAGTTCCCCTTGTGGTGCAGTGGAAAGGATCCAACTAATAGTCATGAGGATGCAGGCTCGATCCCTGGCCTTGCTCAGTGGGTTAGGGATCTGGCATTGCCATGAACTGTGGTGTAGGTGGTAGACGTGACTTGGATCCCACATTGCTGTGGCTGTGGTGTAGGCCAGCAGCTGTAGCTCTGATTCAGCCGCTAGCATGGGAACTTCCATATGCTGCAGGTGCAGCCCTAAAAAGCAATAAATAAATAAGTATCCAGGATTCTAGCTTATTTTGAAAGGAATTGGAAGATCTGGTTATGCTAGACCTGCATTCCCACTTAACAAAAATGATAGGCAGTTATTAATAGCCCCCCAGAGATGTCCCTACCCTAATCCCTGGAATCTGTGACTATGTTATCTTACATGGAAAAAGATTTTGCAGATGTGATTAAGGTAATGGTCTGGAGATGAGATTATTCTGGATTTTCTGGGTGGGCCCAGTGGGTCCTTCTGCAAGGGAGAGGGAGGCGGGAGAGTCAGAATCAGGAAAGGAGAAGTCAGAAGCCAAGGTCAGAGCCGTGGCTTTCAAGATGGAAGGAGGCCATGAGTCAAGAAATGTACACAGCCTCTAGATGATGGAAAAGGTGAGGAGCAGATTTTCCTCTAGGGTCTTTAGAAGGAAGACAACCCTGCCAACGCCTTGAGTTTATCCTTCAATATGTTTCCAATTCCAGGGTGGAGGGGAAGGGCTTCCCCACACAACACCAAGCAGGGTGTTCGAGAATACAGTTCAGTTCTGGTACTTTCTGCCTGGAGATAGCTTCAGATTCCACAAGTTAAGCACTCTACAAGACTGTCCTCCCACCCCTACTTCAGACGCCGGTCGCAAGCCCACGTTGTTCCCTGTGCTGCTGACCCACCGGCTTACCACCACCTCATCCTTGGGGTCAATTAATTTGCTAGAGAGGCTCACAGATTTCCAAGAAACAGTTAACCTACTAGATCACTGGTTTGCTATAAAAGGATATAAGCCAGGAGCAGCCAGATGGAAAAGATGCACAGGGCAAGGTATGTGGGAAGGGGTACAAAGCTTCCACGCCCTCTGCCAGCACCTCCATGGGCTTACCAACCTGGAAGCTCTCCAAACCCCATCTTTTTTTTTTTTTTTTGTCTTTTTGCCTTATCTAGGGCCGCACCTGAGGCATATGGAGGTTCCCAGGCTAGGGGTCTAAGAGGAGCTGTAGCTGAAGGCCTTCACCAAAGCCACAGCGAAGCAGGATCTGAGCCACGTCTACAAACTACACCACAGCTCACGGCAACACTGGATCCTTAACCCACTGAGCAAGGCCAGGGATCGAACCCGCAACCTCATGGTTCCTAGTCAGATTCGTTAACCACTGAGCCATGATGGGAACTCCTAAACCCCATCTTTTTGATGGAGGCTTCATTACATAGCCATGTTTGATTTCTTCACTGACCATTGATAATTGAACTCAATCGTCAGCTGCCTTCCCCTCCCAGGAGGTAGGAAGGGGGTGGTGGGACTGAAATTTCTAACCCTGTAATCTCTCAGTTGGCTCCAGTGGCAAGCAGCTCTCATTCTCAGGTGGGTCCAGGAGTTGCCTCATTAACATAACAAAAGAACAACCTTTTAAAATATTAATGTAACAAAAGATCGCTCTCAACACTTGAGGAAATTCTAAGGGTTTGGGGAACTGTGAACCAGGAGGAGTGGACAGAGACCAAATAATGGCTCAGTGGTAAGGAACCCTACTGGTATCCGTAAGGATGCAAGTTCAATCCTTGTGGGTTAAGGATCAGGCATTGCCGTGAGCTGTGGTGTAGGTTACAGACTTGGCTTGGATCCCGTGTTACTGTGGCTATGGTGTAGGCCGGCAGCTACAGCTCCAATTGGACCCCTAGCCTGGGAACCTCCATATGCCTCGAGTGTGCTCTGAAAGAAAGGAAGAAAGAAAGGAAGGAAGGAAGGAAGAAAGGAAGGAAGGACAGAGGGAGGGAGGGAGGGAGGAAGGAAGGAAGGAAGAAATAAAGAAAGACAAAAAGAAATTTTGGTCATCCGATAACTAAATATACATTTTTCTTATTAATCATAATATTGCCATCCCTATTAAAGCCTATTTTGGACTTCTGATTTCCAAAACTGTAAGATAATAAATTTGCATTGTTTTAAACTTCTAAGTTTGTAGCAATTTGTTGCAGTCACAATAGGAAACCATTAGGGCAACAAACGTAGCTGCGTGGTGGCTACTTTCCTAGAATGAGCAACCCTACTTCCATTCACCCAGGCCTCATCATTCTGTTTCTCCCTGAGGTGCAAGACTAGTGTCTATTGCCATTTAACATCATATGTTCAACCCCATCACACATTTATGTTACTCCGGTAGCAAGCAGTTCACAGCTGAGCAGGTCTCCTGGAAAGGAAAATGGAGAGGACCAGGGTGCAGGGAGAAGTGCCCATGATGTGTTAATGGAGTAGTGATCCTGCTGCTGAGCGTGCATATGCATTTGAGTGTGCATGCTCGTGCACATATGTCCATGACTCTGAGTGTGTATGTACCTCCTTGGGATATATATAGCCCCCCCCCGAATTAGGGCCGTAAGCTCTGGGTGGGTGTGCAGATAACAGTCCGTATTAACAGATGGAAAACTCTTAGACATGCACAGACATATACAGGATCTAGGAGACGATGCCAGGCACTCTCATTATATTACCCTCATCCCACTCCCTTCAAACCTGCTTCTGTCTGCGGCTTCTGAGTCTTTGAGAGAATATACCACCTTCCAGCCAAGTGCTTAAGTAAAAACTTAGGATCATCCTGTGTTCCTCTCTTTCCTTCACTTCTTCCCCTCTTCGTTAGATTTTTTTTTTTTTGGCCGCAAATAATGGAAAACCTAAGTATCAGCAGATTCAACAAAAGGAATATTTATTACCCAGCAAGAAATCTGAGTGTAGGGTGTTTCCAGGGTTGCCACCAACAAGTCCGGTATTTCCAGCTTTCTGGGCTGGCATCCTCTGTGGGCTGGTGACATCTTCTCTCCTGATCAGAAGATGGCTGCAGCAGCTCCAAGTATCGTGCCCTCATGCGACACCATCCTAAGGCAGGAAAGAGAGGTTTCCTCCCACAGCTCTTTATCAGCGAGAAACCCTTTTCTTAAAGCACCCTAGCACGACTTCCCTCATATCTCACTGGCCTCATTCCTAAACCAGTCCCTGGAAGGAGGGAATGGAATTACTGTGAATGGTTTAGACTCATCTGTTGGCCAGCTCTAAGTCCGGGGAAGGGCCGTCTTCCTTGAGCAAGTGGAAAGGTGAACGATTATACAGAATCAGGACCATGCCAGCAAAGAAGTGGAGTTGGGGGAGGGAGTGTCGGGTAAGGCTGACCGGTAGGTCTGTGCACGCCACATTAGCATGTCTTATCAAATCACTTCAAGCCCAGCCACTCCCCCCATTCCCCACTCTAGTCTACCATCCTCTTATTTCTGGATGCCCGCCTTCCTGCTCCCTCTCTTGAATCCCTATAATGCATTTCCCACATAACACCTGCAATAATCTCTCTAAAACAAAACACAAAGTAGGCAGTGATGCTTGCTTAAAACCCTCCCCTTGCACTTGTAATGAAACCTTTCTCCTTCCTAGGCCCCTCTGCTCTTTAGGGCTGCACCTGTGGCATATGGAGGTTCCCAAGGCTAGGGGTCAAATCAGAGCTGTAGCCGCTGGCCTACACCACAGCCTCAGCAATGCGGGATCTGAGCCGCATCTACAACCTATACCATATCTCAGGGCAACGCCGGATCCTTAACCCACTGAGCGAGGCCAGGGATCGCACCTGCGTTCTCATGGATGCTAGTCAGATTCATTTCCACGGAGCCACGACAGGAGCTCCCTGTTTTATTTTCTTCATGGGTTTATTGCTATCCGAAATCGTATTATCTATCTTCCCACAAAAATGTAAGCACTGTAAAAGCATGTACTCTTTTGTCCACCGCTGTATCTCTGGCACCTGGAGTGATGGTTGGCACATAGCAGACACTCAATAAATGCACCCCCCTTTTTCTTTTGGCTGAGCCCACAACATGCAGAAATTTCTGGGCCAGGGATCAAACCTGTGCCACCCCAGGCACAGTAGTGACAATGCCAGATCCCTAACCCGCTGAACCGCCAGGGAACTCCAAGGCACTCAATAAATATTTGTTGAAGGAATGAAGAGTATTGATCATCTCTCATTTTATTACTTAGATACATTAATACGCTCTCAAAAATCTCAGTCTCTTTACTCCGTCTTACATAAGACCCCTACCTCTCCCTTCTTTTAGGATAATTTTCTTTCCAGAGTTAGTGTTATCTAGGTTGACTCCGAGATGCCCAATTTCAAAGACAAGTTGGGAGGAGCTGGAGTGCTGGCAGGCGAATTTTGGGCCCAGTGGGCCCTCTGGATCCCAATCCTTCCATCCGGATAGTAATTCCTGAAGTGTATGACTTCACAGATCAAGCCAGTGTAGACTGGGCTTCTTTACTTTTGAAGTGCTGGTTGGCTGTATCTTCTGTCTGGGGATCCTGGCTTCTTCGTTCCGGAGAGGAGAGGAAAGACTTCAGGCCAGAGCTAAAACCGGAGTGACCGTCTCGATACCCTGGTTCATGGGCTTGTACACAGTGATGAAGAGGCCTCTGAATTAGCCCCATTTTCCACGCTGATAGAAAATCCACATTAGCAACTACTTCCTGGATAGGACTGCTAGGTAAAATTCTTTATTTGCTAAATCTGGCACTCCTGCTCCTGGTCACGGTCGCTGGCTGAGAGTGTGACTAGGAAGATGGCATGTTGTTTCCAGACAGCATTAGGGTCCATTTGAGGCTAGTGGTCATGCATTTGAAGTCAGATCAGTCAGGATGGTTCTGGTTTTTTCTGCAGTCACTGTTTAGCGAGGTCAGTGCTGGCACCGAGCTGGTGAAGAAATGGATTTAACCAGGGGTGTGATTGAGTCAAACGAGGAAGCTGCAACTGGAGAAAGGCAAGGGGGGTTGGTAAGCAAGGCAGCGATGGCGACTGACCATGGACATGAAGATGGGAAAGAAGGAAAATAATAATAATAATGAAAAATTTTTAAAAAGAGAGAATTCCCATCGTGGCACAGCAGAAATGAAACCAACTGGGAACCGGTTGCAGGTTCGATCCCTGGCCTTGCTCAGTGGGTTAAGGATCTGGCGTTGCCATGAGCTGCGGTGTAGGTCACAGACGCGGCTCGGATCTGGCATTTCTGTGGCTGTGACGTCGGTCAGCAGCTGTAGCTCCCATTAGACCCCTAGCCTGGGAACCTCCACATGTCGCAGGTGCGGCAGCTCTAAAAAGAAAAAAGACCAAAAAAAAAAAAGGATGGGAAGGGAGGAAGTAAAGACACGGAAAGGGCAGGGGGGACCTGTGGAAAGAGGAGAAACCCTGGGCCTGAGTCCCTGAAGCATCTTAATTCCATCACTAAGTAACTCCCATGGGACCCTGGGCAAGACACAAGAGGCTGGGATTTCCTTTTCTTTCTCTGGGAGTGGAGGCCCCGCCTGCTGTCCTCACAAAGTTGATGAAGGATTCAAAGCAGATGAGGGGTGAAGCTGCCTGAAGAACTGCACAGCAGGATACGAAAGCGAGAGAGTAACATTTTTACCTCGTAATTTTGCCTAAGGCCATAAGGCAACTCCTTCTGTGGGGACACAGGGCCAGGCTGGACCAGCTGAGACTTGCACCGGAACAGGGAGAGGCACTCTGGAACAGCCCTGAGCCTCTGCTCAGCATCTTGCTTTGCTGGAGAACAACAGCAGCTCTGGACTAAGCGCATGAGAAAGTTTACCTTGTTTAATCTCACAATAGTACCTCTCCCCATTCTACAGATGAGAAAACTGAGGCAAAAGGCGTCAAGTGCTAGAGTCGGGGCTAAACCTGAGCTCTAGTCCCTTCTGTTCTCTGATGTTCTGAGTTTCCACCCAGAAGGCCCGTGAGTTGACCTCCTGCCCTCGGACTCATTATTTCTGGTTCACCGCTGACTCCCCCTAGCCCCGCCTTCCCCACCTCCAGTCCTCACCAGCCCTGGGGGTGGAGGCCCATGCTGGAGCTCAGGGGGCTTGATTTCCAAACGCTCTCCCACCTGCGCTGGTCAGGCTGTGCCACCAGGAACCGGGGTCGTGTGACTGAGTAACAGACACCATGTCCCCAGCAACCTGGATACCAGTGTGGGGCTCCCCGGGGGCCCCTCCTCTTCCCGCCCCCCGCTTTGCTCCCCTGCTTGGGCTCAGGCCCAGCGCTTGCCGGCTGCTCCGTAACCAAGTCAACAGGCCTGCCCTCCCGGGGGCTGTTTCTAACAACATTCCCCCCCTGAGAGCAGACCAGAGAGTATAAGGAGGCCGACAGCTGTGGGTCCCTCGTAGATCTGTCCCTGCCTTCCGCCTTGAAGCAGACAGACAGACAGACAGACAGAAGACCCCAGCCAGCTCCCAGCCAGGCAGCACGGTGAGCAGGGGTGCTGGCCAGGCTTGCAAATGAGGGTCCCGGGGGTCCAGGGGTTCACAGGGCTACAGTGTGTGGGAGAGACTTCCAGAAGTGCTGGTATGTGGGGGCGTGATCAAGGGGTGGAGACAGGCAGGCCATGGTAACTGGGACCTGGATCGGAGCCAGAGCCAGGGGCTGCCGAAGGGCTCTGGATTTAGGGGTAGGGAGAGTGGGGTAAGCAGCGCACGAGCAGAAAGTGCAGGCACTTTCCTGCAAACCGTGGGCCCCTGTTTGCCTCTGGTCCCATCTCCCAGCTGTGAGGACACTGCCTTCTAGACCTGGCTTTCTGCTGCCAGGTCTGACCCCTCATTTCAGTTACAGATTGTGGGGGGGCAGGTGGAAGGACAAGGAGGGTGCTGGGCAGAGCTCATTTGATACCCTCTGCCTCGCTCCCCACCCCTGTTAGGATAGAAGAGAGGTTAAGACCATGGTTGGAGCCCAGCTGTCCCCTCTCTGAATATTCCTGCTTTTGCTCGTGACCTCAAGCAAACTGACCTGAGAGTCAGTTTCCTCATCTGTAAAAGCGGGTGATAAAAACACCTACCTAAGGGGGTTGCTGTAAAGACTAAATGAGATAATGCATGGGAAACCCTTAGCACGGTGCCTGGACTTAATTAACATTAATATCAATGCTTAATATACGGAACCAGACAACCTAATGACAAAGCCCGCTGAGTGCGAGATTACACCATTTTCACAGGGAAAGAGAGAGAACAGCAGCGGCTGAGGTGAAGCCACGCATTCAGGGTCCTAGAGAGACCTGGGTTCGAGGCAGGTCCAGGGACAGTTCTCTGCCCAAACCCAGAGTAAGAGGCATCGTTTCCAGGGTCTCAGGCATTCCCCAGGTCGGACACGCCTGGCGGGGGCCAGCAGTTGCGGGAACCAGGACGCTGTCTGGTGTTGCACACAGAGCCCGGGAAGGCTCTGAAGTGCAGCAGAGGGCGCTGGCTTCGCCTTGGACCTGGGAATGTCTAAGTCCTTTGTCCCTAAGTCCCTCCCAGCTCAAATCGTTACTTTCTCTTACTAGGGTTGGGAGAAGGGGAATAGGCGAGGGCAGCCAACAGATAAGGTGCGCCGTCTCTCTGTGTCGTGCAATGTGCAATGAACCAGGCAACTTGCGTGTATTCCTTCATTAAATCCCCAGAGTAATTCTAGGAGGGAGCTCTCGTTGCTGCCCCATTTCACAGGGGAGGAACGCCCACAGAGAGGCTAAGACTCTTGCTTCATGCATGTGGAGAAGCAACGGGGCTGGAATTCAGATGGTTTATGTATTAATCCTAGTCATCTAAAAATCCTAAGAAGTCAAGGCCCTTGTATTTACAAAGTTAGTGAAGTGTTAAATTTATGGAGAAAGAATTCTGGTTAAAAAAATGAAAGATGTTCCTGCTGCGGCACAGTGGTTTAAAAATCTGACTGCAGAGGCTCAGGTTAGATCCCCAGCTCAGTGCAGTGTGTTAAGGATCTTGTGTTTCAATCCCTGGCACAGGAACTTCCATATGCCATGGGTATGACCATTTAAAAAAAAAAAAAAAAGAGTTCCCGTCGTGGTGCAGAGGAAACGAATCTGACTAGGAACTATGAGGTTGCAGTTTCGATCCCTGGCCTCGCTCAGTGGGTTAAGGATCCAGCATTGCCGTGAGCTGTGGTGTAGGTCACAGACGCGGCTCAGATCCTGCATTGCTGTGGCTGTGGCGTAGGCTGGCGCTACAGCTCCGATTAGACCCTTAGCCTGGGAACCTCCATATGCTGTGGGTGCGGCTATAAAGGACAAAAGACAAAAAAAAAAAAAGAGAGAGAGAGAGAGAGAGAGCGAAAGAGAGAAAATTATTTCAGGAGTTCGCTGGTGGCTCAGTGAGTTAAGGATCCGGTGTTGTCATTGCTGTGACCTGGGTTCAATTCCTGGCCTGGAAACATCTGCATGCTTCAGGCACAGCTCCAAAAAATTAGGAAATATTTCAGACATGCAAAAAGGCTAATATGATGAACAGCTGCTACCTAGATTAAGAAACAGAATCCGTCTCCGATTGCATTCACCTCCCTCCTTGACTGGAGAGAACCATTATTCCAAATTGGGTGTTAATATTTTCCCTTGTTTTCCTTATATTTGTAATACATTCAATATAGCAAGTATATTCAAGTATAGCAAATATAAAAATTTATCCATAAAGGATGCAGAGTATTTTCTTACCAGTTAAAGATTTATATACATAGTATTCCATTATGGTCCCTTTTTTTTTCTTTCTTTTGCTTTTGCTTTTTTAGGGCCACACCCACTGCACAAGGAGATTACCAGACTAGGGGTCAAATTAGAGCTACAGCTGCTGGCCTACACCACAGCCACAGCCACGCCAGACTAGAGCCATGTCTGCGACCTATACCACAGCTCAAGGCAACACCAGAGCCTTAACCCACTGAGCGAGGCCAGGGATCGAACCTATGTCCTCATGGATCCTAGTCAGATTCGTTTCCGCTGAGCCACCATGGGAACTCCTTATGGTTCTTCTTTTTTTTTAATTTTTTTTATAAAGAATTTTATTTTTTCCATTATAGCTGATTTACAGTGTTTTGTCAATTTTCTGCTGCACAGCAAGGTGACCCAGTCACACATACATATATACATTCTTTTTCCTCACATTATCATGCTCCATCACAAGTGACCAGACATAGTTCCCAGTGCTATACAGCAGGATCCCATTGCTTATCCATTCCAAAGGCTATAGTTTGCATCTATTAACCCCAAATTCCCAGTTCCTCCCACTCCACCTATGGTTCTTCTTAATTTTCTTTTTTTCTGGTAAGAATTTTGGATGGTAAGATTTTTTTCTTGTATTCATCCAGGTGCGCTTTTTCTTTTCTTTCTTTCTTTCTTTTTTTTGTCTTTTTAGGGTCCCGCTCGTGGCATATGGAGTTTCCCAGGCTAGGGGTTGAATTGGAGCTGTAACCTCTGGCCTACACCACAGCCACAGCAACGCCAGATCCAAGTCTCATCTGGGACCTACACCACAGCTCACGGCAACACCAGATCCTTAACCCACTGAGCAAGGCCAGGGATCAAACCCAGAACCTCATGGTTCCTAGTCGGATTCGTTTCTGCTGAGCCACGACGGGAACTCCCATCCACATCCACTTCTGAATTATCCTTTATCCATTTTCTCCTGCTCAGGGACATTTAGTTGGCTCCTGTTGCTACAGCCCTGTGACTGTTCTAGCACTTGTTTTCCTGTTTACCTGTGCGAGAATTCCTCTAGAACAAGAGCGTCTTCAGCTTTCCTAGATAGTGCCAAGTCATTCTCCAAATGAGACGCATCACTTTTTAATTTATATATTTTTTAATTTTTTTTGCATTATAGGTGGTTTACAGATTTCTGTCAGAATTCTCCTGTCTCCACATCCTCTATGTGGTTAAGCCTTAAAACTTGGGGAAACTTGATGGATATGATCATTTTGCTTTTAGGTAAATACCTCTCAAGCAGAGCAAGGAGACACACTCTGGGATGGCATTTACCACTGTCACTTATCTCTTTTCTTATGAAACTCTCCCTTCCCTGGACAGAGAGTGAGTTTCCTAAGCACAGGGATGGGGGATTAGGGGTTATGGATCCCCAGTATCTGCACTATATCAAGCACAAAACTGAGGCTCAATTTGTGATGAAGCAAGAGGATCATCAAGTCTTTGTGACGCTCACGGGCTCTCCAGGAAGGGCAATGACCTTTCTCTTTTCTAGGACCAAGCAGGCTATCCCAGTCCTGCTTCAGAGGCCAAGAGTTCTTCTTCTCCTTCCTCCTCCTCCTCCAACTCCTCCTCCCCCTCCCCCTTCTGTCAATTTTAGGGCCACATCCAGGTCATATGGAGGTTCCCAGGTAAAGGGTCAAATCTGAGCTGTAGCTGCCAACCTATACCACCACCACAGCAATGTGGGATCCGAGCCGCGTCTGCAAACTGCACCACAGCTCACGGCAACGCTGGATCCTTGACCTGCTGAGGGAGGCCAGGGATTGAAGCCTCATCCTCATGGATACTAGCCAGGTTTGTTAATGGCCGAGCCACAACAGGAACTCCAGGAGGGCAGAGTTCTTTGACCGGCAGCCTTGAACCATGCAAGGAAGAACTTTCTTCCCAGCTCCTCTCCACTCCAGAACCACGCCCACTAAAGAAGAAAGAACAGCACACGCACAGCCATTTCAGGCCCACTTTCCCCTTTCTCACTGGCATTTCTAGTTGTCATGAATCCAGGGTTCCTTTTTTTTTTTTTTTAGCTTTTTAGGGCTGCACCGAGGCATATGTAGATTCCCGGGCTAGGGGTCTAATTGGAGCTGCTGCAGCTGCTGGCTGTGTCTGTGACCTACACAACAGCTCATGACAGCTCATGACAACACCAGATCCTTAACCCACTGAGCGAGGCCAGGGATTAAACCTGCAAACTCATGATTCCTAGTCGGATTCGTTTCCGCTGAGCCACAACGGGAACTCTGAATCCAGGGTTCCTTTGCTTTTCTTTTTCTTTTTTTTTTTAGAGAAAGGGTTATTTTTTTAATTTATACATTTTTTAATTTTTTTTGCATTATAGGTGGTTTACAGATTTCTGTCAGATCTTCCAACTGCATTGTGTGGTGACCTGGTTACATGTATTTTCACATGTATTCCTTTGCTTTTCTAAACCTCATCTTTGTCTCTGACCCCTGAAACTTTGATCTTGTCTTCCTCACCCTAGTTTCTTTCTGCCCATGGGTGGGTTGGCCATTGTGCTCTGTCAGACTCATCTGAGCCCCTCGATGTTCCTCAAAATGTTTGTCACTGAGCAAGACCATAATCTTAGAAGGAGCCACATTTTGCTTCCTTTGTGGGTTATGGCCCAGCCCCCAGGGCCAGTGCCTCCTGGTCCTCACCGGCACCAGGAAATGCTTAGACTCGGGGGGGTGGGGCATGGAGAGCAGACTCCCGGGAATTTTTGCCCTCCGCCGCAGAACCACGCAAGGAAGGAAGGCAGGAATGGTGTCCAGACATGATAGGCTTCACTCTGCCCTTTGCCCACTCAGCGTGAGTGCATCTCAGTCCACGTGGGGCAGGCCGGTGTGCAGATTGGCAATGCCTGCTGGGAGCTCTACTGCTTGGAACATGGGATCCAGCCAGATGGGCAGACACCCAGCGACAAGACCATTGGCGGAGGGGACGACTCCTTCAATACCTTCTTTAGTGAAACTGGGGCTGGAAAGCATGTGCCCCGGGCGGTGTTTGTGGATCTGGAGCCCACTGTGATCGGTGAGTGACGATCGGCCTTGTCCCAGGTATCACAAAGTCTTTCTTTGCAACTGGAGAGCCCTGGAGTTTATGGTTCCCAATTGCTGCAGCCAATCAGAGCTCAGCTCCAGAGTTCAAGGTCACGTCACATCTTTTTCCTTTTTATTGAAGAGCAATTAAAGTCCAAGGCGATAGTAGCAGCCCGAATGGGGCTCCTCTAGGGTAAGACTTCGGGCCTGGTGATCGCACCCCTTCTGGGTATCCTGGGACACCAGGAGCCAGGCTGCAAGGGACGGGGGCTTAAAACTCTGCCCATTGCAGATGAGGTTCGAACGGGCACATACCGCCAGCTCTTCCATCCGGAGCAGCTTATCACTGGCAAGGAAGATGCGGCCAATAACTACGCCCGAGGCCACTACACCATCGGAAAAGAGCTCATCGACCTGGTGCTGGACTGAATTCGGAAGCTGGTAAGAGAAGAACTGAGAGCTGGGAAAGGGGGAAACTGGGTTCCTGTTATTGTGGCGAGACTAGATGGGGCAAACGCAGCTTCCATCCTTGGGCGAGCCTCCTGGACAAGTCCCAAAGACGCAGGATCTGGGTAATGAGGAGGGAAGGCAGAGTGTGGGCTCCAGCCTGGAGCTTTTTCTCTCCTACAGGAACTGACCTGATGATGGGCAGAATGCCCGCCAGTGCCAACCAGTCAATAGCTGTCTGGCCAAGCTTTGAGAGAATATTACCTTGTAAAGTAGGAATGTGGGCAGAAGGCCCTGCGAAAAGCTCCCAACAATGCCTGCCTGAGGCTCTCTGATCTTCTCCCACCTCCAGCAAGGATGGGGATCGGGTTCCTGGGCTGCTCGTCTCAGGAGAGAAGCCCTCTAGGGACAGCCAAAGTTAGACTGGGGGGCACAGGTAGGAAGCCGAGTGGAGCTGGAAAATTATGAGGACAAAAACGACTATGGCACAAGCCTTTAGAGAAGAAGAGAGATACGGATAGAGTGGGACCTCCCGGTCAGGGGCTATTTTGTGCCCTTGGACAAGTCTTCCAAGGATTTGATGAGACTTTGGGGGAAATCTGAAGCAGCACGAGCCGGTTCTTTGCTGTTGGTCAGCTGTGCTCCACACCCCACATTTCTCTCGTCTTCGCTGTCCAGGCTGACCAGTGCACAGGGCTCCAAGGATTTCTCATCTTCCACAGCTTCGGAGGCGGCACCGGCTCTGGCTTCACCTCGCTGCTGATGGAGCGGCTCTCTGTTGACTACGGCAAGAAATCCAAGCTCGAGTTCTCCATCTATCCCGCCCCCCAGGTGTCCACAGCCGTGGTCGAGCCCTACAACTCCATCCTGACCACCCACACCACCCTGGAGCACTCAGACTGTGCCTTCATGG
>PVHT021183688.1:7586830-7598306 GCA_004024745.2 Catagonus wagneri | reverse complement strand
GGGGGAGAGAGAAGAGGGAAGGGAGGGAGGGAAAGAAAAGCAAAGACAGAGGGAGAGAGATAAAGAGAGAGGCAAAGAGACACAGAGGGATAAAGAAGGGGGGCTGGCGGGGGGAGTGAGGGACCGCAAGGGGACAGCAGACACAGAGATTAGTGTTGGGCGCCTGGGAGGTAGATCGGGAGGAGACAGGAGGGGCCAAGGGAACCGAGAGAAGGCGAGAGCTGGAAATAAGGTGAGCCCTTCTTGTGAGGAAGGGTGTGATGGAGAAAGAGGGCAAGAGAGAGGGAGGAGGGAGACAGCAGACAGGAACTGGACCCCAGCGTTGGAGGGATGGGCACAGCGAGACAGTCCCTACACAGTGAGACAGAGCGTCAGTCCTGGTTTGGGTGGGTTGTGGGGGCCGGGGGGATCTGGAAGGGAGCTCCAGGAAGTCAGAGTCAGTTCTCGTTCCGGGGGGCCGAGGGGGAGTGTCCAGAAGGGGGGCGTGGGTGGACCAGAGGCCAAGGCTTCAGGTCAGGCTAAAAGGGCCTGCCTAACATGATCTGGGGCCGCTGGAGGAGCTGAGAGACCGGGTCATCGTGGGAGAGGGCAGCTCCCGGCCCCTCCAGGCCTGTGAGCCTCTCTTCTCGCTCTTAAGAGCCTCCCTGGGGGCCACCCCAGCGCCCAGGCGCTGGGGGTGCTCACCTGCGGAAGTCCAGCAGGGGCCGGGTGGAGGCCGGGGTGCCCTCTGCCGGCCAGCTGAGGAAGTGGAACTGCGTGAGCGTGCGCGTCTCCTGGGTCTGCACGTTCTTCAGGTAGAAGCTCCGCACCAGGAAGTCTTCGCACCAGATGTGCTCCGACACTAGGTTCACCTGCAGAGGAAGGGACCGCAGGTCCGAGCGGACAGGGCCTCTCAAATCCTCCCGGCCTCCCAGGCCAGTCAAATTCTAAATCCTCCAGGAAGCTTATCTGACCTCCTGCCCCAACTGTCCCAACTGTCCCATCTGTCCCCCCAAACCCTAGCGGTCTGTGTCACTGCGCCACTGCTCAGGACAACTAATGGCCTTTCTATCTAGACACAACTATTGTGAGCTTCTTGACATCAGACTTTCTCCCTCCTCTTCCAAACAGTCTAGCTAAATGTCTGTGCTACACACACCATAAATTTTGATGAAATTCTGTACTTTTGATTTTTTTTTTCTTTAACCACAAACAAGACTAAATTTTTTAAAATTAAAAGAAAAAAGGACTGTCAAGGGCTCATCTGATGATAAAAAAAACTGCTTATCTGGTGATGAGAAGCTTCTGTTTTGCTCAAATCTCTTGTTTTATTGGGGGGGCGTCGGCACGGGGGTATGTGTCAGCTCCCATTTGTCAGGAATATTGCTACTTCCTCTGCTTTGCCCCTGCCCAGTTCCCCCCACCTATCTTCTTTCCTAATGAAAAACTTTGTTCCTGTTTTACCTAAGCAACATATGTGACTGATAGTATTTCTTTCTTTGCTTTGGCCTCCAGGAAACTCAGATCTAAGTTAGGCTCAAGAAAAGTAGGTCTCAATCTTGGTCTTTGAGCATAGTTATCTTCCTTGTCTCATCTACTGTACCTCCGTACCTCTGGCTCTTAGCTTCTTACCTCAGTTTCAGTGGTTTTACAGTTTTATAAAACACGCATTCAACCCCAGAGGCCCCTCCAGTACCTTTCATCATAGGTAACTACAAATGCTTTTTGGTTTTAGACTGGAAACACACACACACACATATACACATGCAGAGTTCCCGCTGTGGCTCAGCAGAAATATATCTGACTAGTATCCACAAGAAGGCGGGTTTGATCCCTGGCCTCGCTCAGTGGGCTAAGGATCAGTGTTGCCGTGAGCTGGGGTGTAGGTCACAGATGTGGCTCAGCTGCAGTGTTGCTGTGGCTGTGGCGTAGGACAGCAAATGTAGCTCGGATTTGATCCCTAGCCTGGGAACCTCCCCGTGTTGCAGGTGTGGTCCTAAAAGAAATAAAGTATGCACGAAGTGAATGTCTGTGTGCACACGTGTGTTTACGTACACATATATTCACATGTGTGAATGGTGTAGCACGCCCTCTCCCCTCTCCCACTGACTCCTTGTCTTGCTGACCTCATATACATGGTAGAGGGAAGAGCCTTCATCTGGCCAGTAGCGGTCACACTGCTTGACACCATCCTCCACCAGCGGGGTCAGCATGACAATGACAGTGCAGCCACTCTCCCACACCATCTAGGGACAGAGACCCAGGTAAGCTCCATTCTAACCTCCCCGGCTGCCCATGAGGGCCCCTGATCCCGGGAGAAGCCCTCCCTCCAAAAGCCCACCTGCCAGAAGTCTGCGATGGTGTGCGACAGCGGGCCCTGGGTGGCGATGTAGGCTGGCATCCGAGGGTCATGCTCAATCTGGGGGCAGGAAAGATACATCGTGGGCCAGAATGAAAATTGCCACTGTGGAGAGGCTTGGTCAGAGGGAGCAGGCCGGGGTCTGGGGTGCCTGAGAACCCCGGTTTCCATGCTAGGGTATCAGGCTCACTATTCCAGGGCCTCGGGTGAGGTGGTGGGGACGTTAAGGAAATAGAGTCTACGAGGGGCGGGACGAAAACGGGGAGGAGGAGGGGGCTGAAGCCAGGCCACTCACAATGGGGCTGGCGTTGATGTAGTCGCTCCGAGAAGGGCTGCTCTCCACCTTCAGCTTGATGCGAGCATGGTCATCTGCACAGACCCGGCATCCCACCCCAGAGGCCCCTCCAGTCACTGGGGTCCTGGCATCTGTGCGGCTCAGCCTGATCCGGGAGCCCCGCCCCTCCCCCGAGCCCGGTCGGAGCTCCCAGCAGACCGAGGGTGGGCCGGGTGGGCCAGCAGAACTCACTCACACGGCAGGAAGTCGGGGTGGCGGTTCTTTTTGATGTTGCCCTCCCCCTGCGCGGTGGCACAGGTGTTGGGCTCCGCTTGGTAGGCACACAGGGCCTGCCACTCCTTGGCCAAGCGGTCCCGGTTCCGCAGGTGGTCCTCCATGTACGCCTGCAAGGACACCAGAGCCTGGCGCTGGCCGCCCCCCCCACCAGCCCTGTCCCTCCCACCCTCCTGTCCCCTCACCCCATGCCCAAGCCCTCTCCTGACCAGAATCATGTGTCCAGTGGAGATGTCCATGTTGGCCTGGGCGGGCTCTTCGCACCAGGACGGCGTGCTGCTGTGGGAGCTGGGGCTGGCCTGGGCCCCGTCGCTGAACTGCGAGGACACGCTGCTCACCCGAGAAGGCTCCGGTGGACCCTCCGCCCGGTTGAACAGGGACTTTGTAGCCATATGCTGGCGGCACAGGTCCTGTAGAAGAAGGATTGGGCAGGGCCCAAGGTCCCCTGAACAGAGCTCAGTTCAGCAGAGTCCCTGGACTTGTCCTTGATTGATTTTTTTTTTTCTTTTTAGGGCCACACCCACAGCATGTGGAAGTTCCCAGGCTAGGGGCTCAATCGGAGCTGTGGCTGCCAGCCTATATTGCAACCCCAGATCCGAGGCACATCTGTGACCTATGCTACAGCTCACGGCAATGCTGGATCCTTAACCCACTGAGTGAGGCCAGGGACCGAACCCGAATCCTCATGGATACTTGTCGGGTTCATTACTGCTGAGCCGTAACAGGAACTCCATCCTTGATTGATTTTGAACCGACCCATCTCCTCCTCTGGGGTAGGGTCTTCTGCCCTGGCTCTCATTCTTTTCAGGGCTATACGGCTTGTCTGGTGCCTATGACAACCTCAGGTATTACAGAGCAGAATCCTAGAGTCCCAGAATTGTAGCCCGGGGGAGAATTTCAGGGAACATCTGGTCCCAAATCCCATTCATTCAGAATTACCGCCACAACACCCCCACGGGGACTTCTCCAGCCCCTGCCTTGACATTCCCAGGGATGGGCGCTCACTCCCACCCAGTTCCCCACCTTAATCCCATGTGAGACTCAGTCTCCCAAGCCTTTCCACTCCCCCTCATCAACAAACTCTTAAGGCTGCACACCTGGTATTCAAAGGTAGTGTCACCATGGGCGCCCTCAGGTCCCAGGGCGGCCAGACGCTCCTTGTCCCGCTGCCGTGCATGCTGCCGCACACAGAGAGCCACTGCCAGGGCCACGAGCAGCCCGGCCACACCCGCCAGGGCCACCAGAGTGAGCAGCACTGAGCGCACGGGAGAGGTGCTGCGGGCTGGTCGGGGAAGGACAGCGGCTGCCTCCTCCCTCTGTGGGAATAAGGCTAGAATCAAGAGGGGCAGTGGTGGTGGCGGGGGTGGGAGGGTACAGATTTAGCAGCAGCTCCTCCCTCTTGTCCCTCGCCATAATCCCTGCTAGGGTACCTCCTGGGGCAGAGCCAGGAGGCAGGGGCAAGGTGGTACAGTCAGAAGGACTCAGATAGACCCGAGACCCTCGTTCTCCATCCCCACTGGACCGGCTCCAGCACACTGCATTGCCAGAGACTTAGCAGGTAACCCTCCCTGGGAGTTTTTGCATTTAAAAATTGATGTTGCAAAGTATAGTGAGATCCGAGCCATCTAAGAATATAGATGGTGAGGCATCAGTGCTGGATGCCGAATAGAAACGTATTTTGAATTTAATGGCCTTTCTGTGTATAGGTTTCCCCTTCGAATTTAGAGACTTTGCTCCAGAAGCTCTAAGGACAGCTCTGGACATCTCAAGATGGTTCTTCCAGGCACGGGACCTCCCTGCAGAAGAAGGCTGGACCTGTGGGGAGCAGGAGCCGCTGGGGCCATCTGCTGGTCAGGTGGAGAACTGCATGGGGAGGGCTGCTTGGGCCAAGTTGGTGGACCAGCCAGATCTGTTTCAGCTCCTGTTCTCCCGTCAAGTTTGCCTTCCTCTGCCGTGGGGAACGTCAGCCCTCCGGGGCTTTGAATGATCCTTCAGTTAGCTCATACCTGTCCCACTCCTGTCTGCAAGATCTGGAGCCCTGTCTGTGCTTCCAGTTCGGATTTCACCAGTCCTGCAGGGAGGTGGAAGGTCAGATCCTCTCCAGCCCGGTGAGGTCTCCACCACGTGTCACGCTATGCCACGTAGCAGGCAGGCCCGTGTGGGTTGGGACTATTTCAAAGGGAGCATCAGCCACGGGCCTGGGTATATTCTATTAGGGCTGGGCCCGGAAGTATTTACCAGCTTGCTGGGTCACATCGGCCAAAGACAAGTTCTGTTCATTGTGCCGGATACGGAAGGTCAGGGCTGGTCCCACGACACTGCCAAAGAGGAGGTATGTTACCGCCTCACCCACCACAGACCCCAGATTTAAAGCGAGAGGTCCACTCTGACCCTCTCCCCATTAGAGGATGGGGCTAACACCAATCAGAGATGCCATACAGGGGTGATTAAGACTGGGAAGATACTGGATTGGGCCAGCAGCAGGGCTAGGTGTGGCTGTACCTTCAGTGCAGCTGGAAATATCTTTGACCCGACCTTGGCTCCTTACCCGGAGATTGTCCTACCCTCCTACTCTGAGCCCCTCCAGCCACCTCCCCCATCAAGCCACCTGCAAGGTCCCTGATGCGCAGCCAGGTACCAGCCCCACCTGATGTTGATGAAGCTGCCTGAGGACATGTGGACGTGCTCAGCCAGGATCTCCAGCAGCTTCACTCCTGCAGCCAGACTCAGGGGCCTGGAGGTGGGGAGCAGACAGAGGGACGCAAGCGGGGACTCTCTTGGCCACCGCCCCCCACCCCCTGTCTACTTCACACCTGGACTTCTGCTCTCTGCTTCCAGCCAGGTGGGCCACCCCGACCCTCCGGGGGACTGGGAGGCTGCCCCAGGCCAGAGCCCTTACTTCTGGTCAGTGACAATGTAGCCATATTCCTCTGCTGGTGGCCGAGCTGAGGGCTGCCCTGCTGCCGTGGGCTGGCTCTGGCCCGGCGGACTTTTCTTCTCCAGCAGGACGGGTGTGGCAGGGAGGCTGGCCACTTTGGGAGGCTCAGGGGATCCAGAGCTCAGGTCCTGCTGGGCTTTATTGGTGGTGGGGCCAGCAGTGGGGAATCCAGGCAGGGAAGGCGTAGGGGGTGCAGGCTCGGCTGTGTCTGCAGCCTGCACCTGCTCCTCCGTTGTCTGCTTAGAAGAAAGGAGAGGGGTATGGTCTCTGGACAGTGGAGGGGCTGGGGGCAGAGGGTCCACACCCTGGACCCTGAGCTCCCGCAGGGGCACTTAGGACTTGTTTCTCTTTCTATCCCCAGGCCCAGGTTAGCACTGGGTACAGAGAGGCACCCAGGAAAATGAGCCGAGTGGATGAATGCATGAAAGGATGAATAAAGGACTGAATGTTGGATTGGTCAGGATCAGCAATAATTCACAGGATGGGGCTGGCATGGGGAGGAGAAGGTCTGGAGCGAGGAAAGCTGGGGTTAGGGGAGAAGATGGACAGGCAGCTAATGGTTTTTGGACGTTTGTTTAGCCACAAAATCTTAGAAGTCCAACATGTGAAAGAGATGGACTGCCTCAAGCTGCAGGGAGGTCAGGAGCCTGCCTGCTCGTGTCTCCCCCCTTCCCTAAGGATCCTTACAAGTGTGATCCAAAATGACTGCAGTGGAAAGAGCAGTGAATCGAGAATTCTGGTCTCTGGTCCTAGCTCCCTCTCGTCAACTTGAGGGGAGACCTAAGACAATGACTTGCATCCTCTGGGCCTTGGTCCCCCTAAAATCAGGGTTTGGAGGATACAGATTCTGGGTCCTGATCCTAGGTTTAGATTCTGGCCAAGGGGCTTTGCTGCTGTGGGGCACTTATGGGTCAGGGGAGTGCTGCAAACTCACTTTCTTGATGTCAGCTCCGATGTTTACAACCCCTCCTGCAGAGACAGGAAAAGCAAGACTCTGGGCAAAGCGCCAAGACCAAGGTCCACACAATGCAGGTGGGAGAAAGGGCCAGAGGCCCTGTTACACCTGCCGTGGCCTCTTTCCGCACAGTGTTGCTGGCATCATCCTAAGAGGTTCTGTGCCTCTGCCTTGTCGTTCATTGTTTCATCAAGTCCGCCCTCTGTTATTGGCCACTCCTCTCAAAGCTTTTCTTTCCTCAGTCCTCCCTCTACCCATCAAATATTGACTTCTCCTTTACACTGGCCACACCCCTCCTTAGGTCCTCCTCCTTATCTTCCACCCAGCCTTCTCTGTACTTCCTGATCCCAACTCCCACCTGTTGGCTTCTTTTTCCATTATTTCCATCCTCCAGGCCATTCCTGCTCTAACTCCTCAGCTCTCCATCCCCCACGCCTTGCCCTTGGCTGGTAATGACCCTGGGTCTCAAAAGAACTCGCTCCCTGACCTTGGCCCTTCCCCTCTAGGCTGCTTCCTGTGGTCTGGAGAAGTGAGGCAAGAAGCCTCCGTGAGGCTGCAGCTGCTGGTCTCTCTGTATGGACACTCACCTGGATTTCGTCCTGTGCCCTTGGGCAGCAGCTGCAGCAGCGTGGAGAGGGTAGAGAGCTGCTCAGGGGTCAGCTGACGCAGCTCCACTCCGTAGCCCGCCAGCACTGCTGCCAGTCTCTGCAGAGTCACGTCTGCTGGGAGCCAGACCCAGAGCTTAGGGCCGGTGTCGAGATAAACTTGGGGGATGCATTGGGGGGGGGCACCAGCACATTTAAGAACTTCTTCTCAAATACCAGGACACTGACGCCCTCCCCTTCCCACCCTTGTCCACACTTTGGGGGAAAGACCTTCCCAGGGGCCGAGACCAAACTTCAGGCCCAGTAGGGACTCCTTGATTCCCCAGTTGAAGAAGACACATGTCGGCTCCACCTCCCACTGTGTCCCCACTGCCTACCTAGTGCCTGGCATAGAGCAGGTGGTCGGAAGGCATTAGCTAAATGAACTAATGACTTTAAGGGCAAATTAACCAATGCGTGGATAGGAAAGACCCGCCCCTCGTCCCATGCCACCCCCAGAAAGCAGCCCCACAAGCAGGGACCGGATGCCGAGGACGGTTACCTGGCTGTTCTGCTGGGGAAGGAGGCTTCTCCCTGCGACCCTCTGGTCCTTCTTTGTCATAGCCCTCTGACGAGTCCTCTGCCCGGCGGCTGCCCCCTTGCTCTGGCAGCCTTGGTGCCTGGGTCCTGCTGGGCACTTGCGGCTCCTGGGCCAGGTAGAGCAGCCCTGACTCCTGGAAAAGCTGAGCAGGTGGAGGCCCCGGAGGGTCCCCGTAGGAGTGTCCGGGGTGGGCCCCAAACACGCCCTTGGAGGCAGTTCTGCTGTGGGGCGCGGGGGCTCCAGCCTTGGGCAGGGGGCCGACACTGACCACCCCCGGCGGGCTCTCTGAGCCCCGGGAGTCATCTCGGGAGCCAAACTGTGGGAAACCAGAGATCCAGATGAGGGCAGGCATCAAGGCTGGGGGGCTGGGGTTGAGGTGGGGCCGTCGCCTGGGGCTCACCTGATGGAACACGTAGGGCTGCAGCAGGGCAGGTTCATAACTCAGGGCGGGGTGGGGGGGCTGCGGGGGCAGCAGCAGATGCTCCAAGAGTGGGGGCAGCAGCTCAGCCTGCAGAGGGGACAGGGGGGAGCCGGCCCCAGCTCCGCCCCCACCTACTGGCGCTCGAGGAGGAAGCCGATGCTGGGGAGCAGGGGCGGAGCCAGGGTGGATGCCCTGTAAAAGCAGCTCCCCGGCGGGACCAGGTCTCCTGGGCGCCAAGCCAGATCTGGGGAGGAAAGCAAAGTGTGTGTGTGTGTGTGTGTGTGTGTTATTTGTGTGGGGCAAAGGTGTGCAGAGCCTGTAAGGTGGAGATGGTGGGAAGAGTCAGGCTTAGCACAGAGTGAACTTGACCTCTGCAGAGGTGAGGAAGCCTCGGGAGAGAGGGAGTAGCATGAGGAAGGGCCAGAGGCCAAGCTTGGGCCAGAGGTCATTGCCTCCCTGGTAAGCATGCCTGGGTCCCCGAAATACAGCGGCAGAGGGGGTGAAGCGTGAGGTTAGGGATGGAGACGGGGAGAACGCGAGCAGGGGAAGGCAGCCAGAAGCCTCCAGATGAACTGTGGCTGCAGCTTGCCCTGTTGCCCCGTCTGCATGCCCCCAAGTACACGTTCAAATGTTCAGTACTGAGACCCCTCACTCTGCTCCCCCCACCGCCCACTCTGCCTTCTTCATCTGGTATCATCATCTGAGCCCCAAGCCTTCATTTACTTTCCTCTGCTTTACAAGGTCTGAACGATGCCTTGAGAAGCCCTAAGCGCATATAGACGATGGTACCTCCTGCCACGTACAACTCCACGTAGTTAATAAAACTGAACATTCAACAACTTCAGTTTGACAAAATCCTGGTTTGTTCCATGGTGACTAGTTTGATGTGTCTTTGAAAATGTCAAATGCCCAAATGTTTCCAAATCTTTTCTAATACGCCTGTTTTATTTTATTTTTTGTCTTTAGTCTTTTTAGGGCCACACCCATGGCATAAGGAGGTTCCCAGGCTAGGGGTCTAATCGGAGCTGCGGTTGCCGGCCTGCACCACAGCCACAGCAACATGGGATCCGAGCCTCATCTGTGACATACACCACAGCTCACGGCAACGCCGGATCCTTAACCCACTGAGCAAGGCCAGGGATGGAACCTGAGTCCTCATGGATCTTAGCTGGGTTTATTAACCACTGAGCCACCATGGGAACTCCCTAATGCTCCTGTTTTGCTGGATCCCTGGAGATGAGCTCAGCTAGTGCCGGGCATGCGACCGTGTCAGATGTCCACTCCAGGCCCGCCTTTACCGGTGCCTCAGCCTGTGGGTCTCCGTGCCCACGTCCCTCGGTCCATCAGGAAGACGGCAGACCCACTGGCCTTGCTGCGCAGGAGGTGATGAGAAAGCACGTGCCTACCTGTCCTTTGGGTGGGGCTCTGGCGGGCGAAGCCTGGGGATGCGCTCCATCTCCTGGGAGATCACATACTGGGTGACGTCATCGTGCCAGGACAATCCTGCCAGGGGACAGGGTAGGGTGAGGTGGGCTTGGGACCGTCTGAGGGCCCAATAACAGGGACCAGCGTAGATCAAAAACGCAGCTCCCCTCCCCGCAGAGTACTGGATGTGGCAGAGGGACAGAGAAAGGGAGACCCGCTGGGTGACCTGAGCTGCCCTTTTCCCACCCTCAGGTACGGATGTGGGAATGAGACTGCCTCTGGTGAGACCGGGGTTAAATGCTGTGCCATGTACTAATTGTGTGATTTTGCCTGAACCCACCTGGGCCTCAGTTCTCTCATCTGAAAATTGGGGTTCATAGCTCCTAAGATGGTTGTGATAATCGAAGTAATATAACATATAATGGTTAGTACCTGACACAGTGAACTTTTAATAAATGCTATTATTATCATAATCAGCGTAATTATTATTCCTCTTCTTTTTGTTGATCCTAAACCTTAGGGTTTTTTTTTCTTTTTTTGTTGATTTTTAGGGCCACACTCGTGGCACATGGAGGTTCCCAGGCTAGGGGTCTAATCGGAGCTACAGCTGCCGGCCTACATATGCCGCAACCACAACAACACAGGATTCAAGCCGCGTCTGCGACCTACACCATAGCTCATGGCAATGCTGGGTCCTTAACCCACTGAGCGAGGCCAGGGATCGAACCCGAACCCTAGTCGGATAAGTTTCCACTGCACCGCAGTGGGAACTCCCTAAACCTTAAGTTTTCTTTATTTGTAAAGTGGGCATAATACATACTTGATGCGTCTATAGAAAAGATTAAGTGCAATCAGGGAACTGAAAGTTGCTTGGAAAACTCCAAAGCTCTCTACACCTGTTGCAAACATTCATCAACATCATTTCATCTTGAGGCAGAATCTCCTGTTTGACCATTTCCCTCCACGAAGCTCTGCTCTCAGGAAAGGTCAGTCACCTATTCTAGATGAATCATCTTTCACGTTCCACCCCCATCTCCACTTCCTTCCCCCCCTGCTTCTGGATAAATAATCTGTGCTGCTCTTATCTCATATCCCACAATCTATAGCATCCATACCTGCCTTTTTGTCTCTTAACATTAGATGAACGATCTGTGTTCCTATATAAGGACATTCCTCCACTTGAGCCCTAGATTTCATCTCCTACTACCTACTCAAGAGTGTCTTCCCTGGAGTTCCCATCGTGGCTCAGTGGTTAATGAATCCGACTAGGAACCATGAGGTTGTGGGTTCGATCCCTGGCCTTGCTCAGTGGGTTAAGGATCTGGCGTTGCCGTGAGCTGTGGTGTAGGCTGCAGAAGTGGCTCGGATCCTGCGTTGCTGTGGCTGTGGCGTAGGCTGGCAGCTCTAGCTCCGATTAGACCCCTAGCCTGGGAACCTCCATATGCCGCGGGTGCGGCCCTAAAAACCAAAAAAAAAAAAAAAAAAAAAGAATGTCTTCCCCACAATCCTCCCCTGTTTCCTACGTCATCATTTTCTCCTGTTCTCTATTGGATCATTCCCATTAGCGTGCAAAAATGATGCATTTCTCCCAGTTCATAAAGATATTGCCTGATCCCACCTTCCTTTCCAGCTATGGCCCCATTTCT
>PVHT021183688.1:7499775-7576050 GCA_004024745.2 Catagonus wagneri | reverse complement strand
CACTCCCTGTTTATTTTCAGTAAGAGGAGTTTGTTTTTATTTTTATATATTTTTATTTCTGAATATGTAAAATATTTACATTGTTCAAAAGTCAAGCCTATATAAAGATATACTCAGCAAAGTCTTCTTTCTCTGCACCTTCCACAATTCCCCTGCCATCTTTATCACTTCACTGTATTTATTTCCTTTTTAAAATCTTTGTAAATTGTGAAATATAAAAAACAGACATGTGCATGAAGCAAAAATGAACAACTTAATAAATAATCACAAAATGAACCCAGGTCAAGAAATCGAACATTGCCACACCCTAGAAGCCTTATTGTGTCCTCAGTCATACCTTCTTCCCAAAGGTAACTAATATTCATTCTCTTTTTGGCCATGATGCATGCTTTATAGAACTGTAAAGAAAAGCAAAGAAATGTGGATTTTTGGATTATCCCCAGTCTTGGGTTGTCATGAATGTTATGGCTACAAATATACCCTTGTACTGTTTCCTGTGGCACATATGTTCCGGGGAAGCAGACACCCTGAACTCATCACAGGGAAGAAGCTGGGAAAATTGATACCCTCTCCTCATTCTCCTCATTCCCACCCTCTGGTCTCTTTCTAGATGTTGCCTTTGTCCTAACGTAGACACAATCCAGAGGAATAGGGAGCTGATTGATGTGGTCCATTAGGTCAGCATCTTGGGACAGAAAACAGGATGAAGACAGGCAGGTGGATCCTAGGAGCAATTTTAAGTAGTGTTTATTTAATCCCCTTCCTTCTTCTTTTTTGGGGGGAGAAATTATCTGTCAGTATACTTGCTACTCTTGTGTAGGTAACCTGTCTTTAATATGTCCACAGTCTCAGTAGGCTGTGACTAGGGAGGGGTTTCTTTTATTTATTCTCCTTGATAGTCAAAGGGATTCTTGCATACATGTGCTGATGGTTTTCATCAGTTTTGAAATAATCTCAGACATTATCTCTTTAATATTGACTCTGCCCCCATTTTCTTGCTCCTCTTCTTCCTAGGGCTACAAGTAAATTCATGTTAGGATTTCTTGCAGCACATTCTATGAATTTATCTTTTGTATTTTCCATCCTTTTATCTCTCTACACTTCATTCCGGATATTTTCTTTTGAACTATATTCTAGTTTACTAACTTTCTCTTCCTCTTTGTACAGTCTGATGTTTTGAACTTGGCCTGAAACATATGACATATTCAATCAGAGTAAATAAGAAGAGTTTAATGAAGGAAACATTTATAAAGGTGTGGACAGGTGAAGGAATAGAAACATTTGTCAGTTCACAGCCTGTCAGGGAGGGAGCCTGAGGGATATGCATCTTGACCTCTCTGCCTTTTTGGCCTCTGATCTCTGGCCAATACCTGCTATCAGCCAGATCCAACCAGGAGTCAGTGAGCAAGGGCTTCTGGTTGATGCAGTCCAAAGACATTAACTTGGGGACACAGAGCAAGGTGAGGAATGATGGAGCATAAATATGAGTGGGGAAATGGGAACTCTCTACCTTAATTCCAGCTTCCACTCTTGTCCTTTGTTTGGATGAAAAGCTCATACCCTGATGAAAAGTGACACACACATGCCTTAATTTGGATATACCTTCATATGGAATCTAAGACATTGTCCAATACTAGTTCTCTTGATATAAAATGGTGGGGAAAAGAAATAGGAGTGAAAAAGAAGCTTCCATTCCAAGTTACTTTATTTATTTATTTATTTATTTTTGCCTTATCTAGGGCCGCACCCACGGCATATGGAGGTTCCCAGGCTAGGGGTCTAACAGGAGCTGTAGCCGCCGGCCTACACCACAGCTACAATAACGCGGGATCCGAGCCACATCTGCAACCTACACCACAGCTCACGGCAACGCTGGATCCTTAACCCACCGAGCAAGGCCAGGGATCGAACCCGCAACCTCATGGTTCTTAGTTGGATTCGTTAACCACTGAGCCACGATGGGAACTCCCTTTTCCAAGTTAATTTAAACAAAGCTGCTGCAATTCCTAGTGATTCTGCCTCTTTGATCAAACATTGGCTGACAACAATTTGGTACAGAGAGTGGTTCCCAAGGAACAGAATCTTAAGGATGAGTTCTCTGAGGGTTTTTTGCTATTGGTTTTCTGCTTTATTGAATTTAAATGCAGAGTTCCTATCATGGCATAGCGGAAAGGAATCAGACTAGGAACCATGAGGTTGTGGATTCAATCCCTGGCTTCCCTCAGTGAGTTAAGGATCCAGCGTTGCCATGAGCTGTGGTGTAAGTCACGGATGCAGCTGGGATCCCACATTGCTGTGGCTGTGGCGTAGGCTGGCAGCTGTAGTTGCAATTAGACCCCTAGCCTGGGAACCTCCATATGCCAAGGGTGCAGCACTACAAGTAAAAAAAAAAAAAAAAAACAAGTTAAAGAAAACTTAGTCATTAACGACTATTTTCAGCAGTGAATGCTGGCAGCCCATGACATGCAGTGGCAAGATGATTCTTCAAATCATTGTTTGAAGATGCTTGTAATCAAGTGCTTATGGAAAGCAAAATTATGGATGATGAAAAGTTTATTGCCATAGAGTATTTTAGGGAGACAAGGAGTGTTGTAAGATGGGTTAGTTCTTTCTACACGCTCTGGATACTTGGTGGCAAAAATTGATGAGCTCAGGGTTGAAATTTCATGTAAGGAAACTGGAAGTTTCTATTGAAATCTGCCCTGAAATAAATCAGCTCCCTGTGTCCTCAGCTTTCTGATGCCCTGGAGAATTATGATTCTGGGAGTTCCAGAATGAACCCAACTAGCATCTAGGAGGACGAGTGTTCGATCCCTGACCTTACTCAGTGGGTTAAGTATCTGACTTTATCTGGTGTTGCTGTGGCTGTGGTGCAGCTCCGACCTGACCCCTAGACTGGGAATGTCCATATGCCACAGATTTGGCCCTAAAGAGAACAAAAAAAAAAAAAGGAAAGAAAAAATTACGATTCTGTAGTTAAACCAGGTATTTTCTTGTTGTTAGAATGGAAGCACTTATCTTTTAAGTTTCTTACAACCCAGATAGAAGTGCAAATCCTTCATTTTGTGTTTATTTATTTATTTATTTATTTATCTTTTTAGGGAGATGCTCCTGGCATATGGAGGTTCCCAAGCTAGCGGTCAAATTGGAGCACAGCTGTTGACCTACTTCACAGCCACAGCAGCATGGGCTCCGAGCCGCGTCTGCAACCTACACCACAGCTCAGGATTCTTAACCCACTGTGCAAGGCCAGGGATTGAACCCGTGTCCTCAAGGATACTAGTCAGATTCGTTTCCGCTGATCCACAATGGGAATTCCAACTCTTTCATTTTGAAGGATAATTTTATTAGTTATAGAACGTTAGGATAACAGTTATTTTCTTTCAATATGTATCAGATGTCATTTATTTGGCTTCTATTGTTGCTCTTTTGGAATTAATTATCGGACTAAATGTTGCTCCTTTGAAATATTAACTCCTTCACTACAATCACAGCTGCTTTTAAGATTTTTTTCCTTTGTCTTTTTTTCCCTGCAGTTTCATCATTTTTTTTTTTTGGTCTTTTTTGGGCCACACCTGAGGTGTACGTAGGTTCCCAGGCTAGGGTTCAAATGGGAGCCATAACTACTGGCCTGCACCACAGCCTGGGCAACGCCAGATCTGAGCAACATCTGTGAACTATGCTGCAGCTTTTGGCAATGCCAGATCATTTAACCCACTGAGCAAGGCCTAGGTTTGAACCCGCATCCTCATGGATACTTGTTGGGTTCTTAACCTCCTGAGCCACAATGGGAATTTCTGGTTTTTGTTTTTGTTTTAGGGTTTTTTTGTTTGTTTTTTTCTGGTTTGTTTTTGCTTTTTTTTAGGGCCTCACCTGTGGCATATGGAAGTCCCCAGGCTAGGGGTCCAGTTGGAGCTATAGCTGCTGGTCTGCTCCACAGCCACAGCAATGCAGGATCCGAGCTGCATCTGCAACCTACACCGTAGCTCGCAGCAATACTGGATCTTTAACCCACTGAGCAAGACCAGGAATTGAACCCTCGTCCTCATGGATACTAGTCAGGTTCGTTACTGCCGAGCCACATCGGGAACTCCTAGTTTTGTTTGTTTGTTTGTTTGTTTGTTTGTTTGTTTTCTAATATTTTGCTTGTGGAGTCCCGTCGTGGCTCAGTGGTTAATGAATCCAACTAACAACCATGAGGTTGCGGGTTTGATCCCTGGCCTTGCTCAGTGGGTTAAGGATCTGGTGTTGCTGTGAGCTGTGGTGTAGGTCGCAGACGCGGCTCGGATCCCGCGTTGCTGTGGCTGTGGCGAAGGCCGGCAGCTAGAGCTCCTGTTAGACCCCTAGCCTGGGAACCTCCATATGCCGTGGGTACAGCCCTAGATAAGGCAAAAAGACAAAAAAAAATTTGCTTGAGATTTGTTGATTATCTTGAATTGGCCGATTGATACCTTTCAACAGTTTGGGGAAAATTTCAGGCACAATCTCTTAAAATATGGCTTATGACCTATTCTCTTCTGTTTCTGGGATTTCAATTAAATGAAGAGTGGACCCCCTCACTGTATTCCTTTGTGTTTTTTTTACCCTTTTTTCCCCTGCATTTTCATCCTCTGTGTTTTTTGGTTTTTTGGAGGGAGGGGCTAGGTTTCTTGTGACCTGCCTTCTGGTATACCAGTTCTGTTTAAGTGTCTCTAGTCTGCTATTAAACCTAGTTAAATAATTTAAACTTTAGGTTCTCATATTTTAAGGATTTAAAACTCCTATATTATTTACTTTCTTTTCAAAAAACTCATTTTGAGTTTTATTGATTTCTATTATATTCCTCTTTTTAATTTAATTGATTTCTGCTCTAATTTTTACTATTTATTCTCTTCTACTTGCTTTAAGCTTAAATTACTCTTCCTTCTCTAGTTTCCTAAAGTGTGAACTTAGCTTATTGATTTTAGATTACTCTTATTTTCTAGCGTATGTATTCATGGCTATAAATTACCTTCTAAGCTCTGCTTTCACCTTATGCCGCGAATTGTGAAAAATTACACTTCCATTTTTATTTACTTCAAAATATCTCAAAATTTCTCTTGAGATTTCTTCTATGGCTCCTGGGTTGTTTAGAAAGGCATTGCTTTCCAGATAGTTGGGTATTTTCAAACTATCTTTCTGTTATTGATTTCTAGTTTAATGCCATCATGGTCTAAGAATGTATTCTGTATTATTTTTAGTCTTTTAAATTTGTGAAGGTGTGTTTTACAGTGGTCTATCTTGATAAATGTTCCATGAGAACCTGAGAAAATCTGTGTATTCTGATGTTGTTGGGTGGCATATTCTAAATGTCAATTAGATCAAATTGAATTGAATGATTGTTCTGTTCAGGTGTTCTATATGCCTACTGATCTTCTGCTTGCTTGATTTATCAGTTTCTGACAGAGGAGTGTTAAAAGTTTCCAATTATAAAAGTTAATCTTTCAATTTCTCCCTTCAATCCTATCAGTTTTTGCCTTGTGTATCTTTTTTTTTTGGCGGGGGGGGCTACTACCTTGACATGTGGAAGTTCCTGGGGCCAGGGATCGAACCCTCACCACAGCAGTGACAATACGGGATCCTTAGCCCACTGAGCCACAAGAGAACTCCTGCCTCATGTGTTTGGACGTGTTTTATTCATTAAAAAAAAACTTCTATATTACTTTCTGAGGTTTTTAGATCCTTGTCAAAAATGACAATCTGGTTTTTATAAGCTTGAACATAGTAAGCACAGTTGTTTTGGTTTGGAATCATTGGATCACTGTGGGTTTGTTTCTGTTGAATGTTGTGCAGAGTATTGTACTTGAAAGATTATTTGTAGAAATAATTTAAGGTCTAGAAGCTTTTCATTTACTTCTGCCTCCAAGCACTAGGCTCTGATATAACCTTAATCCAATTTCAAAGACATGCTGCTGTCTAAGGAAGGCTAGACTGACTTCCACTTCTCCTTACTCCTAGGGTTTGCCTCTTGGCTCCAGATCAAAACAGAGGAAGGTTCACTGTTCTTCCTTTCACAGGTCTGGACACTAGCATCTACTCCTCTAGCTCCTTAGGCTCTCTAAATCAGCTTTTTGCCTGCTTCTTAGGCTGGGAAATTTCCCCGGTCCAAAGCAACCCTGATCTTTGAGTGTACCATATCTGCATTCCATTCCTTTCCTGGATCTTGACCTGAGTCAGTTATGCCTCATTCCTTTGCTAGCTGCTTGATGCTTTTAAGAAGGTTTTGGACACGTTTCCATCCAGCTTTTAAGGTATATCAGACACCACTTATTGCTCCATCTTGCATCCTCTTGGGTTACCTTTTAACTAAAGCTATTACTGCAGCCATCAGTTACATACAGGTGTATCTGTCACCACCTGCCTCACCTGCCCTGCATATCTTTTGTTTTTGGCCTGGGTCGTCTCTGCTGCCACAGCAATAGATACTCATGGGAATCTGCTCAGACATTCCCATGCATGAAAAACATGAAAGTATGAGGATATTGGCATTCTATAGTGCAATCCTTGACCCAGTGAGGGATAGGCCCATGGGACACTTTCTGTTTCTTAATCTCAGAGGACAATTGTGAGAGGCCATGTACATGATGCCTAAGAGAGTCCTCGGAAAGACTGACCTCAGTTGTCCATAACTCCTTAATACACCCTTCAATTATGTCCCCAAGCCCTCTGTTTCATCCTTCCCATTCTCTCTCTTCACCTTTTTTCTTTTTGTCTTTTTAGAGCTGCACTCACGGCATATGGAAGTTCCCAGGCTAGGGGTTGAATCAGAGCTGTAGCCTGTGGCCTGCACCACAGCCACAGCAATGTGAGATCCGAGCTGTGTCTGCAACCTACACCACAGCTCATGGCAATGCCAGATACTTAACCCACTGAACAAGACCAGGGATCAAACCTGCATCCTCATGGATGCTAGTCAGATTCATTTCCACTGAGCCACAATGGGAACTCCCCTCTTTCTTCATCTTAAAGTCTAATCCCAAACTGCATGACCCCCATGCAAGCCCTTACTTCAGGCTTTGATTTGGGGAGGAATCAGACCAAGACAATTTGTCTTCAGCAGGCAGAACAGTATGAATTACCTAGCGCACCATTACCAGAAGCAGAAAATGAGAAAAAAAAATTAAATCTAGGAGATACTGCAGTAAACTTGCATGTTGATGAAAATAATCAGGCATCCAGGGGAAAAGTAATGATGTAGGAGAGAATCGCTGTTGTGATGTCCTTGAACAGGCTTTTAGCTTTAACCTTGAAAGAGTACATTCATTTTCCTTCCCCAACTAACCCTCCAGATGTCCCTGCTCCATGAGCGGCATTGGTTATTCACTCAGGCAGAACACCTCTAACAACAACGAGTCACCTATACTAGTTTCTGAGGGCTGCTGTAACAAAGTACCACAAACTGGGCACTTAAACAATAGAAATGTATTGTCTCACAGTTCTGGAGGCTGGAAGTCTAAAATCCAAGTGTTAGGAGGGTTCGTTCCTTCTTGGGCTGTGAGAGAAGGAGCTGTTCCAGGCCTCTTTCTTTGGCTTTGTTATTGGCCATCTTTTCCCTGTATCTCTTCATATCATCTCCCCTTTGTGCACGTTTCTCTACAAATGTCTACTTTTTATTTTACTTTATTGTTGGCATTTTTTTTTTTTAGGGCCGCACCCATGGCATATGGAAATTTCCAGACTAGGGGTCCAATTGGAGCTGCAGCTGCCAGCCTATGCCACAGCCACAGCAACGCAGGATCTGAGCCGTGTCTGCAAACTACACCACAGCTCATGGCAACGCCAGATCCTTAACCCACTAAGCGGGGCCAGGGATCAAACCCGCATCCTCAATGATACTATTCAGGTTCATTACCACTCAGCCACAACGGGAATTCCCTCCCCTTTTTATAAGGATACTGGTCATACTGGATTAGGGCCCATCCCAATGACCTCATCTTAACTAATTACTAATCTGCAGCACCCCTATTTTCAAATAAGTTCATGTTCTGAGGTACAGGAGATTGGGACTTTAACATATGAGTGGGAGGATACAGAATTCAGCCCCTAAAAGTTGCCAAGGCCTATTAATTCATCCTTCAAAATACCTCTCATATGTGTCTTCTCTTACTCAAGTTTAGGTCCTTGTGTGGCTCCATTTCAACAGTCTTTCTAAAATGGTACCATCCTTGGAGTTCCCTTCGTGGCTCAGTGGTTAACGAATCCGACTAAGAACCATGAGGTTGCGGGTTCGATCCCTGGCCTTGCTCAGTGGGTTAAGGATCCGGCGTTGCCGTGAGCTGTGGTGAAGGTTGCAGACGCGGCTCGGATCCCGCGTTGCTGTGGCTCTGGCGAAGGCCGGCAGCTACAGCTCCTGTTAAACCCCTAGCCTGGGAACCTCCATATGCCGCGGGTGCGGCTCCACATAAAGGCAAAAAAAAAGACAAAAAAAAAAAAATAAAATAAAATGGTACCATCCTTATCCTACATCCTATTCCATCCTTATACAGAAATGTGGGGTTGTTCTTTTAAAAAATACTCATCTTTTTCTCCCCATTCCCTTAATTAATTATAAGATTGTTTAGCTTCCCCTATAGGTTTTATCTTTCCAAACTTTGCAACCTAACTCTGGGGGTGAAAAAGATGTTATGAAAGTCAGGGAATGGACCACAAGGAATGCTCGGACTGGTGCACTTGTAGGTACAAAGGTACAGGAACATGAACCGATTGGCTATATTCTTGGCAATACAGGTGGGACTGAATGTCTGGAGCAAATAAGATGGCAGAATGGAGACAGCACTGTAGGACTGGAGAATTGTGAGGACCTTGAGTACTATGTGGACCAGATAAATGGCTTGGATTTTCCCTTTAAACAGAAGGTTGGTAAGTGATTTGTAACCACTGGGCTGAATATCATTGGGGTTATGCCAGGCATTCTTCACAATTGTCCACGCAGGGCTGGTAGAACCTGGGATATTTGTTTTTGCCCTAAATTCAGTCCTTCACTGGTGAGAGTTGCCTCTGTGGGTGTTAAGTCCCAGACACTTCAGAGTCATCTAGAGTGCAGGTAGACAAGTTCTCCTGGTGTTCCAGAAAACCCACAGGACCAGGAGCAGAGTCCTGGGGCTCAAGGTGGAAAGCTGTTAGCAGGTGCAGGAATTGTCTACCTGGAGCTGAAGGTGAAAGGAGATGTGGGTTAGGAGATATGAAGTTAGGAGATATTCACTGCATCCACTCCCTGTGGACACCTGTTGAAAGAAACTGTGGTATATAAGGCTAACTTTCCTGTTTGTTTTTTTGTTGTTTTTGCTTTGTTTTGTTTTTTTAGGGCCACACCCATAACATATGGAAGTTCCAGGCTAGAGGTCTAATCGGAGCTACAGCTGCTAGCTTACACCACAGCCACAGCAACACTGCATCCAAGCTGCATCTTCAAACTACACCACAGCTCACAGATCCTTAGCCTACTGAGCAAAGTCAGGGATTGAACCTGCGTCCTCATGGATACTAGTCAGGTTCATTACCACTGAACCATGATGGGAACTCCTGGCTAACTTTCCTGACTACTCTTCAAGGTTCTTGAGGGCAGGAACCAAACATACTCATAGAGGCCAGGCACAGCGAAGCACAGGGTTTCCTAAATGTTTGAGAGTGAATGAGAAAGAAAGAGGGAGTGAATGAGGGGAGAATGTGAGTGAGTGGAAAAGTTTGCTTGATTTAATGAGGACTAGGTATAAATGGATATGACTGGTCTAGGCCTGGGTTTAGGTGCATTCCTGAACACAACAAATAGAGATGAGAGTGTAAGAACAGCAGCATGATCAAGAATCTGTGCCATCAATGGAGTTCCCATCGTGGCTCAGCGGTTAACGAACCAGACTAGCATCCCTGAGGACAAGGGTTCGATCCCTGGCCTCACTCAGCAGGTTAAGGATCCAGCGTTGCAATGAGCTGTGGTGTAGGTCGCAGACGCGGCTCGGATCCTACACGGCTGTGGCTCTGGTGTAGAATGGTAGCTACAGCTCTGACTTGACCCCTAGCTTGGAAACCTCCATATGCTGCGGGTGTGGTCCTAGAAAGACAAAAAAAAAAAAAAGAAAAGAAAAGAATCTGTGCCATCGAGAACTGGTCACTTAATTTCTCTGAGTTGCTTAAAGGGGTGAGATTTCTTAGAAAAAGCAAATCTTGATATCTGTCCATTTGCTTATACCTGTGAATGCTCAGTGTGTATGAGAGTACCCTGCAAAGTGTAAAGCTCTGTAAATAGGACATTCTGGTGTTTGGATCTCTGGAGCCTGGGTGATCCGATTATTAATATTGTTGTTTTTAATATTGTTATTATTATTATTATTATTTTGCTTTTTAGGGCCACACCTACAGCATATGGAAGTTGCCAGGCTAGGGGCCAAATCAAAGCTACAGCCACAACCACAGCAACACAGGATCTGAGCTGCATCTGTGACCTATACTACAGCTCACGGCAACGCCAGATACTTAACCAAAGGAGAGATGCCAGAGATTGAACCCCCATCCTCACGGATACTAGTCAGTTTTGTAACCTGCTGAGCCACAGTGGAACTCCCTACCCACTCCCTTTGAAGATTTTAAGCCACCAGGAACAACCTGGCAAGAGTCAGCAAAACATTTAATGTGTGCTCACTTTCATTACAGCACTTCTACGCAGATTTTTGGAGCATGAAGAGCAGGAAAGCCCCGGCGGCAACGCTGGAGGTGGAGAGCCCCACAGAACTGCAGGGTCCGGGCCTGACGTGGAAGGACCACACGGCAGAGTCGGGTCGGGGTAAAGAAGGTTGCCATCCCAGCTGTGGGCCCACCCTCACTTTTCCCACTTCTGGAATGGTCGCCGGAAGGAAAACGAGACAGAGGCAGCCTTCTAGCCCGCGAGGAGGAGCTGTGCTCTTCTCACCCCACCCCCTGTTCTGGTCCCACTGCTCTCAGGTGAGAGGCTCCGGCCAGGTCCAAACGTCACCCATCCTGCCTCAGGCCAGGTCGCAGAGAGTTTGCATGAAAGTCATTTTAATGATCCAGATTCAGGTCATGTTGGAACTGCCCCTTGGGAGGGCAGTGGGAAGGGCGATGGGGCAAGAAGGCTTCGCGTGAGGAGGTCTCAGTCAGCGACAAGGTTGTGGCCCACGGTGTGGGATGACTCAAAGAAGCCCTGAAAGAGAAGCAAAGGATTGGAATCAGTGTGGGGAGGGGGCCCCTTCCTCTCCTACTCCCCCACAGGCTTCCGTAACAGCCTGATGTGAGCAAGCCCACAGTGACTCAGCCCTGGATTGAGCGCCTGTCCCCTTCGCTGCCACACAGGATTCATTGGGTTCTCATCCGGTGCTGCTCCCTTGGGCTCCGGCTGGAGAAGAATGGCAGCCCTTTGTTTGCTTTCATGAAAGCACCACAGCAACCAGTCCCTCACAGGTGGGTCTGTCACTTAGCTCTGAGTATGGTGACCCAGCAACTAATCCAGGCTTAGGAAGCCCAGCTGCTCTTAAAGGAGTGAGAACCAATTTCTTAGAAGAGCACAAGGGGCTAGAAGCCCCCAGAAGTGCAGGTTGCCTCTGGATGGAGCACACAGCCAGCTGGAGGCGCCAGCTCCGCTGTCACCACCTTGGTCTCCCCTGGACCAGAATGACGGGCTCCTTAGAGAATGCTCAGGTGTCACTCTTGCCGTTTTCATAATCCATCCCCAATATCATTAGAGTGGCCTTTGAATTATTTATTTACTTATTTATTTATTTTTGCTTTTTAAGGGCTGTACCTGCGGCATATGGAGGTTCCCAGGCTAGGGGTCGAATCGGAGCTACAGCTGCCAGCCTATACCACAGCCACAGCAACGCGGGATCGGAGGCACATCTGCAACCTACACCACAGCTTACGGCAATGCAGAATCCTTAACTCACTGAGTGGGGCCAGGGACTGACCCGCATCCTCATGGATACCAATCGGGGTTCTTAACCCACTGAGCCACAACAGGAGCTCACCAAATCATATCATATGATGACATTCTCTTCCTTAAAATTTCCTTAAAAATTTTCCCAGTTAACTTGCCTCTACACTTGAATAGAATCCAAACCTTTCACCACGATCTGTGAGCCCCTGTATGGTCAACCCTGGGCCTGCTTCTCCAATCCAACCTTCTATCGCTGACTTTCCTGTCTATTCCTCAGACATGCCATGGTATCCTTGTCTCAGGGCATTGGTTGTTGTGGTGCTCTCTTCCTGGGAGGCCCTTCCTTCATATCCTCCTCTGGCTGCCGCCTTCTTGTAATTTAGGTCTTAGTCGAAAAAAAAAAAGACTTTTGTACATGCGGAGGAGTCTGATATTTGGGACAGCCCAATACCCACTGCCTTCTCTGAGAGGAAGGATAAGGACTGCACAGGGGGAAGGGCTGGAAATTGGGAGAACTGGGTCCAGTCTTGGCTCCGCCATGAACTTGCTATGCAGCCTTGAGTAAGTTGCTTGACCAATTGCGGCACCAAGGTCTCTCTCTCTCTCTCTCTTTTTTTTTTTTTTTTTTTGCTTTTTAGGGACACACCCATGGCATATGGAAGTTCCCTGGCTAGGGGCTGGGTCAGAGCTACAGCTGCTGGCCTATGCCACAGCCACAGCAACGTGGGATCTGAACCACATCTGCAACCTACCCCACTGCTCACAGCAACACCAGATCCCCGACCCACCCACGGAGGCCAGGGATTGAACCTGTGTCCTCGCTGATACTACTCAGGTTCGTTATTGCTGAGCGACAACAGGAACTCCCAATGTCTTATCTTTAAAAAGAGATGGGAGGACTACATGGATGTTTTCAATCTGGATTCTGAAGGGTTCAAGCATCCCAAGGAGATAAGCTAGAGCCTTGTCCAGGTGACTTGCCCAGGCCCCAGAGCAGAACAAGGTAGAAAGGTGCTGAATGTGAGGGCTTCTGGGCAACCTCTCCCATTCATCCAAAGGAGCTTTGCTGTCATCTGCTATATACAAGGGAGTACATGGAGGAAAAGGGGACCTTTTACTTAATTTTGAAGACTGTAGTTTTCGACACCTATTTTAAACTCATTGCCTGTGTGTGACTCCAGAGATCATTTCATCCTTAGAGGCTCCTAGCACCTGCATCATGGCCCACAACCTTTCACATGGACACCCACAAGTAGTCTGGGAGATAGGAAAGTGCGGGTGCCCTTCCATTGGAAAAGATCTTTCCTTCAGCATCTCTGTTCACACCCTAATTCCCAGTCCCTCCTTTACACCTGCCTCCCTCACCTGAACAGGCCCTTGGCGATGACTCCAACCTCCCTAGGAAAAATGAGCCCCTCACCTTGACAGGGTCGGCCACCTCTCGTTTCAGGGCCTTTGCAACCACTTTGGAAGTAAAGCACTGATCCCTGTTCACCTTGACCATTGGGCTCTGTGAGGAGGGAAGCCAAGAGTCAGGAAGCAGGTAGAAATGATGACAGGGCTCCAGAGGGAAAGAGATGGGACCAAAAGTCAGGGATTTAAAATTCTTGAAAAGACATGTGAGTCTCACCTTGGGGAATAGGAGTCGAAGTTTCTCCTCTTGTTTACCCCTAAAAGATATAGGAATGAAAAATGGGACCTATGCTTGCTAGCACCCACTGCCTCTCCCGTCCCCACATGGCTCATGGAATTGTTTCCCACAGACTCCAGCCAGGACCTTTGAATCATTCTCCTAGCGCTCATGCTAGCTCTTAACTGCACTTTTAATACCCGCCCCCTCCCTGCTCTGTCTAACCACCAGAGAGCAGGAACCAACCGTAGTCCTCACACACCTCACCCCAGTGGTTTTGGTGGGGGAGGCTGCCTGCCCAACCCTCACACATGGATCCTGGGGGTGGAGTTGGCCGATGTGCCCCATCTTCTGGGTCATCACACTCTGGGTCATGTCATCCTTCCAGAACAAACCTGCAGGGAGAGAGGATACGATGACTTAACACTTGGGATGCTCTGACTGGCCCACGCCAGGGACCCGAGTGAGAGCAACGCTCCTTCTCTCCCTCAAGATAAAGGATCATGGAGTTGTTGTCATGGCTCAGTGGAAACGAATCTGACTAGCATCCATGAGGATGCAGGTTCAATCCCTGCCCTTGCTCAGTGGGTTAAGGATCCAGCGTTACCGAGAGCTCTAGTGTAGGTCACAGATGCAGACTGAATCCTGTGTTGCTGTGGCTGTGGTGTGCTACAGCTCTGATTTGACCTCCAGCCTGTGAACCTCCGTATGCCTTAAGTGTGGTCCTAAAAAGACTAAACAAATAAATAAAATAAAAAATAAAGGATCACAATTTGTGGAGTGAATTAAATGAGATGGCATATAAAAGCTGCTTAGCACAGTGCCTAGCATGTAATAAATATTCAGTCAGGATTAGGATTTTACTCTCTTTGCTGACTCATTTGATGCTATTGTGAGGATTAAGTGAGATCAGGGAAATAAAGAGTACTGAGAAAAGTCTAAGGCTATGATTCCCGAGCTTTAGAGCGTATCAGAACCTCCTGCAAGGTTTGTTAAAACAGATTGCTGTTCCTCATCCCTAGAGTTTACGATTCAGGAGGTCTGAGGTGAAGCTCAAAAATTAGCATTTCTAACAAGTCTCCTAGTGATGCTGATGCTACTGGTCCAGGGATGCACTTTGAGAACCTCTCTTCTAAAGCATTATATACATTAGACATCAGTTGTGGTAGTAGTAATATGAACTCAAGCCAGATTTCCTATCTGACTCTTCCCCCATTCATGAAACTCTGCTTTAAGGAAGGGTCAGCCAGCTGTCTTCAATGCACTCCCCACTCCCTTTCCATCCTCCCGTCTATTTGTCATACAATTTGTTCTGTTTCCTACCCAGAGGCTTAGGGGTGTGTGTGTGTGTGTGTGTGTGTGTGTGTGTGTGTGTGTGTGTCTGTGTGTCTGTGTGTCTGTGTGTGTGTGTGTTTTCTCCTGGCTGGGGACTTAAGGATTTCTGGCTCTGGAAAAACTCAGATAGTGCCTGGGGTTGGGGCTAATCCCAAGGGGTTGGTTGCTAACCTCTTCCAGGGGCTTCTTTGAGAAGCCTCTGCTGGGTTCCTCCAGGGTGTTCAAGGGCAAATAGCTGCTCTTCCAGCTCCACCCTACTCTGGTCTCACCCTATTCTCCATGAAGTGAGCATGACAGGAAAATTTCAAGTTGAGGCTTTTGGGGAAGAAAGCCTATTCGCACATGAAAAAGCCTCTCAGTATACCCCCATATCTGACCAGGCCCCAGCCTCTCTTCTCCAGCTCTTACTCACCTTGAGGCACAATGTGCTGGAGTACAACTTGCAAATGCTGGAAGATCGGGGTGGTAAATCCTTGGAGGGGCCAGAGCTGCCCCACTCCCACTTGGCCCTGAGCATCTAAGGGCAAAATAGTGGGATGAGAAAGGAGCTTGGTCAGAAGTCTTCCAAATTCCAGTTGAAGGAAATCAGCTTTCACCCACTATCACCCTTGTGTCCACTAGTCTCTGGCCCCCTCACCAGACCCCTTCCTCTTTTCAGGTCCTTCTTCTCTTCATTATTCCCTTCCCCCATCACCACCTGCCCTTTTCTTTGGCCCCTGCACCTCATTTACCTTTGGTACCTACTTCCAGGTAAGAACAAAGCTTACGGACAAAGAGCAGCGTGTGGAGGTTGAACTAAGCAGAGACTCAGAATGTTGCTCACAAGGAATGGATGGTCAGGTGAAGAGGTAGGGCATGGAAAGCAGATGAATTGTATTCAGAGAAAGCTTTGAAGCCTGGAAGGGATTAGAGAGGAGGCTTGGAGTCCTTGAAGAATGTGTTGGTATGTATAGGGTTTGAGTGGGTCCTTGTCTTGAAAGCCAGTTTGCCCGACTGTGCATAAGAGAAGGACAGAGGGTAGAGATACTCATTCCTCATGCTTGACACACTCTCCTTATTCCAGGTAGATGGGGGTCCGTTTTTGTCTGTTTGCCTATAGTGGGATTACCGTGAGTCATTATGAAGTCTCCCCAGTGAAATGGGGAGGGAGGAACAGAACCTCCAGCACCCACCCTATTGACAAGTAAAAGAGCTTCTGGAAGGAGAGATCCTTCTCCGAGGTAGCTTTCCTAAGTGGTAGGGGAAAGCCGTGACCTGGGCCCAAAGCGCGCCGGGCGCTGTCCATGGTGCTGAACGGTGGTCAAAGCCTGGCGTCGAAGCGCTCTGGGAGGTAAAGAGCGCCAGGCGTTCCCACAAGGCTTGACCATCCTTACCACCACTCCTCGCCCACCGCCCTTCGCCCCCTACGGCTCTCTCCCTGTCATTCTGGAGGCCATCAGGCCTCCTCCCACAGTTCTTCGAGAATCCTCTGCGTTGGCTTCTAAACCCAAGATTCGGGCAAGGTGAGTTGGCTAGGAGTTTGCGCAGTCGGTCCCTCGTCCCGGGAGCTGGAATCCTCGAGTCTGCGCAGTAGGTCTCTGACTGCTCAGAAGTGAGTCAGCGACTGTCAACCCGATTGGCGCAGAGCGAAGGGGCAGGAAGAAGCATGGACCCTTCCTCCCTCCATCCCCTTTCACCCCGGCGTAGCCAACCCCTCGTCGGAAACTGGACCGCAGACCCCAGGCTCCGAGGGCTTATAAGGAAGTCTTGGCTCATCCCTCGGCCCGACCTTCTCTCCAGAGCTGTGACCCTGATACTGCGGCCCCTCCTCCTACCGTCCAGACATCCTGGTCCCCTACCCATCCCTCAGCTCTGGGCATCTCTTGCCTGGCTTCTCGGCTCGTCTTGCTTCTCTTGCGGCTTCACAGGCCGGTTTTACTTCCTTCTGCCCATATGTTTTTCCATCCTCCTCTCGAATCCCCAATCTTCCTCCGAATCCGCTTCTCTTAGGTCTAAATTTCATATGCCGAGTCCTCGCCAAGCCTGTACCTCTTTCTGCGAGATGCACTCTACATTTACCTCTTCTTACCCGGAAACCCATTCCTCTCCTCCTAGCTTCCTAACCTTGAGACCACCCCCCACCACCCACGACCCTCTCCTCTCAGAATCACTCTCTGGCCCTTCCCGCACCCCCCAAGTTTCCTCCTGACCGTGGCCACTAATGTCGCTGCAGTCCCCTGGGTGGCTGTTCAGCAGCAGGAAGCAGAGGAGCAGCCAGAGCCCCCAGGAGCCCCCAGGCCACAGCGGGCACTGCATCGTCCCGGGCTCGGCGCACCGGCTCCCCACTTCAGTCTCAGAGAAGACAGAGACAGTTGCTGGAGGGACTGCGCTGGGCTGTCGCTTCCCACCCGCTGGCCGGACTGGATCTGCACAACCCTCCCTTGGCAGCTGGGCCAATCGCTGGCGCGCCCTGCCCCCGCGGACGCCTACCCAACCCCTACTTTCCCTGCCGCCCACACAGCCCCACCCCCACCCCCGCGCGCCCACTGTCAGGGGCCCACTTCTATTTTACATAAACCAGACTCGAAGAACTATCCGCCTCTACTCCCAGCGCCAAGGCTGGAGAAACGGATTGCATGTAAAAATGTGGGTGTGAATTGTACCCACCTCATAGGTTTGTTGTGCGGATAATCGGTACTCAATGAATTTAGTCTCTTTTTTTTAATCCTGATGCTTACTGTACCCCCACCCACCTAAAACCCTTCAGCAATCATGGGTTCCACCTGCTCAGTGGATACCGTCCTTTTACTGCCATGTCCACCACCACAGCTCTGTACTCTTTAATAGAGGTCTTGCAATAACTAGCTAGCTAACGGATCCCTTGCTTCTGCTCTTCTTTAGTTTTAGGCTAATGTGTGAGTTTCCTAAACCCCAAGCTGGCATTTCAAAAATTTTAATTAATCTTAAAATTTTAATTATGAAACTTTTCAAATATTAGAAAAGAGAAGAATCAAATGGATGTGAATATGCCTACCACTTAGACATAACAATTATGACAATTCTGTCACAGTTGCTTCTCTTTCTTTCTGAAACATTTAAAAATAATTTACAGACATCTGGGCATTTCACTCCTAAATAATTCAATATACGTCTTTTAGAATTAATACCGTTTTTCACGTAACCACAGTGCCGTTTGGGACATCCCAAAAACGTCCGCCTCTGAATCCCTGGAAACTGTGACTAAGTTACTTCACATGGTAAAGGGGCCTTTGCAGGTGTGACTGGCCTTAGAAGATGGTTCATTTCAGGTGGGGAAAGTATCCTGGATTTTCTGGGTATGGCCAATCTTATCCTAAAGGTCTTTAGAAGAGAGAGGCAGGAGGGTCAGAGTCAGCTGTGGGAGATATAACCTGGGAAGTAAGAGGTTGGCGTGATGCAAGGGACAGCCACGGCCAAAAAATGCAAACAGACTCTAGAAGCTGAAAAGGCACAAATATGTCTTCTCCCTTTAAAGTCTCCAGAAGGAGCACAGCTCTGTTGACAGTTTGATTTTAACTTCTGACCATAAGATAACAAAAGTGTGTTGTTTTAAGCCACAAAATTTGAGTTTGTTACAGCAGCAACTGGAAATGAACAAAACATCTAAAAAGATTTACTATTCCCTAATGTACATAACTCTAATACTTCTGGATACAAGGTCTTTTTTTTTGGGGGGGGGGTTGCCTTATCTAGGGCCTCACCCGCAGCATATGGAGGTTCCCAGGCTAGGGGTCTAACAGGAGCTGTAGCTGCTGGCCTATTCCACAGCCACAGCAACGCGGGATCCGAGCCGCATCTGCAACCTACACCACAGCTCATGGCAACGCCGGATCCTTAACCCACTTAGCGAAGCCAGGGATTGAACCCGCAACCTCATGGTTCCTAGTCAGATTCGTTAACCACTGAGCCACAGCGGGAACTCCTGGATACAATGTCTTTAACAGATTGATGATTTGTGAATTCCTTCTCCAACCCTGAACATTTCAAATAAGGTTCTTAATAGTATTTTTCCTTTTTTTTTCTTTTTTATTGAAGTGTAATTGATTTACAGTGTCTCAGGTATACAGCAAGGTGATTCAGTTGTGTGTGTGTGTGTGTGTGTGTGTGTGTATTCTTTTTAATTCCTTTCTATTATAGATTATTACAAGATATTGAATGTAGTCCCCTGTGCTAAATATGCAGTAGGTCCTTGTTTTTAATAGTGTTTTTTGAAGAGCAAAATATTTTAATTTTGAGAAAGTCCAACTTATTAATTTTACCTTTTATGTCTAATGCTTCCTGTGTTCTTAGAAATGTTTGCCCACAGTTGCCTGGTGACCTAATAGATAAAGGATCTGTGGTGTGGTTCCATCCTTGGCCTGGGAAATTCTGCATGCTGCAGATGTGGCTAAACAAATAAATACAAAAACTTTTTTTTTTAAAGAATCAGTATTAAAAAGAAAGGAAGGAAGAAAGAAAATGTTTGCCTTTTTCAAGTTCACAAAGATTTTCTCCTATTTTTTTCTAAATGTTCTGTTATGCTGCCCTCATGAAATCAGGGCCACACCCAAGAAATATGGAAGTTCCCAGGCTAGGGGTTGTTCGGAGCTGCAGCTGCCAGTCTACACCACAGCTACAGCAATGCCAGATCTGAGCTGTGTCTGCAACCCATACCACAGCTCACAGCAATGCTGGATCCTTAACGCACTGAGCGGAGTCAGGGATTGAACCCACATCCTCATGGGTACTAGTGGGTTCATTAACACTGAGTCACAATGAGAAATCTTGTACTCTTTTGTATTAGTTTAAGAGGTGGCTCTAGAAATGTCAGCGAATATCCTTAATTTGTCACAACTACTTTAAGGTCATGCCACATTACTAAAAAATGTATAAGCTTTTTGACAGTATAATTCATTTGTCACTCCCACTGTGTGTTGTTGTTATATATTTTATTTCTATATATTTTGTAAACCACACAGTAATTTTTTTAATTTATTTTGCCTTAATAAGTCCGGAGAATTTTAATGATATTAAGAAAAATAATCTTTAATATTTACTCACATATTTCCCATTTCTGGTGTATGCTATTTATTTCCTCTTTCAAATTCCAGTTTCTATTTGAGATCATTGTCTTTCAGGTTGAAGAGCTCCTCTGGGCATTTCTTGCGCTGGTCTGCTGACCATGACCTCTAGCACTTTTTGTTTATTTAAAAATATCTTGGAGTTCCCGTTGTGGCTCAGTGGTTAACGAATCCGACTAGGAACCATGAGGTTGCAGGTTCGATCCCTGGCCTTGCTCAGTGGGTTAAGGATCCGGCATTGCCGTGAGCTGTGGTGTAGGTTGCAGATGTGGCTCGGATCCCGTGTTGCTGTGGCTGTGGTGTAGGCCGGCGGCTACAGCTCCTGTTAGACCCCTAGCCTGGGAACCTCCATATGCCGCAGGTGCGGCCCTAGAAAAGGCAAAAAGACAAAAAATAGAAATAAAATAAATAAAAATATCTCTATTTCTCCTTCATTTAAAAAAGAAGTTTTGGAGTTCCTGTTGTGGTTCAGCAGTAACGAAACTGACCAGTGTCCATGATCTCTGGTCTTGCTCAGTGGGTTAAGGATCCGGCATTGCTGTGAACTGTGGTGTAGGTTGCAGACATGGCTTGGATCTAGGCATTGCTGTGGTGTAGAATGGCAGCTGCAGCTCTGATTTGACCCTAGCCTGGGAACTTCCATATTCTGCGGGTGTGGCCCTAAAAACACAAAAAGGAAAAAAAAGTTTCTTCTATGTATAGAATTTGAGGGATTGCCTTTTTCCTTTTAGCATTTAAAGGCAATATTCTATTATCTTCTGGCTTCTGTGGTTAAGACAGCCTTCATCTTTAGTGTTATCCTTCTGAGAAATGCATCTAGTTTTTCTCTCTCCACTTTAAATATTTTCCTCTTTATTTTGATTTTCAGCAACTTAGTTATGATGAGTCTACATGTGATCTTTTGTATTTACCCTGCATGGGGTTTGCTGAACTTCTTTATCTGTGGGTTGATGTATTTCATGACTTTTGGAAAATATTTAGTCATTATCCTTTCAAATACTTTTGGTCACCATTGCGTCTCTCCTCTCCTTCTTCTTCTTCTTTTTTTTTTTTTTTGATTTGCTAATGAAAATTTATTGACGATATAACCTTTGAACACCAGACAAATCTCATTGTGTACAAATCACCATGAAGTTCTCAGTTCCTAAACTTTGATTATAAGAATATGCCTCAAGCACCAAGGAACAAACAATAATCCAAATTCAAAAAGAAAAAAACAAAAAACCAAAGAAGCAAAAGATCCTTCAAGTCTCTTAAATCTGTTGATTTTTTTAAACACCATTTGGAAAACTCTCTTTTTTCTACATTTCCTTCCATCTTGGTCAGTCTCCAAAAACAGCATCAGTAAAAACTGATCAGCTCTCTTCTCTTTCTAAAACTTCCATTACACATATGTTAGACTCTCTTTTCTTTCTAAAACTTCCATTACACATATGTTAGACTACTTGCTATTATCCTACAGTTCTTAGATTCTGTGCTCTGTTTTTGTTCTGATTTTTTTCTCTCAGTGCTTCCGTTTGAATAATTTCTATAGATTTGATTCCTTCTGCTGCATCCAGGCTGCTATGAAACTCATTCAATGAGTTTAATTTCAATGAATTACAAATAATACTTTTTCATTTGTAGAATTTGAATTTTATTCTTTTTTACAGTTTCTATTTCTCTGCTGAAGTTTCCCAGTTTTTTATCTTTTCTTAGAAATTATTTAACATCTTTGTAATAGCTGTCTTAATTCCTCATCTGCTAACCTCTAGCTCACCTATAGGTCTGTCTCTATTAACGATTTTCTCTTGATTATGGTTTGAATTTTCCTGCTTCTTTGCCAATTAATCGTTTGTTGTACCCTGGACATTTGGGGTTGATGCAGGGTAAAGACTCTGATTTATACTAATTTCCCTTAAAGGCAGTTGAGTTTGCTCTGGACAAAACTAAATTTTTGATAGAAAACCTTGAAGCCTGCTTAGGGCAGGGGTATTGTAGTTGTCTTAATCCTAGGCTGTATCCCTTAGTCCTGGTGCATCATACTTATAGCTAGGGTGTGGGCCTTTGGGGATTTCATGAACATGCCAAAGTGTTTACCAAGGCCTTTTAAGTTTGTGGGTCCTGAACCCCAAACTTGTCTCAAACCCTGTGGAAGCTGTGGAAATTCTCTGTTCAGATATTTGCCTTTTCCACTAGGGTGCTTAAAAACTCACCCTGCCCTTGTGCCATTTAGAAGGAACCCAAGGTTGTGAGGGAAATTTGTATGTGGATTGGGGGTTCCCTTCTCTGTAACTCACTCATTTCCCAGAATTCTTGCTCAATGCCCAGCTGCTCTGCCATTTCTGTACTCCAGCTACTACTTCCTCAGCCATTCAGACTTCTACTTTCTGCCTTTCGTGCCTCTTTCCCCACGTGCTGCAAGAAACTGTCAAGCGTCCTTCGGGGAAAAGTCTGTTAAATGCAGAACTCATTGGTTGGGGGTGGGGGTTCCATATTTCAAGGATTATAGTACCTCTAGTTTTTCTTGCTTTTGACTGGTCTCCATGCTTTCAGACAACCCCTATATTTTATACAGAGTTGAAAGTTAGTGGGAGGGTCTGACACGAGCTCTTTTACCAGGAACTGGTTATCAGTGACTCGTGTTGCACATAATTTCTTTATTATTTATTTATTTATTTATTTATTTATGTATTTATTGCTTTTTAGGGCTGCATGTGTGGCATATGGAAGTCCCCAGACTAGGAGTCAAATTGGAGCTGCAGCCGCCAGCCTACACCAGAGCCACAGCAATGCAGGATCCGAGTCTCATCTGCTACCTATGCCATAGCTCATGGAAACACCCGATCCTTAATCCAGTGAGTGAAGCCAGGGATGGAACCCACATCTTCATGTATATGAGTCAGGTTCGTTAATGCTGAGACACGATGGGAACTTCCTACCTAATACTTTTATATTATTTACAGAAATAATTTAGGCCTAGGAGAGAATGGGCATGAACCTGCTTTGAGAAGTATAATGCTATAGGAGAAAGGGACATGCTGGTCTTTGGGTGGGTTGAGCAGACACGAGTATTCTTCTCTCCCCCTTCTAAGATTGTGAACTACCAGGGAAAAAGCTATCAAAATGATACATTTTCCATGCACTGATACTGCACTCCTTTTTGCTCTTCATTGGAGAGGGCCCTAATGCTGACAGTGACATCTTCAGAAGACCAAGCAGGTTATCAGGTCTATTGGACTTGGAGTTGAAGGGGAGGGATTTTCTTTCCCAAAGGAAAAGAGACCACCATAAACATTGTCAGGTGCTAGTGGTGGGCAAGTGGGTCGAGAAAAACTGCACTTCAGCCGTGGTCCTACCCTGTCTTTCATTCATGTTACAAGTGATGTCTGGAAAGAGAGAGGGCTCAGAAACCAGGTTTCCAGAATTCCCGTTGTGGCTCAGCAGTAATGAACCCGACTCGTATCCATGAGGATGTGGGTTCCATCCCTGGCCTCGCTCAGTGGGTTAAGGATCTGGCGTTGCCCGGAACTGGAGTGTAGGTCACAGATGTGGCTCGATTGTGGCATTGCTGTGGCTGTGGTGTAGGCCGGCAATTGTAATTCTGCTTCAACTCCTAGCCTGTGGAACATCCACAGGCCCTGGGTGCAGGCCTAAAAAGCAAAACAAACAAACAGACCAAAAAAACCCAAACCAAAAAAAAAAAACCCACAAAAAAACAAAGAAGCCAGGCTTCTATCTGCACCAAGGAGCTGTTTAACACCCCACCCCAAATGTCCTCTCTGTTGTGACTTTACGTATTTTACTTCAGAGGCTCCGGCTGGAGCCCACATGTCCTGCCACCAGAGAAGCCCACAGAAAGGGTTTTGACCAAAACCCATTTCAAAATTCAGAAGCAGGTTGTCCTAGAACCATCCTGTGAACGGCAACGTAGGAGGAGGAGGATAGGGCTGCTTCAATCAGCTACTGAGTTTTGCTCAGGGAAGGAAACAATTCAAAGAGGCCCTAGAAGGGGAGGAAAGATGTGATTTGGACTTTTTGTGTAATGTGCTAGAGTTCTCCCCCGCTATGATGTAAAACCCCCCTCCTCCAATAAATAAGGGGCTCTAATAACAAGTCCTAAGGTACAGTGACTCAGCAAATGCCCCACAGCCAGCCTCCCCTTGGCTTCTGTGTCTAATCTTCTCTCCAGGCCCTGATTTTCCCTTAGATTTAGAGCTAATCAAGGACCCTAATCTGGGGAAGAATGGCAGATTCTTGTTTGCTCAGCTTACGCCATGGCAACCAATTCTTATTGTGGAAATCTGTCAGTCTGTGCTGATGTATCACCCTAGCAATGATGGGGCAAAGGAAGCGCAGTTGCCATGGTGACAGGAGTCAGAAGCTGCTCCCTTGGAGAGCAGGCAGGTCTGGCTTCCCCCTTAGGCTCACGCTCCTCTGGGAAGAGTGCAGGGCCAGCTGGAAGTGCTCAGCTCAGTGTGGTTGCCCAGTCCAAACCACCACATTGGCTTTGTCAAAAGCCGTGAACCTGTGGATTCAGTAAGTTCGGTGAACTCCAAAAAGGATAAGCCTAATGTCCTGGTACACCACAATCAAATGTCTAAAAAACTAAAAACAAAGAAAAAAAGTCTTGGGGGTTCCCTTCGTGGCTCAGTGGTTAATGAACCTGATTAATACCCATGAGGTTGTGGGTTCAATCCCTGGCCTCCCTCAGTGGGTTAAGGATCCAGCATTGCCTTGAGCTGCGGTGTAGCTTGCAGCTCAGATCCCATGTTGCCGTGGCTGTGGTGTAGACTGGCAGCTATAGCTCTGATTTGACCCCTAACCTGGGAACTTCCATATGCCGGGAGTGTGGTCCTAAAAAGCAAAAAAAAAAAGGAAAAAATCTTGAAAACAGCAGCACATCGCTTAAAGGAGAATAATAATCCAAATGACTGTGGGTTTTTCCTTTATGAACCATGGGCCCCAGAAGGAAGTGGAATAACAATATCTTAAGTGGTGAGGAAAGGAGCTGTCACCCCAGGATTCTATATTCAGTAAAATGCACTTCAGGAGTGAAAGTGAAATAAAGAGGAAGAAAAACTCAGAATTACTAAAGGAAGTTCTTTGAGTAGAAGGGAAATGATGTCTGGAAGAAACCTGAAGCATCAGGAATAAGGAAGAGCAATAGAAACAGGAAATATTTGGGAGTTCCCATCATGGCTCAATGGTTAACGAATCCGATTAAGAACCATGAGATTGCGGGTTCGATCCCTGGCCTTGCTCAGTGGGTTAAGGATCTGGCGTTGCCGTGAGCTGTGGTGCAGGTTGCAGATGCGGCTCAGGTCCCGTTTTCCTGTGGCTGTGGTGTAGGCCAGCGGCTACAGCTCCTATTAGACCCCTAGCCTGGGGATCTCCATATGCCGTGGGTGCGGCTCTAGATAAAGGCAAAAAGACAAAAAAAAAAAAAAAGGAAATATTTGGGTAAACATCATAGACTATTCTTTCCCTCTTGAATCATTTAAATTATGTATGATGGCTGAAAGCAAAAAATTATAACATCGTGTGATAGAGTTTTCAATGTATGTAGACGTAATTGATTCTAATGACAACTGGAGGAGAAATGGGGAGAGTCATGGGACCTGTATCCCGGTGAGGTTTCTACTTTCCACTGGAAATGGTAAAACAATGATTATAAGCAGACTGTGACAAGTTGAGTGTACTCTGATCCTTAGAGCAACCACTTAAAAAACTATAGTTAATTTTTAAAAATTCACAATCCATGCCCTAAACTAGAATACTAAAAATTCTTTCAATAAAAAAATAAGGAAGGAAAGGGGAAGCACATGATTACAAACGCTGAGAAGTCCCCTGTCTTCCATCTGCAGGAAGAGAGCCAGGCAAGCTGGTGCTGTAATTCCAAAGGCCCAACCATGAGAAGCACCGCTATCCAGGGGCAGAAGATTGATGTCTGAGCTCACACAGAGAGCAAATTGCCTTTCCTCCAGCTGTTCTTTTTTCTTATCTTTTCTTATTATTTCCTCCTCCCCCCTTTTTAGGGCCATACCCAAGGCATATGGAGGTTCCCAGGCTAGGGGTCCAATCAGAGCTGTAGCTGCCAACTTACTCCACAGCCACAGCAATGGTAGATCTGAGCCATGTCTGTGACCTACATAACAGCTCATGGCAACACTGGATCCTTAACTCACTGAGTGAAGCCAGGGATCAAGCTCGCATCCTCATGGATCCTAACTGGGGTTCGTTACCGATGAGCCACGACAGGAGTTCCCCACCTTTTTGTTCTCTTCAGTCCCTCAGTGGATTGGAGGATGACTACCTACTTGGTCCTTTCTTTACTCAATCTACTCATTTGAAGACTGATCTCTTCCAAAGACATCATCACAAACAGACTCAGAAAGAATATTTTAGGAGTTCCCATTGTGGCGCAGTGGAAACGAATCCGACTAGGAACCATGAGGTTGCAGGTTCGATCCCTGGCATTGCTCAGTGGGTTAATGATTCAGCGTTGCTGTGGCTGTGGTGTAGGCTGCAGATACGGCTTGGATCTGGCGTTGCTATGGCTGTGGCGTAGGCTGGCAGCTTCAGCTCTGATTGGACCCCTAGCCTGGGAGCCTCCATATGCCACAGGTGCGGCTCTAAAAAGATGAAAGAAAGAAAGAAAGAAAGAAGGAAGGAAGGAAGGAAGGAAGGAAGGAAGGAAGGAAAGAAAGAAAGGTAGAAAGAAAGAAAGAAAGGTAGAAAGAAAGAAAGAAAGGTAGAAAGAAAGAAAACTTTACCAACTGAGTATCACTTAGCCCAGTCAAACTGCCACAGAAAATTAACCATCACGGTGAGCAAATGGGAGTAAACCCTCTGAGGGTCTGTGTAGAACTTGTCTTAGACTGACCACCCCCCGCCCCGTGGGAACAGTGTGCTGGGACATTTATCCACTAAACTGAGTCCTTACCTGGTTGAGGGCTGCCTCTGACGGTGTTAAATCCCAGATATTTTAAAGCTGTCTTGGGCGTAGGTACACAAGTTCCCCAGACATTCTAGAAAATCAGCTGGATGAGAAGAGTCCCATGGTTTGAGGTGGGAAGCTGTTGGCACATGCAGACTCTGTGCACTTGCAGCCGTGTGTGAGCTCAGATGTGGGCCAGGGGGACAGGAAGCAGGGCTTCTATGGGGTCAGCTACACAGCTGTTCAATAAATATCTACTGTATGAAGGTGTAGTATCTATGACTTACTTCCCTGACTAGTCTTCAATTGCGTTGAGGTAGGAACCTTGCCAGGCACAATGAATATATATGATGGGAAAAGGTTGGGTGGGTCATAGGAGTCAACCTAGCTGATAAGAACTAAATACAGATAAATATGCTGAGGGCTATGTTTAGCTATGTCTTTAGAGGCAAGGATACAGGGAATGGGACAGGTACTGAAAGAATGAAGAAGCCTGTATTTCCAGAGAAGGGTCTCAGTTTCTCTGGGCTCTTTCAGGGGGTGTGTGCTATGGTCTGAATGTTTATGTTCCCCGCCCCAAATCTGGGTGTTGAAATACTATTCCCCAAAATGATCATATTTGGAAGTGGGGCCTTTGGGAGGTGATAAGGTCACGAGGGTGGAGCCCTCGTGAATGGAATTAGCGCCCTTGTAAAAGAGGCCCTAGAGGGAGTTCCCGTCCTGGCTCAGCGGGTTAAGGGCCTGACTGGTATCCACGAGAATTTGAGTTCCATCCCTGGCCTTGCTCAGTGGGTTAAGGATCCAGCATTGCTGTGGCTGTGACGTAGGCCAGAAGCTGCAGCTCCGATCTGACCACTAGCCTGGGAACTTCCATATGCTGCAGGCGCGCCCCTAAAAAGGAAAAATAAATAAATAAAAACGAATAAATAAGTAAACAAAATAGACCCTAGAGAGAGCTCTTGCCCTTCCTCCATGTGAATTTACAGCAAGACAGAGCTGTCTGTGAACCAGGAAGCAGGCCCTCACCAGACCCCTAATTGGCCAGCGCCTTAATCTTGGTCTTCCCAGTTTATAGGGCTGTGAGAAATGAATTTCCACTGTTTAGAAGCAACCAAATTTAAGGTATTTTGTTATAGCCCCTTGAACAGAGCTTGATACTTTCCCATGTCCTCCCTTTTGTGAGGATCAAATGAGCAGAGTGTGAAGGTGCTTTGAAAAATATAAGGCCCGGGAGTTTCTGTCCTGGCTCAGAGGTAACAAACCCGACTTGCATCCATGAGGACTGGGGTCCGATCCCTGGCCTTGCTCAGTGGGTTAAGGATCCAGCGTGAGCTGTGGTGTAGGTCACAGCGGCAGCTCAGATCTGGTGTTGATATGGCTGTGGTGTAGGCCGGCAGATGCAGCTCTGATTTGTCCCCTAGCCTGGGAACTTCCATATTCCATGGGTACAGCCCTAAAAAGCAAAAGAGGAAGGAAGGAAGAAGATAAGGGAGGGCGGGAGGAAGGAAGGAAGGAAGGAAAGAAGGAAGGAAGGAAGGAAGGAAGGAAGGAAGGAAGGAAGGAAGGAAGGAAAAGCCTTGGATGTAGGACAGCTGGAGTTTGCTGGGCTGAGCACTGGTGGTGAATCTTCCTTGTCCCAGGGGCAAACTGACCATCCGCATCAACTGTTAAATGTGCATAGCCTTTAGCTGCATTATTCTCTGTGTGGTTCCTTGGGGTTGGGCTGGCCTGACTACTGTGTAGGGAACCCAGTGCTCAGAGGAGAGGGTACCTCGAACCTCAGAAGGCAGAGCAATACCCCAGCCACCAGACCTGGGGTCTGGAGGGAGGACCTTTTTCCACAGATGGCGGGAAGACCAAGAAGACACATCTGAAGGCTGTGGGTGGGGATGGCCGCCGTTGCAGCTGCGATTCCACCGTGCCTTCCACCTGCCTTAGAAACGGTCTGTGGGAGGAGGAAGGGGTCTGAAACCAGGCCTTCGGGGCAAGCAGGATCTCTGCACTCCATACTCCCAAGCTTCCCTGTGTTCAGATCCCACTTCTCTCACCACGAGACTCCAGTCAGTCTGAACCCCACCCATCCTGCCTCCAATAAGTCTGTAGAAAGAGTTTGCTTGAAAGTCAGCTACAATTATCCAGATTTGGGTCAGTCTGAAGTTACCCTTCTTGGAGTTCCCATGCCGCAGTGGAAATGAATCCGACTAGGAACCGTGAACTTGAGGGTTCGATCCCTAGCCTCACTCAGTGGGTTAAGGATCCGGCATTGCTGTGGCTGTGGTGTAGGCTGGCAGCTGGAGCTCTGATTCAACCCTAGCCTGGGAACCTTCTTATGCTTCAGGTGTGCCCTAAAAAACAATTTAAAAAAAAAAAATAAATGAAGTTGCCCTCCTTGAAAGCACTAGGATAGTTGTGGGAGGTGGGGGGCTTCCTGTGAGGCTTTTAAGCAGCTGCAAGCTGGTGACTCAAGAGTAAGGAACAGTTCAAAAGCAGCCTGAAATGGGAAGAAAGCAGGGATTTTTCAATGAATGCAGTGAGGCAGGGGTGGCCCCACCCTCACGCACCGCAGCCCCAACCAAATTCAGAACAAGTCTCAGTAGCATCTCCATCTAAATAAGCCCCAAGAGGAGTTCCCTTCGTGGCTCAGTGGTTAACGAATCCGACTAAGAACCACGAGGTTGCCGGTACGATCCCTGGCCTTGCTCAGTGTTAAGGATCCGGCGTTGCCGTGAGCTGTGGTGAAGGTTGCAGACGCGGCTCGGATCCCACGTTGCTGTGGCTGTAGCGAAGGCCGGCAGCTACAGCTCCTGTTAGACCCCTAGCCTGGGAACCTCCATATACCGTGGGTGCGGCTCTACATAAAGGCAAAAAGACAAAAAAATAAAATAATAAAATAAATAAACAAATAAGCCCCAAGACTCAGGACCCAGGAACTGTCAGACCGCGGGCCCTTCCTTGGTCTCCATCTCTAATCCCATTTTCTTCCTGAGATTTTCCATTAGACACAGGGCTGGTCAGTCCCCTGAGCCTAGAGGAGAATGACAGCTCTTTGTTTACACACTTGATAGAACCATGGTAACCAGTCCCCATCATGGGGTCAGTCGCTGTACCGACGTTGGGGTCCAGCAGCCAATCCAAGCTGAGGAGGCCTGGCTGCCATGGTGACAGGGATGAAGACCAGTGTCTTTGAAAGGGGTGAGGGGCTGGAGCACCTCTGAGGTGCAGGTTGCCTCCAGATGGAGCCCAGGTAGGAGCTTTCCAGCAAGGCTGCACAATCTCGGTCTAAGATACAAACAGATCCCAGCTGGATAACTCAGTGGCCCCAGACAGGTGTACTTGTTTCTGTTCTTGTCTGTTTCATTACCTATTTTCCACCAGCATCAGCATATCTTTAGAAAATGTTTATCATATTTTCCTATTCCTTTCCTTTAAAATCCCCGATGCTTTCCCAACACATTTTGAGTAAAACCCAGAAGCTGTCTGTAGATTATAAAGCCTGAGTAGTCCTGGGCCTCGTCTCAAGCTCGTCTCTCCCTGCAGGCCGGGCGGTCTGCTGCCCTGAGAGCCCTGTCGCCACACCTGCAATTATATTTGCGCTTCTCCCTGCCTTGGGGACCCTTCCTCCAGATCTCCCCCTGGCTGTTTCCTCATGTCATTCAAGTCAAAGTTCAGAGTCACCTCCTTAGGCTGTCCTTAGGCTCTGAGCTGAGAAGCAGGCCAGCCTCTACTGGGGCCCTTGCGAGGAAGGGTGGGGACAGGGCAGGGGGAAGGCTCCGTGTTTGTCCATGAGGTTTCTCAGCTGCTAAGATGGATGGTTGCCTGCTAGATGGGAGATTTTCTGTCTGGGCTCCAAAGAACTCAAGGGGCCAAGAAAAGGTTTGGCCTGAATGACTTCCTCAGCATCATAGAGGAGAGCCAGGGGAAGGCTGAATGGGAGGGACTCTGGGTACTCCTCTCGCATTTAAGGAAAAAACTTTGTGTATCTACATGTAATGAATACGGATGGATGGGCAAGGAGAAGATTAAGGTCATATCATCCTTAAGAGTTTCTTAGAAAAGCGGAGCCCGTATATATATTTTTTAAGTCAGGAAAGCTTTGAAGCAGATTTCTGCAGGCTCTTCAGGCTCTAAGCCTATGCTTAACCTTACAGAACATCAGGCCATTGGAAGCAGGCAACCCTTCATCTCTCAGTTGCTGAAATCCCTGCAGAGGTGTGTGTGAGAGACAGAGCAAGTTGGGGCCCCCTCTAGTGGCAAAAGGGGGAATCTCTCCTGGAATCCAGCAAACCCTGCCAGGCATTTTTCATATACTGTTTTCATTTTATTTTTATTTTTATTTTTATTTTTTGTCTTTCTGCCTTATCTAGGGCCGCACCCGCGGCATATGGAGGTTCCCAGGCTAGGGGTCTAACAGGAGCTGTAGCTGCCGGCCTTCGCCACAGCCACAGCAACGTGGGATCCGAGCCGCGTCTGCAATCTACACCACAGCTCACGGCAACGCTGGATCATTAACCCCCTGAGCAAGGCCAGGGATCGAACCGGCAACGTCATGGTTCTTAGTCTGATTCGTTAACCACTGAGCCACGACCTAAGGGTCCCCATCACTACCATCCCCATTTCACAGCTGTGGAAGAAGGGACTTAAAGAGGAGTTCCCGTCATGGCGCAGTGGAAACGAATCCAGCTAGGAACCATGAGCTTGCAGGTTCGATCCCTGGCATCGCTCAGTGGGTTAAGGATCTGGCCTTGCCGTGGTGCTGAGTGTAGGTCGCAGACGCAGCTCGGATCTGGCATTGCTATGGCTGTGGCTTAGGCCAGCAGCAACAGCTCCCTAGACTGGGAACCTCCATATGCTGCAGGTGCGGCCCTAAAAAAAGAGAGACAAAAAATAAATAAAATAAATAAATAAATAAACGAAGGGACTTAAAGAGCTTAGATAATGTGTCCAAGGTCACAGCTGGTCATCGACAAGCCAGGACTGGCCTGGCTCTGTCCTTATTGAAAGCGCTGTTCTTTCCCATCCTCCAGGCCCTCTCTTCTAGAAGATTCTCCATCAGGCTCAGTGAAGTCCTGTTATTCCTTGTCGACCAACCTCTAGTTTCTTCCTGACCCTGCCTCCCTCTTTAAACAGGCTCTTGGCAGGTTCGGCCTTCCTGGGCAAGGCCAGGCGCTCACGGCAGTGAGGCTTTGTGGAGGCTGGTGGTCTCTTGGTTCAGGGCCTCTGACACACTTCAGAGTTTGTGCGGCTCCCTGTTCACCTTGGTCACTAGGCTCTGAGGGGAGGGGAGGGAAGCCGGGAGTCAACGGTGAAGAGGAAACGGTCAAAGGGCCCAGAGGGAAAGACAGGAGGCCCAGACGAAGGATTTCAAAAATCCCTGAGGGGGAGTTTCCGGCAACTCCCATCGTGGTTCAGAGGTTAGCGAACCCGACTAGCATCCGTGAGGACGCTGGTTCGATCCCTGGCCTCGCTCAGTGGGTTAAGGATCCGGCGTTGCCGTGAGCTGTGGTGTAGGTTGCAGACGTGGCCCGGATTTGGGGTTGCTGTGGCTGTGGCTGTGGCTATGGCTGGTGGCTACAGCTCCAGTTGGACTCCTAGCCTGGGAACCTCCATTTGCCATAGGTGCGGCCCTAAAAAGAGCAAAAACAAGAAAAAAAAAGGGTCAAACACAGTCCATTTCACATGATCCAACCTAATAGTTTTCTGATGACTAGGGAAATAGATCGTATTTTCAGGTGTTAATGGCCATTTGAATTCCCATTTTTATGAAATGCTTGCTTGAGTAGTGTGCTCAGTGTTCTTTTAGATGTCTGACTTTTCCTACTGACTGAGAGCTCCCTATATGCTCTGAATATGGGCCCAACGTGAATTACATGTGTTTCAAATCTCTGTCCCACTTTGTGACTTGTCTTCTAGTTCTCTTAAAGATGTCCTAATTTTTTTTTTTTTTCGGCCACACCCAGACATGAGGAAAGTCCCGGGCCTGGGATCAAACCCATCCCACAGCTATAGCCAGAACCACAGCAGTGACAAGGCCGAATCCTTAACCTGATGAGCCACAAGGGAGCACCAATGATGTCTCAGTTTTAATGAGGTCAAATTTGCCAGTATTTTCCTTTATGCTTAGTGTTCTTTCCATCCTGTTTAAATTTTCCCCTAACCAAGGTCATAACGATATTCTTTTCTATTTTCCAAACACTCTATCAATTTGCAAACTATATTTAGATGTAAAATCCACTTGTAATTGATTTTGTAGGAGGTAGGGTTCCAATATCATTTTTCCATATGGACATCCAATTTTCACAGCACAATTTATTGAAAAGGTCTATCGGAATTGAGACTTCTCTCACAAATTAAATATCAGAGATTCGGTTGTCTCTTTTAGTTCTACTGGTCAGTCTATCTTTTTTTTTTTTCCTTTATTTTTGGCTACCCTGATGCAGATGGAGTTCCCTGGGCCAGGGATCAGTTAAGACCTAAGCTGCAGCGGCGGCAACACTGGATCCTTAACTTACTGTGCCAGGCCACGGACTGAACCTGTGGTGTCAGAGGCCCTGAACCAAGAGACGACCAACCTCCACAAAGCCTCACTGCCGCGAGGGCCTGGCCTTTCCAGGAAGGCGAAAGAGGTCACTGATCCTATTGTGCCACCGTGGGAGCTCCTGGTCAGGTTATCCCCTTTTTTTTAGGGCCACACCCATGGCATATGGCAGTTCCCAGACTAGGGGTGGAATCGGAGCTACAGCTGCCAGCCTACACCACAGCCACAGCAATGTGGGATCTGAGCCACATCTTCAACCTACACCACAGCTCACAGCAATGCCAGATCCTTAACCCACTGAGTGAGGCCAGGGATCGAACCCTCAACCTCATGGCTCCTAGTGGGATTTGTTTCCACTGTGCCACAATGGGAACTCCCAGTCTATCCTTGAACCAACAGTATGCTGTCTTAATTACTACAGTTTTGTGATAAGCTTGGGTAACTGGTAAGGTAAGTCTTCTTTGTCTCACTGCCCCACACCCCTACCAGTGTTCTTCAAAATGTCTTCTTCAAAATGTCTTAGCTATTTCTATATAGTATATATATTACAGAATCAGGGATTTCCTGTTGTGGCTCAGCAGTAACGAATCCAACTAGTATCCATGAGGACATGAGTTCAATCCCTGGCGTCCCTTAGTGGGTTAAGGATCTGGCATCACTGTGAGCTGTGGTGTAGGTTGCAGACAAGGTGCAGATCTGGCGTTGCTGTGACCGTGGCATAGGCTGGCAGCTGCAGCTCTGATTCGACTGCCAGCCTTGGAACCTCCATATGCCGTGGGTGGGCCCTAACCCCCCCCAAAAAAAATCAGCTTGTCAACTCCCACAAAAGAAGAAGAAAAGCAAGGAGAAGGAGGAGAATGCATTGACACTTTTACTAGGATTGCATTGCATCTATTTATTAATTTGGAGTATAACTGATATATTTACATTTTTGAGCTCCATATCCACAAATAATAACGTATCTTCTGAATTGTTTGGACTGTCTTTCATTTAATTTTCTCTGTAGAGATCCTGCATATTTTCCTAGTTGTTCACAGGTAGTTGATTTGTATGTTTGTAGAAGTAATCTTTGAAAAATTCATTTTCTAACCTATTCACTGCTAGTACATAAAAATAGAACGGATTTTATATATTGACTTTTCGGCCAGCTATCTTGACAAACTCTCTTAGTAATTCAAATAATATGTCTTTTGGACTTTTCTATGTAACAAATCATATCAAAACGAAGCTTATTCCTCTCCTTGCAGCTTTTCTATCTTTTGTTCCTTTTCTCACTTAATTACCTAGCGAAGGGACCTACAGCACAGTCTTGAAATAGAGTAGCAGGCATTCTTGCCTTAGTCTCAGTCTCAAAGAAATTCTTACTCAGTTTAGGTTTCCCTAGAATCATACCCTGGACAAGAATCTGAGGGCAAGGAGTTTACCTGGGAGGTGAAGAACACTGGTAGGGGTGTGGGGCAGTGAGACAAGGGAGGGGACTAATAAAGGGGCGTGTTATCAGGCTTGATCCTGGAGCTTAATCTTGCGAGGAGACTCTGGGAGCAGGTGTAAACCGCACACATCAGAGTTATCCCACCCAAGACGTGTGGGAGCTGGTGTTCCACATACAAGATCTCGCCAGTCATGGTTTAGAGCTGCTCTAGGGAGAGAGAATTAGTTCCCTAGCATTTCCAGCTGCCGCGTGAGTGGAAAACTAGTCAAATAGCAAAAGAAAGCCTGCAGGCAAAGAAGTGCAGATATTGGGAGTTGACAGTAGGGAGTTCCCATCGTGGCTCAGTGGTTAACGAATCCAATGAGGAACCATGAGGTTGTGGGTTCGATCCCTGGCTTCGCTCAGTGGGTTAAGGATCCGGTGTTGCTGTGAGCTGTGGTGTAGGTTGCAGACGCGGCTCGGATCTCGCGTTGCTGTGGCTGAGGCGTAGGACGGCGGCTGTAACTCTGATTAGACTCCTAGCCTGGGAACCTCCACATGCTGCGGGTGCGGCCCTAAAATGACCAAAGACAAAAAAAAAAGGAAAGAAAAGAAGACAGTAGGGCCAAGTGCACTGAAGTGGGAAAAGTGAGAGACAGGTGGGTTACCTACAGTGTCATCCACTAACACCTTCAGTGTCTTACTAGTGCCAAGTCACCTTTGCGGTCCCCAGAGGGTAGCAGCAGCTGCCTGAGTCCAACTCTCTCTATGGATCCTCCAAAAAATCATGCAGTACAACAAAAGGATAAAGAAGGAAATAAAAATGCTCCTAACTCATGTTTGCGGTGTCATCAGGAGACAGAAAATCCTCCAGATTCTCGTGGTTAAGTGCTGCCACCTGGTCTCCGCTGTTCTGAAATCCCATTATCCCATCAACTAGGGAGTCCAGCTCTGAAGCCCTGTTCCCTCCAGGCAACGCTGCCCGCAAAGGGCTGCCTTTCTCAGCCAGTGAGAGTCTTGGTGGCTGTGATACAACCGCACGCGGTGTTTATCACCAACACACTTGACACTAACCAAGGCATACAGCTGTTGATACTTAGAAAAAACCTACCATGTCAGCAAACTACTAGCCAACCTAAAAGAAAAGGGGAGAATGGACAAACACAAGAAAAATAAAGATTTGACGTGGCTGTGGCTTGTGGCATAGGCTGGCAGCTGTGGCTCTGCTTCAGCCACTAGCCAGGGAAATTCCATATGCTGCAGGTGTGGCCCTAAAAAGCAAAAAAAAAAAAAAAAAAATGGTGCCATTAGAGATAGAAAGCTTAAACACACTGATTTCCATACAAAAATTAGAGGAAGTTATGAAAGAATTTTCCTTAAATCAGCATCAAGTCCATATGATTTTACAGAGGAATTCTACAATTTTTCAAGTCAGATAATCCTAATGCTATTTAAATTGTTCAGAACATAAACAAACAGAACTTCCAAAATTGTTTTATGAAGCAAGAATAACGCTAATACCTAAACCTTGAAAACACACCCAAAAAACTTCAAATCAATCTTATATATGAATTTACATACAAAAATCCTTGATGAAATGAAATAAAATGTTTTCAAACGCCATGACCCATTAAAAGTAATATAACGTGATCAAGTGGGACTAGTACTGGGAATATGTCTGGCTTGAAATTAGGAAAATTCCTCAGCGTAATTCTCTGTTAATAGGTCTAAGGAGAAACAATCACATGATTACTCACCAGACACAAAAAGCATATCCTGCATGATTCCATTTTTTTCCTCCACGCCTACAGCACTCAGAAGTTCCAGGGCCAGAAGTGGAACCTGTGCCACAATAGCAACCCAAGCCATAGCAGTGACAAAACTGGGTCCTTAACCCACTGAGCTATTAGAGAACTCCCTGCATGATTCTATCTATATAGAATTCCAAACAATGCAAACTAATCTATAATGACAGAATGTGGATCCCTGGTTGCTTGGGACCCAGGGGTAGAGAGGTTGATTGATTGCACAGGGGGTGCAGGGAAACTTTGGGGGGGGGAATGGAAATGTTCTGTATCTTGATTGCGGAGGTGGTTTCTCAGGTGTATATATCTGTGAAAATTCATAGAACTGGGAGTTCCCATCGTGACTCAGTGGAAACGAATCTGACTAGCATCATGAGGATGCAGGTTCGATCCCTGCCCTCGCTCAGTGGGGTTAAGGATCCGGCATTGCCATGAGCTTGGTCCAGGTTGCAGACATGGCTTGGATCCTGTGTTGCTGTGGCTGTGGCGCAGGCCAGCAGCTGTAGCTTTGATTTGACCTCTAGCCTGGGAACCTCCATATGCCACGGGTGCGGCCCTAAAAAGGCAAAAAAAAAAAAAAATAGAATTGTACACTTTTTTATTTTTTATTTTTTTGTCTTTTTTTTTTTGCCTTTTCTAGGGTCGCACTCTCAGTATATGGAGGTTCCCAGGCTAGGGGTCTAATCGGAGCTGTAGCCACCAGCCTATACCACAGCCACAGCAACGCGAAATCTGAGCCGTGTCTGCGACCTACACCACAGCTCACAGCAACGCCAGATCCTTAACCCACTGAGTGAGGCCAGGGAATGAACCCGCAACCTCACGGTTCCTAGTTGGATTCATTAACCACTGAGCCATGACGGGAACTCCAGAATTGAACACTTTAAACGGGCACACTTTCTTGTATGTAAACTGTACTCGATAAATTTGGAAAATATTTTCAAAATCAATAGCTTTTACTAGTCACACAAAGTCTGTGACACACGTATCTAATACAAGACTTGGATTCTGAATGTATACATGTACCTACACAAACATTCAGAATATATGTTCTGTGTGTGTATGTATATTCAATGTATGAATCAATAAGGATAGGATAAACAATTCAGTGAAAATGGCAAGCTATTTGAATAGCCACTTCACGTGAGGACATCCAGATGGCCAATAAACTCACAAAAAAGTGCTCGTTGTTACTTATCAGGAAAATGCAAATTAAAATGACAAACTGCACCCAACAGAATAGCTAAAATTAAAGAGACTGACAATACCAACTGTTGGTGAAGATGGACAACAACTGGAGCTCTCGTATATCTCTGGTGGGTGTGAAAAATGGCATAGCCACTTTGTAAATCTGTTTGGCAATTTCTTATAAAAATGAGCATTTATACTCTATAACCTTGCGATTTTATTCCTAGGTCTATATCCAAGAGTAATGAGCACTTGTCCACAAATACTCTTGTATAAGGATGTTCTTAAGAACTTTCTTCACCAGGGCCAAACACTGGGAGCAACCCAATGTCTTCAGCAGGAGAATGGATAAAGAAACCATGGTGTAAGTTCCTGTTGTGGCTCAGCAGTTAGTGAACCCGACTAGCATCCATGAGGACTCAGGTTCGATCCCTGGCCTCGCTCAGTGGGTTAAGGATCCAGCATTGCCATGAACTGTGGTATAGATCACAGACATGGCTCAGATCCCACGTTGCTGTGACTGTGTGCTGTGGCTGGTGGTTTCAGCTCCAGTTGGACCCCTTAGCCTGGGAAGCTCCATATTCCTCAGGTGCAGCCCTAAAAAAAAAAAAGACAAAAAGAAAAAAAAAAAGAGAGAGAGACCACGGTATATTCACATAAAGGAATAATATCCAAGAGTTCCTACTGTGGCTCAGCAGAAACGAAACCAGCTAGGATCCATGAGGATGCAGTTTCAATCCCTGGCCTCCCTCAGTGGGTTAAAAATTCGGCATTACCGTGATCTGCTGCACAGGCTGAAGATGCAGCTCAGGTCTGGCATTGCTGTGCTGCTGTGGCTGTGGCGCAGGTCGGCAGCTACATCTCCGATTCAACCCCTAGCCTGGGAACTTCCATATGCTGCGGGTGCAGCCCTAAAAAGACAAAAAAAAAAAAAAAAAAAAAAAAAAGGAAGCTCTATCCACCCCACCTCTTGAGGGGAGGGTGTGGCCAAGGATTTTGGAGTTCCTGTTGTGGCTCAGTGGGCTAAGAACCCAACTGGTATCCATGAGGATCCCTGGCCTCACTCAGTGGGTTAAGGATCTGGCGTTGCTGTGAGCTGTGGTGTAGGTCACAGACGCGGCTTGGATCTGGCACCGCTGTGGCTGTGGTGTAGGCCTGTAGCTGCAGCTCTGATTCATCCTCTAGCCTGGGAACTTCCACATGTCACAGGTGTGGCCCTAAAAAGAAAAAAATAAAGCATCACATTTTCAGTGTAAAAATGTTCAAACATACAAAAAATTGAAAAAATGTAGTACAATGAAAATATCTACAGTCTCCTAGAGTCAATACTTTTTGACCTAAGTCAACCAGTTTTATGACTGCATATTACACACATGCATATATACATAATATGGCTTTGCTGAACCATTTGAAGTTGCAGAATAGACTGATTATTTTTTATTACCCCATTCTCCTCACTCAGTTAGTTTGAAGTTGTATTCATTTCTGAGGGCTATTCTAGCAAAGTACCACAAACTGGTGGGCTTAATACAACAGAAATTTATTCTTGTTCAGTTCTGGAGGCTTAGGAGTCTGAAATCCTGGGGAGTTCACACTGTGGTGCAGCAGAAACAAATCTGACTAGTATCCATGAGAGGGCAGGTTCAATCCCTGGTCTCGCTCAGTGGGTTAAGGATCTGGCGCTTCCATGAGCCGTGGTGTAGGTTGCAAGCAGCTCAGATCTGGCATTGCTGTGGCTGTGGCGTGTGGCATAGGCCAGTGGCTACAGCTCCAATTCGACCCCTAGCCTGGCAACCTTCATATGCTGTGGGAGTGGCCCTAAAAAACAAAAATTAAATTAAATTAAATTAAAAATACCCTATTTCCAAATAAGATCACATTGACAGGTATGGGGTTAGGATTTCAACATCTTTGAGAAGACACAATTCAATCCCTAACAGAAGCTGGAGACTCTTTTAAGATACTCGTAGTGGAGCTCCCTGGTGGCTCAGCTGGTTAAGGATCCAGCATTGTCACTGCTGTGGTTCAGGCTCAGTCCCTGGCCTGGGAACTTCTGCATGCCATGGGTGTGGCCAAAAACATAAAATTCTTTCAGTGGTTTTCCTAAAAAATACAACATGTATTTCTGACTTCCAAGGATAGTATTAATAGACCATTCACTCTCTTCCTGGACGTGGTAGGGAACTTACCACACTTTAACTTGTTTACTGCTTCTGAACTGTTGTAGTCATACAGTTTAAGCACATATATCTTAAACCCCGCACTCGTTGTTTTATGTATCAATACTGTTTTAAAAACTTAAATGGTCATATTTTTATAAAAATTAATATTTGTATGAATAGCCGACCATTGGAAAGATACAGATCAGCACAATTATTTTCATAGAAGAGTTTAGAAGCCGACTGTGACTTCCCTTGTTTTGATTTTTTTCAGTGATAATCTTTGCTTGGTAGTATGTTAACAATCAAGTAACATCAGAGGCTGCTAAGAGAAGTAGAAGATGAAGGGTGATGCTGAAACCCAGATTACCTCCTTTCCTGGGAGGGGTGGGGCGGGATTGTGGGAGGGTGGGAGATAGCCTGGGCTGCCCAGGGTGACTCTGGGGGTACCTAATACTGAGCACCCAGACCTTAGAAGGCCGAGCTGGGCTCCTAGACTACTCTGGGAATGGAACCTTCCCATTGGGAACCTACCCACTTCCACCCACTTGAGATTGAGTTTAAAAAAGAGAAAGATTTAAAATCAATATTCCATTGGAATTTCTATTGTAGCCAAGTGGGTTAAGAACCTAACATAAGGAGTTCCCGTCGTGGCTCAGTGGTTAACGAATCCGACTAAGAACCATGAAGTTGCAGGTTCGATCCCTGGCCTTGCTCAGTGGGTTAATGATCCGGCATTGCCGTGAGCTGTGGTGTAGGTTGCAGACGCGGCTCGGATCCCGCGTTGCTGTGGCTGTGGCGAAGGCTGGCGGCTACAGCTCCTGTTAGACCCCTAGCCTGGGAACCTCCTTAGGCCGCAGATGCAGCCTTAGATAAGGCAAAAAGACAAAAAAAAAAAAAAAAGAACGTAACATAATGTCCATGAGAATGTGTGTTCAATCCCTGGCCATACTCAGTAGGCTAAGGATCCAGTGTTGCCGCAAGGTGCAGTGTAGGTCGCAGATGCAGCTCACATCCCGCGTGACTGTGGCTGTGGCATAGACCGCCAGATGCAACTCTGGTTTGACCCCTAGCCTGGGACTTCCACATGCCACAGTTGTGGCCCTAAAAAGAATAAAATAAAATTAAAATTAAATAAATAAAATCAGACCAACACCAGCTCCCAGGAGCTGCAGCCTCCTTCACCTGGATGGGGACACCAACTTCCCCTTCTGTTCTGGTTCCAGAGGTTTAAGCCAGGCTGAACCACCACCCCACCAATCTCCAAATAAGCACAAGAGAACGAGTCTGAGTGAAAAATCCACTTTAATAGTCCAGCTTCAGCTCAGCTGAGAACGTCCCCTCTCAAGTGTGAGAGACGTCTTTCCAAGAAGCCTCAGTCCACTAGGAGGTTCCGGCTCAGAGAAGGGAACAGCTCAAAGAAGCCCTAAAATAGAAGGCAGCACGGCATCTTGAATTAGTGGAGACCAGCTGGGGGTGTCCCACCGCTCATCGTCCACCAACATAGGCCCCAGCAAGAGAGGAAGGCATGACTGCTTCACCCACACTGGACGACGGCCCCATCTTCCCATTCCCGGTCCCCTCTCTGTCCCCTCAACATCCTCCGGGGGCTGAGCAGGGCTCCTAAGCCTTGAGAATAGGGGCCCTGTTTTTCCTACATGGTAGAACCAAGACAACCAGCCCCATCATGTAGGCCAGCCGCTTAGTGATGGTGACGTTGCCCTAGCAACCAATCCAGGCACTAGATGGGGAAGGAGCCCAGCTGCCACGGCGAGGGGTGGGGTGGGAGTCACCTTGAAGAGAGTGAGGGTCTGGAGCACGCCCGAAGTACAGGCTGTCTCCCGGATGGAGTGCATGGCCAGCTGGGGGCTGCCTACATCCAGCACCCGCAGCCCTAGCCGAGAAGCCAAGATAGGCCCGATGGTGGTCCCGCAGGGGGAGTCATTCCGGACCATGAGATCCTGGGGAGAGGAGCAAAGGTTCATGAGCAACATGAGCCAAAGGTTTCCTTTTTTTTTTGGCTGTGCCTGCGGCATACAGAAGTTCCCCGGGCCAGGGATCGAACCCACGCCACAGTAGCAACCCAATGAAAATGCCAGATCCTTAACCTGCTGCGCCCTAAGAGAAGACTTTTTTTTTTTTAAGTGTATGTTTACTAAGACCGAGGTAGAAGTCACCTTAGAACTGCAGGGCTGGAGTTCCCGTCGTGGATCAGTGGCTAACAAACCCGACTAGTAACCATGAGCACGTGGGTTTGATCCCTGGCCTCGCTCAGTGGGTTAAGGATCTGGCGTTGCCGTGAGCTGTGGTGTAGGTCGCAGACGCAGCTTGGATTCTGTGTTGCTGTGGCTGTGGTTAGGCCGGCAGCTGTAGCTCCGATTCGACCCCTAGCCTGGAAACCTCCATATGCCTCGAGTGTGGCCCTGAAAAGACAAAAAAAAAAAAAGGAAAGAACTGCAGGGTTGAAAGGGCCCTGGTAGACTGTTCACTTCGATCTCCTTGAAGAATGGATGTGACTTGCATAAAATCAGAGTCCACACACTAAATGGCAGAACCAAAGGCCAGTATATTCTGAATTGGTCCTGCTCTCTCCATCTGAACTGCTACCACTCTAAGAGGCTAGTCCCAGCTGCCATCATCTTGTCTCCCACAAATAACTCATTCCCCATAGAGTGGACAGAGCGGTTTAATTCTTTATGTCATCTTGTTCTATAGATGCACCCCTCCCCACACAAAGAAAAATCACTCAGTTTAGCACTTTTTAGTGGCTCGAATATATTGCTATTGGCATTTTAAAACTATTTCTTCATAGAAAAATTAAAAAATAAGTAAAATCCAAAGATGATATTAGACATCGAGATTTTCTGTGTAAAGGAAAAGAAAATCACAAAACCAAATTAAGTAGTAACTATTCTTTAAAAAAAAAAAATGAAGCTCAAAATATTAACTCACGATGTTTAAAATGTATGTATTTTTTCCTAGCCACATCCACAGAAATGACCCCAGGTATTTTCCCCACCAATAACTATGAACATTCGTGGTGCCAGACCATGGTCTGTATCATCATCATCCATCAAAAACTATCAAGTCTGGGAAGAAAAATGAGCAAGAAGAGCCTGCAATTTCTTGTGGTGCTAAAAAGCAAGATGACTTTCCAGAGTTATGACAAAGGACACAGGACTTAAGTGGAAAGGGCTCCCACCAGCCAAAGTCATGACAATTTGAACGGGATAGGAAATGATTATAGTGGACCAGATCCACATTGAACTCATGAAACTGAACCAATGAAAATCTATGATTCTGGCGTTCATTTGTGGTGCAGGCAAGTTAAGGATCTGGCATTGTCACTGTCGCAGCTGCGGTTGCTGCTCTGGCTCAGGTTTGATCCCTGGTCTGGGAAATCCCACTTGCCAGGGCATGCCCACCCCCCACCCCCGCAAAAAAAAGAAAAAGAAAATCTATGATTCTATATAATGATCATCAAAAAAAGGAAAATAAAACCCCTCTTATCTGTCAATGTTTGAGATACCCATTAAAACGCCTCACCTTAAAAACTGGTTATTGGAGTTCCTTTTGTGGCTCAGCAGGTTACAAACCCAACTAGTATCCATGAGGATGCAGGTTTGATCCCTGGCCTTGCTGGTGGGTTAAGGATCTGGTGCTGCCGTGAGCTGTGGTGTAGGTCGTAGACACGGCTTGCATCCTGCATTGCTGTGGCTATGGCGTAGGCCGGCAGCTTGGCAGCAGAAGCTCCAATTCAACTCCTAGCCTGGAAACTTCCATATGCCGGAGGTACAGCCCTAAAAAGCAAAAAAAGAAAAAGATTATTAAAGGGAAAGCCTATAATTTGTCCTGTCTTTCCAGCAGGAACCATACTTCATAATAACCATATAGCCCCACTTGATGGAGGAAAGTTCTACCTCATAGAAGAATGACAGCTGATAAACATAAAAGGAATAAAAGAATGGGAGGGGGAATTTTTCAGTAACTCTAATGAAATTACAGATTTAGGCAAGGATTAGCAATTGGTGTTAAAACCAGACACCTGTCTGGTTGATGGGGAACTCATCACTCGTGAAAGTTATTCTCAGTCAAAGGAGGAAGCTCTCCATATGGTGAAGGGATTGAGGGTGCCCCCCCAAAATCTGGTGATCAATCTTATTATTATCATTAAGGGTGAAACCCCCAGATAATACGTGTGTGATGCAACGTGAAGCTCACACCAGTCAGGATGCCTCCTGGCCAACAGTGTTTAACTTGAACCCATCAAGCCTGTAGATAGGAATTCTAGTTTACAGGAAATACAGGGCCTAGAGGCGCAAGCTCAGTGACACTGAGAGGAAGCAACCAGACAAACACAGAAAGCGAGACATCATATGGGATGATCAGGCTGGCTTTTTCAACAAGTCAATGCTATTTTTCAAAAAAGAAAAAACCAAATGGAGGTGGGGCGGCTGTGCCAGGCAAAAAGACCCTGAAGCAACATAGCAACCAGACATAACACATGGTCCTGAACTGGATACTGAAGTGGGACAAACAACTGTAAAGCATACTTTGGGGAGGAGTTCCTGTTGTGGCTCAGTGGTTAACGAATCCGACCAAGAACCATGAGGTTGCTGGTTCAATCCCTGGCCTTGCTCAGCGGGTTAGGGATCCGGCATTGCCGTGCGCTCTGGTGAAGGCTGCAAATGCGGCTCGGATCCCGCGTTGCTGCGGCTGTGGTGTAGGCCGGTGGCTACAGCTCCAATTAGACCCCTAGCCTGGGAACCTCCACATGCCGCGAGTGCAGCCCTAGATAAGGCAAAAAGACAAAAAAAAAGGTGTATTAAGGGAGTTCCCTGGTAGCCTAACGGTTAAGGATCTGGCATTGTCACTGCTCTCCTGTGGGTTCAGTCCCTGGTCTGGGAACTTCTGTATGTTGTGGGTGCAGCAGAAAAAAAAAAAGTATGTTAAATATATACACAGAAAAAAATATGGAAGAATATACCTAAATTTTGGGGATTAATGTTCTATTTTCCATATATATTTTCTAAAGTACACATGTCCTGCTTCTGCTGTAAGTTATTAAAGAAAAATCCCCCAACATCTTCCCACCGCCTTCGAAGAAAATCCAAACACCCTCCGTGGCCCAGGAGGCCCCGTGTGACTGGCTTGGGCAGGCTTCGCCCCTCCCCCTCCTGCTCTCCCCCGGCTCCGTTTCCTCCCAGTAGACCACGCTCACTCCTGTCCCCCTTGGGGCCTTTGCCCTTGTTCCTTTGGGCTGGGAAGTCATACCCCCGGAATCGCTCACAGCTGCCTCTTTCTCAACAGTCCAGTCTCAGCTCAAGTGGGACCTCCTCTGCAAGGCCTTCCTGAGGGTGGAACAAATCATCTCTACCTGGGGCAGGGTGGGGCTGTGCGGCAGGGAGAGCCCCAGCCTGGGAGCCAGGATGCCCGGGTTCTAGCCCTGACTCGCCAGGACCTGCCTGCTGTGTCTGTCATGGCACCACTGGGCTCCAGTCCCTGGTATATGAACTACCCTTATATATAGTTCTGTATTACATATCTCTATTTCCCTCTTTCTCCTTCTGAGTAGGTGGGCCATGGCCAAGGCAAGAATGACAAGGAACAGCTGGAGTTCCAGGCTTCCTGGCCCTGAACTTCCCTTATGGAAGCACCCGGGGTGTGTAAGAGAGAAGCAGGGGAGCTGCTGAAGGTGCTGAGTGGCAAAAAGCAGTGCCCTGGGGTGCCACGGGCACACTGTCCCTTTAATCCTCACAGAAATCCAGCAGAATAGACATCATTATCAGCCCCATTTTACAGATAGGGAAACTGAGACTCAGAGAAATTGGGAGACGAGTCAAAGGTCACAGGACTAGCACCAAAGAAGAATTGGCACGAGAGTTCCAGTTGTGGCTCAGTGCTAATGAACCTGACTAGCATCCATGAGGATGTGGGTTTGATCCCTGGCCTCGCTCAGTGGATTAAGGATCCGGCGTTGCTGTGAGCTGCGGCGTAGGTTGCAGATGCAGCTCAGGTCTGGCGTTGCTGTGGCTGCGGTGCAGGCCGGTAGCTGCAGCTCCGACTGGACCCCTAGCCTGGGAACCTCCATATGCTGCAGGTGCAGCTCTAAAAAGCAAAAAAAAAAAAAGGGAAGAAGAAGAAAACAGCATTGATCCCAGCTCTGCCTATTTCTTTTTCCAAACCCTGTTGCTTCTCACTCTACCAGCACCCCCTCCACTAAAGATTGTTTACCAGGCTCCCCCCCACTGGGGGACCATTTGCTTATGTCCTACAACCCCACCACCCCAGCAGGGCCCACCCTCACCTGCAGGGGCACCCCAACATTGCGGGCCACCTCTCGGATCAGGGCCTCTGAAACCGCATTTGAGGCGTAGCGTTGTTTGCTGTTCACCTTGATCACAGGACCCTGGGGAGAGCGAGACCAGGAGCTGAGAGTGAGGCAGAGATGCCAGACAGACCCAAAGGGGACAAGGTGGGTCTGGGACCAGCCAGGCCTCCGAGACCCTAAGGAGAAGCAGGAACACCTCACCTTGTGGAATAAGGGCCGGTGGTTCTCTTCATGCTTGTCCCTGTAAGAGACAGAGAAGGACCGGGGTTGGTAAACAGGCCCGTCAACACCCACTGCCTCTCCCATGGCAGACATAACTAATGGATCACAGCATTCTTTCCCACGCCACCCGGCACGACCTCAGAGTCAGGAGAAACAGTGTGCCGGACAGCCTCTGGCCACAGATGGAAATAGGTCTGTAGACAGAGCCTGTTTGGGTGGGTCAGGAATGACTGACCCAGCTGGGCCCTGGAGTAGTCAAGGGAGCCTCCCGGCAGAATGAGCAGAAAGGGCAAGGGGAGAGGCCCAGGCCCAGGTCACACTCGGGTCTCCAGCTACGGGAAGATGGCGTGCCTGGCGCCGGAGACTCACAGGTAGTTGGGGTGCACGGCATGCGCCATGTCTGCGCTGATCATGTAGGACTTGGGGATGGCTTCCTCGAAGGCCGTCAGGTGCTGGGGTGAGGCCGAGATCCTCCGCAGCACCAGCTCCGTCAGCAGTGACTGTGCGCCCTGCGCGCTCTCCGACCCCACCTGGTGACAGCGGAGACCTGGCTGCAGAAGCCTGGGCCTGGGGGCCCAAGCTGGAGACCACGGGGAGGGGCCCAGAACCACCCTGGTGGGGTGGGTGGGGAATTCGGGGTGTTATCAGTCACTTCCCCAACCCTGCGTTGTTAAGGATGCTGATGGTGAGCTGGGGCCAAACTCATGCTCAGCCACCTCGTGGGCTTCGCCTACTGGCCCCTTCCTGCTCCCCTGACCCTCACATCTGGGGCTCAGCATAGGCGCCCCCCTCACTGGTCAGTCTTCTTTCATGCACATGACAGAGGCTGCTAACTGTCCTGGGTCCCTCCTCTAACAGAATACCCGAGTTGTGGCCAAGCCTCTGACCGCCCAGCGAGAGAAGACATTCCCCGCTTCCCGTGCAGTTGAACGTGGCCGTGCTGAGCTCCTTGGCACGTGGGCAGTGATGAATGCCATCTAGGGGTCATGCCCTGAAAACGATGGGCGTACACTCCTCCTCTGCCCTTTTCTTCCTTCCTAACTCAGTAGAGACCCGGTGGCAGGAGCTGAGCAGCCGTCCTAGACCCTGAGATGGACGCCACGTGCTCGGGGTGGCAGAGATCTGTCCCGAACTACGAACTCGGACCTGCATGGTTACGTGGGGGGACCCGCCCTGTGCTGAGCCCTGAAGTGATGGGGGTGAAAGAGCAGAGTCCCTGTCCTCCAGGAGCTCCCCACGTGGCACCCAGAGAGACCTGGGAGGCGTGGCCACGCTAGGAGCAGACACACGCTGAGGCAGAGGGGGCCCCGGGTGTCGAGGAGGCACTGGCAGTGTCTCCCCAATCTTTGGAGCCGCCGGGACAGCCCTGGCTCACAGTGGCTGCGGGAGACCCCCCAGAGGAGACCCTCCCCAGAGCCCTCGGCCTGCCTCTTCGTTGTCGTAGAGGGCGATCATGCGCACGTGGGGATCCGCGGCCAGAGAGGCAGGGGCTGCGCAGGAATCGATCAAAGCCTGGTGTGTGGGGGGAACAAAGCATCAGCCTCCCCATTCTTCTTCCAGAACAGCCCACCAACCCCTTGGAGGCGCACACTCGCCCACCCGCCTCCCGTCGTCATGGCCCAAGTGTAGCGGGCTCGGGCTGTCGCTGGCCTGAATCTCTCAGGGGTGCTGCCTGGTGGGAGGACATTCAGGGGACCTTTTCCACAGCAGGGGAGAAATCCCGAATGTTCTTCACCCCCACTTTCCCCTGCAAAAGGCTGGAGGATGCGTAAGATGGAGCGGAAGGGCTGAGGATCCTGGAAAGTCAGAAGGACCACACAGACCACGTAAACCACTTTGGCCTCAGTGAAGAGACTGAGGTCCAAAGAGGTGACCGCAGAGTTCCCATCGTGGCTCAGTGGTTAGTGAAACTGACTAGGAAGACCATGAGGTTGCAGGTTCGATCCCTGGCCTTGCTCAGTGGGTTAAGGATCCAGCCTTGCTGTGAGCTGTGGTGTAGGTCACAGACGCGGCTCGGATCCCACATTGCTGTGGCATAGGCTGGCGTCTACAGCTCCGATTAGACCCCTAGCCTGGGAACCTCCATTATCTGCGAGTGCAGCCCTAGAAAAGGCCAACAACAAAAAAAAAAGCAAAGAGGTGACTCTGACTCCATCATCGGGGTGACGCAACTGGCTGGCCGGCTGCACAAGTGGATATAGGTCCCAGGTCTGGCTCTGGTCTCAATTACAGCCCAAAGCCTGTCTCTAGGAACATGAGGGGGTGCAAAGGAGTGTAAGAAGAGGACAGGTTTGGGGGAGCAGGGATGACAGGTGAGAAAGAAGGAAGTGACCAGAGGGGAAAGACGGTCGGGAATATCAAGGTGACCAGGGATATCAAGACCACCCACTGAGATGACCAGGCACTAAGACGGCCAGGTGGGCTTACGCCAGCTGCTGGCAGCGAAGGTGAGTGGGAGCAGAGGGAAGTGGAAGCTGCTGAAGCAGAGGTGACTGAACGGAGCAGCAGCAGGAGGGGGTCGGGACCAGACACTGTGATGCCCCAAACAGCCGCTCAGCCCTCCGCCTCCCCAGCCCCCACCGCAGGCCAGTGCGGGGATGCGGCCAAGGGCAGCGATGCTGAGGCTGCAGCTTTCAGCCCCTCCCCACAGTGCACGTTGCACCAGCGGAGGTCCCGGGGGCCGGCAGCCTTCTGCTGACCTGTAGGGCTTGAGGGGGTCCCCCCCACCCCAATGCTCCGCCTCTCCCGGGGGTGCCCCGGCTCCTCACCTGCAGGGCACAGAAGCAGCTGTGAAGATTGTCCAGCCGAGGGGCAAAGATGAACTCCTCATAGGCACCACCCAGGACCTAGAAAGACAGGACAGTCAGCCTGGCCTCCAACCTCTCCCCCCGACTCACCCTCTTCTCCCTGCTCCCAAGGGCCTGGGCTGGAGCGAGTCTCCTTGATTCCTTGTACAACCTCCCCAGACCTTGGCCTGGAGTGCTATGAGCTCACACACCGGGCAGGGGGAGCGGAGACTGGAGAAGGGGCCGGGCTGGAGCCAAGGGGCGGGAGGGTGGAGGCCTGTGGTTCCTGACCCGTTCCTGTGGGGCAGGAAAAAGGAGGAGCTGAACAGGAAAAGAGAAGAAAAGCTAAGGAAAGAAATAGGGTGGGAGTTCCCGTCGTGGCTCAGTGGAAATGAATCCGACTAGGAACCATGAAGTTGCAGGTTCGATCCCTGGCCTTGCTCAGTGGGTTAAGGATCTGGCGTTGCCATGAGCTGTGGTGTAGGTTGCAGACACGGCTCGGATTCCATGTTGCTATGACCGTGGCGTAGGCCGACAGCTGTAGCTCCTATTAGACCTCTAGCCTGGGAACCTCCATATGCCGCGGAGGAGGCCCTAACATGACAAAAAAAAAGAAAGAAAGAAAGAAATAGGGGAGAACCAGGCGAGAAACAGAAGCCTAGCGCACATTCGAACAAGGCCGAATGTCCCAACGCTTAGCAATCAAACAAGTTACTGTCGGCAACTGGGAGAGAACTAAAGACAAGCTCCAGGAAGAGGGGGGCCACATCCAGGCCTCTTCCTTCAGAGGTTTGGGGCGCAGACCAAAGTAGACAGGGACCCCTGTAGCAGGGGCTTCCTAGGGAATCTGTGGAAAGCTGATTCCCAGGCCCCACCCCAGACAGTCGGGAGTGGGCAGGTGTGCAGTGGGAAACCTGCCCTTTTTGAGACCCACTGCCCCAGAGGCAGAGCTGGGTGGTGTCTCCTGGGAGAACAGCGATGAGAGTAACTGGAGGACTGGCAGGGGCGACGAGTCCTTCAGGGGACATGCTGGGGCAGGCTGGGATCCCAGAGGTCCCCGGCCACAGCTTCCGCAGGCGTTGCTCACCGCAGGCTGAGTGTCAGCGAGACACAGCTCCATCTCCAGGATGTCCTCCGGGCTCAGCCCCAGATGGGCACAGAGAAGGGACATCAGGACTGAGTGGTGCCGGTCATCCTGCAGGACAGAAGGACGCTGGGAAGAAGGACTGCTCCTCCCTCTCTCCCGTTCTCAGGGGGACAGCCCCTTCCCCCTGCTCCCCCCACTACCGCTTCCCCATGAGCCGGGGGCTCTTACTGCAGCATTGAGAGGGCCTGGCTCAGGAGTCCCCTTCTCCAGCTCCTCCTGGACTGCTGTGGCAAGAATGGGGACTCTGTGGGGAGACAGAGGGTGTGTGGGGAGGGCTGGAAGCCACAGCAGGCCGGGGCATCCCTGAGCTCAGGCGTCCCCTGATGGCAACTGCCCTGGTCCTTCAATTCCCAGCTCGCTCCCCGCAGGGCAGAGCTGGGAGGGCCCCTGCACGTCAGCTGGGTCCCAAGAGTAGAACCTGACTGTGGCCACCGTTAGGCTGTAGTCTCCCAGGTCCCAGCAGGACCCCTTCCATCACCTGGTGCCACATCCCACCCCTCCCGGTCACCAGAGCCTGCACCCCAGTCTCACAAGTGCATCTCCACGTTGGGCCCAAAGTTCTCGTTGACATTTCGCTGCAGGTGGATGGCCAGGTGTGGGATGCGAAGAATGGGCCGGTCCACGTGCACCAGCCTCTGCTCCAGTCGGCCTGAGGTAGGGCACTGTGGCCAAACGGGCGGGGTCAGCCAGGGTGCCCCCCAACCCCACCGCAGCTGGTTAACACCCCCACTTCATCCAGACTAACAAAGGCGGTCCCTCTGGCCCTGACCCCCTTCCCCCGGGGGGTCTCCAGAGGTTCCCTGAAGGAAGGAGACAGTCAATCTTCAGGTAGTTAAAGCTGAGGGCCTCCTAGGTTCCAGCCCAGTTCCCACCTTGACAATGACACGTCCAGCCAAGGTCAGGTCACGATCAAACCAAGTGCTCCAGATCCCACCACCGTAGGTCTCCACACCAACCTGCTGGAAGCCCACCTGGCTGCGGCGAGACCGCCGTTTCACCTGAGTGGGACGATGGGGACCCAGAGGTCAGAGAAGGCCACACGACGGGATGTGGAGATGGGACAGACTTTCACAAGCTAAGGGAAGGAGAAGGGCCCCATGGCTGGAAGAAGGGGGGCGACAAGGCTTTTCCCCTGCACTTCCCCATGCCTCCCCTCCCCAGCACAGCCCCACTTCCTTACCCGGAGGCAGGGGCTGTCCGTGTGGGCCCCTATGAGGCTGAAACCATTGCCAGGAACATACTGGCCTCCCACAGCAAAAGCGATGATGGTGGAGGAGTTCCTGGTCAGGAAGTACTGGGATGGAGGTTTAAGTTGGGTTAGCCAGCCGGCACACAGCACTGCGAGCCCCAGCCTAGGTTGCTGCCTCTCCAGGCCCACTCCACCCCTGGTACCTTACTCTCCGGCTTGATATCCCAGCTCTCCGTCTCCTTGAGTTCGCGGAAGCCAGCCTGGAGGAGGCGGCTGCGGCACTCGGCCACCGCTGGAGGGAAGGAACACTCTCATTGAGATGGAAACCGGTAGGGGGCACACCGGCCCCCGCCCTCCTCGGCTGCCCTAGTCACTTACCATGGAAAGGAGAGGGGCTCCGGTTCACAAACTTGAGGAGTTCCCGGGCCGCGGCCTGCACCGCCTCTTTGCGGGCCCTGCCGCTCATGGCCACCTAAGGGAGCGGGAGCTCAGACTCCTACGAGGTCTAGGACCCCTGACTTGTCAGCCAGGTTCCGGAGACTCCCCGCCCCGCCCCTCCAACAACCCGGCAAGTGACCGCTCCAACGTTCAGACCTCTGCTTCCGCCCCTTACCCCAAGGAGAGAAGAAGATACCGGGCGGATCCTCCATCCGCTGAAAGCTTCGGTCCGCCAACCAAAGTACCGCAACCCCCGCCGCTCTCCCGGCCCGGCTAGTCCCAGTCGGCCCGCCCCCTAATCCTAGCTTCAGCCCTGCCCACCAAGTCCCGCCCCCACGTGACCCACCAGCGGAAAATCCCGGTCAGTTCCCGAACTCTTGAGTTCGCAATCGGGTCCCTAACTCTGAGCCAGCCTACACTACGCGTGCGATCCCATCCCAGAACCAAAGCCCTGTTCTCTAGGCAACACCCCAACACAGTCCGTCGCAGACCACCCGCTTAGCGACCCCAGGAAGCTAAAGTCACTCGGGGCCTGGCTTTCGGTTTTGTTTAGGGTCGGGCGGAGCCCCCACGTCAGCAAGCGCAAGGCTGAGCTTGGGCCCAAGCTGGTGCCGGGGCCAGGTCTGGGATCGAAGTTCGCGCGGGACGAGAAGCGGCCACCTACCTGCATGGCCTGACGCGTGGGCCTACGTCTGTCCGCCGGGCCCCTGCGCTCGGCCCGCCCCCACTCCCACCGCCCGCCCGGCAGCCGCCGCTTGCCCCGCCCCCGCGCCCCTTACGCAGCGGTGGCGGGCGCCCTCTGCCGACCCGGAGGTGCTAAGATAGCCGAAAACTGCGGGCCCCCACCCTTCCCCCAGGTCAGAGAGTCCAGGTTAAAAAACACCCCCGCCAGCTCACCTGGTCCGACGGGTGCCATGCAAAGTGTTCTCTCTCTCCACAGGCACTCAGGTGATAATGAAAGCGACATGGCTAGTGTTGATGGAGCGTTCATGATGAATTTTATTTTTCTGATAAAGCTTACTGTGTTATCTTCAATCTTCACTGCCCTACCGACTTTGTACCCTTACTGTCCGCATCTTATACCAAAGTGGAATACAGAGATGAGTAACCTGTCCGAGGTAGCAAGTGGCAGAGGTGGGGTTTGGACTCAATTAATTGGTACCTGGGACAACCCATTCTCAGATTTTTACTGAGCCCTTTTCTTGATAAATGTTTTGTTACTCTGGAGGTCCCTCCGCGCAGGAGGAATTAACTACTCGTCCAAAATCACGCCTCTGGGGTTTGACTCTGATATCTGTACTCTTTCCGCTTCTTAAAATGACAGAAAAAGACAAACTCCAAAAAAAAAAAGGAAAGAAAAGAATGTATATAAATGTATAACTGGGTCACTTTGCTGTACAGCAGAAATTGAGGGTTTGGGATGCAAATGCTATCAAATTGAGTTGTGATGTTTTTGTACACCTATAATTGTAATAAAATTCATTAAGCAATGGAAAAACATAATTAAAACAAAAAAGAAATTGACAGAACATTGTAAATCAACTATAATCAAAAAAATTTTTTAAAGACAAACTCCATATGTTCTTGGAGGCAAGCCCAGTATTCCCACGGCAAGAGTGCTGACTAGCCACTTAAAAAACACAGGTGCCTGACTAGCCGTGGGTTCTGATGAGGACTCTTGGTGGTCCCTAGGGGCCAGCCACCATGGCTGTTATTAGCATTCCTGGGATTATAGGTGATGGAGCAATCTGCCATTTAGGTACTGGAGTGGGAATGCCAGGGGAGTGGGTGGTAGGTAGAAAGATCTTACAGCCCCCAATTCAAAGGAATAGATGTTGCCGTGGAGTGTTCAGTAACATACGCACCAGGGGATGGGTTAAATTCATGGCATTCTCTAACCATGTATTGAAATGTCTTTATACACAGTTTCCTTGCTGAGTAGACATGGAGAGAACATTCTTGATCTCTGAGGAGGTAGAAGCTGGCTACTGGGGAAGGGACACATTTAAGGACAGTGACAAGAGCTAAGACGGGTACAAATGGGTAAGGGAGGGAGGCTTACCCATCACAAAAAAAGCACATGTTCACAACATTTCAAATCACCTATACTTCAATAAAAACAAGTGAAAGTAAAACTTAATTCAAATCAAAAATAAATACTTAGGAGTTCCCATTGTGGCACAGTGGAAACGAACCTGACTAGTATCCATGAGGACGCGGGTTCGATCCCTGGCCTCGCTCAGTGGATTAAGGATCTGGCATTGCCATGAGCTGTGATGTAGGTCACAGACACGGCTGAGATCCCATGATACTGTGGCTGTGGTGTAGGCAGGCAGTTGTGGCTCCAATTCCACCCCTAGCCTGGGGACTTCCACATGCTGCAGGTGCAGCCCTAAAAATCAAAAAAACAAAAAACAAACAAAACCCATAAAGTCCATTGTTGATAGTTAAAAAAGAGTACATGTTCATGTGAGAAGTTCAAATATCACCAAAACACAGAACTTAGAAAGTGAAAGTAAATTTTGATAAGTTGAACCTTCAATCTTAATAAAAACAGAAGCAAAACTCTCTTAAGGAAACAGAAGAGAAAGGATAATGGCTATCTGCCAGCAATCTACAGCAGATGTAAGTGGGGAAACAAAGCGGTGCCCCTATTCAAGTCAGAAACAAGGTACTGATGAGCTGTTATTACTAGTAGCCAGTATGGACCTGCAGTCAGAGCCCGTGTCACAAAACAATTATATGTGGGACAGCACAACCTGTCACTCTTTGTGGATGATATGATCACCTAGATCCTCTAAGAAAATAAACCGACAAACCGATAGACCTGGTAGAAGGTGAGGGCTGATTGGGAAAATCACTGGTTTTCCTGTACAATAATCAACCAGAAAATATAATAGTAAAAAATCCTATCTACCAGAACATGGAATACTAATTAAATTCTTAGGAACGAGCATATGTGTGACCCACTCTCACCGTAACTAGGGAAGGGCAGGTTAAAAAAAGAGATGCCATTTTTGATTTGTTGGATTGGTGTTGGAGCGGGCTTGGGGAAACGCATATTTTTCAGCCTATTTCTGTGGTGTAAACACTCCCCATGGCCAAGTCTAAGCTGCCAACGTGAACTGAACTTGGAGTTGAGAAGGGATGCGGGAAAGTACACCATCGTGTAGATTTCTGCCAAACAGATATAAGGGACAAACATACTCTCAGGAGCAAAGATTTATGGTAAAATAACTAGGAAAAGTTCCCGTCGTGGCTCAGTGGAAACGAATCCAACTAGGAACCGTGAGGTCGTGGGTTCAATCCCTGGCATCGCTCAGTGGGTTAACAATCCAGCATTGCCGTGAGCTGTGGTGTAGGTTGCAGACGCGACTTGGATCTGGCGTTGCTGTGGCTCTGGCCTAGGCTGGCAGCAACAGCTCTGATTAAACCCCTAGCCTGGGAACCTACATATGTTGTGGGTATGGCCCTAAAAAGCCAAAAAAAAAAAAAAACCAAAACCTAGGAAAGAGATAATCTTTTGAGTACTATCTCTGTTTATAACATAATTTATTTAATTGTAAATTTATATAATTTAATGTTGTTTGTTTGTTTCGGCCCTGCCCATGGCATATGGAAATTCCCAGGACAGCAATCAAATCCACACCATGGCAGCGACCTGGACCACCACAGTGACAATACCTGATCCTTGACCCACCAAACCACCAGGGAACTCCTAGCTGGTGTTTACAGTGCTACCGTTATTCATTTATCTTTTTGATTTAATGACAATTAAAGAGCAAATGCCTGTGTGTCAACATACCAATACACACTTCAGTGTGAGTTACTTTGACATGCATGTCCTATCGGATCCATAGGTTTATGAAAGAAGCTTCCTAAGTAGGAATCTGTCACATAATACAGAATACCAAAGCAATTCTGTAAGGAAGAAAAAGTGCATGTGTGCATGTGCATGTGCATGTGCGTGTGTGTGTGTGTGTGTGTGTGTGTGTGTGTGTGTGTCCTGTTCCTGACTGCTGAAACGGATGCAATGAGAGGCTGAATCAGATGATCTTGATTTCTCAATGCCAAGACAGCCCTGGGTATCTCATTGCTTGGCTGTTTAAATGAATAATTTGCTTCTGGGTAGGGTGATAGGGGCTTGCATAACACGGTACAATTTGTTCTCTTACATTGTCGTTGGAAGGGCACTTTAGTTTCCAACATGTGTCTTCTGCTCAAGTCCTGTTTTCCAAGCAAGGCTCAGTTGAGTAAGAACTACAAATCCCAGGATGCCTTGAGGTGAGTAGCTCAGGCAAGATTATTGTTTCCAACCAATCATGTTCTAGGAGGGAGGTTTGAAAAGCACTTATTTATTTATTTGTTTGTTTGTTTGTTTGTTTGTTCATTTGTTTGTTTTTGTCTTTTTAGGGCTGCACCTGCAGCATATGGAGGTTCCCAGGCTAGAGGTTGAATAGGAGCTGTAGCCGCTGTCCTATGCCACAGCCAAAGAAAAGCCAGATCCGAGCTGTGAGTACGACCTACACCATGGCTCACAGCAACGTCAGATCCTTAACCCACTGAGCAAGGCCAGAGATGAAACCTGTGTCCCCGTGGATACTAGTCAGATTCATTTATGCTGAGCCAAGACTGGAAATCCTTGGATGTTTCTTTTTTTGGCCACGCCCCCAGCTTATGGAAGTTCCCAGGCCAAGGATCCAACCTCACCACAGCAGTGACAACATTGGATCCTTAACCCATGAGCCATCAGGGAACTCTGGAGTATTTCCTTTGATATTCGTGTTTGAAACAAAAAATAAACTAAGAATGAGATAGGAAACCTTCAGAGAAAGGTACCCAACCCCATTGATTCCTCACATATACAAGAATTACAAAGTATTGATCCTATTAATCTTTGTGCCCTAGTCCTCTTTTCCACTCCCCTCCAACCCAGCATAATGTGCTGCTCCAAACTTATAAATGCTCCTTTGCACACATCTTCACACTCCTTGCTCACTCTGGGGTTGCTTAGTTGCCTGGCAAAAATCCCAACCCTGACTGCAATCAGCTTCCTATCTGCCTCGTGTCTGCACCTGGCATACAGTAGATATAATGAATATTTATTGAATTAATGAAATTTTATTTTATTTTACTTTTTGTCTTTTTAGGGCCACACCCACAGCATATGGAGGTTCCCAGCCTAGGGATCAAATAGGAGCTATATAGCCTCCAGCCTACACAACAGCCGCAGCAACTCCAGATCCCAGCTGTGTCTGCAACCTACACCACAGCTCATGGAAATGCCAGGTCCTTAAACCCCCGAGCTAGGTCGGGGATCAAACGCGCATCCTCATGGATGCTAGTTGGGTTCTTTAAACACTGAGACACCCCGGGAACTCCTGAATGAATGAAATTTTAAAAAGGGTTATTTGTGAGAAACAGCCTACATTGAACACTCCCCAGCCATAAAAAGGAACAAATGCTTGATAACTGCAGCAACTTGGATGGATCTCACAGGCATTATGCTAAGCAAAGAACATGACAAAATTATAGACATGGAGAAAGGATGAGTGGTGGCCAAGGGCTAGGGACGTTGAAGGAAGGGGTTGCCTCTGTGGAGTAGCTCAGAGACTATCTTTGTGGCAGTGGAATAATTCCGCATCTTGGCTACGGTAGTGGTTGCGTGATAAAAGTTTTTCCCATGTGGTGAAGTGAGGGATGTCAGCTAAAATGCAGGGCCCTCAGTTAAGTGTGAATTTCAGATAAACAAAGAATAATTTCTTAATCTGAGTATGTCCCAGATATTGCGTGGGATATACTTACACTACACACAAAATATAATTGAGTGGTCTGTATTTCTGTTTGCTAAATCTGGCAATTCTGGACAACACAGCATAGAACTGTACCCACACATTTTACCAATATCCCCGGCCTGGTTGTGGTATTGTACGGCAGTTGCGTAAGATGTAACCACTGGGGGACACCGGGCAAAGGATACTCAGGGCCTTTCTGAACTTCTTTTGCAACCTCCTGGGAATGGAAAGTTATTGCAAGATAAAAAGTTTTTTTTAATTTGTATTTATTTTTTATTTTTTTACAATTTAAATGGATGAGATTTATTGTATATAAATTAAAACTCAAAAATCTGATTTTCTGTTATTGATTTATGTTCTCTGAGATAATGCTTTTTATTTATTTTTGTAAATAATTTTTAACGATTTTTATTGTTTCCATTATAGTTGATTTACAGTGTTTTGTCAGTTTCTACTGTACAGCAAAGTGACCCAGTCACGCACACACACATATATACGTATATATATATACATATATATATGTGTATGTATATATATACCCTTTTTTTTAATCTTTTTTTGAGAGCATACCTGAGGCATATGGAAGTTCCCAGGCTAGGGGTCGATTTAGAGCTGCAGCTGCTGACCCACACCACAGCTCATGGCAATGCCCGATCCTTAACCCACTGACTGAGGCCAGGAATTGAACCTGCGTCAGCAGGGACGCTGGTCAGATTCGTTTCCACTGAGCTGCAACTGGAACTCCATATATGTGTGTATGTATGTATATATATATATATATATATATATGTGTGTGTGTGTGTGTGTGTGTGTGTGTGTATGTATATATATATATATATATATATATATATATATTCTTAAGTTTTTTTAAAAAGGCCCTCAGAAAGAAAACCAACTGTTCCTGTTGGTGATAAAAACAAAGACATATAGGGAAGTGCTGGTTATTAACCTTGGGAGTTTTATGGAGCTTTGTAAAACCAGCACTTCACAAAGGTCTTAAGAGGTTTCCGTCTCAAATGTCAGTGATCTCGTGTAGTTACTGACAGTGTAACAAAGCGGTTATACACACGGGCTCAGGATCAGACACCCCTGGGTTCAAGTTCTGGCTCCTCCATCAACTGGTCGTGGGCCATTTGCAGTGGCTGTGCTGGAGCCAGCACACACTCCCACCCCTTCCAGCTCCACATATAGTGACTTCAAACCAGCCTGGGGAGTTCCCATCGTGGCTCAGGGGGTTAAGAACCTGACTAATATCCATGAGGATGCGGGTTCCATCCCAGGCCTCACTCAGTGTTATAAGGATCCAGCGTTGCCAGGTGTAAGTCGAAGACGTGGCTCAGAGCCCACGTTGCTATGGCTGTGGGGTAGCTGCAGCTGCAGCTCTGATTAGACCCCTAGCCTGGGAACTTCCATGTACCGTGGGTGCAGCCCTAAAAAAACCAAAACAAAACAAAACAAAACAAAAAAAAACCCCAAACAACAACAACAATACACACCGACCTGGGAGTATTTACACTATGGTGATTGGCACACCTTAGGCTTTTTTTTTCTTTTTCAGGGTGCAAATCATTAAACATTTACTATCATACCATACATGTTGAGTCTCAGGTTCTTCATCTATAAAATGGGAGACCATAACAATAATAACCTTATGATGTAGGGATTAAACGAGATCATGCACGGAGTTCCCTTCATGGCTCAGTGGCTAACGAATCCGACTAGGAACCATGAGGTTGTGGGTTCGATCCCTGGCCTTGCTCAGTGGGTTAAGGATCCAGCGTTGCCGTGAGCTGTGGTGTAGGTTGCAGACATGGCTCGGATCCCACGTTGCTGTGGCTGTGGTGAAGGCCGGCAGCTACAACTCCTGTTAGACCCCTAGCCTAGGAACCTCCATATGCCGTGGGTGTGGCTCTAGATAAAAGGCAAAAAGACAAAAAAAAAAAAAAAACAAGATCATGCACGTGGAGTGCTTAGCATTAAGTTTATCAAATAATTAATGAGCAATAAACGTTAGCTACTATTATCTCTCAATCTTATCTCTCAAAGTACACTTTGAGCAATTTGAGGGCTACGGTTTGAGGCTAAGGTTTATGCCTTACTCACCCTGATGTCTTTAGTGATTGGCACAGGGCCTGAAACACAGTTAGTGCTAAACAAATGTTCTCAGAATTAATGAATGGCAAAAAAAAGTGACTTGAGGTGTTGCATCTCCAGAAAACGTGCATTTCAGCAGAGGCCTGTTAGGGCACATTTCTTGATCTTTAATCTTGGAGATTTTCAGGCCCTGTGGCAAGCTGCCAGGGAGTGTGGGGAGCACTCACCCCCACCTCCTCCAAGACTAGTGTCTGCCCTTGCAAGCCTGGCCTTGACCTGGCTCATGCCCCCAGGTGGTGAGGACAGGCCCTCACCTTCCCCTTTTCCAGGAAAGATGGGGCATTTCTGGCTCCAAGCCTCTCTGACTAGAGGTCATTTAATCCTCGCTGGATTTGTCCTGTTTATTTTAGTGAATAGGGCTGCTTACTTTCAGTTCATATTTCTGGGGATGTCTGCTCATTTTGCTTCCCTTTTATTTACTCTTTGCAAGCACCTGGGTTTGAGTAAATATGCCTATAAAGTTCTAGGGACTGGCTTATTCTGTGTCTGGTATTTTAATGGCCTTTAAACAGTGTCTGCTCAGGTAAGCATTTTATAGATGGATTGAAAAGATAGAGATTGCTCTTTTCAGTGGCCTCTGATTCTCCAAGCTGACAGTTAGCCACCAGCAGCCTCTGAATCATGACTTTTCATCTGTAGTAAAACATCAAAAGCCAACACTCATCTCTGGACAGAGAGACTGACCCACCCTGCTCAGCCAGATATGGCCCTTGGGGACCAGGGTGGGTATTTTCAGCCTAGGGCAGTGCTTAGGATAAGAATTACCTAGAGTGCTTTTTATTATTATTATTATTATTATTATTATTATTATTATTATTATTATTATTTGTCTTTTCTAGGGCACATGGACGTTTCCAGGCTAGGGGTCTAATTGGAGCGATAGCCTCCAGCCTACGCCACAGCCACAGCAACAAGGGATCCGAGACGTGTCTGTGACCTACACCACAGCTCACAGCAAGGCCGGATCCTTAACCCACTGAGAGATGCCAGGGATCGAACCCGCATTCTCATAGATGCCAGTCAGATTCACTTCCGCTGAGCCACGACGGGAGCTCCTCTCTCATCTTTTTATCCGCGCCCCCCCCACCCCCGGCCCAGGCCCTGAGACGGTTCATGGCTCACAGGTTGACACTCTGCGCTGGGACACGCCCACCAGAGACAGCCCTAGAACACAGGCTTGGTTGGTTACCTCAGGGTAGCCCTGGAGCCAGCTGTTGGGAATGGACGTGGTGGAAAAGCTGATTGCCATGGTCACCTGCTCGCCTCCTCCCGAGCTGAGGTCGGGTCTGTCGGAGGCCAAAGGAACACCACTAGCTCCTCCCCCTGCCTTGGCCCCTCTGCTCCATCCAACAGGGCCCATTATGACATCATTGATGCAATTCGAAAGCAAGGTACTGACAGCACCTGAGCCTCAGGCTAGCCTCCCCTGGCCAAAGTCTAAATGATGACCCTTGACCTGGGGGTGGGTGTCCTGTATCCTAACAGGCTGCAGATGTCCATTTCTTTTCCTCTCTCTTTCATTTTTTTTTTTTTAGGGCCGCACCCGCGGCCTATGGAATTTCCCAGGCTAGGGGTCGAATCGGAGCTGCAGCCACCGGCCTACACCACAGCCCCAGCAACACTGCATCTGAGCCGCACTTGTGACCTACACCACAGCTCATGGCAACGCTGGATCCTTAACCCACCGAGCGAGGCCATGGATACTACAGGTTCTTAACCCGCTGAGCCACAACGGGAACTCCCAGACTTCCGTCTCTGCCGCCCCAGACTGTGAGCTCCAGAAGGGCACTGCCCACATCGGCCTTGTTCACTGCTGAGTCCCCAGTGCTAGCACAGTGCCTGACACGTAGCACGCCCTCCAAAATTTGGGGGAATGGGGTGCATGGGTACGCAACCGAGAAGCTTAGCTGGCTCCTTCCATCCATCCATCTGTCCATCCATTCACTCGGCAAGCATGTTTGGTCCACCTGTTGTGGGTGAGGCTCTTGTTGATCCGAATAAAACTCCTTTTCTGCCACGAGGAGCTCCCAGCCTGGTGGTGGGAGGCTGAAGACACAGCGTCTGTGTCGTGTTCCCTGACAAGGGCTCAATCGGAGGAGATGAGGAGACGGGGTTGCAGAGAGGAGCACACTGGTGGCAATGACAGGCTCTTAAGCCAGAGAAATGGTATGTGGTCTGGCAGGATTTTCCCCGCTGGAGTCAGCGAGCCCCACCTGCCCCAGGCCTCTGCCCGTGCTGACAACCAGGCTGCTTGTTTCTGCTAATACTGCAGCAGGGTGCATCTATAGAGGCAATCTATAACACGCCATTTACAGCCATAACGAAACCACAAAAATCAATGCCCAGCGGTCTCGCCCATCAACAAACAAGCTGGCAGGGCCTCATGCACAGCTTTAAGGAGCCCTGGGGGGGATGCAGGGGTGAATGAACTGAGGACGCCGACGCAGGGGGCTTCGAGTCTCCCTGGGGAGACTGGGCACATGGAGATGAGATGATTAGCCACACAGTGCAAAAGAGTGCATGAGGGTTCTAGAACCGCACTGCCCAGTACACCAGCCACCTGAGCGGTTTGAAATGTGATCGGTCCGAATTGAGAGCTGTTCCACCTATAAAATAATGTATACATCAGATTATGAAAATATATATCTCTCTCTCAGTGTTTAACCATTTAAAATTTTTAACTATGTCGGAGTGATCATACTTTGGATACACCGGGTTAAACATATTATTAACATCAATTTTACCTGTTTCTTTTACCTTTTAAAAATGCGGCTACTAGGACACTTGAAATGATATGTGAGGCTCCCGTTACATTTCAAATACATTTTTGAATTTTTTAGATTAAAGTATAGTTGATTTGCAATGTCGTGCAAATTCTGCTGTGTAGCAAAGTGACCCAGTCATATGTGTGTGTGTATGTGTGTGTATATATATATATATATATATATATACACACATACATACATATTCCTTTTTTTTTTTTTTTTGGTCTTTTTAAGGCTGCACCCTTGGCATATTGAAGTTCCCAGGGGTTGAATCAGAACTGCAGCTGCTGGCCTACACCATAGTCACAGAAACGCCAGATCCAAGCTGTGTCTGTGACCTACACCAGAGCTCACGGCAATTCCAGATCCTTAACCCACTGATAGAAGCCAGGGATCGAACCCACATCCTCATGGATCCTAGTTGGGTTCATTACCGCTGAGTCACGATGGGAACTCCTATATATTCCTTTTTCCTTTTTCCCCCACTGCATTTCTGTTGGACAGCCCTGGTCTAGGAGCTGCAAGGACCCAGCAAGAGACCAGGGGCCTGGGAAGAATTCTGAGGAGACAGAACAATTAAGAGCAAGCCAGAGGGCACTGAGGAAGGTGTGGGAAGACACGTGGGAGGTCTGATCATGGAGGGGAGAGGCAGGATCGCAGCCGAAGGAGGCCACAGAGTCCTGGTAACAATGCGCTCATCACTCACGCAGCTCTTCCTCCCGGTCCTGACCAGCTCACGGCACCTTCCACAAAGATGGTGGTACCTCCAGCCATCCTCCCACGCAAAGACCCTAGAGGAAGGCTTCTTCCTTCCAGTCCTGGACATGGGCAGATGGCCTGTGAGGTGGGTTTAGATGCTAAGTATTGATTGACTCCTAGCCCCGTGAAAGGGCAGTGGTAGGGGAAGGGAAGGGAGCTCAGGGACCGCTCCCCCACCACTGGTGGCATGGGGACGTTGGTCAGTGTTTGAGAAGGGGAGGATTCCTCAGAGGCCCCGGAGGAGAAAGTCAGTCCTCAAATCTGGCCAGACAAAGCTTCCACCGTGGACACATTTCATCAGGGAAACTCAGGCAGCCTGGATCCCATGTTCCTGCCTCTGCCCTTCCACTCAGCCACACGGAGAAGCCGTAAACACTCCAATACAAGGATTAACTCTGCATGTGGTGTTTGGGACAATGTGAGCAACTCTTGGCGGCTGTGTTTGTGTCTGTGTTAAGACTGATCCTTTTAACCCTCAGCACCTAGGATGTGACACTTGGTACACAGCCAGTGTTCAATAAATATTGATGGATGGAAGGAAGGAAGGAAGGAAGGAAAGAAGGAACGAGGGAGGGAGGCTGAACAAAGTACAAATCTGTCAATGCACAAAAGCAGGTATTATGCTAGAGTCTGGGGCAGCAAGAGGGGTCTCTCAGAGGCCAGATCCAACAGTGTCCAGGTTAGAAGAGAACTGATGCCCAGGACACAGCTCTCCTCTACTCTACCTCCTTGCCACAGGAGCCTGGGCCCACAAGCTTTGAGAGACTGTGTACGTCCAGGCTGCATACACCATCAGCAGACCGTGTATACATGTACTTTCTGGCCTAAAGATCTGCTCCTGGTCTCTTATCCTATTAAGTTCTTTTAAAATCCCCTTAAGACCTCTGTAAAAGGAAAGATAATGTGAAGAATTCCAGGAGGATTGGATAAGCCTGGTCTAGGGGTGGGGTTCGGGATGCCGAGTTAGCTGCTGGACCGGCAAAGACTCCCCAAGCACATCAGAAGCTGCAGTTTCCCCATATGGCCACTGGAGGGCACTTCGACCATGAAATACCAGCTCTCCTCTACCTCCTCATGTCTTTGGAGAGCCCAGCTTTGTTTTAAACTCATCCCAATCATGAGAGCTCAGCCGGTTGAATACCCAATAGGCGCTAAACGCCCTGAACATATATCTTCTCATTTAATACTCACTGCAACTGTTGCGAGTTATTTTGTCTATTTAGGGAAAAATCGAGGCTTAAAGGAGTCAAAAAACAGCTAAAATCCTCTAGCTAAATACAATTTGGGAGTAAGAACTTGAACCCAAGTCCTTGGGCATTGACCAAAAACAGTAAATATACATGAAGCTGAAAAGGAGACAGTCCGGATAGAAGCAGAGTATGCTACACAAATATTGTTTCTAAACAATTTACACGTGTATGAAATTGGAAGATGGCTTACAGGTAATTTGTACATTTCACACGGCAATGTTTCTTTTTCTTTTTCTTTTCCCCTGAATTGAAGTTATTAAATAAATGAAGTGTTTCACAATTCTTGGTGTCTCAACTTGGTGGAAATAAAGTCGTGATCATGAAAGGCAGAAGATCATTTTCGTTTAACACTTGAATAGCACTTATCATGTACACAGAACTGCTCTAAGCACTGCACAAAGTAACTCACTCCTCACAGCCACTCTCCGAGGGGTGCACCATCGTGATCCCCCGTTTACAGAGGAGAAAACGGAGACTTGGAGAGGGGAACGACCAGCCCAAGGTCATGTGGCTGGCCGGAGGTAGACCTGGGGATTAGGGGCCCAGGCCATCTCTGGGATTTGGGAAAGAAACCAGGTTGGATCCGGCCCTTGAGGGGAGGGGGTTTGAATTTCACAGGAGGTGAGGGTGTTCCGGGCAGAGTGAATAACACCGGCAAAGCCTCGGCTGCGGAGGTGGGAAAACAGGAGGTGAGGAGTCGGAGCTCGGCTCAGGCCTGGGCTACGGCGTCCAGATGGCGGAGGCTGGAGCAGCCGGAGCTCCCCGGGGCCTCCTAGGGGTGGGGAAATGAGGAGGAGGGTACACCGGGAGTGCCCGGGGTGGGGGGTGGGGGCGCTCCAGTGCACGGAGGAGCGGAGGCCGCCCTGCCCCCACCGCACCCCTCTCCAGGGACTGGCAGTTTGGGAAGTGCAGTGTGTGCTCAGGAAATGGTCGGATTGGATTACAGGGAAGATTAAAGGAGCTAAATTGGGCCTGGGGCTGGGGGAGGTGTTGGCGAGGGAACCGCACAGGGCCAGCAGCTGGACGGCCCGCGAGAGGCTGCCCGGAGCTAGGGGTGGGGGCTGGGATCTCACATCAGGCCGGAAGCCCTCCTGACCCCAGTAAGCCTGGAATGTGGGGTCAACAAGCAAGGGCGTTCTCACTTAGAGCGAGCCGGAGGGTGGGGGGGAGACGGAGACCCCGAGTCGGGGAAGGGAGCGGAGATCCCGGGGGAGGTGGAGACCGACCTAGGGCTGGTGATTGAGCGGAGGGGCAGAGACCAGAGACGGAGAGGTGGGGGGGACACGGACTTGGAGGGTGGCACTGGGGTCGGAGCCTCAGCCCGAGCCCCATCCTGAGATGGTGTCTGGCGCTCCTAGCCTGGCCTGGCTGGGAAACAGGTGGCGCAGGTTGCCTGTCTGGGGTCTTGGAGAGCCGCCGCTTGCACTAGACCCGAAGCGGCTGGAAGGGGACTGGGGCTCGGGCGCGGGAGCGGGAGCGCCGTCCTGCTGTCCCAGCCCTCCCCCTCTTTCCAATCCCCTCCCCCAGCCTGAGTGGCAGCACCGCCTGTGGCCCCTCCCAGCCCCCAGGGCAGGTGGTCAGCGGTCTATTCTGGTGCCCAGGGTGGCTGGGGAGCCTGGGGAAGGGCAGAAGTTGAGCCTGGCCTATCTCTTTGAGGCTGGACAGGGAGGGGACAACGGGGGTGGGGGGCTTGGGAAGGTTGCAGGGGTTAGAGATCTGTGGATGGGGAGAAAAAATTTCTCCGTGCTCTGTTTTAACAAATTGTACCTCTCTGGGCCTTTCAAATTGGGGAGGGGAGGGGTATCCGGGATGAATTTAGGGAGCAGGGGACTGGGAGCTGGGGCAGTGGGACTCCCTGGCAGCTGACAGCGGACCTCAGAGTTTCTTTTGAAACTTGAGGCTATAGGATCAAGCCTGGGCCCCAGTCTTGGACCTTCACACAGCCTCTCAGGGACAGAGTTGTGGTTGCTCTTGCCTGAGGCTTCCTCCCAGGCCAGTAGGGAGCAGTCTAGGGCCAGGGTGCGCTAGGGGAGCCTCTCCAGCCTGCGGGGGGAGCCCAGGTGCCTGGCTGGCTGGAGGGTGGCAAGGGCAGAGCGGCCCTCCAGATAGGAAATCTTCAGTGCCCCCCAGCTCCTGTGGCGTGAAGTCCAGACTCCTCTGCTCATGGTAACTGACAGCCTAAAAACCCACTTTTTCTAACCTCTCTCTGGAGGGCAGCGGGGTTGGGGAGAGGAGCAGGGCAGAATGTTGGGAGGGACTTGCACACTCCTGGACCAGGGACTTTTCAGTGGACATCCCCGGAAAGCCAAGTGAAAAGGGAAAGGACTGAGAGCTGAGCCTGCCAAGTCAGTCTGCGGCAAGGCCTTAGCGACCACAGAGAAATGAGCCAGGCTTCTTTCTGGGAGCCATCAACTAATATTCAGATCCAGACTTTGTTTTCACTTGCTGTGCAACCTCAGGGAACTTACCTAACCTCTCTGAGCCTAGTATCCAAAACTGTAAAATGAGGTTAATTGTTATTTCCCAGTGTTGTGAAGATTAGAGATGCAGTGATTTTATATGGCAGGTATCCAGAATACCAGGCTTAGTATACAGTAGGTGCTCGATAAGTCGTGGCTACGTTATTATCAGAGGTGGCATAGCCTGTGATGAAGAGCTTTGGAGTTAGGCAGTCTTGGCTGTGAATCTTGGCCTTGTACCTACTGTCCTGAAGTAAGGACTCAAGCCAGTCCCCGGACCTCCAGGAACCAGTTTCCGTGTGGGTCCAAAGGGGATAAAATATTTGCAATGGCTGGCGCTTGCTGAATGCTCTCTGTGTGCCAGGCACTGCGCGAAGTGCTTTACAGACAGTATCTCATTTAATCTTCCCCAAGCCCTGGGCTGTTATTATCATTTTACAGATGAGGAAACAGTCTCAGAAGGGTGGAACACCTCACCCGAGAGGGATAGGTCCAATTTGAACCCAGACAGTGGCCCAGCAGCTACTCCCCAAATTCCTCTCCTTGCCCATAGCTCCGCAGAGTCAGATGGAACTTGGGCCATTGGCTGTCTATGGGGACAGGTGTGAGAAGACAGAGGACTGGGGCTATAAAGACACTGAGGGTCCAAGAATGGGTGTCTGCTGGAACCCAGGGCTCACTTTCATTGTGCATTTGGATGCTTTGGAGAAGCAGCAGCCAGAGCATCTCAGGCACCATAATGCGCTGTGGTCTGGAGTGGCAGAGCCAACTCGGGGGTCTGAGTAGACCCCAAGCTGACTGTGACTCAGCTGGCTGGAGGAAGAGGAGGGTGATGCTACAAGGCTATAGATAGCAACTGTGCATAGTGGCCCTGTGAGGTCATTGCCAGCCTGCTCAGGCCCTGTTTAAAGCACTCCGCAGCCTCAGAGGGATGTAGGAAACCTGGAAAGCACCCAGGACAGCGGGGAGATGACCAAACTGGAGGGGCTGGAACCAAAAAAAGCCTATGAAGAAAGATGAAAGGAATGGGAATGAATCAGAGAGAAGAGCGGGCTGAGCGATGGTGCCCAGAGCCTGGCAGAGAATGCCCAGGAAGGAAGGAAGCTGCGTTTCTCTATCTGGGTTGAGGTCGAAGAAAGAAAGAGGGGGCTTCTGTTACATCAGAGGGATTCGAGTTAGGCCCTGAATGGCTGTCCAGGGTGCGAGTCCACGGGGAGGTGGAGCAGCCTGCCAAGTCCCCTTCCATGAGGCCGGGGCGGGGCTGAGTGCCACCTTCACCGACCGCTGCTCCCAACTCTCCCTGACACCTCCCGACCCCGATTCTCACACCCGTCCCCTCTTCCCCCGTACCCTCGTCTGGGCAAGGAGGGTTTTTCACCTGTTCTTGGGGGGGTTCCCTTTTGTGCTCAGGAAGGGGGCTGTCCTACCTCTTTGGGAAATGGCTCAGGACTGGCTTGGAAACTCAGGGATACCGCCTACAGAGGGCTGGGGACTGTGGGAGGGGGCTGGCTGGGGTCATTGGAGAGATGTGGGGGGGCAACAGGGAAGGGCTGGGGGATTTTTGTTTCTTTGTCTTGTTTTGTTGCTTTTCTTTTTCTTTTTAGGGCCGTACCCGCAGCATATGGAAGTCCCCAGGCTAGGGGTCCAATCAGAGCAGCAGCTGCTGGCCTACACCACGGCCACAGCAACGCTGGATCCTTTACTCACTGAGCAAGTCCAGAGATCGAAGTGCATCATTATGGATACTAGTTGGGTTCTTTTTATTTTTTATTTTTTTTGTCTTATTGTCTTATCTAGGGCTGCACCCACTGCATATGGAGGTTCCCAGGCTAAGGGTCTAATCGGAGCTGTAGCCGCCGACCTACACCACAGCCACAGCAACGCGGGATCCGAGCTGTGTCTGCTACCTACACCACAGCTCACGGCAATGCCGGATCCCTAACCCACTGAGCGAGGCCAGGGATCAAACCCGCAACCTCATCGTTCCTAGTCGGATTCGTTAACCACTGAGTCACGACGGGAACTCCATTAGTCGGGTTCTTAACCCACTGAGCCACAATGGGAACTCCGAGAAGCTCTGTTTTGTTGGGCAGGACCAAGCACTCCCATAGTGAGGGTGGGAGCCTGTGGGGAGGAAGGAGGGGAGGCCGAAGGAGGGGAGGAGGGCGGTCAGGAGGAACCCCAGGGGAGGGAGAATGCGTGCCTACCAGGAGGCTACATCCGTTTCTGCAGGCAGGTGGAGCCACGTCTCATCAGCTCTTGGTGAGATTGGGTCTGTTCTGGGGCTGCAGCAATGTCTGCGTTTGGCTTGATGTTGAATCTGTGTGAGCAAAAAGGCTTCAGACAAGGCAACCCAGGGAGGCACCTTTTCAGAAGGTGCTTTCCTGGGGGTCAGAATAGGGAGGGATGTCCAGGCTATTTCATTTTAAGTAAGGAGAAACTGCAATCCAGAGAGGGGATGCAACTAGTCCGAGGTCACACAGTGTAGGTTGGCCAGGACTTCGGCCTCCTGACTCCCAGCCACGTGCTGCTCCCGATGCATCATGATGAATCCCTGGGGACCTTCCCTTCATGCCAGCAAAGCCCCCTTCTCTTCCCTCAACCTGACTTCAGTCCCCGGGCTCCCCGCCCCTCGAATCTCTTAATGATAAGACTAGCACCTAAAATCTGTGAGTTGCTCAGAGTCCGCAAGGCACTTTCACCTCTGCCATCATTAGCTCCTCCCCTTGAGGCTCAGCTCCCCACCCCCACCCCCGCCTGCCCGCCCCCCGGATTCTCCTCCCCAGCCTGTGAGGCATCCTATTTGGTAGAAATTGGGAGCTGGGAGGAGGTGAGATTAGCCTCAGCCTTCTCCTACTTTGGCAGAAAACCCACAGCGCTCCATGTCTGTAAAAGGAGCGTGGGGCAGCAGGGAGCTGGAGCTGGGCTGTGGGCCCTCCCCAGACCAGGAGCTAGGTCAGGGGTGTGGGGGTGATGAAGAGGAGGAGGAGGGGGATTTGTAAGAACTGGGATGGGGGTGCCACGCGCAGGAAGGAACTCAGGCAAGGGTCTGGGGTCAGGAGGGGGAGACAGCAGCAAGAAAGAGGCCCAGAGGTCTTACATCCAAGGGATGCGGAGGGTGGCAGACGGGAGGGGGTGGCTGCTGGCTGAGCTGGGGCGGGGTAGGGGGGGGCAGCGCCGCGGGGGAGAGGAGTCTCTGGGAGAATCCTGACGCCACCTTTCCAGCGGGGGCCCCCCAACTCAACCTCCCCTTGGTGATATCAGGAAGAAACAATCGCCTCTGGACATTCCTTCCCTTTTACAGTCACTCTGGGCTCCTTGGCCGCCTGTGCAGCTACAGCTGAGAGGAAGATGGATGGGGTGTGGGGGGCTGGGCAGTGTGGAAGGGGACTGCTGGGGTGAGGGGCCCTGGGAGCGCTGAGGCAGGGAGGGCTCAGCCAGGGACCACTCAATGTCCCAGCCCCTGGGCCCAGAGACTCCGGATGTCAGAAGCTGAGGGGGTCCCAGAGTTGACTTGGCCGGATCCCGCTGTTACACGTGGCACGGCAGGGCCAGAGAGAAAACGGGGCTTGCCTGGGTGGTACACGTGGTTGTTGGGTGGATCCCCAGGATAAGCAGCCATATCCTAGCATCTAGCTGACCGCCCCACCTCCACACCCCCCATGCTCGGGCCTCCTACCTCCCCATCAATAGCGAAAGCTGAGGCAAGAGTCAGGGTCCCAGAGACACACCTCGCACACTGTCCCCGAGGCTTCATGCAATGGCTGTGTCCTGGGCCAACCCAGCTTGGGACGGGAAGCATGGGGATGCTGGTAAACCAAAAGAGGAGGAGCATGGGCCCTGGACAAAGGGACGAAGGCAAGCCTGGGGGCAAGGACCACTCGGTGGAGGGAGGGCGCACCCTAGGGAGACACCAGCACTGTCTCAGATCTGGCATCCTGGAGTGGACCAGAGGAGGGTGAGACGCTCCCAGACAGGGCGAGATGGAAAAGCCACCTCCGGTTCTCTTCTTTTTGACCTCTTTCAGATTTTCTCTCAATCCAAATGCCATGGGCTAGCCAAGTCTGTGTCCCCACCCCAGCCACCCTGCCCCCATCCATGCCACCCAGGGGATCTAGGAGATTCTATAAGTAGTCAGGGACTTTGTCTTCCAGGGAGACCCTGGTGAAGGTCAGAGATTTGCCTGAGCATCCACAAGCCCTCTAGTCACTGAGCTGAAAGGAAGGCAGGGAAGAGCTTGGCAGTGTCACCCAACAGAAAAGAGGCTGTGTGGCTGAAGCGAGGTGAGCCTGAAGGCGAAGTGTGTGAGTTGCAGTTGGCAGGTGGGCAGGGCCCCAGTTCTGTGGAGCCCTGGAGGCTACGATGAGTTTGGGTTTTGCTGGTTCATTAGTTCAGGGAAGAGGGAGAAATTGAAAATGGTGAAACAGGCAGAGTCTCCAAAAGACAAGAGACCTACCCCCAAATATTTGAAGAGGAGATCTGTGGAGAGGGTTTCTTCTTGCTCTGTTTGGCTCCTAGGGCAGAATAAGAGTCATAACAGAGACCTCTCCTGGGTTCAAATACAAGGAAATGTTTTCTAATAGCAGAGCTGTCTGCTGTCCCATGACAGAGACATGTTAGGGACTCTTTGTGGCAGTAGAGGGATGCAAACTGGAGCAGTGCTTGCTGGAGTCACAGTAGAAAATATTTCAGCCTTAACTGAGATGTGGCGGCATGGGACTCATTGACCTTGTGACCTAGGAAGTCACCTCCAGCCTCGAGTTTCCAAGGTTCTCCAAGGTCAGAGCAATCTGGAAAGATCTCAAGCAAACGTCAAGACTGACTTCCTTCTTTAATCAATTCAACAAAATGTATTGATAACACCCACTGTGCAAGGGGCCATACCATGTACACAAACCTATAAATTGTCCCCCTTTTCTGGCAAACACTGAATTAAATAGTCTGTCTTGGTGGACTCTCCCATTTCCAATGGCAATTAGCTTGGGTGAGAAGTGTGCCATAAAACAATGTGACTGTTATTTAAACCAAAAAAACACCTTACTAAAATTTATATATTCAAAATTTGTCCCAAGGATGTTCATAACAATATTGTTTCTTATTGTAAAAGATTGGAAACAATATAAGTGCCTATAAATTAAAAATTGGCTGAGTAAATTATGGTAAATCCACACAGTGAAATATAAGTGAAGATATTAATAATGGCTCAGAACCTCCCAATAAAGAAGAGAGCCGGACAAGATAGCTTTGTTGGTGAATTCTGCCAAACATTTCAGAATTAACACTAATCCTTCTCAAATTCTTCTAAAAATTTGAAAAGGAAGGAACATTTCTTAAATCATTCTATAAGCCCAGCATTAACCTTATATCAAAGCCAAAGATGTACAAGAAAATTAAAGTTACAGATCTATAGTCCTTACAAATATTAATGTTAAAATTCTCAACAAAATACTAGTAAACCAAATGCAACAGCATATTAAAAGGATTATATACATGATGATGTGGGATTTATTGCTGGAATGCAAGGATAGTTCAAGATATGAAAACCAATCAGTGTAAGATACTACAGTAACAGAAAAAAGAGAAAAACCCTCAGCATCAACTTCATTTACAAGAGCATCAATAAGAGTAAGATACTTAGGAATAAGCAATAAGCAAGGAGACATGGTTTATACACTGAAAACTACAAAATATTGCTGAAATAAGTTAGACACAAGTTGAAAGACATTCAGTGTTCATCGATTGGAAGACTTGATATTGTTAAGCTGTCGATACTACCTAAAGTGATCTGCAGGTTCAATGCAGTGTCTATCAAAATCCCACCAATTTTTTTAAGAAAAAGAAAATTTCGTTTTGTCTGAAATTCATATGGAATCTCAAGGGACCCTGCATAACCAAAACATCTTGAAAAAGAACAAAGCTGGAGGACTTCAAAACTTACTACAAAGCTGCAGTAATCAAAACAGTGTTGTACTGGCATGAAGATAGATATATAGATCAATAGAATAGAATAGACAGCCCAGAAATAAATCTTCATTTATATGGCTAAATGGTTTTCAACAAGCAGGAAAGAACGGTCTTCACCAAATAGCTCTGGGAAAGCTAAATATTCACATGTAAAAGAATAAAGTTGGACACGGACCTTATACCACATATGAAAATTAACTCATAATGGATCAAAGACATAAAACTGTAAAATTCTTAGAAGAAAACACAGGGGATAACGTTCTTCACATTGGATTTGGCAACAATTTCTTGGATGTGTCACCAAAAGCACAGACAATAAAAGAATACATAGATAAACTGGAGTTCACCAAAATTAAAAACTTTTGTGCATCAAAGGATACTGTCAACAGAGTGAAAAGGCAACTCACAGAATGGGACCTCTTGAATTTTGTGCCAAGTGCAATACTTATCCAGATAAATTATTATTATTTTTAGTATGTCCAGTTCTCACTAGTCCCCAGGGACGTCTAAACTCTCACTCCAGTGGCGTTGCCTGATTCAGAACATGCTGTGGAATGCCCTGCTTTCACCTGCCTTCCAAGCCTCAGAGTGTTGTTTTGCTGCCCTCCATGGTAGCAAATCCTCAGGGGTGGAACCAAAATGTGGAAACGGCTCCAAATGGTTCAGAGCCAGGGCTGGTAGATGCCGATTTTGACTAGAGAATAGATGGCATAGTTTATTTATTGTTTTCTGCCTCATTTCACCAAGGAACTGAGGTCTGAGGCTGGTCCAGGGCAATTTTCTGGAGACTTTTCATGGAGAAGAGTCTCCAAAATATTCTGTCCTCCCTGGTGTTGTGGCAATGGGTGTACAGTCTCCTACAGAAGATTAGTCAGGATTGTTTTGGTTACAAGTGACAGTAGCCAATAGCAAGTGTTTTAAGTTAAAAAAAAGGAAAGAAGGAAGGAAGGGGGAGAGAGAGAGAGAGAGAAGAAAGAAAAAGAAGGAAGGATGGAAGGAAGGAAAGAAAGAGAGAGAGAAAGAAAGAAAGAAAGAAAAGGAAAGAAAGAAAGAAAGGAAGGAAGAAAGGAAGAAAGAAAAAGAAAGAAAGGAGGAAAGGAAATAGAAAACTTTATGGCCCCCAAGCCATGAAGGACACTGGGGGAGCTCACAAAATTGAGAGAGGAGCTGTAGAACCAAGGCCCCGGAGATGGGATTTAGGCCTTCCGGCCCCTCATTCTCCTCCTCTGTGTGTGTCTCTGCTTCTCCTGCTATACTGACCTCTCTTCCTACTCCTGAAAGACCTCCCCAGGGGGCAGGAAACATGGTTGCCACAGGCTCCAGTTTAGTAATCCCATTTCCATCTATACATTCCAGGGTAGGTCTCTGATTGGCCCTGCTCAGGTCCAGGCCCACCCCTTGAGCCAATCACTGCAGTCACAGGGATGCAGTTATAAGACTGGCTGGGAGCTGAGTCACCTGTCCACTCGTGGGGTGGGGGTGGGGGGCATGTGTATAGCATTTGTTAACGAAATAAGGGGGCAAGAAAGGAAGCTTGCAGGCTACATTGAACTGAAACAAGGACGGTGCTGTCTGGGATGTGCTAAGGATCCACATGGTCCCCAAAATTCTCCAGGAGCCTACAATCTAGTTTGGGAGGCGAGACACAAAAATAACCAGAACACAACAGCTTGCACTGACTCCAAGGCTGGATAAGAATATCTGGAACTCCCCACCCACCTCATAAGCTTGTCTCTTGGATAAAAATTAGAAACTGAATGTGAAAGGGCTTTGCAAAGACAGCAGCTCTGACAAAGCCCTTTGCAGTTCACCTGGCACATTCACACCCACCCTGGGGGCAAAGCACAGGCTCTGGAATCAGACTGCCTCAGCTTCCTGAGTGAACAAAGAGGAGTGCGGTACTAGTTCCCACCTCAAAGGGTTGTGGGAGAACTGGGGTTCATGGGTGGGGAGTGCTCAGCCCAGTGGCACACAGTGGGTGCTCAGCATAGGGAAGGAATTTTTTTCTGACTTTTGGTTTTTGGCTTTTTAGGGCCTCACCCGTGGCATATAGAGGTTCCCAGGCTAGGGGTCAAATCGGAGCTGTAGCCGCCAGCCTACACCACAGCCACAGCAACGCCGGGATCCGAGCCGCGTCTGCAACCTACACCACAGCTCACGGCAACGCCGGATCCTTAACCCCGTGAGCGAGGCTGGGGATCGAACCCGCAACCTCATGGTTCCTAGTCAGAGTCGTTAACCACTGCACCACGACAGGAACTCCGGGAAGGAATTATTATTTGTATATTGTTACCTGAGCTTCTCCAAGCCCCTCTTGGGAAGACATGACCAGGCTGACCATTCCCACTTTATAGTCGAGGACACAGAAAAGAGAAGGACTTGCCTGCTTGTAGTTATGTCTGCTGGTGATGGCAGGGCTAGGGTGTCAGAGCAGCCCTCGATTTCCAAGCTTTACATTCCAAAAGGGTCAGGCCCAAGAGAGGCCTGTACGGTGCCAGGTGGAGGTGTCCGGGGACAGCCAGGATTCGTGGAGAAGTGGGAATGGCCTCAGGGTCAGCCAGCGCCTTGTACTAAGGAGCCTGTGGAGGGCTGGTCGGCCCTGCTGGGGCTCCATTCCTGCTGGGGGCTTGGAGCACCGTGGGGGTGCGAAGCGACTGGGGCTCATCACCCCCAGCTTTCCTCCGCCATCTGACACTCAGGTCCCCTCAGGTACCCCCACCCCCCGCCCCGGGCTCCTCTCCTGTGCGCTTGTTTCCCCGGCCTGATGCATTCTCCTCTATAAATACCATCTCTGGTATTTCGGGTTGGCAGCTGTTGCTGCCAGGGAGATGGCCGGGTTGACATGAGGCTCCTGACAAAACACAAACCCCTCGGTGGGTGTCGGTGTGGGTGGCGTGAGGAGGGGCATGAATCAGAGCAGGGGAGGTGGGCTCCAGGGGGCAGAAGCCAGGCAAAGTTGGTGGCGGGGGTGGGGGTGGGGGTGGTGAGAGTGTATAGTTATAATCGTAGGCTCTGAGAGCCTTCTAGACCCTTCTGGAAATCACTCTGTTGTTT
>PVHT021183688.1:7428204-7499675 GCA_004024745.2 Catagonus wagneri | reverse complement strand
ACAGGCCTTGCTGGACGTGACTCAAAGTCTCTCCTGGGAGCAAAAAGGAGCCCCTCTAATTAAATGGCAGGCTCTTCCCTGACCCCCCCCCCCCAGGAGGAAATAGGCACTCCCAGGGCTGAGAAGGGGTTCCAGACTTGTTTGCACCCTGGCCAAGCGCTGGGCTGGCCTGCCCATCTTCTGCCCTCCTAGGCCCATCAGCCTCTCTCACACCCTTCAGGGGGCCCCCCTACCCGCCGGCCGAGGGGGCGCAGGCCTCTTGCGGGGGAGCTGGCCTCCCCGCCCCCACTCCAGAGGCCGCCCTTTCCTGGCAGGACAGCGGGATCCTGCAGCTGTCAGGGGAGGGGCGGCGGGGGCTGATGTCAGGAGGGATACAAATAGTGCGGACGGCTGGGGGCCCTGTCTCCCCTCGTTGCATCTACACTCCAGCCGGCCGCCCGCCGCCTCCTCCTCCTCCGCGCCACCCAGCCGAGCCCGCGCCGCCACCATGAGCCAGGCCTACTCGTCCAGCCAGCGGGTGTCTTCTTACCGCCGCACCTTCGGCGGGGCCCCGAGCTTCCCGCTCGGCTCCCCGCTGAGCTCGCCCGTGTTCCCGCGCGCGGGCTTCGGCACCAAGGGCTCCTCGAGCTCGGTGACATCCCGCGTGTATCAGGTGTCGCGCACGTCGGGCGGGGCCGGGGGCCTGGGGTCGCTGCGGGCCAGCCGGCTGGGGGCCACCCGCGCGCCCTCCTCGTCCTACGGCGCGGGCGAGCTGCTGGACTTCTCGCTGGCCGACGCCGTGAACCAGGAGTTCCTGACCACGCGCACCAACGAGAAGGTGGAGCTGCAGGAGCTCAACGATCGCTTTGCCAACTACATCGAGAAGGTGCGCTTCCTGGAGCAGCAGAACGCGGCGCTCGCCGCCGAGGTGAACCGGCTCAAGGGCCGCGAGCCGACCCGGGTGGCCGAGATCTACGAGGAGGAGCTGCGCGAGCTGCGGCGCCAGGTCGAGGTGCTCACCAACCAGCGCGCCCGCGTCGACGTCGAGCGGGACAACCTGCTGGACGACCTGCAGCGCCTCAAGGCCAAGTGAGGACCCGGCCGGAGCTCCCAGAACCCCCTCTCCGTGGGCCGGGGCTGGGAGGCTAGGCCTAGGGCTGGGTCTGGCTGTGAGCCCTATGTTCCCCCAGGGGGAGGGACGCCTGGCCTTTCCCTTTGCTCCCAGTCTGCAGAGGAGGAACCTTCTTGGGGACATCATGAGGTGGAAAGGGGAGACCTTGGGAGACCAGATGCCTCTTAAAAAGCATCTTAAGATGCTGGGGTGGTGTTGCTGGGAGTCAAGTATGTAGTTGGAGAAAGGAGGCCCAAGTGCAGCCCAGAGAGAGAGGTTGGCAGGAAACAAGGACATGGGGGGCTCATCCGTGGGGCTGGGGGTGGAGAAGGGATCTGGGCCCCTGGGCCTGGCTGAAGCTTTACAGGGGGGCCGGATAAGCTAGAGGAAGGGGGAGAGCGGCTGGGGGCTGCAGCCTTCGGCAAGCTTGGAGGACGGATGGTGGGCTCCACCAGGCTCCCAGTACGTAAAGGCAGCAGGTTTAGTGCAAGGACTCATGAGTCCTGCTTTTGACAGCCCAAGAGAGCGGGGTCACTGTCCTTCCACCCAGGTCACAAATGTTAAATGAGCACCTCCATGGGCCAGGCTGGGGCTGGGGCCCGGAAACACAGAGGAGGATAAAATAGACACAGTTCTTAATCCCAGGGAGGTCACAGTTTGGTGGGGACATGGGCTTCCAGGCTGTGGCTCCAGGGCAGAGATTGGGCCACTTCCTGTCCCCTCCCTGTGTGGGCAGGGCCTCCCGCCTCTACCCAGCAGCCAGGCCTCCTCTGTGCTAAGCCCATTCCCTGGGCAGCCCCCAGCCAGTCTTCTCCATTGCCGTTTTATCCCCATTGTCTGTCCTTCTGTCTGTCTCGGCCAGGCTGCAAGAGGAAATTCAGCTGAAAGAAGAAGCCGAGAACAATTTGGCTGCCTTCCGAGCGGTGAGCCCTCTGCGGTCCCCCAGAAGCCTTGCCCCTTCTGTCCCCTGCTGTGGGGGCTCTAGTCTCCCTCTGCCCTGCCAGGCCCATCAGTGACCCTGTCCCTCCCACGTGACCCCTCCCAGGATGTGGATGCAGCCACTCTAGCTCGAATTGACCTGGAGCGCAGGATCGAATCTCTCAACGAGGAAATCGCGTTCCTTAAGAAAGTCCACGAAGAGGTACGCCCTGGTAGAAGCAGCGGGAAGCGGTGGGGGCGGTGCTGGGCTCTGGGAATGGGGGCGTGAGGGTACTTGTGAGGCTTGGCTGGGGACTGAAGCGCAGCCGTACCCTGCAGGAGATCCGAGAACTGCAGGCCCAGCTTCAGGAACAACAGGTCCAGGTGGAGATGGACATGTCCAAGCCAGACCTCACGGCCGCCCTCAGGGACATCCGGGCTCAGTACGAGACCATCGCGGCTAAGAACATCTCGGAAGCCGAGGAGTGGTACAAGTCAAAGGTGGGACCCTGGTCCCTCTGTCCCCCCTCCCTCCTCGTTTGGAGGTGCTTCCTGTGGCTCCATCTGTGGGGAGGAGGGTGAGCCTGGGGCCTCTGTGCTCCCTCACCCACCCCACCTGTGTCCTGTGTCCTCCCTGTCATCTCAGGACCCTTCTCTCTGCCCTTAGGTGTCCGACCTGACCCAGGCAGCCAACAAGAACAATGACGCCCTGCGCCAGGCCAAGCAGGAGATGATGGAGTATCGCCACCAGATCCAGTCCTACACCTGCGAGATCGATGCCCTCAAGGGCACTGTGAGTCCTTGGTCTTTCCTATCCCATCATGGCCCAGCTCCCACCCTCACTTTGTGACCTCAGGCCCATCACATCCCCTCTCTGGGCCTCTCTCTCCTCAGATCCATCACAGGGGTAAAAACAGACAGGTGGGGCTCCTGCATGGCCGGGGGAGGGGTGTGTGTGAACAGCCGCGCTCCCTTTTATCAGTTCTGTTCTCTGAGTTTCTACCTGAGTCTTTATCTGAATTCAGAATTCCCTGGCTCAGAGAGTTTGACAAGCCCTAGATGTGGCCACCATCTGGGGTTGCCTCCTAGCCCCAAGTAGTATCCCCTCTGGCCACAACCACAGCCTGTCCTTGACCCTGGGCACCCCTCCCCTGCAGAACGATTCCCTGATGAGGCAGATGCGGGAGCTGGAGGACCGCTTTGCTAGTGAGGCCAGCGGTTACCAGGACAACATCGCACGCCTGGAGGAGGAGATCCGACACCTCAAGGATGAGATGGCCCGCCACCTGCGCGAGTACCAGGACCTGCTCAATGTCAAGATGGCCCTGGATGTGGAGATTGCCACCTACCGGAAGCTGCTGGAGGGCGAGGAGAGCCGGTGAGGGGCGAGGCAGGGGCTGGCCGTGGGATCCTGGGGGTGTGCTGGGGGCCCTTTCCTGCCCGAGGAGGCCCAGGATCAGCTCCACAAGATCTGGAAACCATGTTATACAAGAAGCCACCACTCCACTAATTGCAGAGAATTAACCAAGGCCACCTGGGTAAAAAAAATGATTTAATTAATAGCTTTTATAAAAAGAGTGAATGTAAGTATTCCCACATCCACCTTCAAAACCGGCATAAAACCATATTCAGCAACCAGCCATAAAACATTATTGCCAGTCAAGGGAGAGAAGGGAGCGGAGCCGAGAATGATGGAGAAGGAGAGGAAGGGGGCAGATAGAAGCCAACAGAGACAGAGAGGCTAAGAGAGACGGTGCAGAGACTCGTGCTCTGAGCAGATCACCTCTAAACACAGAAAGCAACATACAGCTGGAAGGGAACAGCTGGACGGGGACACGAGGGAACTGTCTTGGTTGGTGGAGATGTCCTAGGTCTTGACTTAGGCTGCTGGTTACACGATGTAGACATTGATCAAGACTCACCGGATTGCATTTCACTGTGTCAACTTAACATCAATTAAACACAGTTCAGTCACTCAATGAAATGATGGCCATTGATAGAAAAGTGATAAAATCTGATATTAACAAATCAGCTGATATATTTAGATGCGGATTTACACAGAGAAAGATTTCAGGTATCATAGCAGAGCCTCTGCGCTTGGTGACCCCTTACGGGAGCTACAGTTGCATTGCCCTTTCCCAGCACCAAAATGGCAGAGGCGGGGTGGTAGCTTCTGGAACTTGCCCTCTGGTGAGTGGGCCAGAGGTTCCCAGCCTGGCTGAGGGTGGAGTCCACGGCTGCTGTTGATACACGCTACAGTTCTAAGAGCAAGAAGGAAATCCTGGTGCAATGGAGGGAGCAGTGGGGTTGGGGTCACGCCAGCAGGTCAGTGATGGGAAGGGTGATCCTTCCAGAAGGGACAGTTCCTGGGACAGCTAGAGCTGGCCTTTGGCCCCATGCCCAAGCCCCAAGCAGTGTTGAAGTCGATGGGACTGACACAGCTGAGGATGGTGTTGACCGCGGACCAGGACAAGCTTTGAGGGGTGGTCACGGAGGGAGATGGAAGGCCCTAATCCTTTGGGGGCTTGGTCTCTCCCATTTCAGGATCAACCTCCCTATCCAGACCTTCTCTGCCCTCAACTTCCGAGGTGAGTGAGTGTTGGCAGATGGAGTCTGGGTGTGGGGGTGGGAGAGTCTAGCATGGCCACTGCCCTTGGCCAGCCAGGAAGGGAGGGTGGACCTGTAAGGACAGAGGGAGAAAGAAGGCTGCTACGGATGGGTGGGAGTTTACCTCCCGACAGAGGGAGCTTCTTATTTTACTTCATTTCATGGTATTATTTTGGCCATGTCCTCCGCACCTTCTGGGAGTGTTGAGTGGCCAACAGCTTCTGTTTCCTAGTATAACCCGACTCCAAGGTACCGGGGGTGTCCTCAGGGGCCTGGCCTCAGGAGTATCTAGAACTGTATGCCCTGGGCTACGGCACCCGACACCCATTGCCTGTTTGGAAAGTTGCCAAGCACCCTCCCTGCTCCCCATCTGCCTGTCCAACACCTCCAGTTTGCTAGAGCCAGCCGCTGGATGCATGTTTTGAAAAATGAAGCCAAACCTTAGCAAAGCCAAACAATTAAAAGAACGAACTCCTAGGGCGTTCTGCCATTCTGACATTAGTAATATGCAGATCCAGTGGCTTTCCAACCCCAGAGAGCAGAAAAACACGCTGTAATGATACATTAGGAAAGCAAGCTGGAGTCCTTGCCAGCTTCGCCTTTCCTAGATCAAATCTTTTTTCGATGTTCATTTCCATCAGGAAAAAATAACACGCTGTGCTCCACCGAGTGAGTGTTCAGCACAGGCAGGTTGCCTGCTGAAGAGATTCATGGACACCAAACTCATAATACCAAGGGCCTAAATTTGACCCTTCCTATAAAACCTCTCTTTCCAGTTAGTGGTTTGTGCAGATACCAAGCGTGAGCCTTGCATGTGAAACCACTTAATGCTTTTTCAATTCAGCGGTTCTGAACCACGATTGGTCAAGCACTGTTGCTACCATTTCGTAGTGGGGAAGCCGAGGCCCAGAGGGGCAAGTGACGGGCTACCAGCACAATGAATTAGTGCCGGACTCCATGCCTCTTTCACTAAGACATCAAGGTGCTCATCGAGAGTCTTAGAGGGGGCTGGGTACCACGAGATCTTCCGAAAGAGTATCTTGGTTCTGGCTTCGGGGTCCTGTCAGCGTGCATATTCGTGCGGGGCTCTCCTGCAGCCCAGGGTGAGGGGGGAGTGAGGGGGTACGGGGTGGGGGTGGGAATGCTGCGTGGCCTGGGCCTTGGGGATCCCCTGCCTTCCTGGACCGCCCCCCACACGCACAGCTGGAGCACCTCTGTTGGCTCCTGATCCTACCTCGGTTGTGGCACAGGCCCCGGGGTCTGCAGAGCCACCTCAAGGACAGGTGATGAAGTCTTGCTGCAAAAGTTAACAGGTCCATCTAGAAGGCGTGGGCGTCTTCTGGGCTCCCAGCCACGGGAGCAGCCCAGGCCTGGCCTTGGTCAGGCTGAGTGTGTGGGTGCATCCTATTATAGAAACAAGCCCTGAGCAAAGGGGTTCTGAGGTCCACACCAAGAAGACAGTGATGATCAAGACCATCGAGACCCGCGATGGGGAGGTGAGCCGCCTGCCCGGTCCCCTTCCCTTGGGGGGGTGGTCTGTGGGGTGCATGTGGGGGCTATCAGGTGCCTTCCATCAGCTGTGCAAGTTCAAGCTCTTGCCTGGGGGCACGGGGTGGTCCTGTTGTGCTGGGGCGGGGGTGGCCCAGGGCCATGGCCCCATTCCTTGGCCAGCACCAGGTTGGACTGTGTTTCTCTTCCTCTCCAGGTCGTCAGTGAGGCCACACAGCAGCAACACGAGGTGCTCTAAAGCCAGAGACCCTTCTGCCACCAGAGACCGTCCTCAGCCCTACCCTCACTGCCTCCTGAAGCCAGCCCCCTTCCATCCCAGGGCATCACCCCCAGCCACGGTGCTCCCCTCACAGCCTCCCACCCCTGCTCACTGACCACCCCTTATGGTCCCCCCAGGGGACATGGCCCGTTCCCGCCTGGGCACAGGGAGCCCCCCCGCTGTGTGAGGTCTGGACGTTGGAAATGAGTGAGCCTGGCCCTTGGCCGCCCTTGGAGCGTGCTGGGCAGGGCTGGGGTGGAGCCAGGCACAGCAGCGACCCTGCCCCTCCCACCTCTGTGGCCTCGGGCTCCAGCCTCTGGCTTTGGAGAAGGCTCCAGAGCAGGGTGTAGGGACCCCCGCAGGGTCAAGGTCAAGTCCCTCGGACCTCCCCGCCCCCTCTCTCCCCAGTCTGAGTCAAGAGAGAAAAGGCAGAGTCTTAAGCAAGCCCGGCAGGTGACTGGGGACGTAGCCACCCCCCTCCTCCCCCGCGGAGACTGGAGGACTTGAAACTGACCCATGGTCCCTGACTTTCCCAGGGTGGGCTTAGAAAGCAGGGGCTGTAAGAGGGAACCCCCGAAGGTGCCAGATGTGGGAGCAGGAGATTCAGAAGGAGAGAGGGTGGGCGAGACGCGAGAGGAGAGAGGAGAGGAGAGAGGCAGGGAGCGGTCTCAGGCAGGTGGCAGGGGTGCGCACCTCCCCGGGCCTGCCCCTCCCCCACTGCAGGGGCTCTGGACAGTAACAATAAAAAGATAAGCACAAGCCTAGCATGCTGTCCCCTGCTGTCTTGACTGCCAGGTCTCCGCCCGCCGGGCCCTGTCACACCACTTCTTGAGATGGGCTGTGTGCTGCCCTCCTGCCCAGGCCACTCTGTCCCCCAGGACCTGTCACCCTTTCTGTTACCAGAGCCTCCAAGCCTTCCTGCACGTGCGAAGCATATGTGGGGGTTTGTGGGGGGTGGACAGGGGGCTGTTCGTGGGGAATCACAAATACCTCTTGTTGGCCCCAATTCCAGCACTGCACCCCACCCCCACCCTCTGACTGGCCCTGAAATGGAGCTTCTGTCCCTTCCCCAGAGAGCTTATACACTCTTCCCACTAAACGTGCGTCTTTTAAGCCCAAAGGTTGATCCAGGAAAAATAAGTTCAGAAAAATAGAAAGCTCTATCTTGTTCGTGGAAAAGGCTCGATACTCTAAAGACGTCAGTTCACCCTAAGTTAATTGATAATTTCAGTGCAGTATAATCTCAATTAAAATACCAAAGGGAGGGAGTTCCCTTCATGGCTCAGCGGTTAACGAATCCGACTAAGAACCATGAGGTTGCGGGTTCGATCCCTGGCCTTGCTCAGTGGGCTAAGGATCCGGCGTTGCCGTGAGCTGTGGTGTAGGTTGCAGACACGGCTCGGATACCGTGTTGCTGTGGCTGTGGTGAAGGTCACCAGCTACAGCTCCTGTTAGACCCCTAGCCTGGGAACCTCCATATGCCGCGGGTGCGGCTCTAGATAAAGGCAAAAAGACAAAAAAAAAAAAAACCCAAAGGGAGGAGTTTGCAGGTGGTGCAGAGGATTAAGGAGCCAGCGTTGTCACTGCTGTGACTCAGGCTGCTGCTGTGGCATGGGTTTGATTTCTGGCCCTAGAACTTCCACATGCCAAGGATGTGTCCCCCAACCCCTCCCCCCAAAAAAACAAAAGGAAATTCAAGGAGAATTTGGGAAGATGGGAGAGGAATACAGGACTGAAAAAAACAAAAGGATGTGATGGAATGAAACATTCACAGATGTGCTAAGGGTTTCTGTAGGGAAACCTTAATTATTCCATGTAGGGCATGGGGGCATTTGGGTAGCCATGGGGTGGGGGCGGGGAAGCAGTGAAAGCTGTTTTGATTTTCACTCCTTCTGAAAGATAAATTCCAGTGGATGGGACATTTAGGAAGCTTGTCGGATCCGTGTAGGTCTCAGCCTTCCAGCCACACCTCAGATTTAAGCGATTGCCCTTTAGAGATGGGAAACAATCAATTCAGATAGTCTGTACGTGAAATAAATCTAATGGGGTTTTAGCCTTTTTTTTTCTTTTGGCCACACCCACAGCATGTGGAAGTTCCCCAGGGATCAAACCCACTTCACAGCTGAAACCAGAGCCACAGCAGTGACAGCACCGAATCCCCAAGCCCCTGAACCACGAGGGAACTCCTATTGGAGTTTTAAAGTCCCTAGTGTGCCTTTCCTAACTGGCTCTTTCCAGAAGCTTCTGAAAGCCTTTCTGATGTCTCTGTCTTTCTCCCCCTTCTTGGGTACAGCCCTCACTCTTGGGTTCTCCTCCCCCTCTAGCTAGCGACGTCTCTCCCTCCAGGAATGCCCCCCACACACACACACACAGTATGCTATTGTCACCTTGTCCTGGGAGCATCTGGGGCTACACCCTGTCTCCCCACCCTCTGCCAATGGTGACTCATGATCTGTTCTTTCCCTCCAATCCTCCAGCGAGCTAAACCCTGGAGCCCCCAGGAAACCCCCCATCAACACATGGTGCAACCCCAACCGACTTTAGAAGTGACATTTCCTGTGTCTGCACACTGGCACAAAGGAGGAGGCCAGGGTGAGGGGTTTCTTATCCTCGAGCCTATTGGGGCCCCTGGAATCTGAGCTTCTCTCTCTCTGAGAGGAACACCTGGGTGAGCTGGGCCCTGGTGGCTAAAGAGGTGGTTTGTGTGTCTGTGAGTAATCGCCAGAGACTTTTGGCTTTTTCTTCTTTCCTCTGAATGAATTCTGCGCACTCCTCTACCCCATAAAGAATAAAGGCACACAGAGGAGTTCCCGATGTGGCTCAGCAGTTAAGAACCTGACTGGTATCCATGAGGATGCGGGTTTGATCCCTGGCCTTCTTCAGTGGGTTAAGGATCCGGCATTGCCGTGAGCTGTGGTGTAGGTCACAGATGTGGCTCGGATCCCGAGTTGCTGTGACTATGGCTGTGGTGTAGGCTGGCAGCCACAGCTCTGATTTGACCCCTAGCCCAGGAACATCCATATGCCGCAGGTGCGGCACTAAAGGGGAAAAAAAAAAGGAAGAAGAGAGAAAGAGAGAGAAGAAGGAAGGAAGGAAGGAAGAAAGGGAGGAGTTCCCGTCATGGCGCAGTGGTAATGAATCTGACTAGGAACCATGAGGTTGCGGGTTCGATCCCTGGCCTCGCTCAGCGGGTTAATGATCCGGCGTTGCCGTGAGTTGTGGTGTAGGTTGCAGACACGGCTCGGATCTGGTGTTGCTGTGACTGTGTGTAGGCCAGCAGCAACAGCTCCGATTAGACCCCTAGCCTAGGAACCTCCATATGCCACAGGTGCAGCCCTAAAAAGACAAAAAAAGAAAAAAAAAAGAGAAAGAGAGAGAGAAAAGAAAAGAAAAAATAATAAGGGACACAGAGGCCGCAGTGGGTCTTATAGGCCCACCTTCCCCAAATAGGCTTATGTGCAGACTGGTCACTAAGGAAGAGGAGGGAGAGAAATCTTAGACTCTCAGACTCAGACCTCAAAGTCCTCCAAGCAGTGACCTTCGTGATGCAGAAATCCCCTCCCTGGGCTCGCCCTATCTCTCGATGAGCAGTCCACACGCAAGCTCTGCTTGAGTGTTGTGGGGTCCAGGAACACACTGCCTCCTTGGCTCACTGGGACAGCTCTGAAGGTCAGAAAGGGCTTCCTCTCAGCACACATCTGTCCCTGTGACTGCTACCCACCTGTCCTCAGAGAAGAGGCCCGAGGGAAAGCAGAGCCTTCCTGGGACTAGAAATTCTGGTTCTAAACTCTCTGCTTGGACTTCCCGTCGTGACTCAGCAGTAATGAACCTAATATCCATGAGGATGTCAGTTCGCAGAGGTGGCTCAGATTTGGCGTTACTGTGGCTGTGGCTGTGGCTGGCAGCTGTAGCTCTGATCTGACCCCTAGCCTGGGAACTTCCATATGCTGCAGGTGTGTGGCCCTAAAAAAAAAAACCAAAGACAAAAAAATAAAAAATATAAATCCTCTGCTTTGTGTATCTCCTGGGAGCTGGATGGTGACTTGGGATTCTAGGGCAGGGGAGATGGATGGGGTACTTTCAGAGAATGGACAAAAATAAATCAAAAAAAGAACAAGGAGTTCCCACTGTGGCTCAGTGGGTTAAGAACCCTGCATAGTGTCCGTAAGGATGTGGATTTGATCCCTGGCCTTGCTCACTGGGTTAAGGATCAGGAATTGCCACAAGCTATGAAGTAAGTCACAGATGCAGCTCAGATCCAGTGTGGCTGAGGCTGTGACTGTGGCCTTTGGTTGCAGCTCTGATTTGATCCCTAGCCTGTGGGAACTTCCAAAAGCAAAAAAAAAAAGACCTGAGTTTCATATGGTCACATCCGTACAACCAGACAGTGGCAAAACGTCTCCCTGTTCCTTGGAACACGCCGGTGTCTTCTCCTTCAAGACTCAACACTTGGGAGTTCCCGTCGTGGCCCAGTGGTTAACAATTCCAACTAGGAACCATGAAGTTGCGGGTTCGATCCCTGGCCTCGCTCAGTGGGTTAAGGATCTGGCGTTGCCATGAGCTGTGGTGTAGGTTGTGTTGCTGTGGCTCTGGCATAGGCTGGTGCCTACAGCTCTAATTAGACCCCTAGCCTGGGAACCTCCATATGCCGCGAGTGCAGCTCTAGGCAAAAAAGACAAAAAAATAAATAAAGTTATCTTAAAAAAAACAAAAGACTCAACACTTGAGAAACAAGAGGGCTGAGAACGCTGACCCCTGGACCTAGGGGACTTGTTCCTCCATCATGTCCCATCACTAGTGATTAGATATAGTCGCCTGGGCTATACCTGACCTGAAGAGGTGGCATAGGAAGAATCGTAAAGGCAAATATGTCCCTAAGGCAAGAGCTGAGGGCTCAGCAGTCACTTTCTTACCCTGTCCATCCACTGTGGCTACCCTGTCACCCTCTGCCCCAGAGACAAAGCCTTCCACCCATTCGCTGCCTCCCTCATTCCTCCTCTGACTACGAGCCTGCCCAGGACACATATGCAAATACACCGCTGACCTTTGATTCAACATCTGAAATGTCAACTACCCAAGGGCAAGGTTTTCATTCATTTTATTCACCACAGTATTCCTGGTGCCTGGAAGAGGGCTTGGGCCATAGAAGGTGCCCATCAAATATTTAAATACTTGTTGAATGATTACCCACTGGGCAGTTTTATTTTTTTATTTTATTATAATCAATTTACAGTGTTCTGTCAGTTTCCGCTGTTATACATATATATATATATATATATATATCTATACACTCTTTTTTTTCACATTACCCTCCATCATGGTCCATCATAAGTGATCAGATATAATTCCCTGGGCTATGCAGCAGAATCTCATTGCTTATCCATTGCAAATGCAAGAGTGTGCATCGACTAACCCCAAACTCCCTGTCCCTCCCACTCCCTGGGGCACTTTTTTTCCCCTTATCTAGGGCCATACCCGCAGCATATGGAGGCTCCTAGGCTAGGGGTCTAACAGGAGCTGTAGCTGCTGGCCTTCACCACAGACACAGCAACGTGGGATCCGAGCCTCGTCTGCAACCTGCACCACAGCTCACGGCAACGCCGGATCCTCAACCCACTAAGCAAGGCCAGGGATCGAACCCGCAACCTCATGGTTCCTAGTCGGATTCATTAACCTCTGAGCCACAACAGGAACTCCTCCCTGGGGCACTTTTATTTACCTTTCTTAAATGAAATATTACCAGAAAGGTTTGATGGTCCCCACTCATTCACTGATTCAAAGAACATTTACTGAGCTTTTTGCCATGCGCTGGGCACCTGGTGCGTCATTATAACTCAGGGGAAGCTCCTCACAGCCCAGAGAGGTGGGGTGAGCTGCCAAGATCACACAGAATATCTGCGGCAGAGGAGGATCAGGGCCCCTGCTCCTTGGCTTCCAGAGCCCAGATTTCTTTCCATGACACCACAGGCTTGTGATTGCAAGGCAGGGCAGCCTGGCAGCACACACTCAGCCCGGCGCCAGACCACGGGGCACTGTGGGGCCATTCTGAGGGACAGATGAGCGCCTTGCGGCCAGCTGCCCTGGGTGAGGGCCCTGGCCAGGGCCTGATGGCTTTCGGAGTCACGGCTAGTGCATGTTCCTCCGGAAGAGGGCACCCGCGACCTGCAAGGGCCTGTGGCCTTCACACCCAGGCCTGCGCACTCCTGCCCACGCATCAGTAAGGGCCCCCATTATGGACATTCAAAGAGGAGACGCAGGGGCCACATTCCAGGCTCTGTGCCTCGGCCCTTTTAAATAGTTAATATTCATTTAAATATTTAATATAATAATTTAAAGCGATCACAACAGCGTAAGTCAGATCATGTAATTCCTCGGCTCAAAATCCTGAGATGACTTCCCGTTTCACCAGGAATAAAAAAGCCATGGCCTACAAGATGCTAGGCTATCTGGACCTGCTGCCTGTCTGACCTCATGTCCCTCACTCTCCTCCCTCCAGCCCTGCTGGCCTCCTAGTGCTTCTGGAACCCATAGAGCACATCCCACCTCTGCCTGAAGCAGTCCTGCCCAGACCTCTGCACTGCTTGCCTCCTGCCCTCTTTAAGACTGGCCCCATTGCTCTCAGGGCAGTCAACTCCCATTATCCAATTTGAAAATGCGTGCCCCCACCCCACTCCCATCTCCCTTACTCTGCTCCATTTTCCCACAATATTCATCTCCTTCGAATGATCTTGATCATTTCTGTGTTTCTTTACATGTGTTTGTCTTCTTCTTTGTATATAAGCAACAGAGGGGCAGGAATCCTTGTCTATTTTGTTCACTGCTATATCCCCAGTGCCAGGCACACAGGAGGAACTCAGGAATGTTTGTTGAGTGAATGAATAAACCTTGCATTGGGCTATCCCCATTTTACAGATGAGGAAACAGGTTTTGAGATGTTAAGTGACTTGATCAAGATTTTTTTTTTTTGCCTTTAGTCGTTTTAGGGCCACACCTGCGGCATGTGGAAGTTCCCAGGCTAGGGGTCGAATTGGAGCTGCAGCTGCCGGCCTTTGCCACAGCCACAGCAACACGGGATCCGAGCCGCGTCTGCAACCTACACCACAGCTCACAGCAATGCCGGATCTTTAACCCATTGAGCAAAGCCAGGGATCGAACCCACAACCTCATGGTTCCTAGTCAGATTCATTTCCACTGAGCCACGATGGGAACTCCTTGATCAAGATTACACTGTTTTTTTTTTACTTTTTGCCTTATCTAGGGCCGCACCCGCGGCATATGGAAGTTCCCAGGCTAGGGGTCTAACAGGAGCTGTAGCTGCCGGCCTTCGCCACAGCCACAGCAACACGGGATCCGAGCCGCATCTGCAACCTACACCACAGCTCACGGCAACGCCGGATCCTTAACCCACTGAGCGATGCCAGGGATCGAACCCGCAACCTCATGGTTCTTAGTCGGATTCGTTAACCACTGAGCCACGACAGGAACTCCAAGATTACACAGTTCATTTATTCAACCAACCAGCCAACTGGCCAACCTTTGCTGCTACAACATCCCTCGAAGCTTTGGGTTACTGGTTTTTAAAAACTGTCTCAAATCCTTTGGTCTTAGTGTTCCATCTGCTTACAATGTCTTCCCCCACATTTTTTTTTTTTTGTCTTTTTTCTTTTTAGGGCTGCACCCACAGCACATGGAGGTTCCCAGGCCAGGGGTCGAATAGGAGCTCTAGCCGCTGGCCTACGCCACCGCCACAGCAACACCAGATCCTGAACCGCGTCTGCAACCTACAACACAGCTCATGGCAACACTGAATCCTCAACCCACCGAGTGAGGCCAGGGATCGAACCTGGAACCTCATGGTTCCTAGTCGGATTCGTTAACCACTGTGCCACGACGGGAACTCCCTTCCCCCACATTTTTACTTTTTAGGGTTCAATTCAGCAGCAGTGGTTGCCTGGGTTGGCGGAGGGGGCGTGGTTGACTATAAAGGCGAGGCTCAGGCCGATCTTTAAGGTGATAAGAAGGTCCTGGGGTAGTCATCCGCCTTCATCAAAACTGGGAGAAATGCACATTACAAAGAGTAAGGTTTTTTTTTTTGTTTTTTGTTTTTGTCTTTTTGCCTTTTCTAGGGCCCCACTCGTGGCATGTGGAGGTTCCCAGGCTAGGGGTCTAACAGGAGCCATAGCCGCCAGCCTTCGCCACAGCCACAGCAACGCGGGATGCGAGCCACGTCTGCAACCTACACCACAGCTCACAGCAACACCGGATCATTGACCCACTGAGCAAGGCTAGGGATCGAACCCGCAACCTCATGGTTCCTAGTCGGATTCGTTAACCACTGAGCCACGACAGGAACTCCAACAACAAGTAAGTTTTAATGTTCATAAACAAAAACCAAAAATTTCATTCCTAGGCTCTCGGTCCTTATAATACAGTGTTGAAATGGTTTCTTCTCCATCTGTCCCACAAACACAGACACAAGCATACTCTGACGTGGATCTTTCAGAATGACCATGGGGATACGAATAACTTTCTCCCATCTCCTAAGGGCTCCTGGCTCTCCCTTTGGCTCCTCTCTGCCCTTCCCGGGCTTCATCCCCCAGGGCTCAAGTTCAGGCCTGGGTCTCTCATCTGGACTTTTTTTTTTTTTAACTTTTTGTCTTGAGACAATTGCAGCTGCACATGCAATTATAAGAAGGAATACGGTGAGGAGATCCCTTCGTGGCTCAGTGGTTAACGAATCCGACTAAGAACCATGAGGTTGAGGGTTCGATCCCTGGTCTTGCTCAGTGGTTTAAGGATCCGGCGCTGCCGTGAGCTATGGTGTAGTTTGCAGATGTGGCTTGGATCCCTCGTTGCTGTGGCTGTGGCGAAGGCCGGCGGCTACAGCTCCTGTTAGACCCGTAGCCTGGGAACCTCCATATGCCACAGGTGCGGCTCTACATAAAAAAGGCAAAAAGACAAAAAAAAAAAAGAAGGAATACGGTGAGACCCTGTATACCATTTGCCTGATTTCCCCCAAGGGTAACATCTTATGCAACCACAGTACCATAGCGCAACCAGGAAACTGACATTGATATAGTCCGCCGCCTTCCTCGGATTTTACATTCGTGCACCTGTGTGTATGCATGTAGTTCTATGCAAGTGTATTACACAGAACTGTAACTCACATGACCACTACCAGAGTCAATATACAAAACCCTTCCATCACAGCATCTCACTGGGACTTTTAAAAGCGGTAATGCCCTATCTTGATGTTTCTCAAAATACAACCTTAGATGCATCAGAGTTCCTGAGCTACTGTATGCAGATTCCCAAACCCTCCTAACACCACATCCTGAATCTGCCTGTCTGGGAGCAGAGCCTGGGAATCCATACTTCTAGCAGAGGCCATACTTTGAGAACAAAGGGTCTAACTGGCCTCCAGCTGTGCCATCCTAAATCCACCCTCCATGTTGGCTGCTAGAGGGATCCTTCTAATGCTTTTTTTTTTTTTTTTTTTTTTTTTTGCTTTTTAGGGCTGCACCTGCAGCATATGGAGGTTCCCAAGCTAGGGGTCCAACTGGAGATACAGCTGCCGGCCTACACCACAACCACAGCAACATCACATCTGAGCCAAGTCTTCGACCTACACCACAGCTCACGGCAACGCCAGATCCTTAATCCACTGAGCGAGGCCAGGGATCGAACCCGCAACGTCATGGTTCCTAGTCAGATTTGCTTCTGCTGAGCCAGGATGGGAACTCTGGGATCCTTCTAAAACACAGCTCTAACTGCATTATCCTACTGCTTAATGCCCTTCAGTGGCCCTCAGGGGCCATCAGGATAGAGACCTTAGCAAGCAAAGCACTCTTGTCAGGCCCGGCCTCTCACCTCCACTCATCTCACCCCAGTGTGGCCCCAACACCTCCAGCCTCTTCTGATTCTCAGCACACATCTACTTTCATCATGCTCTTATTTTGATCTTGCCGTTCCCTCTGCCTGGACCGTCCTTTCTACTCGTCTCTGCCTGTTGCAACTGTACTCAACCACTCATTTTTACAAATGATGAATTGGAGGTTGAAAGAAGTTTGTTGTCACCGGGCAAGTAAGGGCTGGAACCGATCCACCGGACTCCGCGCTCCTGGTCTTACTGTTCACCAGGGGCTGTCAAGAAGGCTGGGGGAGGCTGCTGGTCCTTCCTTCCCGGGGTCTGCTCACCTCCACTTGGGCCTGCCTGTCCACCTGCCTATCAGATGCCTTACACAGGACCTCCTCTTTCTCTCCCCCAGCCGCCTGGGGCTGGAAATCCAGGGCCTGAGAGGAGGGAGGAAGGGAAATGGGACTGAGCCCAAGGGTAATCCGACTCCATGAGTGGGTGGCTGGGGGGCGGGGCACACCCTAGGGTAGGGGACTTGGAACAAGTCCTGGGGGGGGACCCGTTTCAGCCAGGGCAGGCAATGGGGGCTCCTCAAGGCGGGGCGGGGGGACGGAAGGACAAAGCAGAGTCCAAGTCCCCTCCCCTGCTGCCCCCTCCCTGAACAGCTCCCTCGCAACCCGAGCCGGGGGGCCTAAAAATAGCCCCCGAGGCGCAACCGCCGGCCGCCCTGGTGACCTTCTGGGTAGCACAGGCCGAAGGCGGGCGGGCGGCAGGAAGGCAGGGCGCCGGTCCCCCAGGACTCATCTCCCAGGGCAACGTCCCCCGGGTGCCCCGCGGCCGTCCAGTTCCAGCGTCCCCCGCAGCCCAGCTCGCAGAGGCCATGCAGAAAGCCCGGGGCACGCGAGGCGAGGACGCGGGCACCAGGGCCCCCCCCAGCCCCGGGGTGCCCCCGAAGAGGGCCAAAGTGGGGGCCGGCGGAGGGGCGGCGGTGGCCGGGGCGCCGGTCTTCCTGCGGCCCCTGAAGGACGCCAAGGTGTCTGCGGGCAGCGACGTGCGGCTGCGGGTGGTGGTGAGCGGGACGCCCCAGCCCGGCCTCAGCTGGTTCCGGGATGGGCAGCGGCTGCCCCCGCCGGCCCCCGAGCCCAGCTGCCTGTGGCTGCGGAGCTGCGGGGCGCAGGATGCCGGCGTGTACAGCTGCAGGGCCCAGAACGAGCTGGGCCAGGCCTTCTGCGAGGCTGTCCTCACAGTGCTGGAGGTCGGAGGTAATGGGGCGGTGGGGGCTGATCCCGGCGGGGAGGGGTGTGCAGAGGTAGAGAGGGGCCCCCTGGGCCCCATGGGCGAGGTACCTGTTCATCCAGCTGTGCTGACCCCCAAGCGCCCGTCAAGAGGAAAGCGCAGGGAAAGGGGTGTCAAGGTAGAGAGGCTCCCCACGGGAAGGCTGGAGGTCAAGGGTCAGCCTCTTGTAAGCAAAGCCTGAGCCCCATTCAGCCCTCTCTGGGAATTCCATAGTGGAACCCTCCTAGTTACCCTGCAGAGAGAGGCCTCCTGGGGAAATTGTTTTCATCAGCTCTGATAATTGAGACATGAGCCCCTTATAGGTGCGTGCATGTCTGCAGGAGGCAGGGTCTGGCTGCTGTGTTGGGGGCATGGGTTGGAACACTTTGCAGCCATTGCTAAGGCAGGTTGGTGTGATCAGCACTGGGCTGGTTGCAAGAGGCCAGTGAGTGGACAGATATGAACAGGGTGCAGAGCATCAGGGCGTAGAGCTAGGATGGGGCGAGGTACCCCCCGGCGTGTATGGAGGTGAGTGCCTACGTATCCAAACGCAAGGGAGTTTCCATCGTGGCTCAGCAGGTTAAGAACCGAACAGTGTCCATGAGGATGTGGGTTCAATCCCTGACCTCTCACTCATTGGATTAAGGATCCAGCATTGCTGTGAGCTGTGGTGTAGGCTGCAGACGTGGCTTGGATGGATCCCGTGTTGCTGGGACTATGGTGTAGGCCTGCAGCTGCAGCTCCAATTCAACCCGTAGCCTGGGTGCGGCCCTAAAAAGGAAAAAAAATCCACATGCAAGCATGCCCGTGTGTACACGTGTAGGTGCCTGTACAACTGTACAGGGGTCTGGTGCTACCAGCTGATGAGGGATGGAGTTTGAGGAGTTGGCATGGAAGGGGCATGAGACATGCCTACCTGAGGTTCAGAGGGCATGGGAGGGGATGCTCAGGCCAGTGTTCGGGTCCCTGCCTGTGTGTGTGGAGTGGCTGATGGTCCGAGGCAGCAGGGGAGGGGCAGGAGACTGGGCCCAGTTCTCATTGTCCCTCTGGGGCTGGTGTGGTGGCCAGGGCTGAGTCTCCGTGGGTCAATGGTGGGGCTTCCTTTTTGACTTCCTCAGCCCCTAAGCCAGTTCTTCTCTAGGCTGAAGACAGAGCCTCGGCGGACTGAGGCTTAAGAAATGGAATTCCGAGGAAGGAGGCTGCAGCTGGGGGAGATGGCAAGGAGCTTGGGGGTCACTGAGTCCCGGACATTCCTTTTTCTTTTTGGCTGTGCTTGTGGCATGTGGAAGTTTCTGGGCCAGGGAGCAAACCCTCGCCACAGCAGCCACAATGCTGGATCCTTTACCCGCTGTGCCAGCAGGGGAACTCCTGTACTGGATATTTTCAAGAGGGAATTCTGGGTAGCGTCAGGCAGGGGGACCTCCTTGGGGGCTGAGGCGGAGGCCCAGGGATGAAGGGAAAAGAGCAGCTGGAAAGAAAAGAAGACCCCCAAAGTGCAGCTATGTCAGGAGCTGGAGCAGGGGCTCGGCCTCCCTCAAACAGCATCCCCATCCTCTCTCTAGCCCCGCCCTGCTCACCTTCCTCTTCAGTGACAGGGAGAGCCGGGGCTGGCTTCTCTTGGTTGACCTCACAGCTGGCCAGGTACAGGCTTTCCCAGCCTGGTGTCAGGGAGTGGGGCCGATCCTGGCAGAGCTCTGAGCTGGGAAGGATTAGATTCTTTGAAAGTCTTTGCTCTGGTGGCTTCTGGGGCAAAGGGGACCGAAACCAGAAGACAGCCAAATAGACAGATGGATAATACCACCGGGGGGACAGAGATACTGGGCCGAGAGAGGAAGTGCTGAGAAGGAGCCTGGTGCTGTCATGATGCTCGCTTGGAGGCGGAAAAGACCACAGAGAACCGCAGGTTCAAAGGCTGCCTTTTGCAAGAGAGGACACTGTGGTCCAGGGCAGAGGAAGCGGCCATAACCAGCTGGCCGCCCAAGGACAAAGAGCTAGTTATGACCACCTCAGAACTAAGAACCTTGCCCTCTTGATTTGGGTTTAGGGGCTTTTTAGCACTTCAGTTCTGGAGGGAGGAGAGAGAAAAGGCAGGCGGAACTGTCCGCTGTATGGAGAGTAGGCCCGCTCTGGCCTTTCTGAAGACGAGCGCCTCCCAGCCTGCCTGAGCCCCCTAAAGAGTGGAGAGTGACACCCTCCGTTACCTGGGTGGCATGGTGGGCAGAGCTGAGCCCCGGCTGGGCGTTCCTAGCCAGAGGCCAGAAGGATGGTCTCCAGACTTCTCTGGTGGGACAGGACCCTGGGCGCTGGGGGATTGGACTGGGGACCTTTTGCCAGTCATGTTAAAACAGGAAGAGGGCTGGGCTGCAGCAAGTCACATCTGAGAAGTTTTTCGTGTTAGTAACTCTCAAGAGCGGCCTTATAATGAAGATTAATTGGTAATAATTCCTAGTAGTAATTTGTAGTATTATGAATAGGTACTGTGCTGCCGTGCACCAGGCCACACGCTGTCATATCCTTTGCTATATGATTTAAGCCCCACAGCAACCCTAGGGAAACTGAGGCCCAGAGGGATGAAGTGAAGCATCTCGGTGGTACTGATAGGAGGTGGCAAGGCAGGGATGGAAGCCTGGGTCTGTCCCACTGCAAAGAACCACGTGCTTAACTACTACGCCCCTCCCACGTGACTGGCCTTTGCTTTGGTGATGTTGGGGGACTGACTGGGTGAGTCCGACTTCCTCCTCTTTCTTTTGGCCACCCTCCACCCAGTCCCTGCCCGGTGACAGGTCCTGGTCAGGGGCAGCGGGGCCAGCAGCTCAGCCTGGCTCAGCCTTACTCATGGAAGACTTTCTTGGTTGGGATCAAGAGCGGGAGGACTTCAGGGTTCTCGAGGAAGCCCAGCCAGGAGCTGGCTGCAGAGGGAAGGAGGCAGTTTCCTGGCCGCGATGGCTGCCTGGCTCGTCAAGACGGGGTAACGCTAAGGTTCCTGGCACTCCTGAAGCCTGAGATGTTGGCTCAGGAATGGAGGGATATTGGCGTGGCTTGGCGATGCTAGGGCCTTGAGGAGACAAGTGGACTGCGGGCTGGAGAGTTCGGAGGATGGGAAACAGGAGGGTGGGATTTGGGGTGTAGAAATGAGGAAAGAATAGGAATAGGCAAGATGGCAGAAGTGCAGAATACTTGCAGAATGTGTAATATGTATAAAGCGCCCAGTCTCATTTCGGTATTTCACCTTCTAAGTCTCGGGTTACTGATACGACCGTCATACATAGGAGAAAGCTGGGGCTCAAAGAGGGAAACTACCCAAGATCACGTGGCTAGGGAGGTGGCAGAACCAGATCTGAAAGCCAGGTCTGTGGGTCTAGGCCCACAGTGACTGTTCTCAGAGAAGTGGGGGGACACTGAAGCCAGGGTCTGTCATCATAACCATCCTTCGGTCAGTATCCCCAAAGCTGTCTTCTGCCCCAGTCTCCAAGATCGGCAGGCATTCTTCTTTCTCCAAAGATCAGGCTCCCACTTGCCTGGGCTCAGGAGCCACGTGCCAATCGAGTGACCAGAACGAGCGCCACATTCAAAGCTTGAGAGAAAGAGAAGCAGCCAGTTTAGCAAGGGCGAGATGGGGAACACACCAGAAACAGCGTGGAGGGAGATGCTGCCGTTGTCATCCTTTTCACCTGGAATGTGCAGACATCTGGATGAAAAGCCAGGAGGAAACTAGTCTGGAGTTGGGAACGGCTATGGAGCATGTTCCATCCAGCCACGCCAAGTCCTACTTAGGGAGAGGAGGAGGGGCCCGAACGGGAGCGGCGTGAAGCCCTGCAAGGAAAGAAAGGGAAGAACGGGGCTGTGAAGTCAGCCAGGGCTCACGCAGGAGAACTTTCCTGAAGCCAGGCAGGCCCTCCCAGGAAGATGCCAAGTGCAAAGTGAGACAGTCACTTCTCCAGCTGTTTCTGGAAAGGGGTCTGGGTCAGGAGAGAGGAGGGAGGAAGGCTGCAGAGGGAGCTGCTCCGGGAAGATTTGCGATCCCCGCCCCCACCCACCCTCATCCTCTCGGCCCCAGCTCTGTCACCCCCTCCCATGTGTGGGGATTGTCCCCCACCCCCACCCCCTGCCAGGCACTGCATCGGACACTTGGGATTTATAAGGGGAGGCGGGAAGACCAAAATTCCTGTCCTCCTAGAGGCAACATTCTGGCGAGGGGACTCGGGTTACATATAATAAACACAATACATGTGTGAAAATTATATAGTGCATCGGAACACAGAGCAGGGTAAGCAGGAGGAAAGACCGGAAAAGACTGAACCGAGGCAGGAAAGAGAGGGGAGTGGGTGTCTGGCTCAGAGGCTGGTCTGCATAGAAGCTGAGGCCTGGCATGATTTGGGTTTTCTCTAAGGGCAGATGCTGGCAGGGCAGAAGTTGCAAGTATGTATGGTTTGGGGAAATGACAGGGGGGCCAGCTGCCCAGCGTCGGAGGGAATTGGGGGCATCCTGGGGCCAGCTGGGGGAGGCCCACCCTGAGAGTCCACCCCAGGCCAGTCCTGTGTGGGTGAGCAGCTCAGGCCCCGTGCAGGAACCCAGAATCTCATGGGCTCCTCCTCAGCCCAGCTGTCCCATCACTCACGCCTGCTGCCCATTGGCTATTTTTGCTACGGAATGTGCCAGCCCCTCGGATTCTCCTGGGGAACAGGGGCTCAAGTTACCCCCTCTCCCCACTCAGCTCCCCCATCTGTGAGTGGGTGTGTTTGGGGGTGGGCAGGGAAAGTGCCGGTGCGCGTCCACGGTCCTCAGGCTGGAACTGACATGGACACACACGTGTACCCTCTCTATGCACGGCCCCGTGCATGTGTCTGTAGGTGCAACCTCTGCTTCTGGGGGGGCTGGGAGACAGGACCACCTGTAGGCACCCAAAACATAAAAGACATGACCTCAAACTTTAAAATAAAGGGCCACAGGAGTTCCCGTCGTGGCTCAGTGGTTAACGAATCCGACTAGGAACCATGAGTTTGCAGGTTTGATCCCTGGCCTTGCTCAGTGGGTTAATGATCCGGCGTTGCCATGAGCTGTGGTGTAGGTTGCAGACACGGCTCGGATCTGGCATTGCTGTGGCTGCGGTATAGGCCGGCGGCTGCAGCTCAGATTAGACCCCTAGCCTGGGAACCTCTATGCCGCGAGTGCAGCCCTAGAAAAGGCAAAAAAACAAAAATAAAATAAAATAAAATAAAAAAGGGCCACAAACTTCCACAAACTCAAATAACTTCAGGAGCCAAGAAGAACCTGAAAATGATCAAGGTGCTATTGTTAGCAGTGGAAATTGAGCGTGTGTTCTCCGTTTACAATATTGTGCAGCCCGAACCAAACTCATTAGTTGGCTCTGTATTCATTTTGGACCCATGCTTCAAAGAAATTAAGTTAGGGGGATCCAGTGACCCAACCGCACGTGAGGCTTTATGGCACAGTGGCCAGTAGCTCAGCCACCGAGCCTGGGTTAGAACCACGGCTTTCCCAATTACTGGCTCTGTGACCTTGGGCAAGTAACATCTCTGTGCACAGCTTAAAGGAGTTTATTCATGTGAAGTGCTTAGCACATTGATCAGTACATACTAGGCATGACCTCAGTGTTAATGGTAATGATTTAGAAGTCACATCTCAGAAACCAGGATTGACGGTATTTGTGCATTCTGGGGTTGGAGTTTGGATCTGGGGCACATGCAGACACAGAATCTGTTGTGGCTTTGGCTACATGATAGGACCTCTCTGAGCCTTAGTCACTGCCAGTTAAATGGAGTCAGTTAACTGTTCATAAGGGTTTCAAGCTCACAGGGTTGTTGTCAATGACGGGACATTATAAAGTGTGTGGCACTTAGTAAATGATTAAGAAACTTGGTTATAATGATTGTTGGGGGTAAGTAGAGTTTTGTGTGGGCAAAACAATGCATGATACCAAATGGGAGGAGGACAAAGTTTGGTGAGTGCACTGATCTCTGAATGAAGGTGGGTTGTATTTGTGAATAGCAGGAGTGGCACCTTAGCTCGTTTGTGTGTGTGTGTGTGTGTGTGTGTGTGTGTGATGTGTATGCCACGGTGTAGGGACGGTGTAGGGGCAGAGCGTGGAACTCAAAGGCTCTCTCTGGCGTTCCTGGAGGCTTTTGCGTTTTTGGGTCCTTGTCACTAGGAGGACCCTTGCCCTGTGTGTGACCTGGGCGCCCCCACACGGCGCCGTGGCCCCGCGGAGAATTCGGAGAGTTCGGCACAGCCTGGCACAGCGAACGCGTGCGCATGTTTGTAGAGTGAGCCAGTGGAGATGCGGCTGACCTTCCAGAGCCGCCCCGAGGGAGGCGGGAGGGGGTGGCGTGGACGCCCGCTTTAGGCGGCCGATGAGAGAGGGGCCCAAATTCTTCTAGGTGCCACGGCACCCTTCTCTGTGCCTCAGTTTCCCCATGTGCCCAGGGCCTGGGAGGCAGATGCGGGGTGGGGGTGCCGAGAGAAAGGTGCTTGCCGCCCCAGGCGACGCAAAGGAGCGGACGAGGAAAGGGGCGCCGGGTGGGGTGCGGGCTGGCGGGGGAAGGGCGGGCTCCGGCCGCCGCCGCCGCCGCCGCCGCCGCCGCCGCCGTCGCCGCCGCCGTCGCCGCCTTCCCCCGGCCCGGGCTCCCGCGGTCCCGAGGCTCCTTCCGCCACCGGCGCCGGCCCCCGCCCGCTCCCCGCCTCGCCCCCGGCCCCGCCTCCGACTCCGCCCCGCCCCCGCCGGTCCCCTCCTCGCCCGGCCGCCGGCGCGGCCCCCTCCCCCGCCATGAAGAAGCTGTGGGTGAAGAAGCGTTTCCAGGTGAGGGCTCCGGGGGCGGGCGGCGCCGGGAGGGGGCAGGAAGGGCTGGGCGCCCCGGAGGGAGGGCGGGTCGCCGCGGCCGGGCCCGGGCGGGGGGCGCCGGAGCCGCGCCCGCCCCACCCCGGGCTGGGCGCGCTCCGGGGGGCTCCCCGGCCTGCGTCAGGCCCCTCCCCGAACCCCAAGGGCGGACCCTCCAGGCGTCCGCGATCCCCGAGACCACCCGGGAGGGCCCAGCGGCAGCCCTCGGCATGGAGCGCCCACGGGCTTCCTCGCCATCTCGTCTGCTCGAGCCTCTGCCCAAGCCCGGGCCCTCGCCCGGCTCGCCCCAGCCCCCCACCCTGGAGCCTTCCATCTTCCGGAGCTCCTGAAAGCTACGCGCAGGGATCTGCGCTGAGCTCAATGCCTTTCCCAAGCCCTGCCCTGTCCTCCGCGGACCTGGGCCTCCTTCCAGCCTTCGTGAGGCTCTGGCCCTTTGGGGGACCTTGCCCTCTGCCCTCTCATCACCCTCCCTGCCCGCTTGACACCTATCCCAGGTATCTGTCCTTCCGCCAGCAGGAATCTGTGTTCTCCGTCCTCCATCTCCCAGTCATCCAAGCATCCCCCCCTTCACATTGGTCAGCCTCTATCCTCGGGGTGTCACTCAGGTCCCCGATCCTCTGTCCATTACGTTTGACCCTTAGTCCTGTCTCCTTTCTCCCCTGCTCCTCCCTGGAGCCAGGCTGGAGCTCTAGCTGGGAGGGCTGACAGGCAAGGAAGAGCCGAGACATTCCCTAAAGGGGAAGCTAGCCACCCTGGGTCTCTGTCCACTCCCCCTACCCCCGCTGGCCCTTGGAAGGAGTTTGTTTGATCTAGAGGTTTGGACCAGAGGTATAGGAGCGAGCCTTCCCCTCAACAACTCGTTCTGGCTTTTCTTTTTCAGAAAACCGGCCACTCCCGCCGGGCCTTTGGCAGACTCACCCATGGTGCGTGGACTGTGGGCTCTCTGCTCTAGCCCATGAGCACGCCTACTCCTGGTCTATGTCCCTCCATGAGGCACCCAGGCCTTGAAGACAGCCCATGAGATGGGGAAACCCCACATACTCACAATCAGCCACCCACCCACCCACCCAAGAAAGCCCCTTGTATCATGCAGCTGAGAGAGGACCTAGCAGTGGGGGTGGCAGGCCCACTGGCACATCCCATCACGGGCCCGGGCCTACTGTTCTCCATCTGTGGGGCCAAGTGGGAGCGAGTTTGGTGCCATGCTCTGGCAGCCAGTCCGTGGCTCTTGCTTGTCATGGCACTTGGGGAGAAACTGAGGCACCGAACCTGCCGGAATCTGGAAAAATTAAAAAATGTGCCCAGGGAACCTTGCTCTTAGCTTGACCACTGGGCATGTTTGAGGGCCATTCAGCAGTAGAAAAGAGGGACTGGGAGGAGGGTGCCTGTGACATCATGATGCACAACAGATGAGTAGGTTTGAGGTCAAAGCGCAGTGCAAATATTGTAATAGAGGGTGGGCCTGACCCCTAATGGGGGGCCTGGGTCTGTGGCTGGGCCAAGCCCAAGCAGGAGTGTGTGTGTGTGTGTGTGTGTGTGTGTACATGTCTGTGGCCAGTGAAAGTGCCAAGGTACAGAATCACTGGGTGGTTGGAATAACCCACCAAAGTATGTGGGCTCCCTGGTGGAGCCTGCAGGCAGTTCACAGGGAATGAGAGATGCTTTGCCCATCCCAGGTGTCTCCCCCCGCATCCTCCCCACCTTAATCGCATCCCCCCAGGACGTCTCTGGGCACTGGGTAGCCTCATGGCCCCTCTGTCCTGCCTGCCCACCATCCCTACCCCACAAACGCTCTGATAACAGTCTGTCCATGTCTCTCTCCTGCTGCTCCTATGGAAGCGAAGTTTTCCGCTCCTGCAGAAAGCAAAGTTACGGTAGGAAACTGGCTCCTGCCCTAGCCCTCCATCCCCCACCTCCCTGCCCGACCCCGGCCTCTCCTCACCCTGCCTCAGCTGCACCCGGATGTGTTCCGGCTGGTTTGGGGTGGAGGACAGGCTGGTCCTGCGGTTGGTCAAGTGCCCTGACAGTATGACTCCGAGGTGACTCTTTGTTCCTGGGGTACTGGAACCCAGATTGTAGAGCTTTAGAACCTAGGACCTTGCTTTCATGGAGGGGGGGTTCTGCATGGAATTTAAGCGCGCTCATCCACAGGGGAGGAGGGGGAGGGGCTGTAGCCCTGCAGTTCCTCAAGTGGCCAGGAGGGGGTACTGTGGGTAGCTTTGAGGGCACTACCAAGGAGGCGGGGCGAGGAACCAGGGGCCCAGAGATGGAGCTGGGGGGACTGGCACGGGAGGGGTTACCCTGAGCCGCCCAAGATGGGCAGCAGGATGCGGGGAGCAAAAGGAAGGGAGGAGATAGGTGCTGGAAACCCTCCCGGTGGCAATACGGAGCCGGCTGTGGGGGAGGCAGGAGGTGACAGAGGGAAGAGTTGGAGGCAGAGGGAGCAGGGCCCTGCCCACACAGACCCCTTCTCCTCCAGACTCGGAGACGGGCGAGGATGACATCAGCGATGTGCAGGGGACCCAGCGCTTGGAGCTTCAGGATGACGGGGCCTTCAGCACCCCCACGGGTGAGCTCTCCGGGGCGCTCGCGCAGCCAGCAGGCAGCCTTCCCACGAGAGGCGCCTTGCTTCACCGTGCTCCTTTCTCTAGGGGGCTCCGACACCCTGGTGGGCACCTCCCTGGACACACCCCCGACCTCCGTGACAGGCACCTCAGAGGAGCAAGTGAGCTGGTGGGGCAGCGGGCAGACCGTCGTGGAGCAGGAGGCGGGCAGCAGGGGTGGCACCCGCCACCTCCCGGGCAGCCCAAGGCAAGCACAGGCAACCGGGGCCGGGCCACGGCACCTGGGGGTGGAGCCGCTGGTACGGGCGTCTCGAGCTAATCTGGTGGGCGCAAGCTGGGGGTCAGAGGATAGCCTTTCGGTGGCCAGTGACCTGTATGGCAGCGCCTTCAGCCTGTACAGAGGACGGGCGCTCTCGATCCACGTGTAAGTAATGGCCTCACCTGGGCCCGCACTGTCCCACCTCACCATGTTGTCCTGCACTGCCCCTCGCTGCTCGTCAGCCTCCACCCCCGTGTCCCCTGCACCATCCATTCCTCTGTGCACTTCTTCACCCCCCCTCCCCCCACCGCTTCTACTCCTGGCCCCAGCTACCCACTCTGTCTTCCCACGCGGCTCCATCCTCCTCCTGTGCCGTCACCACCCACATCCTTGTGCTCCCACCTCTCCTGGCTCATTGTGCCATCTCCATGGTCTCGTGGAGCCCTCTCCCCTTTCCTTGTCTCCTCCAAGATCTCCAGTCTCCCAGGGGCCCTCTCCCTCCTCGCCCATTCAGGCTCCAGTTGTCCCCAGGATCCCCCCCCTTGGGGGCCCCCCCTCCCTGCCTGCTGTCTCAGCAGCTGCTGCCTTTTCATCTCTCTGCACATTCCTGTTCCCATGTGGGCCTTTTTCTGGGAGGAACGGAACCTTTCCGCGCAGCAGCTCCCAGGAGAGCAGGCGGGAGCAAGACCACAACCGGGAGACAGAAGAGAGAGAGGTGGCCTGGGCGGGGGCGGGGGGTGGTGGTGGTAGAAGGGGACAGGGGCCTGGGAAAGTGGGGGGAGGTGTGGGGGAGGCATGGGGCGGGGGCAGGGAGGGGTGGAGGCAGAGCGCTTGGGGTGATGGAGGTGGAGGCATGTGAGGATCTTGCGGGAGCCGCCCACCCGAGGGTGGGCTTGAAGGTTGTCCTGGTAGGGAGGTGGTGAGGAGTGGAGGTGTTGGAGTGAAGCATTGGAGCCATTTCTGGAGATTTGGGGCCGGCAGATACGGCAAGGAAGGAGTGCTCTAGTGGAAGAGGGGAGTGGCTGCTGAGAGAGGTATTGGGGGGCATTTGGGGACCTGAGGGGGCCTGATTTGTGACGGGCATGGTGTGTGGGGGAAGTGCCATCACGGAGGAGAAAGAAGGGGCCTGGTGCGGGGAGGCCTTTTTGAGGGTGGCTGAGGTGGCTAGAGGTAGGCAGGGGAGAGGCCTGGGGCAGGCCCGGCAGGCACCTCTGCTTTATCTGGTTGGCGTCAGCCGGGCACTGCTGTGCCCTGGACTTGCCTTTTCCTTCTCTGCCTTTCTTTGCCAGGCCCCAGCCTGAGCCTGGAGTTGCTATGGCAACTCCCGAGGAACCCATTTCCTTAGTGCTGTCTGTGGTACAGAGGCTGGCCTGGAGCTCGGAACTGCCAGCAAGAGGCCTGCTGCGCTGTCCCCAGTTTCTCTGCATGCCTCGCCCAGCTCCCACAGGCCATTCCTCGGGGACTCTGATGTCCCTCCCCTAGAGGAGACGCTGTCTCCCGGCAGGTGGCTGGCTGAGATTGCAACTTCCCTGGTCCTCAAGCCCCAGTCAGAGGTGAGGCCATTCCAGTGTAGGCGGTGACCCGGGTAGTCTAAAACATCCTGACACCTCAGGCGCCCCTAGAACTTCTGCTCGTGGTCAGTACCCTACTATTTCTCCTTCCTGCTGTTCTCCCAGAATCCCAGAAATTTTGGAGGGAACGGGGACCCAGGAGTCAGATTACCTGGGTTTTTATTTTTTTGGCCACGCCTGAGGCACGCGGAAGTTCCCAGGTCGAACCCGCGCCACAGCAGCAACCCGAGACGCTGCAGTGACAGCACCAGATCCTTAACCCGCTGCGCCACAGAACTCCCTACTGGGATTTTTCATGCTAGCACCAACAATTTCCTAGCTGTGTCACCTTGGAAAGGCACTTCATCTCCTAAGCCTCAGTCTCTTCACCTGTAAATGGAGATAGTAACAGTCCTAGCTTGAGGACTGTTGTGAGGATTAAATGACTCAATGCATTGTAATCATTTAGTACAGGTCTGCCACACAGTAAGTACTCAATGAGCTATTTCATAAATTTTTATTAAGCTCTAATGTGTCAAGTACGAAGCTAATATCTCAGATTCCTTTTCTTGGGAATCTCTATGACTGATGTGCCCCCAAGAGTTTAGATGGGGGAAACTGAGGCCCAGCTCTGAGGCATCAAAGGTCTGGAGGTGAGAGAGGCCATCTGGGCTGACCAGCTCCTTCCGCCAGCTCTTCTCCCGCAGTCACTCTTCACAGCCACGTAGTAGTGGTTTCGAAGCTGAGTTAGTTCTGAGCGTCGTACCCCTTGGGGGAGCTTGTGTGTTTCTCAGGGTGGCTTCTAAGAACTCAAGGCCCCTTTCCCAGGGGCCAAAGTCAGAGGCCTTTACCGGGGGCAGACTGATCAAAGGGAACAGGAGCCCGGGTATCCTTGTCTCCCACCCAGGGGACCCCAGCTGCCACTTGCTGTTGGTACTGGTGAGGGGCTCAGGTCTGAGGAGGTGCTAGACAGCCCCAGGGAGAAGGGCACCGCTTCTGGAAGACTTGTGTCTGTTCTTCCGGAGGCCACAGTGAAAAGGGCACGTCCTGCTTTGGATGGGCAGGGCTATGGGGGCCAGCTGGGGACAGGAATGAGTGGGAGGCAGCATTCCTGAGAGGGCCCCTCCCCATCCAACCTTCCTGCCTCCCTTCACCACTTCATCCATCGGGTCCCAAGTCTCATTCTTTTCTCTCCCACCCCTCAGTTCTGTTTCTGCTGTTTCCCAGCTTCCAGGGCTGGGGGGAGGGGGCTGGCCGGAGCCCCTGGGGCTGAGTCTGAACCTGGACCCAGTCACCAGTCCAAGCATCGGGGCCAGAGCCGCCGGCCTCTCCCCAGCACCTGCTCTGGCTGTGCCTTCCTGGTGGCAGGGAGGGTCTGGCCCATGTCACCCCCCCCAAGCCTTCCCAGCATGCTCACCGCCCGATCCCCGCAGCAAGCAGAAGGTCTTGGAGGGGAGGCCGCCTGAATTTTTTGCCCTTCTTCGTCTTGGTCCCTCAGCAGCGTCCCTCAGAGCGGATTACACAGGGAGGAGCCTGACCTGCAGCCTCAGCCGGCCAGCGAAGCCCCCCGTCGCCCGGCCCTGCCGCCTCCCTCCAAATCCGCGCTGCTGCCCCCACCGTCCCCTCGGGTGGGGAAGCGGCCCCCGTCGGGACCCAGCGCCCAGCCCTCGGCCGCTCCCACGCCGCCCCACCGGCGCACTCGGGAACTGGTGCCGCCCGAGGACGCCGTCGCCGAAGAGAAGCGAGGGAAAAAGTCCAAGTCGTCGGGGCCCTCGCTAGCGGGCACGGCGGAGTCCCGGCCCCAGACACCCCTGAGCGAGGCCTCGGGCCGCCAGTCGGCGCTGGGCCGCTCTCCGAGGCTGGTGCGTGCCGGCTCCCGCATCCTGGACAAGCTGCAGTTCTTCGAGGAGCGCCGGCGCAGCCTGGAGCGCAGCGACTCGCCGCCGGCGCCCCTGCGGCCCTGGGTGCCCCTGCGCAAGGCCCGCTCGCTGGAGCAGCCCAAGTCCGAGGGCGGCGGACCGTGGGGCACGCCCGGGGCCTCGCAGGAGGAGCTGCGGGCGCCGGCGGGCAGCGTGGCCGAGCGCCGCCGCCTGTTCCAGCAGAAGGCGGCCTCGCTGGACGAGCGCACGCGGCAGCGCAGCCCGGCCTCCGACCTCGAGCTGCGCTTCGCCCAGGAGCTGGGCCGCATCCGGCGCTCCACATCGCGGGAGGAGCTGGTGCGCTCGCACGAGTCCCTGCGCGCCACTTTGCAGCGCGCCCCGTCCCCTCGAGAGCCCGGCGAGCCCCCGCTCTTCTCCCAGCCCTCCACGCCCAAGACCCCGCGGGCCCTGAGCCCCGCCGCCGCCCAGCCGCCCCCTCCGAGCGCCGCGGGGAAGCCCGGGGATGAACCAGGGAGGCCCCGGAGCCGCGGGCCAGCGGGCAGGACGGAGCCGGGCGAAGGCCCGCAGCAGGAGGTTAGGCGCCGGGACCAGTTCCCGCTGACTCGGAGCAGAGCCATCCAGGAGTGCCGGAGCCCGGTGCCGGCCCCCACCGCCGATCCCCCCGAGACCAGGACGAAAGTCCCCCCGGGTCGGAAGCGGGAGCCCCCGCCGCAGGCCGTGCGCTTCCTGCCCTGGGCCACGCCGGGCCAGGAGGGCGCTGCTGTGCCCCAGACCTTGGAGAAGAACAGGGCGGGGCCTGAGGCCGAGAAGAGGCTGCGCAGAGGCCCCGAGGAGGACGGTCCTTGGGGGGCCTGGGACCGCCGAGGGGCCCGCAGCCTGGGCAGGGGTCGCCGGACCCGGCCCACTTCGCCTGAGCTCGGTAAGGCCTCGGGGAGGGTAGAAAGGCGCTGAGACCCCGGTGGGAGGGCGCTCGGGAAGAGAGGGTGCGATTTCCCAGGGACGGCAGGGACCCAGGTTCCTGCTTGAGTGAAGGATTGTGAAAAGTCCTTGTGTAGAATCTGCCCGCTGGTGAGGCAGAGCGTGAACGTGTTTTGATGGAGACTGGGTGGCACTGGGGTTTGAGCAGAGACCCAGCGCCTAGTGCCTGTCATAGGCCTGCTGGGTTCGGTGGCCTGCTGGGCAGTTGGGCCAAGAACATAATGTTGCAGGGAGCTGCTGGTGGAAACTTAAGGAGCCCCTGCACACCTCACCTCTCTGTGGGGGAAGGGACGGAAGTCTGGCTCAATAAATGACTGGTTAGGGAATTCCCTTGTGGCTCAGAGGGTTAAGGATCCAGCAGTGTCACTGCTGTGGCTTGGGTTGCTGCTGTGGCACAGGTTCGATCCCTGGCCCTGGAACTTCTGCATGCCTCAGGCGTGGCCAAAAAAATCATCATCATTATCATCATAATCAAAACAATGATTGGTCAGGTTTCTGTTACTGGTGAGCTTTGGATCAGCCAGCTCTCAACTCTGACTTCCCCGTCCTGGCACCATCCCCTGACCCATCATGGCTTCTAAGATCTGACCCAGCCTCCCTTTGGCCTCCTCTCCCATCCTCGAGTTCCACCTGCATGGCTGAGCTGACTCTAGTCACATGGCAGCCTGTGTGTTGTCCTTCAGCCTTCCCGTGGGTGGTGGCCAGTAGCCAGAATGCCCCTGCCCCTGACTCTGCTCAACTGAACATCAACTTGGGGCTCACTCCTCAACTCGCTCCCACCCTGCTGCTTCCCCAGGCCAGACACCTCTATCCACTGTTCCCAGGACGCCCTGTTGGTGTCTCTTTGATTGCAGTTACTACCTTGTATTTTTTTCATCACGTTGTTTTTCCTTTAGTATTACTGCCTCAAAATCTTTAGAGGTGATTAGACACCTATTCATCGTTCTATTAGCCGCATTTTTGCGTATCCACTGCCATGTCCCAGGTATTGTGTTAACTGGGCATTTAAGGATGTTACTTTATTTTAATACGTATGCCGGCTCTGCAAGATGTTGGGTGTCATTTATCAGCTCCGTCTTACAGATAAAACTGAGATGCAGAGATTATCTAATTTGCCCAAGGTTGCGTAGCTAGAGAACGGCGTAATTGGGATCCTCACTGCTCATTTGGGTGCATACGCTGTGCTTTATCTAACTTATAGAATGTCAGAGTTGGAAAATATCCAGAGAGAGCCACGCCAGGGGGAGGGTGTATGGTCTCTTTGTGTATACACGTATTCTGTAAGTAGGGACTGCACCTTCCTGTTATCCCTGGTGCCCGTACAGAATACTGGGAAGTGCAGCATTACTCTTTGGTGAATGGAAACAAAGCTCATCTTCATGAGGTCTCTCAGATGGCAACCAGAAGCACCTGCGGCCTCCTCATTTGAACCCAGTGGCATCACTAATTTGACAGCTCTCCACGTGTTGCTTTCACGTAGTGACACTCTCATAGCTTCAGTCTTGGGCTGCTCTTGGTCTGTCCTCTGTCTGCGAGCTCGTAAAGTCTTGCGCCTTTCGGAGCACCTTGAACAGGCCCGATCTACCATCGTTGGTGGCTGATCTGTGTAAAGACACACACAGCACAGTCCCTGTCTTCGTCCAGAAACGAAAACTTCTATAGATTCCCCGCTGCCCTGTCCTGTTTGAGAACCCTTTTCTGTCTTCCTTCATTTTCTGTCTTAGGACATTCAGGAGAGAGACCCTTGGCCCTCTAACCACTGCTTTCTAGAAGCCTCCCTCTTTCTCCCTGAGTCATCCTCGCACGAGCCATGCCCCCTTACCGTGTCACCCATGTCTCTGGCAGAGTCTTCGGATGACTCCTACGTGTCCGCTGGAGAAGAGCCCCTGGAGGCCCCCGCGTTTGAGATCCCCCTACAGAATGTAGCGGTGGCCCCGGGGGCAGATGTGCTGCTCAAATGTATCGTCACCGCCAACCCCCCGCCCCAAGGTGAGCGCCACCAAGATTGAGACAGGGAGGGGGAGGTTCCTGAGGGGGAGGGGAGGGGGAGGGGAGGGTCTGGGGGAGGAGGGGAGATCATATGCTGGGGGGTGCTGGTGGGACTCCCACATGTGTGTTAGGGGAGCTTTCCCAGAATCCCCTGAGAGAGGAGAGGGCAGGCTGGGCTTAGGTGACTGAAGGGCTGTCCTCAGGATTCCTTAGGGTGGGGAGGGGAGCACTGGGGTGGGGGGGCTCGGTGTCAGGGCAGGGGGAGATTTGCCCCAGGGCCGACCCGGTCACCCCGCTGCCTCCCCACAGTGTCCTGGCAGAAGGATGGGTCCCCGCTGCGCAGTGACGGCCGCCTTCTCATCCGGGCCGAAGGCGAGCGGCACACCCTGCTGCTGCGGGAGGCCCGGGCAGCCGATGCGGGGAGCTACACGGCCACCGCCACCAACGAGCTGGGCCAGGCCAGCTGCGCTGCTGCGCTGGCCGTGAGACCTGGTAGGGAGCCTGCGGGCCCCGGGGAGCCGGGTGGGGTGAGTAGTGACCCTTCCTGCTCCCACCCGGGGAGCTCCAGCCCTCAGCCAGTGTGCACTCTGTTCTTCTGCGCCTGCTGCCCTGGTGGAAGCGTTTTAAATGGCCCTGGCCTCGGGGCAGGGGCCAAATTCCCATGCGCATGCCAGGCTGGCCAGTTTGTGAAGTCACTGAGATTTGCCTTCAGACAACCTCTAAATGCCATCCTCGCATGGCGTTTTCCTCAACAGGGTAAATTATCCTTGAGTCTTGGAGAAAAAGAATACCCCAGCTCAAAGGGCTTAGAAGCCATCAGGAGTCTTCTGAGGTCACTTCCTGTCTAGAACAGCCAGCCTCCCCCCACCCCAAGTAAAAGGAGATGCTTTTAAGTGCCACAGCCCTCTGACTCCCTCCATTCTTCTGTCGAACCCGGAGCCCTAAAGAAGGTGTAGCTAGGAGGACCTCTGCAGAGACGGCGTGGCTGATGCCCAGCTCGCCTTGTTTTCTGTTTTTATGAAAGTCATCTCTGAGTGTCTCACTACTTCCTTTGGGTTCAAGCCCAGTTTCTTTCAGGTTCAGGGCTGGGCTGGGCCGGTGTCAGTGTGCATGGCCAGTTCAAGTCCTTCAGGTTGCTGGGCCTGACAAGGTGCTGGTCCTGGGCAGTCGGGGGGAGCGGGGAGGAGGTGAGGCTGGGTAAAGGGTGTTCCAGAAGGAAAAAAAAAAAAGTCACAGGTTCAGCCCTGGAAGATATCACTGTTGGATAATGAACTAGCTCAGTGGACCTGGGTTGGAGGACAGTACAGGGCAAATAAACCCAGTGCCTAGAACAGCCAAGCGGTCAGTCAGTGGGATGCTGGGCTGAGATGTCGGAACCCAGAGGAATGTGGGAATGAGACTGGCAGGGGAGGGGCTGGGCATGCCTGGAGGGGGAACAGCACGCACTGTTCTGTACCTTTGTTTCGGCTCAGTGCTGCTGAAGACGCGATTACACAGCCCGTTTTGCTGTGGTCCCAGGGGCCTTAGTGCCTTCACAGTCAGGGATTTGGTGGTGATATCTGACCCGAGGCCCAGGCCTGCATCAGATCCTTTGGGCTGCAGGTGTCTGGCTTTGTAGAACTGTGGGTCTTCACCTTCCTTAGCTTATGTAGCCCTCCCAGGAGCCCATGGGTTGAGCTTTCTCCTTCTCGCGCCTCCCAGCACGCTGAATCATATCGTCCCTCCGCTGCATGCTTCCGGCCTTCCATCACCTCTGGGATCTGGCTTCTGACTCAGCTCCCAGCTGCCCTTAGGAGGCCCAGGCCTAGCTCTAGGACTCTGGTCAATACCTGGCTTGGGTTGAGATTTGGCGAGAACTGTGTGCGTGTGGGGTGCCCCGATACTGGCTCGGGGCCATTTGGGAGCCTTTCAAGGTTGGGAAGGAGATTTGGGACGAGGCAGCTGTCAGCACTCGACTGGGAGTTCTATGTTCACCACGCTGAGCCTCTCTGCACTTGGGCTTCCTCATTTGTAAACCAGAGATAATGATACCATCCTCACGAAGGAAAGCAAATGTGTGAACGAGCTTTATGAACTGTAAAGCTGTAGACAAACATTAGTCGTTAGCGTTATTAAGGGGCAATGTGCACAGGTTTCCTCGAGGCTCCCCGGCAAGCTGCCTCTTCCTTTTCTGCCCTTTTTCTTCAGCCGTCTGCGTCTTGGGGGTTCCTTCCCTGCCCTTGCCAGGCCTGCAGCCCACAGCCCCTCCATCTTTCCCAGCCCCTGGGTCCTCAGCCCATCGCGGCATCTCTGTGCCTCCTCCACCCCAGGGAGCCAGAAAGCCTCATCACATTAGTCAGTGGCACCAGGCGTTGCAGCCAGAGAACAGCTCCCGTGAGTCAGGCTGGCTGGAGGGCCCCAGGGCTTGAGGGGCAGGCATGAGAGTCTAGACTCCGGCTGTGGCGGAGGAAGCAGATTTTCTTACCCTACAAGGCGCTGTTTGGTCCACAGCAGTTGGATGGAGGCCAGCGGACCCAGAGAGCAGCGGGAGTGGGCGGAACCAGTGGGTGGCATGGACATTTGGCAAGGCGGGGGGTCCCAGGCCTGGAGTCTGCAGGGAGTGGGGGGGGGGCACGGGAAGGGTGTCCGGCAGTGCGGCTGTGCGCGCAGCGGGGGCCCACTGAGGAAGGATGTGGCATCTTGCGGGAAGAGGCTCCGTGGAACCACCTCTTTTCTTGTTCCTCACAGCCCCCTGGTAACCTAGTGCCCTCTTGGGGTGCCCCCCCACCCCGGGGCCACAGGGCAAGCCTTTCAGTGTCCAAAGATGTCACTTCCAGGAACAGAAGTAACTAGAAAATGTAGTTCCCTGGGTGCTGGGAATCGGGGGACAGTCTGACCTCATTGTCTCCGGCAGCCCCACGCTAGCCCTGGTCCCCCCCCATCCCACCCCATCTCACTGAATAACTCTGCAGACCGTGGTCAGGCTCCCAAAGCGGGTGTGCGTTGGGGCAGGTGGTTGGGGCATGCGAGGGGTGTGCTTAAGCCTAAGCTAAGTGTTCTCAGGGCTGCCCGTGTCCATCTCACAGCATTTCTCGAGTTCCAGCGGGGTGCTGAGCATGGTGTCTCAGCAGTTTCTTGTGTTTGGAGAGTGCCACGTGCTTTTTTCCGAACCCTTTCACATTCCTTCTTCCCTTACTTGAGCTACGTCACGCCACGCCTTGTATACCCCTTGGGGAGGGACATCTCAGGTAGCAATGCTCCCATTTTACAGATAGGAAAATGAAAATGTGGAGAGTAAAGTGATAGCACAAGGCCAGCAACCTTTGCTGAGCGTCCATCACCTGCCTAAGGATGATGGAAACCACAGATTATTTAGGGTGATGGAAAAACTCACGCATGAAGCAGATTAATTTAGTGGGGGTGGCAGAATAAGGTAGCTTGACTGGTTCACATGTACTGCCTGCTCCGTGTGTCCCAGGCCCCGTGTCGATGGGATTATCACGATTAAGCCTGCCCTGGGAGGTAGTTTCCGTTATCACGCCCACATTACAGATGAGGAAACTGAGACTTGGAAAGCTTTAGCAAGTTTCTCTAGAGCATCGCTGACCAATAGAACTTTCTGTGATGATAGAAACGTTCTCAGGGTCACTATCTAGTAGGGTAGCCCCAGGCCACACGTGGCTGTTAAGCATATGAAATGCAACTCGTGTGATCAATGAGCTGACTTTTTCATTTTAGTTCATGCGCACCGCAGTCGTCTCAGGCAGCTAGTGGCTACCCTGTTGGGGTGCTCAGCTCTAGGAGCAGAGGCCCCCGGGATCATGATTTGAGTCCCGTCACTGGGTCTCCGAGCCTGCGCTCGCAAGCACTGTGCTGTGCGGGCCTCTTTCCCGCTACTCTGAAGGGGTTCCGGGTTAAGGTAGGATTGCGCTCAAGAGCTTCCGGGGCTGGGATGGGGCGGGGGGCAGAGACTGTCGCTGCCCACGGCGGTGGGTCAGCCTGGCAGGGGGAGGGGGGGTTCTCCTTTCTCTCTTGACGTGGTTGTGGTGCTGCTTTGTTGCCCTGCGTGCCTGGTGTGCTCGTACTCAGGTCGCCTCCCTTCTCAGGCTCCGCTCAGGAGGAAGGGGGACATGGCGGGGGGTGGGGGTCACGCACCGGACCTCCATCCTACTGCCTTCAACCCTCCCTTCAGGCACAGTCTCCTGTTATTTGAGACCAGAGTTCTAGCCCTTGCCAGCCGAGACCTTGGCCTCTGTACTTCCCCTTAGCTGGCCACTGTGTTCTCTTCTACAGAGCAAGGATCATGATAACTCCTCGGCTACTTTGACACCCTTGATAAGATTTGTGAGGCTCTGTGGGGCTGGTGATTTAACTGAGGACATTTGGGCCAGAGGCTGTGGCTTATCAAAGCTCATCCTCGTCCTACCAACACCATCATCAGAAAAGGGGTGGTTTATTGGAGGTCATGAATATTAAAAAAAAAAAAGGGGAAGGAAGAAAAAAATCACAGCATCAGCACTGGCTCCCCACCCCCCCTTGGCGCCGATCTTGGTGGGCTGCTGCAGAATTATAGATTTTCCCTTGGGAAGGCAGTGGCTGCCTACGGAGGGGATCTCGAAATGCCTCTCTGCCCTGTTGTCCATCCTTGACCAGGGTTTGGACGGCATCTGAGAAAGTAGTGTGGTCCCTTGAACCCGACTCAGCCCTCCCTCCCTGCTCCTGTCTACTAGAAGCAGGTCACCCCCAACTGGTGCTCCACCTCCAAGGCTGCCACCTCCAAGTGGGGGTCACCATGTAAGTCATCAGAAGAATGAGGACCTAATCTAGCGTGGGTGCCACTTTATGCAAATCTGGAGCAGCCCCAAGTAACACACACAGGGAATGAACCTCTTCCGTGTTCAGGCTGACCGTGTGACATTCTTTCCTCTTCCTCGTCCATTTTAAGCCAAAACAGAAACTTTCTCAGCATGATCCTTCTCCTTTTCCAAGGGCAGATAGAAATGGAAGCACCTGCAGAAATTCCCAGCTGCAGGGCAGCCTGTGCCCTCCATCCGTCATCTGAATAGCAGACGTTTAGAGAAATGGCCTCTAGGGGACCTCCTGGGACAGTGTGTGTGGAGAGTGGGCTGTGACCTCCTTCCTCAGAAACCTCACGGAGCTCCCCTGGGCCTTCCTAGTGAAGGCCGCGCTCCTGGTGCCGGCGTCGACCACCTGGACCTGTGGACGACCCAGGGTGGCCGGAGGTACCTGCTCCGACGCTGTCAGGTCTCACTTTTTTCTTCTTTCCCCAGTTCTGAGCCAGAAGGTTGAGCTACAGTTCTCTTCACATGCATTCCGCCTTGGAGCATTTGCTCGAGTGGTTTCTTCTGCCGGGAACGCTTCTTCCTGCTTAAACCAAACTCTTAATTCTAATACCACCCTTTCCTCTGCCGTTCCTTCTTCCCTGTGCCAAAAGCAGTGTTCCGCTCTCTGTAGTCGTGTGGCCCTTATCTGCCTCTCTCTTGCCACCCTCTTCCTGCTTGCTGTTACACTCGTGTGTGTATTTGGCTTGTCAGCCCAACCAGCCGGAAGGTTCCTGAGGACATCACCTTGCCTTTGTCCCTCTCAGGCCTCGCAGCCATACCCAGAGTCCCTCCCGGACAGCCGGGGGCTGAGTGGAACTGTAAGAACTGTGTGTGAGGTGGCAGTAGGGCAGAGACCTTCCAAGCCCCCGAACAACCTAGGTCACTTGCGGAGGCTGGGCGGACTTGCATCTGCAAAGGGTTGTGAAGCTCTGCCTGAGAGTGGAGGTTGGGACGCAGGGGAGACCACAGAGCAGTGGCCCTCGGCATGTGGTCCCCAGACCAGCATTGCCATCACCTTGGAAATGTGTTAGAGATGCGCGATATCAGCCCCAGCCAGACATGCAAAATCAGAATCTCTGGGGGTGAGGCCCAGTGAGCTGTGGTTTAAGGGGCCCTCCATGTGATTCTGGTTCCGGGTGAACTCTGAGAAGCACTGCCCCGAGTCAGGGACCTTGTGCCAGGTGGGTGGCCAGGTGGTGCAGTGGGAAGCACGTGGGCTGTGGAGCCAGACCTCCAAGGTTCAGAGCCCAGCCTTGAAGTTTTGGTGACCAAGTGAGATGGCACTTGGTGATAGCCTCTCTCACCACCAAACCTTTGCATGTGTAAGAACTGCCCTGGGGAGTTCCCATTGTGTCTCAGCAGTTAAGAATCCAGACGAGTATCCATGAGGATGCGTGTTCGATCCCTGGCCTCGCTCGGTAGGTTAAGGATCCAGCATTGCCACAAGTGGCATAGGCCGAAGATGTGGCTTCAACCTGGCATTACTGTGGCTGTGGCGCAGGCCGGCAGCTGCAGCTCCAGTTCGACCCCTAGCCTGGGAACCTCCATGTGCTGCAGGGTGGCCCCCCCAAAAAAGCAGTTTCCTAACCCGTGTTTCAAGAAATCTCTCTTTTTTTTTTTTTTTTTTTTTTGCTTTTTAAGGCCGCACCTGTGACATGTGGAGGTTCCCAGGCTAGGGGTCTAATCAGAGCTACAGCTGCCAGCCTACGCCACAGATGCAGCAACACAGGATCCGAGCTGCGTCTGTGACCTACACCACAGCTCACGGCAACGCCTAATCCTTAACCCACTGAGGGATTGAACCTGCAACCTCATGGTTCCTAGTTAGATTCGTTTCCACTGCGCCACGACAGGAACTTAAAGAAATCTAATTCTTCAGGTGCAAGTAAGGCCCAGATTTTTTTTTTTTTTTTGTATGGCCACCAGGGATTGAATCGAAGCCGCAGCTGTGACCTACACCTCTGCTGTGGTAATACCCAATCCTTTGACCCACTGCATCAGGCCAGGGATCAAACCTGCACCTCTGCAGGGATCAGAGCCGCTGCATTTAAGTTCTTAACCCACTGCACCGTGGTGGGAACTCTCAGATATTTATAGTTTAAACAGTCTCCCAAGCATCCCTGATGTGGGTGGTTCAAATACCACAGCTGGTTGGAGTTCCCTTCGTGGAGCAGTGGAAACGAATCTGACTAGGAACTGTGAGGTTGAGGGTTCAATCCCTGGCCTCACTCAGTGGGTTAAGGATCAGGCATGCTGTGAGCTGTGGTGTAGGTTGCAGACACGGCAATGCTGTTGCCATTGCTGTGGCTGTGGCATAGGCCGGTGGCTACAGCTCTGATTGGACTCCTAGCCTGGGAACCTGCAAATGCTGTGGGTGTGGCCCTAGAAAGACAAAAAGACAAAAAAAAAAAGGAAAAAGACCACAGCTGGTGACAGATCCTTGATCAGCCTCCTTGACCATGCAGTTCTGGGGGTACACAGGGGTGAGGGGCCACTGCCTTGTTTTGAAGAGGCCTAGTCCTGAGTGTTCTCCCTGGGCTGCTCTGACAGCCCCCCTCTCCCAGGAACTTGAGGAACCCCCAAATCCCTTGGTCACCGGGTGCCCCCAGGGTGTTGTTCCCCCAGCCACCACCAGGGGTCTCAGTCTTCCTGCAAACTCTGCCCTTCCAGCTTTAATCTCTGCAGTCCCTCACTGGGCCCTTGAGCTGCCTCAGCATTGTCCAGCCTGGAGGTGACCCCAGACGTCACCAGACGCCACTGAGGGGAGGGAGCACTTGCCTCCAGGGGCCATGCCGGTGATCTCAGCATCAGCTAGTGGCCAGGCCCAGAGCAGGTGCTCACCACGTGCCGTCCTGACTTCCCTCTCCACCCCCACCTCAAGACAGCCAGCCTGAATGGCGGGCCCACCTCCTTCACTGGCCACGCTGGGAACACAGGTCACTGCTTGGGAATGTGGCCCCTGAAGGGCGTGATAGGAGGTGGGAGAAGGCCATGTGACCTCTCCTCAACAGCTCCACTGCTCCGCTGCTGTCACCAGGCGCCTTCCCCACCCAGTCCGGATGGGTGCTGGTTGTGAGGGGTCACTGGGGGGAGCAGCCTCTGTCCTCCTGACTGTTGGGCCTGGTGGCGCCGACAGGGTGAGGGACCGTTGCCAACAGAGCCCGTAGGAGAGGGGGCTGGGTGCGGGTCCGGTCCCCCACATGGCTGCTAGGCCAGACCTGCCGTGGCGGGAAAAGGGAGGGGGGATTCTGGGCCCCTTGAATTGAAGCGACATCTCTTGGAAGGAGGCCGAAGGTCCTGGTCCTCAGCACCAGGGAAGACTGGGTGTGGCCTGACACCGTAGTATTTGAGGCTTGTTGACGGATTCCAGCGTCAGGGATCTTGGTGGTTTGTTCAGGGAAGGGGGCATCACAGGGGCCGTTTGCAGCCGTACCTCCGCTGCTGGACGTGCCGAAACAAATGGGCAGTGTGGGCATCTTGGCTGCTGCAGTGCGGTGCCATCCCCATCTTCCCCGGGGACCGAGGCCCCCCGCCCTTGGAGTCGAGGCGCCATTGAGGTGGCTTTGCATTTGTCAGGGTCCAGAAGCTGTAAGGAGAGAAAAGGCAGATCCCGCGGCTTGGGAATGAGCAGGGTGGCTAAATCCAGCCGCCGCGCTCTGCCCCTCCCCTCTCCTCCCCTTCACTCCAGGGCCCAGGCGACGGCTTGTGGTCTCAGCAGGCACCACCTCCCCAGCCAGCTGCCTGCCTGCCACCCAGCCGGTCCAGGCCTGGCCAGCCCCCGCCCCCTCCTTCCCCCTCCTCAGGCTCCGTCCCCTCCCCCAGGACCTCGTGCAGCGCCTCAGCAGGGTCAGCAGAGTAAGTGGGGCTGGGCAGGCTGGGCTCCCGCTCCCCGGGGAGCCGGGCGGGGTGGGCAGCGGGCAGGCGGCAGGAGGGCCCGGTGCCAGGACGGTGCCAGGACGGATTCTCCAGGACAAGTGCAGGCAGGGGTCCGCGTGCAGAGTCTCGGGGTGAGTTGGGGGGCAGCCCGGCCGGCCGGGGGGGACAGGGCCAAAGGGGCTTGGGGTGGGGGACCAGGAGGAGGGGCCAGGGGGCTGTGGCAGCTTCATGTCTGTATTTGGCAGTCGGATAGGAGCCAGCTCAGTGAGGCCGGGCCCCTGGCCAGTTGCAGGGGAGGGCCTCAGGGCCCTGGGGACACCCCTCCCCCAAAGCAACGCCAGTGCCCCCTCCTCTTCCCCAGGCTGAGCTGTCCTTCTCTGTGGATGACTCAAACTCTGCTTTTCCAGCCCCTGAGAGTTGGGGGTGGGGGGGTCTATGCTGTAGGACTGGGGCCAACAGGTGCCCCTGGAGTATCTGGGGCGGGAAGCTGAGAAGGTGGGGGGAGGGCTGGCTGGACAGTGCCGCCTCATTGGCCCTGGCACCGAGGTCAGGATGGGGCCTGTCTGAGGTGTGTGTTCCTCTGCGCCAGGCCCAGCTCGCCCAAGAAATGGGTGTCCTAGTTGCGCCACTCTGGGGTCCAGAGGCATGAAGTACCTTTATTGGGAGCCTGCCATTCTGTGCCAGGAATGTGGGTTTCCTGCTCCATTGGCATTCCAGGACTCCCACAAGGCCCAGGAGCGGCCCCTCTGCTGCTTGACTCCTTTGTCTCAGGCCAGTCCCTTAATTCCCCCACTGAGGAGAGTCTGTGGCAGAGACAGTTCAGGGGATCCGGGACAAGAACGCATGGGGAAGGTCACACGGCAAGTGAATGGGAGCCCTGGGAAATGGAGTAGGGCAGGGCTGGCCTGTGGGAGCTGCTTCAGCTCCTGGGCTCTGTGACATTGCAGACCTTATCAGGACCTTGACCCCAGGCTAATCGATCTTGCTCTCAGTCTCTCTGCCCCCCATCCTCCCCTGGCATCTCTCTCTGTACCACTGTCTCCTTTCTGTCTTTTCTCCAGGAGGGTCCACATCCCCTTTCAGCAGCCCCATCACCTCTGACGAGGAGTACCTGAGCCCCCCGGAGGAGTTCCCGGAGCCTGGGGAGACCTGGCCCCGAGCTGCCACCATGAAGCTCAGTCCTGGCCAGAATCGCCGTTCCTCCGACACTGGCTCCAAGGCACCCCCCACCTTCAAGGTCAGCCCCCTGAGGCCAGCCCTCAGCCCCCTGAGTGCCCCTTTCCCCGTGTTCTTGGGGCCATACCAGGTCTCCATCCGACTGTTGTAGAAGGGGCCTCGGTCCCACATCCCCAGCCCCCACCCCTAGCCGCTAGGAGCCAAAACTGGGCCCTGTCTCCCCTGACACTTTGGGGTCCCCCTTCAGGTCTCACTGATGGACCAGTCAGTAAGAGAAGGCCAAGATGTCACCATGAGCATCCGTGTGCAGGGCGAGCCCAAGCCAGTGGTCTCCTGGTGAGTAGCAGCCATGGCCACTACCTGCCAGCCTCCCCCTCTCCCCTGGCTTTGGGTGGAAGGCCGTGCAGCCTTTGCAGACCCCTCCACGATCGGCCTGGCCCAGAAGCCTCATCCCAGGCTCTGTGGTGCCTCTCCCCCGACGTGCCCCGCCCCCTGCCTGGTGTCCCGGCTCATTCAGGGCCTCCCCTCTGGGGACGGGTTTGGGTAACAGGAGGTCTCCTGTCTGCCTGGCATGAACGGCCGGCTCATCTCACTCCTGGAGAAGCCCGTCCCCGCTACCCCACCCCCAGTCCCCACCGCCACCCCCATCAGTGGACAGCAGGGTGAGTTTTGAGTCCTGCTCTGTGCCCAGCCCGATGCTCGGCTACACATAACAATTTGTTTCTGAACTGCCAGAGCCCAGAGTTAAACTTGGGCCTCGGCTGCAGCGCTTCACCCCAGATGCTTGAACTTCTGTTACTGGGTTTGCTTAGCTTTCTATTGGTTTGGGTTCTGGGTTTCCTTTTTTTTTTTTTTTTTGTCTTTTCCTTTTAGGGCCGCACCTGCGGCGTGTGGAGGTTCCCAGGCTAAGGGACTGATCAGAGCTATAGCCACCGGCCACTGCCACAGCCAAGCCACAGCAACATGGGATCCGACCCATGTCTGCGACATACACCACAGGTCACGGCAACGCCAGATCCTTGACACACTGAGCAAGGCCAGGGATCGAACCCTCAACCTCATGGTTCCTAGTGGGATTCGTTTCCGCTGCACCACAACGGGAACTCCCCGGTTTTCATTTTTAATTGATTATCTAGTCCTCAGTGTCACTTTTAAACACTGTATATGAATTCATATGCCTTTTGGGGGGTGGGAAAGTCATCTGTCCTTTCAAAGAAATAAAAACAAGACATGAAATCTGGGACTTATTGCGAACTGGATAGCTTGGTGCTGCTTTAAGTGTGGTTGGAGCCCGAGGTGGGAGAGACCCAGGGCAGAGGTGGTCTGAAAGTTCCTGGAGGGGTAGGATGGCAGAGACAAGGTGAAGACCTAGCCCTGTAACCCAGGGGAGCCCACGGTCAGCAGGTCGGGGCCTTGGCACTGAGTTCTTGCCCCTCTGACAGGCTGAGAAACCGCCAGCCCGTGCGCCCAGACCAGCGGCGCTTCGCCGAGGAGGCAGAGGGCGGGCTGTGCCAGCTTCGGATCCTGGCCGCAGAGCGGGGCGACGCCGGCTTCTACACTTGCAAAGCGGTCAATGAGTACGGCGCTCGGCAGTGCGAGGCGTGCCTGGAGGTCAGAGGTGAGTCCCCGACCCTCTCCACGAATTGCCCATCCTGGCCCCGCCTTGTCCCTGCCCGGTGGCCAGCTTGCACACGAAGCTTAGTTATAGGATGCCAGAGCCAGAAGGGCCTTCGAGGGCCCCAAGTTGAGCTGCTCGTGCTTGAGTACACTGAGGCCCAGAGAGGGGAGGCGGTTTGCCCAAGGCCACACAGCAAATTGTTCAGTGCTCAGCTTCCTGCACAGCACTGCCTCCCCTCTACTCAGTCATGCCAGCCAGAGAGGGACCCCGTGTCCCGTTGCCGGCCGTCCTCTCCCCACACTCTTCTAAGCCTTCGTCACCTTGCCCGGTCCCTTGCACACACCCACTCCCCCTCTTCTCTCGCCTCCTCTGCTCATCCCGCTGCTGTGCAGAAAATATTGTGGTTGGGGTGGCAGCGGGGAGACTCTGACAGTTGGACCCGTCCGCAGGGGCCCTTGGAAGGACTTGGGGCATCTTGGGGACCCCAGGGCGGCCGGGGTGAGTGGACCTGGGAAATATGGAGAAGGCTGGGTTCCTAGAGCTGGCCCGTAAGGGCGGGCGGCCTTCCAGGCGCTGGGCCGGCAGGCTGAGGCCCGGCTGCCCTTGGGGGCTAACGGTTTTCCTCCTCACCTTCACCCGCCCTTTCCTGGCGGCGGTTCAGGGCCTCCACACTCAGCCACCACCCCTCCCTTCCTGGCAGAGGCCAGCTCCAAGGGTAACCCCAACACCTGCTGGAGCCTGGATCCTGAGAGTCACGGTCACCTCCCTGGGCCCCACCTGCCTCACTCACCGCCCCCTGTGGCTCCCGTTCCTGGAGTTGCCACCTCCTCCATCTCTGAATGCTTTCACTCCCCACCCTGGCCCCAGCCCCAGCTCCCTGGCCTGCTCCTTCCCCTCCAGGGTCTGGCCCTGCCTTGCTTCTCTGTGTTAACCCACGTCTCAGTGCTTCTCTCTCTTTGGGATTCTTCCCAACATCCCCCAGGCTTTGGGGTGTGCCTGACGCCAGGGTACGCCTCCCCCTTGGTTGCCCAGGGCCTCCGCCTACCCAGGAACCCCAGAGACCTGGGCCAACCCTGGGGCTGACCCTGGGGGAGCTGAAAGTAGCAGTGCCGCCCTGGCAGTTTTAGAGGGGCCCTAGCCAGGTCTGCGTGCGCGTGCGTGCCTGTGCGTGTGCGTGTGCGTGCGTGTGCGTGTGCGTGTGCTGCACTAACCTGCCGCTTGCTGACTGAGGTTTTTGTCTGTACACAGGCGAGTGAGCTCAGGGGGCCGCCTGCGCTCCCCCCCGCTACCCTCCGAGCCGCGCCCCTGTCTCAGGCACCTCTCGGACCTCGCTGTGTTTCACTGCCTCCTGCCCACAGACCCTGCCGGCCCGGACCCCGTCCCAGCCTCCCCCCCTCCCCCACGCAGCGTCCTGGGATAGCCCATGAGCCCCCATGGACCCTCCCCTCCCCCAGTGGACATATGGCTGGGCAGGCTGGGAGCCCCCACACGGACTGAGTGCCAGGAAGGGGCGGCCACGAGGGGTATCAAGACCCCCCCAGTGTCTCCCAGAAGGGGAGCACCCAGCGAGTGCATGTGCTACCGCTGCTACAGGCCCTGTCTGTCTCTCCGTTTGTCTGTCTGTGTGTCTGTGACAGTCAGGGAAGGATGCCTCCAGGCTGGTGTGGGATGAGCCTGAGGGCACAGGACAGGACATGGCATCAGAATGATGGAGGGGCCCAGAGGGGCAGGGAGCTGTGGGCAGGGAGCTCGCGGGGCACTGACCATCCCGGAAGAGGGGGGCTGGGCACTGACCATCCTGGAAGCGGGGGGCTGGGCACTGACCATTCCAGAAGCGGGGGGCTGGGCACTGACCATTCCAGAAGAGGGGGGACTGGGCACTGACCATTCCAGAATAGGGGACCTAGGCACTGACCATTCCAGAAGAGGAGGCCTGGGCACTTACCATTCCAGAAATGGGTTTCAAATGGCACAATGCTTTTTTTTTTTTCCACGAGACACCACAAGCCAGAGGCGCCTGAGCCCTGTGCTGACGAGGAGGCCTGGCTGAGGCCTGGCCCTGGGCAGGCGTAGGGCCCGTGTGGGCCCTTCCTCGTTCACTGTCATGGGTGCTCTGTCTGGGGGTGAGGGAGTCAGCCAGGCTTGGCACAGGAGTAGAGGCCTGCTGAAGTGGGCGTGGACATATTCAGAAATACCTGTTTCTTAGCTCAAATAAAGTCCAGTTTGTACCCAGCTGGTGTGCTGTGTTTTCTTTTTCCGCCGCCGTCTCTGACCCTGTGTGGCCCTCTCAGCTTTCAGGCCCTTGATTCCCTCCCACTTCTCCTGAGGTCGCCCTCTCTGGCCCGGGTGGGACTGCCATCCTGAAGCCAGGCCTGGGAGCTCCTTGACGTCCCCGGCCTGCTGCGCGGGCGGGCTTTCCGTCTCCAAAGGAACAAAACGCATCTCTCTCTCTGTGTCTGTCTGTCTCTCTGTGTGTGTGTGTGTGTGTCTCCCTTGCCCTGTGTTTCTCTGCTCCACGCGTGCCCCCCGTGGCCGCTTCCCCCCCAGCACACCCTGAAAGCCGATCCCTGGCCGTGCTGGCCCCCCTGCAGGACGTGGACGTGGGGGCCGGGGAGATGGCGCTGTTTGAGTGCCTGGTGGCGGGTCCTGCCGACGTGGAGGTAGACTGGCTGTGCCGAGGCCGCCTGCTGCAGCCCGCACTACTCAAATGCAAGATGCATTTCGATGGCCGGAAATGCAAGCTGCTGCTCACCTCTGTGCATGAGGACGACAGTGGCGTCTACACCTGCAAGCTCAGCACGGCCAAAGGTAACTGCCTACCTGGGCCCAAGGGCTACACTGGGCACCTGAGAGCTGGAGGGAGGGGAGTGGAGGTGAAGGAGCTGGGTGCAGAATAAGACACCCGGAAAATGGGGCTGCATCTCCAGGGAGAAGAGCAGTGGGATGGGAAATGGTGCAGTACACCTGCCTGGGTAAGTCAGCACTTGTCTTAGCCCCTGGGTCGGAGTCAGTGTTCACTCTCGTTCCCATTGGGAGCCAAGTGCTAAAGGGTACCAGCCATACCTGGCCTTGGACTTGGGTTCCAGTTCTTGCCCTGCCACATACCAGCCACCTAACTTTGGACAAGTCACTTCAACTCTCGAAGCTTTAGACTCTTCATCTGTGAAAAGAGATCATGATAAAACGTACTTCGTAGGGGGACTGATAGGATTAATGAGACAATGTTCGTCAAGAAGGAAGCACGGCACCTGCCGAAGGGTGGCACCTAATAAACGTCAGCCATTATTATTATTAATGACATGGCTGACCTGGTCCCTGTCCTCATTTGAAGAGCTGAGATAATGCCTCATCCGATTGTGGTGATGAGCGCCTAAGGTGACACTGGAGGGGCTTGGTAAGCAGGAAAGGAGGAGGTCAGTGGAAGGGGCTATTTCCCCCAGAAGATTCTGGGTCGGGTGGTAGAGTGGGTGAAGGGGCATGTGCTCTGGGTCCGGGGTGCAGGTGAGGCAGTGTGGGCACGACCCTGGAGCAGAGGAGAGTTCCAAGGGTAGGGGGACGGGGGGTGAGACTCTGTTTCTAGGCCCTTCTCTTAGAGCTGAGCTCAGAGTCATCCTGGGTGGGGAGGAGGGGAGAGCCAGGCCGGGCCCTGGACTCCCGTCGTGTCCCCAGCCACCGCGATCTTTAGATCTCACCCATGGCTTCACCCTGGTGCCCTGGGACCTCGCTGGGTTCTACCCAGGCTCCAGCCTCTGGCCCAGCCCCTTTTACAGTCCTGCCCAGGTCAGGGGCAGGACCCAGGGGTTGGGGTGCCTGGGTCTCCATAGCCTTCCTTCCCCATCAGATGAGCTGACCTGCAGCGCCCGGCTGACCGTGCGGCCCTCGCTGGCGCCCCTGTTCACGCGGCTGCTGGAGGACATGGAGGTGCTGGAGGGCCGCGCGGCCCGCTTCGACTGCAAGATCAGCGGCACCCCGCCCCCTTCTGTTACCTGGACTCATTTTGGTATGGCCCTCCACCCTGCGATTGTTGGGGGACCCCCAAGGGTCAGAGGGCAGGGCCCCGGGCTGAGGCCGCTCTGCACTCTCCCCCTCCCTCCGCAGGGCGCCCCGTGGAGGAGAGCGACAACCTGCGGCTCCGGCAGGAAGGAGGTCTACACTCGCTGCACATTGCCCACGTGGGCAGTGAGGACGAGGGGCTCTACGAGGTCAGCGCCACCAACGCCCACGGCCAGGCCCACTGCTCAGCCCAGCTCTACGTGGAGGAGCCTCGGACGGCCGCCACCGGCCCCAGGTACCACCTGGGACCCCCGATGCTGCCCGGCCTGGTGGGAGGTGCGGCTCTGGGCCTCTGTGGGCAGCTGTGTGGCTCTTCGCAGCTCCAAGCTGGAGAAGATGCCGTCCATCCCCGAGGAGCCCGAGCAGGGCGAGCTGGAGCGGCTGTCCATGCCCGACTTCCTGCGGCCGCTGCAGGACCTGGACGTGGGGCTGGCCAAGGAGGCCATGCTGGAGTGCCAGGTGACCGGCCTGCCCTACCCCACCATCAGCTGGTTCCACAATGGCCACCGCATCCAGAGCAGCGATGACCGGCGCATGACACAGTGTACGTGTGTGGGGATGGCCCCGAGGGCTGTCGCCTCCAGCTCCCTCTTTGCTTGCAGTGCCCGCCCCTCTCCCACCCTCAGGCCGTCCTTTTCTAGCTTGGTCAGGGATGGGGCCCGGAGGAGGAGAGCTGAGAGGCCCTGAGGTTGCTGCCTTCTTCCTCGAGTCTGCCCTTCATCCATCAGCTGGGTCCCCACTCTGGGCCTCGGTGACCCGTTAGCACTTACTGGACCGGGAGTGCAGCTGCTACTGACGGTGGGCAAGTCACAGAACCCCTGTGGGCCTCAGAGTCCTCATCTGTGGTGGGCTTGCCATGAGGATTGAATCAGTTAATACACAGAAAGCACTTAGAGCAGGGCCCGGCAAATAGCAAGTAAATCTTACTGCTATTGTGGTAGCCGCCACGATCGTCCTTATTGACCAAGTGATGATTCCTCCTGGAGAAATCCCAGTGAAAAGCCCCATGTGGGTGGTATCTGGCATCAAAAGGATGCTTGGGAATTCCCTCTGTGGCACAGTGGAAATGAATCTGACTAGGAACCATGAGGTTGAGGGTTTGATCCCTGGCCTCGCTCAGTGGGTTAAGGATCCGGTATTGCCGTGAGCTGTGGTGTAGGTTGCAGATGCAGCTCGGATCCCTTGTTGCTGTGGCTGTGGCGCAGGCCGGCAGCTGTAGCTCTGATTCGACCCCTAGCCTGGGAACCTCTATATGCCGCAGGTGTGGCCCAAAAAAAAAAAGAAGGATGCTTGGTCCAGGATTGTTAAATAGCAACTAAAGAAGCAAGAGCAGGGGAAATAGTGTAAGTATTTGGGACTGCGTCCTCGCAGCCTGAGCTATTTTCTCACAAAGTAGCTCAGATCCATCCTTGAGGGAATCTGAGTCTCATGTGAAAAGATCTTCGCACACCCCATCAGGCCCTGTCACCCGTGACCCGTGATGGGCTCCTCTCATGGCTGCAGCGTGACAAAACCGGCCTTTATTAAGCACTTCCTGAGGGTCAGGCCCTGGGTGCGGAGGGCCTGCGTGATGTTGTCACCCGTCTCGCCGCGGGTCTGTCAGGCAAGAACTGCTCTCCCTGTTTACAGATGAGGAAACTGAGGCTGACAGAGGGGCGGGCCTTGCCCAAAGGCAGACAGAAACTGTCTTTCTTCCTGACCAGGATGTCCCCTTGTCACCCGTGCCCCACTCTCCGTTTCCATCTCTGGGTGGCTGTGACCCTCCTCCAAGCCCCCTCTGTGGCTGTCTTTGCTCAGCCCACAGGCTTCCCATCACTCACTCTGCTCTGGGGCCCCGGGGTGGGGGTGGGGTGTCTGCCTCAAGATCTGAGCCGGCGCCTCGGCTTCTGTCTGTATCTGGGGTCACGGGCAACCTTGGGCCTTCTCGTCCTTTATAAGTGGTGTCAGCAGAGATAAACGAACGGTTGGCGGTTCCGTGCGGAGATAATTGCTGAGAAGGGAGGGGTGTTGGGGACAGCCGTGACGTCGAGGAAGGAGGACAGGGCAGTTCTCTTCCCCTTCACCTCCCGCTGGGGCAGCCTCTTTGCTCTCGTTCAGGGAGCACAGTGTAGGGAGAGAGCTTCGGAAACGGAGGGAACCAAGTTCAAGTTGTGGCTTCATCCTTTATTAGCGTCGTGACCTTGGGCAAGTCTGTTCATGTCTCGGACCGCACTGGTAACATGAGGATAGTTTTGCAGGGCTGCTGAAAGGATTATGGGCCAGAAAATGCATGTCAAGTACCTGGCGCCGGCAACTTAGTGTAGTTTACAGTGTAATGCATTTGGCACTTACGCGTGCAAGACATCAACTTCTGGGCCTGGCAGGACAAATCGGCTGTGTCTTTAAGGAGCTTCCAGGAGGGCATGGCACGTGCAAGAAAAGAGGAAGGACCATCCAAAGCCGCGTGGGCCGGTGCTGGAAGTCCTGGGGGGGGATTCAAGGGTGGAGGTACCGAGGGGACCGGAGCCGTGACATGGAGAGAAGGCTTCCCAAGACCCACTTGAACTGCGTCTTGAAGGAGAAGGGGGCTGTAGGTAAAAGAATATTTCAGGAGTTCCCATTATGGCTCAGTGGTTAACGAATCTGACTAGGAACCATGAGGTTGCGGGTTCGATCCCTGGCCTTGCTCAGTGGGTTAAGGATCCGGCGTTGCCGTGAGCTGTGGTGTAGGTCGCAGACGCGGCTCAGATCCCGCATTGCTGTGGCTGTGGCGAAGGCCGGCAGCTACAGCTCCTGTTAGACGCCTAGCCTGGGAACCTCCATATGCCGCAGGTACGGCCCTAGATAAGGCAAAAAGACCAAAAAGAAAAAAAAAAGGAATATTTCGGAAGGGAGGAATTTCGTGAGCAAAGACCTGGAGGTGAGACCAGAATATTCCAGAAGGGAGGAATTTTGTGAGCAAAGACCTGGAGGTGAAACTAGTATGGCTTGTTCAGGGAACTGATGGCAGGCCCGAGTCAGAACGTGGAGGAATAGCTGGGGACAGGCCGGAGTTTGGGCTGAGGGCTTCGGACGCCACCTGGTCAGCATGGGGTGCCTTAAGGTCTGCAGACGGGGAGATAATGTGATGCTGCTGGTGGGGCGCGGACCACTCATGAGTGGCGGCTCTCGTGGGCTCTGTGCTGGCGAGGGGACCAGCAGTGGCCGCAGGGATGGAGAAGAGGGGACTCAGGCACAAAGTCTTGTCGTGAACCCCCAAAGGTGCAGAGGTGAGGGGCCATCAGCAGGGTCGGAACCTACAGAGAGTGAACGGATGTGGGAGGAGGATGAGGAGTTCCTGTCGTGGCGCAGCAGTTAACGAATCCGACTAGGAACCATAAGGTTGCAAGTTCGATCCCTGGCCTCGCTCAGTGGGTTAAGGATCTGATGTTGCCTTGAGCTGTGGTGTAGGTCACAGATGCGGCTCGGACCCCTGTTGCTATGGCTGTGGCTCAGGCCGGCAGCTGTAGCTCTGATTCGACCCCTAGCCTGGGAACCTCCATATGCCGTGGGTGCGGCCCTAAAAAGCAAAAAAAAAAAAAAAAAAAAGATGAGAAGTAATTGAGCCTGAAGGTCTGGAGGGCAGGCGAGAGGGGCATGGGCCGCACATGTGGACCTGGTTGCCTGGACCTACCTGGACTTTGCTGCTCGATGGACACCTTTCCTCAAACCTGTTCACCCTTCCCTTCCGCCCTGGCTTTCCACGATGTGCACCTTTTTTTTTTTTTTGCATCTACCCCACCCTGTAGTGGGTGGGAGTGAAGGGCCAGGACCGGGTGGGGTGGGCCCATGGGCCCACCCTCCAAAGTAACTTCCTAGCTCAGGCCCAGTGTCACTGTCGTCCCATCCCCCCCCAGACAGGGATGTGCATCGCTTGGTGTTCCCCGCTGTGGGACCTCAGCACGCCGGCGTCTACAAGAGCGTCATCGCCAACAAGCTGGGCAAAGCTGCCTGCTATGCCCACCTCTACGTCACAGGTGAGGAAGGTGCCCTCCCTGTTGGCTGCAGTCCCCTGGCTGCCAGCCTCCCCAGAGGTCTGTGTGAGGGAGGGGCCTCCACGCTAGCGCTCTTCCCCTTTGTCCCGTGGGGAGCCCCCGGCCTTGCCTCTGGCCCAGGGGCTGTGACCCCAGCCCACTGCCCCAAGACCTGGTGGTCTTGCGGGGCCGTGGGGCCCTCAAGGACCTGGCAGATGTCTGACCCGTGGCTTTCAGATGTGGTTCCGGGCCCCCCAGATGGCGCCCCGCAGGTGGTGGCTGTGACCGGACGGATGGTCACGCTTGCGTGGAACCCCCCCAGGAGTCTGGACATGGCCATTGGTGGGTCTGGGCTGCATGGTGCTGTGGGTGGGGATGGGTCGTGGACAGGGCGGGCTCAGGCAGGGGCACCTAGGGGACCGGGAGGGGAGGGCAAGTCCCAGGGAGCATATGGGTAGGGGCGGGAGTGGAGGGAGCGGCTTTGTTGGTCCTCTCTCCACGGTGTACGAAACCCTGGCTGTGGGTCAGGAGAGGAGACGAAGGGGGACTTCCCGGAGGGAGTGGGTGCCACGGTCATAGCCCTGAGGAGCCCTTCTCCTTCCCCGTGCATGCCTCCTTCCTGCTCCCTGCCTCAGTCTCCCTACCCCCGGTAACAGCAAAGAGTTGGGACTAAACCAAGCTCCCTCCATGCCTGTAACTGGACCCCAGGCTGACACCTCGTTGGCTCTGAGCTTGGCCAGGCCTGCAGCTGGGCAGGAACAGGTGGGGGACAGACAGACGCAACAGGAGACAATGAGGCAGGTCCTCAGAGCAGACCGAAGATGAGTCCCTGGGTCCTGAGCCAGCTAACTAGGGCGGGGGGGCACCCCAGCAAGGCCCCCCGCTAGCAACCGCTTCCCCACCAGACCCAGACGCCCTGACCTACACCGTGCAGCACCAGGTGCTGGGCTCGGACCAGTGGACGGCGCTGGTCACGGGCCTGCGGGAGCCCAGGTGGGTGGCCACAGGGCTGCGTAAGGGGGCCCAGCACATCTTCCGGGTCCTCAGCGCCACCATCAAGAGCAGCAGCAAGCCGTCGCCTCCTTCTGAGCCTGTGCAGCTGCTGGAACGCGGTGAGCCTGGGGCTTCCCTGTGGGGTGGGGTGAGAGCTGCTGGGCCGAAGTCCTGGGTGTCTGTCCTGGCCTGGTGTGGACATGATAACCATGGAGGGAGCCGTGTGGCTGTGCTTGACCCCTTCCCATCGGAGTGCTTCCTTCTCACTCCTGGAAGCAGCTGGCACGAGGTCAAGGCTCTGGGTCAGACAAGCTGGCGGTCCCATCCTACCTGCGCTGCTCCTGGCTGAATTCCCTAGACAAGTTGCTAAACTTCTCTGAACCTTGGCTTTCCTGTCTGTAACAATGGAGCGCACCTGGGGAATGGGGGGTGGGGGTTCAAGGAGTAGTGGGTGCTAAGAATCTGCTCAGTGTAGAGCCAGCCCTCTCCCCCCAGGCCCACCCCTGGAGGAGGCGCCCGCCGTGCTGGACAAACCAGACGTCGTGTATGTGGTGGAGGGACAGCCTGCCAGTGTCACCGTCACCTTCAACCACGTGGAGGCCCAGGTCGTCTGGAGGAGGTGGGGCCCCGCCTTGCATGCCCTGTTCCTCACAGGAGGCAGCGTGGGCTCCACCTGGCCGGGCCAGCCTCCCTGGGGCTGGATCCTCAGTGACCGCTCTGTTGTGTGTCCCCTAGCTGCCGAGGGGCCCTCCTAGAGGCCCGGGCAGGTGTGTACGAGCTGAGCCAACCGGACGATGACCAGTACTGTCTTCGGATCTGCCGGGTGAGCCGGCGGGACGTGGGTGCCCTCACCTGCTCCGCCCGCAACCGCCACGGCACACAGGCCTGCTCGGTCACTCTGGAGCTGGCAGGTGGGTGACAACGGGCCTCCTTCCCTTTCCTCCCTCTGAGGCCCATAGCCCTCTCCTCCCACCCTCAGGCTGCCAGTCCTAGTTCACCTGCCAGTCCTAGTTTTCCCCTCTCAGGCCTGTCCATCAAATGGTCATAATAATAGCAGAACTAGTAACAGTAATGGTGATAGTGCTAATAAGATACTTATTGAGAACCTAGTATGCGCCAGGCTCAGTGTTAAGTACCTTACACGCGTCACCTCATTTAAAATTTGTATCAACCCTGTTGAGCTGAAGCCAGTTATTATCCCCATTTTACAGATGGGAAAACTGAGGCTCAAAGAGTATACTAAGTAACAAGCCCAAGGTCATACGATCTAATAAGTCAGGAGCTGGGATTCAAGCCCGGATGCCCTACTCCAAAGCCAGACAGCCCTCTTAGCTCCCGTGTTAAACACAACAGGAAACAGTATCTCAAAAATAACAAGTTGGCAGCAGAGCGGGCAAGTCAATTTTAAAACAAGAAGCCCAAGTGAGCGCATCATCTCACTGGACTCCCAGCTCTGGGGGTCCTGCCTGCCGCCCGTTCGCACGAGCCTGTTTGACAGAGCCTCGCAGTCTTTGCAGCGAGGACCGTTTTTATAATCTCCTTTCAAGATGTATTCTCAGACCATAGCATGCGTTAAGTAGTAATTGTCTTGTTTTCCGGTTTGTTAATTAACTCTAGACATATGTAACTGCCACTCAGAACTTCGGATCAGCATGAGCTAAACAGTGTTACCTGCTGAGTAGATAAGATTCCAACCAAATGCAAAGAAAGTGACATTTTAGTTAGCACAGACCATCTTGTCATGGGGTAAATGTATTTTTTCTGGTGCTTTAAAAAAATTGTTGGAGTTCGCTTGAAACTTTCTGATCCTTTGGCCTTCACAGACTGACCCCTGACCCAACCCCCTCCCCCACCCCCGGTTGTCTAGGAATCAGATTCCTAGAGGGCAGGCCAGGCAGCTTTAAAGTGGATGAGAGGAGTTCCCGTCGTGGCTCAGTGGTTAACGAATATGACTAGGAACCATGGGGTTGTGGGTTCGATCCCTGGCCTTGCTCAGTGGGTTAAGGACCCGGCGTTGCCGTGAGCTGTGGTGTAGGTTGCAGACGTGGCTTGGATCCCATGTTGCTGTGGCTGTGGTGTAGCCTGGCCGCTACAGCTCCGATTAGACCCCTAGCCTGGGATCCTCCATATGCCGTGGGTGCAGCCCTAGAAAAGGCAAAAAGACAAAAAAATAAAAAAATGGACGAGAGATGGCAGCAGGGTGCATGAAGGGGAGATATGGGGACGCTACTGGCCCCGCTGTGGATGGTGGTTGGGGTTGGGCCACAGCTGGTCTGGACTCCCGGTCCCCCTTTTATGTGTCTTTCCCTTTGCCCAGAGGCACTTCCTACGCAGCCACCGCTTTGCTCCTTGACCGTGTCTCTGCGGGACTCATCTTCTTCCCCAGATACAGGAGGCCCTGAGGTCTGGGGAGGCCGTGGCCACTGGGAGCCCCGCAACCCGCCTGGCTGGGACAGTAACTGAGGGAGACCCTGACCCAGGTGCCAGGGCCAGAGCAGTTCCGGAGCTTGGTTCTCCACCCCCTGCCACTGTTGCCCACCCCGTACCCCCCAGACAGATGGAATGGCCTCTTTCCGCTGATGACAGTGCCACTGGTGCATTGTCCCCAGCACACCCTCCCCCTTTATCTGTATGCAGGTTGAGCTGTGTGCCTGAGCCGGTGGGTGCTTCCCGCCCAGACCCCTGCTTTTCCCTCCCACTCCCCTTAAAGCCGAGACCCTCAAACACACCGGGAGGAGAGGAGGGCACCGAAAAGTCACGGGCTCCTCTGAAAAGCACAAGCATGTTGGAATGTGTATTTAATTCCATCATGAGAATTAGAAGCTGCTTTACCAGGAAATAACACGACTGCATAATATGTGTAGAGAATAAAATCAGTCACATGTGGGAGAACTAAACTGAGAACTGGCACCCGTTTATCCATCTCGCCATCTCCCAGATGGTGGAAGGCCCCTAAAATATTTAAATAAGATTCAGAGAAAACTTCAAGATAGAGGCAGTGCCATCCGTGAACTTGATTCAGAGTCACAGACTGAGCCTTCCTGCAGGGCCCCGATGTTTGGTAAAGTCAGAGAAGCCGGGTGGCAGGACTGTGCGGAACGGCCACTGCCCATAGGGGGCAGTGTCGGGCCTACTCCTGGCCAGCCCATTAATGCAGCGAGGGAAGCAGCTCGGGACAGCCAGTCCTGATTTTCCAAAAGAGGCAGGAAATCCAGATTTCTTTTGTGTGTGAAAATCTCCTAATTTCAAAGCTGGCACATGAATACTGAGAGCCCAACAAAGCAAGCCTGCAGTCCCTGGCTTCGGTTTCCAGAGATTTGGAGAACATCAGGTTTTGGTTTCCCAGGGAGCCGAGTTTGAGAGCCCAGGGTGGGAGGCTGGGGCTCTGGGATGGGGGGGTCTGGTGTTCTGCCTGAGCCAGTCGCTGCAGGCGGGTTAGATCGGGGCTGAGGGGGCAGGCCCTGTGAGCCCCTTCTGTCTCCCCCCGACTCCCCCACCCTTGGGTTTCAGAGGCCCCTCGCTTTGAGTCCATCATGGAGGACGTGGAGGTGGGGGCTGGAGAAACTGCTCGCTTCGCCGTGGTGGTGGAGGGGAAACCGCTGCCGGACATCGTGTGGTACAAGGTCAGAGGCTGATGAAGGCATACTCGGAGCCCTAGCATGGGGGCTGGCCAGGAGTCTGGGAGGAAGGGAGGAGCCATGGCCTGGGGGCACGGGAAAGGCCGGGGGAGCCTGGGCGAAGAGCCAAGGACTTGCCAGAAGTGTGATCAGGAGGAGGAAGTGGGGCCCAGAAGTGCTGGTGACACTGGTGGGAGTTTGAGGAACCAGGGGTCCGATGGGGCTGGAGGGGCATTTAACAGAACTCTTAGTGGGAAATAAGGATGGAGACATGGAGCTGCTTCTGGGTCTGAGCAAGGCCCCTAGGGTGTGGATAATGCTGGGCCCTGAGGTAGGGCTGAGATGGGGTCTCTGGGGTGGAGGTTAGAGCTGGGTCCCAGGTGGAGGTGAAGCTAGGCCCCCGCCGGAGGTGACGGCCACCTCTGCAGGATGAGGCGCTGCTGACCGAGAGCAACCACGTGAGCTTCGTGTACGAGGAGAGCGAGTGCTCCCTGGTGGTGCTCAGCGCCGGGGCCCAGGACGGAGGCGTCTACACCTGCACTGCCCGCAACCTGGCCGGTGAAGTCTCCTGCAAAGCGGAGTTGGCCGTGCACTCAGGTGGGCTGGAGTTCAAGGTGAAGGGCTCACCCAGGAAACTGACGTGAGCCCCCGAGTGGGAGTCGCTCGGGGTGGGGGGCCTTCACCCCCGACCACCACATCTTCCAGCCCCAGCACCGCTGCCTCGGGCCCCCCGCGTTCTTGCCTCTCTTCTGTGTCTTCCGTCTGCGCTCCCTGCCCGGGTCTCCGCCTTCTTCCTTCTTGCTCTGCCCTGCTGACACCACACATCTCTTCCTCAGCTCAGACAGCTATGGAGATAGAGGGGGTCGGGGAAGACGAGGAGCAGCGAGGACGGAGACTCAGCGACTTTTATGACATTCACCAGGAGATCGGCAGGTGTGGAACTAGGAGGGCGTGCGGTGTGTCCGGGGGCCGAGAGAGGCTGGGTCTGAGGCTCAGCAACGCCTGAGTCCCATCCTCTCCCTGTGTCCTTACCCAGGGGTGCCTTCTCCTACCTGCGGCGTGTAGTGGAGCGTAGCTCCGGCTTGGAGTTTGCGGCCAAGTTCATCCCCAGTCAGGCCAAGCCAAAGGCATCGGCGTGGCGGGAGGCCCGGCTGCTGGCCCGGCTTCAGCATGACTGTGTCCTCTACTTCCATGAGGCCTTTGAGAGGCGCCGGGGACTGGTCATTGTCACCGAGCTGTATCCTGGGACAGGCTGGGCGGGTGGGGGGACACATGACCTGAATTTCTGGTGCTTGTAACAGCCAATTAGCAGTATGTTTTACCCTTTACAGAGCAGTCCCATTGACAATTGGAAGGTCTAAGGGCATCTTATAAATACTTCACAGGGTGGAGTCTGGAGACGTGTGCGAAAACCAACTTTTTTTTTGTCTTTTTAAGGCCACATCCGTGGCATTATGGAGGTTCCCAGGCTAGGGGTCCAGTTAGAGCTATAGCCACTGGTGTACACACCATAGCCACAGCAACGTGGGACCTGAGCTGCATCTGTGACCTACACTACAGCTCATGTCAGTGTCAGATCCTTGACCCACTGAGCGAGGCAAGGGATCGAACCCACATCCTCGTGGATGCTAGTCAGGTTCTTTAACTGCTGAGCCACGGCGGGAACTGCAAATCCAACATTTTTTAACTGAAACTTACATAGCACCTGATGTGTGCCTGGCAGTGTTCCGGGAGTTCTACAAATTTTAATCTGTTTAATCATTATGTACACACCTCTCTTGGAATTTTATTGTCCCCACTTCACAGATGATGAAACTAAGGTATAGAGAAGTTACATAACTCACCCGAGATCACACAGCTGGCAAAAGGTGCCTAGTTTTTATCATGAAATGCAGTACAGTATATCTGAACATTTGAAGTGACCCCATTTCAGATGAGCATTAATCCTTGGCTTTATTTGGGAGCCTCTTCTCAGAAAGAATAGATATTATCCTTTCTTAAGAGCTGTGGTTAAATAAAGTCACCCTGAGGGAAGGGTGCTGGTTGGCTTGTCACTGCCACTAGCAGTTGACCATGTTCAACATACTAGCCTCCCAGTCTGCGCTGTTAGAACCCAAACCTCAGTAAAGTGACAAATTATTATGCATCATGGGCCTTCTGGGTCTTTCTCAGATAGACTCAGAAGTTCCATCCACAGTCAACCCAATGCTGCTCTGACTTGATCCTTGCAGATACTTCACAGGGTTGGCCCGAGGAGTGTTAATCACTTTTGACACCAGAGGGAACCTGGGCTCAGAGAGGTTAGGTGACTTGCCTAAGATCCCACAGCAAGTGCGAGTTCAAGCAGGATTGTGCATCCAGAAGGAGGAAGGAGGAAGACACAACTGCTAACTGGTAGCAGAATGTGCTTCACGGGGAAGGAAAACCCGGTGCTCACTGGGACCCAACCTGAGCTCAGGGGACAGAGGGCACTGCCTCAGGCGGGCTGGCAGTCGGCACTGGTCACTGTTCTCCTTGATCCAGGACTTAGCTGCACAGAGGAGCTGCTGGAGCGAATGGCCAGGAAACCCACCGTGTGTGAGTCTGAGGTGAGGGCAGTGGGTGGCAGGGGCCGGGCAGGGGCCCTGAAGGGTGCATCTTGGGCTTGCCCTCTGGGCCCACAAATAGGTTGGTGGGAGTTCCCATCATGGCTCAATGGTAACGAACCCGACTAGCATCCATGAGGACGCGGGTTCAATCCGTGGCCTCGCTCAGTGGGTTAAGGATCTGGCCTTGCCGTGAGCTGCGGCATAGGTCGCGGATGTGGCTTGGATCTTCCATATACTGCGGGTTTGGCCATTAAAAAACAAAAACCCATTACCCTAGAGGGAGCCGCATCTAGACTGTTCAGGCTTAGCGCTGCCCTGTCGCGTAGGGCTGTACAAGTTGTGCACTGCACAATTCTGTTTATTATCAGGTAAATGCCCCCCCACCCCATAATCATGCCGTGCCCAGCCTGCAAGGGTGTGCACAGAAGCTCTGAATCTTGGCAACCCCAAACCTATGTTTCAGCCCCCTCCACCAGCCAGCCAAAGGCCTCTTCCCAGGCCTGGCCTGACTTCTTGCCACAGCCCTGGTGGTGATCAAACATAACACCCCCCCTGGACTCGGGGTCTCCTGTTTCCACAGATCCGGGCCTACATGCGGCAGGTGCTAGAGGGTATCTGCTACTTGCATGACAACCACGTGCTGCACCTGGATGTGAAGGTGAGAGGCAGGTGGGGGTGGGGAGCGTGCAGCAGCCGTGGGAGCCGGACCCTGGGGTGTCGTCCCCTCTACACTCTGCTCCCACGTCCTGCCCTGTGTCCCGCAGCCTGAGAACCTGCTGGTATGGGATGGTGTTGAGGGCGAGGAACAGGTGAGGATCTGTGACTTTGGGAACGCCCAGGAGCTGACGCCGGGAGAGCCCCAGTACTGCCAGTACGGCACACCCGAGTTCGTGGCACCCGAGATTGTCAACCAAACCCCCGTGTCTGGAGTCACTGACATCTGGTAACGCTGGCCTGCGGGACTGCTGGGATGCGCCGGGCCCGGACAGCCCGCTGGTGGCATTGCTCACGGGGGTGTCCTGCCTGTGTCCCTCCCCGCCCCCTCCTCTGTTGGGCCTGAGCCAGTCACCCAAAGCCTCGGCCCTGGTGGTCCTGGGTGCTGCCCGTCCCCCCACTTACAGCCCAGTTGCCTCCCCCAGTGAGTCAGGCACAGTCTTTTGGTCCCCAGACTCTTTGGGTTCCCCAGGCCGGCCCTGCCATGACCCTTGAGTCCTCCAGACAGGTCTGGGTTCAGGGTCCTCCCCCAAGGAGGCATCCTTGTGCCCGTCTGTCCATGGCAGTGTCCACGGCAGGGAGGACCCCTCCTCATAGATCAGCGGCAGCAAGAGAACCGCTCACTTTCGGTGGGGGCCGGGCGGTCCGCTTACCTGTCCTCTCTCCTTTCCCCACAGGCCCGTGGGTGTCGTGGCCTTCCTCTGGTAAGGACCCCCCTGCATTCAGGACCACCACCACCCCCATCTCCTAACAGTCTCCTAGCAGGCCCACCCCTAATGTTCGCGGGGCCCGGGGTGAGAGAGCAGCCAAGGGGCATGCAGCTCCCCCTTTCCTTCCACACCCTGACTCCTTCTGCACTGGAAGGGGGCCTCAGGTGCATGAGTGTGGACACCCAGACTGCACGTCCAAGCTCTGTCAGCCACACGGGATGGCATGCTGGCAGCGTGCATGGAAGGCCAGACAGAGAGAGGCCAGCCCCGGCTCAGGGCCATTAGGCAGGGAACTGGCCCAGAACGTGGGCTAGAAGTGGGAGGCCCAGGCTCTGGGGCCGTGTCCCCTTGGCAGAGGCTCCTCCTCACCTCCCGCCGCCGGGGCTGGAGGAGGCCTAGAACGGGTCCCCTAGGGCACAGGCCCAGGATGCCTGGTTGCCCAGGTCTCAAGGCAGTGCTGCCTCCCACCCATTTAAGGGAGTTGGGTGGGGAGAGGCAGCACAGGCAAGAATCGGCAAGATGCTGCCCAGAGTCACGGGGCCTCCCCTGCGCTCCCAGCGGCCCCCATTCTGTCTCTGCCTCAGCCCCAGGGCCCTGCCCCCGCCTCACTCCAGCCCCCCACCCCCACCCCACAGCCTGACCGGAATCTCCCCATTTGTTGGGGAAAACGATCGGACGACGCTGATGAACATCCGAAACTACAACGTGGCCTTCGAGGAGACCACGTTCCTGAGCCTGAGCAGGGAGGCCCGGGGCTTCCTCATCAAAGTGCTGGTGCGGGATCGGCTGTGAGTACGGGACCCCAGGAGCCTCCCCCTTGTGAGATGCCCTCGTGCCACCCCTCCTCCTGCCCAAGCCTCTGCCTGGAGATAGCCCCTCAACTCCTTCGAAGGCCCCGTTTCCCCAAACGCGCATGGAATGAATGGACGAAGGCCTGCTAAACCGCTTTTTACTCCTCCTTCCTTTCCAGGAGGCCTACCGCAGAGGAGACGCTGGAACACCCTTGGTTTAAAGTGAGTCTTGTCTCGCTAAAGTGGTGGGAGAAGAGGTGGGAGGAGAGAATGTTATTAACAGCTCCATTGGAGTTCCCGCCGTGGCTCAGTGGTTAATGAATCCGACTAGGAATCGTGAGGTTGCGGGTTCGATCCCTGGCCTTGCTCAGTGGGTTAAGGATCCGGCGTTGCCGTGAGCTGTGGTGTAGGTTGCAGATGCAACTCGGATCCCGCGTTGCTGTGGCTGTGGCGAAGGCCGGCAGCTACAGCTCCGATTAGACCCCTAGCTTGGGAACCTCCATATGCCACGAGTATGGCCCTAGAAAAGGCAAAAAAAAAAAAAAAAAAAAGAGAGAGAGATTAAAAAAAAGCTCCATTTATTGAGCCCTACTATGTACAGAAACCATGATATGTACTGTATGTACATATGATCTCTTAGCCTCACAATAGCTCTGCAGAGGAAGGTGTCATTGCTCCCATTTTGCTGATAAGGAAACTGAGGCTCAACTTGGGGTATTGTGTATGGACTGCAAGGCACAGGTCTGGACCTCGCCCCCTTCCACATCCTAGGGATCGTCGTCAGGGTTCTCCCTGGCTCTCGAGACCAGCGCTGGCCCTCCTCACTCCTGGCCGGCCTCCATCCTGCCCTGGTCCCACCCTCTGTGGTTGGTGGGTGGCCTGGCTGGCTTATCCTCTTGGTTTTGAGCTCCCTGTGGGCAGAACTCTCACTCATTCATCTTCAGACCCCAGCACCGCAGGGCACAGCGCCAGGCACAGTTCAGCAAATTACCCAGAAAAAGCGACCGCACAAACTGTCCAGTGAGCGTTGCGCTGGATCCACAGAAGGCTGAGGTCGTTCTGGTATCTGTCCTTGGAGTACAAGCCTGGTCTCTCAGATCAGAAACTAGCTCTGGGGAGTTCCCACCACGGCGCAGTGGTTAACGAATCCGACTAGGAACCATGAGGTTGCGGGTTCGATCCCTGGCCTCGCTCAGTGGGTTAACGATCGGGCATTGCTGTGAGCTGTGGTGTAGGTCGCAGACACGGCTCGGATCCTGCGTTGCTGTGGCTGTGGCGTAGGCAAGCAGCTGTAGCTCTGATTAGACCCCTAGCCTGGGAGCCTCCATATGCCATGGGAGTAGCCCTAAAAAGCAAAAAAAAAAAAGGGGGGGGAAAGAAACAAGCTCTGAAAAGGACAGCCCGGGTGGCTAGAGGACAGCTGAGGGAAGGGTCTGCAGTCTAGCCCACCAAGGCTCCAGATGTCAGGGGCACTGGCTCTCCATGGAGACCAAGGGTGAGCTGGAGAGCAGGGTTTGAGCCAGGGCAGGGTCTTGAACCCTAGGGTCAGCTCTGGAGCCTGGGAGCCACCAATTTCCTACCTCTCCATTTAGGTTCGGGGCATTTGTCCACACGGCGTCCCCTCGACCGTGGGAGCTGTTGTGAGAGATCCAAGGGGCCCAGGCCCAATGCTGCTCTAACTGCTGTCCCCTCCTGGGGACCCAGTCTCTCCATGGCCAAGCCTGGAGGGTTAGGGTTGACAGAGGACTTGCCCTCAGGCCCTCTTTCCTGGTTTGCAGACTCAGGCAAAGGGCGCAGAGGTGAGCACGGATCACCTAAAGCTCTTCCTGTCCCGGCGGAGGTGGCAGGTGAGTTTGGCAGGGCCCTGCCCGGGGGCCTTCACCATCTCACTCTGCAGCCTTCTCTCTCGAACCCTGCTTTTTCTCCCAGGTGCCTGCTTCTGCTTGTCTGTCTCCAACCACTTTTCATTCTTTCGACTCCCACTTCCGCCTGCCTTCGGCCTTCTCCCCTGGGGACGGGGGTGGGCCTGAGGGGGTCAGTTCCGCCCCAGGGGCCACTCAGGTCTGACTCTAGTACCCTGTCTCCAGCGCTCCCAGATCAGCTACAAGTGCCACCTGGTGCTGCGCCCCATCCCTGAGCTGCTGCGGGCACCCCCGGAGCGGGTGTGGGTGGCCGTGCCCAGAAGACCACCCCCCAGCGGAGGGCTGTCGTCCTCCTCGGATTCTGAAGAGGAGGAGCTGGAGGAACTGCCCTCTGTGCCCCGGCCACTGCAGCCCGAGTTCTCAGGCTCCCGGGTGTCCCTCACCGACATTCCCACCGAGGACGAGGCCCTGGGGACCCCAGAGGCTGGGGCTGCCACCCCCATGGACTGGCAGGAGCAAGGCAGGGCCCCCTCTAAGGACCGGGAGGCCCCCAGCCCTCAGGCCCTCCCCTCCTCAGGCCAGGAGCCCCTGTCTGGGCTCAGCCCCCGGCGGGGTGAGCTCCGGAGGGGCAGCTCGGCTGAGAGCGCCCTGCCCCGGGCCGGGCCGAGGGAGCCGGGCCGGGGCCTGCACAAGGCGGCGTCCGTGGAGCTGCCGCAGCGCCGAAGCCCCAGCCCGGGGGCCACCCGCCTGACCCGAGGAGGCCTGGGTGAGGGCGAGTATGCCCAGAGGCTGCAGGCCCTGCGCCAGCGGCTGCTGCGGGGTGGTCCGGAGGATGGCAAGGTCAGCGGCCTCAGGGGTCCCCTGCTGGAGAGCCTGGGGGGCCGTGCCCGGGACCCCCGGCTGGCGCGGGCCGCCTCCAGTGAGGCGGCCCCCCACCACCAGCTCCCACCCGAGACTCGGGGCCTGCAGAAGAGCAGCAGCTTCTCGCAGGGCGAGGCAGAGCCTCGAGGCAGGCACCGCCGAGCTGGGGCGCCCCTCGAGATCCCCGTGGCCCGGCTCGGGGCCCGCAGGCTGCAGGAGTCTCCCTCCTTGTCTGCCCTCAGCGAGGCCCAGCCACCTAGCCCTCTGCGGCCCAGTGCCCCCAAGCCTTTAGAACTTCCTGCCACCGCCACGCCCAGTGTTGCTGCCCAGCCCTCATCACCCCAGCCTGCCCGAGAGAAGTCCCCAGAGTCCACACCAGAACCAGTCCCAGCCCCTAAGCCTGCACAGGCCCCCACAGCTCTGCAAACCCTAGCGCCCCCCCTCACACCCTATGCCCAGATCATGCAGTCACTCCAGCTGCCCGGCCACGAGCCAGGCCCCCCGCCGGGCCCTGTTGCACCTCCATCGTCGGAGCCCAAGCCCCACCCGGCTGTGTTCGCCAGGGTGGCCTCCCCACCTATGGGAGCCTCCGAGAAGCGCGTGCCTTCGGCCGGGGCTCCTCCAGGGCCCTCCGAGAAAGCCCGGGTCCCCACGGTGCCCCGCAGACCAGGAAGCAGTCTCAGCAGCAGCAGCATCGAGAACCTGGAGTCGGAGGCTGTGTTCGAGGCCAAGTTCAAGCGCAGCCGTGAGTCGCCCCTCTCCCGGGGGCTGCGGCTGCTGAGCCGCTCCCGCTCGGAGGAGCGCGGCCCCTTCCGCGGGGCAGAGGAAGAGGACGGCATGTACCGGCCCAGCCCGGCGGGCACGCCGCTGGAGCTAGTGCGACGGCCGGAGCGCTCCCGCTCCGTGCAAGACCTCAGGGCGGTCGGGGAGCCGGGCCTCGTCCGCCGCCTTTCGCTGTCGCTGTCCCAGCGTCTGCGGCGGACCCCGCCTGCGCAGCGCCACCCGGCCTGGGAGGTCCGCGGCGGGGACGGGGAGAGCTCGGAGGGCGGCAGCTCGGCGCGGGGGTCCCCGGTGCTGGCGGTGCGCAGGCGGCTCAGCTCGACGCTGGAGCGCCTGTCGAGCCGCCTGCAGCGCAGCGGCAGCAGCGAGGACTCGGGGGGCGCATCGGGCCGCAGCACACCGCTCTTCGGACGGCTGCGCAGGGCCACGTCCGAGGGCGAGAGCCTGCGGCGCCTGGGCCTCGCGCACAACCAGCTGGCGGCCCAGGCCGGCGCCACCACGCCTTCCGCGGAGTCCCTGGGCTCCGAGGCCAGCGCCACGTCGGGCTCGTCAGGTGAGGAGGGACCCCGGGGCAGAGTGGAGGGCACATATGGCAACAAGTGGGGCCGGGACGACAGGTGCGCTGCAGAGACCCTCTGGGCTGAGGATGGGGCGGGGGCACCCACCGCAGAGACGGAGGCGTTTCTGGAGGCCCGAAGGATGGAACTGACAGGGCCGGAGCGGCCGGGAGGCCGAGGGGCAGAGATCCGCGTGAGAGCCGGCCAGGGGAGGGGCTAGAAGTTAGTTATCTATTTGCACTGAGAGCTTCAGGGAGGGGCGCACTTTTTGGTACCCGCTGGGCGAGAGCTCATGGCCTGGTTCTTCGCAGCTCCTGCAGAGAGCCGAAGCCGCCTGCGCTGGGGCTTCTCTCGGCTGCGGAAGGGCAAGGGGCTGTCACAGCCAAACCTCTCTGCCAGCGTCCAGGAGGATTTGGGCCACCAGTATGTGCGCAGTGAGTCAGGTAATAGAGGCCTTCTGGGTGAGTGGGCTCTTTCCCACGCCAGGAGAAAGTCAAAGCTGGGTGGGGACATGGCCCGCCTTGGGCAAGCCCTGATAGCGGTGGCAGGGGCCTGAAGTCAGGAAAAACAACAACAATAATCATAGCAACAGCTCCACTGATTAGCACTGCCAAGTGTCCTGTTAAGCACTTTGTAGGCACCGCTTCATTCAACCCTCTCACCTTGTTTAGCATCTGTTCTTATCATCTCCCTGTTTTACAGGTGAGGGAACAGAGGCTTAGCCGTGCTAATTGCCCAGGTCACAGAGCTGATAGTAAGTGGAGCAGCTAGACGGTTGGACTGTCTGACCCTCTGCAGCCAGAGCCCAGAAGTGGCTTCGGGACATCATACTAATGCCTTTCTTTGGCCAGCCTCCTCCCCAGGAGGTCTCTGTCACTGGGTGCCCTTCTGAAGGAGTTCCTTGAGCCTCAGCTCCCATGCAGACTTGTATTGCGAATGTGCTCCCCAATTCTTTCTCTCCCAGCCTAGAGACCCATGATCTGGGTTGTGTCCCCAATCCTCCATTTCTCTATAGCCCCACTCGCTCACCCCTCCCTGTCCCCCTGCCCCCGCAGAAGGCACCTGGCATGGATAAGCAGGCTTCAGGGGTCCTTGTCATGGGAAGGGGACCCTTGGGATACGCTCTGTGTCCTGGGGCTGCAGGAATAGTCTCCACCTGGGTCACCTCAGTCCTTTACCTCAAAAGGAGACAAGGACAACAAGCAAAGGCTTCAGGAGGCCAGGGTTTCCAGATGAGCCTGCAGAAAGGAGCAGGCTGCACGCAGGACCCTTATCGGTCACCTGTCTGTTCTCCAGTTTCCCGATAAAACTCAGAACTGTCCCAGATGTGCCTCAGCCAAGCTTAAGGCAGCCGTGTCCCTCCTCGGCCAGAGGAGCTGGGCTGTCTCACTCGAGGCAGTGGGCGGTGGGGCTCCAGTGAGGGAGGAGGAGAGAGGGAGGCCAGCCGGTGGGGGCAGGGGCAGAGAAGGAGGGGGAAGACAGAGAGCGACGCCAACACCGAGGCCCGGGGACAGCTGCTCCCTGCCCACTGGGGCCTCCCTCCCAGCGCCGTTTTGCTTGTGCAGCTGATTTCTTGCCGAGGCCGTGTCCCCTTACTTCATTATCTCCCCCTACCCCCCCAGGAAGAAGGCTGTCCCTTGTCCACTTAACCAACTAGGGCTGGCCCCTGGGGGCTGGGGGTGGGACTGGCAGAGCTGGGCCAGGGTCACCTTTCACCTCTCCTCCTCGGCTCCGTCTTTCTCCTTCCCACCTGTTACCCTCACTTGGTCTGAAGGCAAACATTGATGAAACTTATGTATGCTTCTGGAGCCTCGCTGTGGGACCCCTCCCTAGGGGCCAGTGGGGTACAGCCGGAACGGGGGCTCCCTGCTGTCCTGATCAGCCGCTTCTGCAGACAGATCTTCTTCGGCCCGGTTTGCCCACGCCCCTAGTCCCTCCTGGTTTCTCAGACAGGCAGCAGCTGGGGTTCCCAGGGCCATCTCCCCCTGAGCTCTTTCTGCCCCCATGAAGAAAATCCAGCCGCCCCCCCCCCCCACGACCACCATGCCACCACCATCTCTGCCACCCCCACACTGTTCTAAAAAGGCATGGTCAGCTCTGGAGGCAGGAAGGCGAATCCTCATGGCACTGAGGAACCACAGGGCGGCAATGACCTGGAGCAAAAGATGTTGGCTCATCCGCCGCCCTGCCGTGGGCCCATTCACCAGGCAGCTGTGAAGCCAGCTTTGCTGAAACAGCCTCTTTCTCTGGGGATTGGTGCCTGGCTTCTCTACTGGGCATATTAACGAGATAATAATCACAACAACAATAGAAGCTAATATCTCTGAGCACTTATTATATGTTAGACATCTGCTAAGCGCTTTACATGCCTCTCTGAATTCTCACAGCAGCCCTGTGAGCTTGGCGTTATTATTTTGTCAATTTACAGACATGGTCCAAGGTCGGATACTGCCTCTCGTGCCTTCAAAGGCTCTCGCCGCTTAGCTGACCTGAAGGAGTGTGCAGAAGGTCTAGGACCAGCTCCCCAGACCCCGGGGTCGGGGTCGGGGGTGGGGGGAGGCCGACACACTTCCAGGGTCTGCCTTGACTGCAGGTCTTCAGAGATTCCACATTCTGATTGAACATGTTTATTCCTGGGAGTCTCAGCTCCGGTCACCTGCTCCTGTCACTTGCCCAGCGGTGCCCCAGAAGGAGGGCGTATGGCAGGAGCTTAACCTCTGTAGTTTTTCAATATTTGTTATTTTATTTAACAAATGCTTGTAGAGCATTTACTTAGTGCCACGCCGTACTCAGGTGACTTATAAACATACACGCTAGGGGAGTTCCTGTCATGTTGCAGCGGTTAACAAATCCGACTAGGAACCATGAGGTTGCAGGTTCGATCCCTGGCCTTGCTCAGTGGGTTAAGGATCCAGCGTTGCCGTGAGCTGTGGTGTAGATCGCAGATGCAGCTCGGATCTGCTATGGCTGCTGTATAGGCTGCAGCTGTAGCTCCAATTCGACCGCTAGCCTGGGAACCTCCAAATGCAACAGGTGCGGCCCTAAAAAGAAAAACAAACAAACAAAAATATGACATATTCAATAGTCAGGGAAAGAAAGAGATAGTGTTTTTTTTTTTTGTCTTTTTGTCTTTTCTGGGGCCGCACTCACAGCTTATGGAGGTTCCCAGGCTAGGGATCTAACAGGAGTTGTAGCCGCCGGCCTACACCACAGCCACAGCAACGCCGGGATCCAAGCCGCGTCTGCAACCTACACCACAGCTCACAGCAACTCCGGATCCTTAACCCACTGAGCGAGGCCAGGGATCAAACCCGCAGCCTCATGGTTCCTAGTCGGATTCGTTAGAGGGTAACTCCAACAAAAGATAGTTCTACACACAGTGAGTGCCTGGGGCAAGTGACGCTTGCCCAAAGGACGTTCTCAAAGGCAAAATAGTCTGCCTCCCACCTCGGACTGGGAAGAGATGGCCTTTCACTCCGCTCCCTGCAGGCAGCGCCGGCTCTCACCAGCGTCCCCCTCTCCATCAGCGCCGAGCGAGCCAGGTCCCCGCAGACCCATGGCTGTCTTTCTGTCTCCGCAGACTTTCCCCCCGTGTTCCACATCAAACTCAAGGACCAGGTGCTGCTGGAGGGAGAGGCGGCCACCCTGCTCTGCCTGCCAGCGGCCTGCCCTGCACCCCACATCTCCTGGATGAAAGGTAAGGGGGTCGTTTCTCCCCCAGACAGAGGGGTAGGCAAGTGGCCCCAAAGCCAGGGCGTGTTCGGTGCCTCACTCCGCTGCCCCTCCGCTCCTCCTTTGCCCCCAGACAAGCAGTCCCTGCGGTCAGAGCCCTCGGTGGTCATCGTGTCCTGCAAAGATGGCCGCCAGCTGCTGAGCATCCCCCGGGCGGGCAAGCGCCACGCGGGGCTCTATGAGTGCTCGGCCACCAACGTCCTAGGCAGCATCACCAGCTCCTGTACCGTGGCTGTGGCCCGTGAGCCCGGGGCAGGGACCAAGGAGGGCGGCGATGGGGGCTGGATGGGCCCCAAGCTGGGGCACGGGGGCTCACTGGGGCGCCCCTTGTCTTGCCAGGCATCCCAGGAAAGCTGGCTCCTCCCGAGGTGCCCCAGACCTACCAGGACACGGCGCTGGTGCTCTGGAAGCCAGGAGATAGCAGGGCACCTTGCACTTACACACTGGAGCGGCGGGTGGATGGTGAGGGACCGCCAGGCTCTGGGGCGGGGGGCAGAGAAGCTGGGGAGACAGGTGCCCTCCTTGGGCAAAGACCCCCTCCCCCCAGCCAGGCTCGTCACAGACGGCCCTGGGAGCTTGGGCTACCCGCTTCTGTGGCCTCAGCCCCTCCCCCATGCTTCCTGCAGGGGAGTCTTCCTGGCACCCCGTGAGCTCGGGCATCCCTGACTGTTACTACAACGCGACCCACCTACCAGTCGGTGTGACCGTGAGGTTCCGTGTGGCCTGTGCCAACCGTGCTGGGCAGGGGCCCTTCAGCAACCCTTCCGAGAAGGTCCTTGTCAGGGGTGTGCAAGGTCAGTGTGACAGGGCAGGGGGTGGCCAGAGAGGGCGGGGGACACTGAGACTGGGGTCCGGCCCCCTCTCGAAGCATGCGGTTTCTCCCTCTCCACTTAGATTCCTCAGCTCTACCGTCAGCTGCGCACAGAGACGCCCCTGTTACCTCAGGGCCGGCCAGGGCCCCGCCACCCGACTCTCCTACCTCACTGGCCCCTTCCCTGAGCCCCTCCGCGGCCCCCGCGCCCCCAGACCTCCAGTCAGCCCCGCCCCGCCCCTCATCTTCCCCGGCACCCCCCAGCCAGGCCTTGTCCTCACTCAAGGCTGTGGGTCCACCACCCCAGACCCCCCCGCGAAAGCACAG
>PVHT021183688.1:7405219-7427204 GCA_004024745.2 Catagonus wagneri | reverse complement strand
GGATCTGGCGTTGCTGTGGCTGTGGTGTAGGCCGGCAGCTCTGATTCAACCCCTAGCCCGGCAACTTCCCTATGCCGCGGGTGCGGCCCTAAAAAGCAAAAACCAAAACAGAACAACTCCGGTTCCTAAGATCCAACTCCAGAGCCCACCCTGGGAACCACAGCATTACTGCCCCCAGGGCCCCCCCCCCCCCGCGCTCCCTGCTGCTTAGCCCGCACAATGCAGGTGTCTCCCTCTTTCCTCTGAGCCTGTGGTATGCCCCCAACACATAGGGGCCGCTTCGGTGTAGTGCGCGCGTGCCGGGAGAATGCCACCGGGCGAACGTTCGTGGCCAAGATCGTGCCCTACGCGGCCGAGGGCAAGAGGCGGGTCCTGCAGGAGTACGAAGTGCTTCGGACGCTGCACCACGAGCGGCTCATGTCCCTGCACGAAGCCTACATCACCCCGCGTTACCTCGTGCTCATCGCCGAGAGCTGCGGCAACCGGGAACTCCTCTGTGGGCTCAGTGACAGGTAGCTGGGCGTTCTGGGGGAACGGGGAGCGAGGCTGGGGGAGGCGCCGGGCTGGGCTGTCACCTGGCCCCATCCCTCCAGATTCCGGTATTCAGAGGACGACGTGGCCACCTACGTGGTGCAGCTGCTCCAAGGCCTGGACTACCTCCATGGCCGCCACGTGCTGCACTTGGACATCAAGCCAGACAACCTGCTGCTGGCCCCTGACAACGCGCTCAAGATTGTGGACTTCGGCAGCGCCCAGCCCTACAACCCCCAGGCTCTGCGGCCCCTCGGCCACCGCACGGGCACGCTGGAGTTCATGGGTGAGGGCGCCAGGCTGGGCAGGGGAAGTGGGGGGACTGCCGAAGGGGCAGCAGCCAGGGCTCACCTCACCTCACTCACATACAGGCCATTTATTGAGTGCCTACTGTACGCGAGCAATGAATTGAGTCCTTTCTGTGAATTTTTTTAAAATTTCTATTTACAGTAGCCCTAGAGCTTAGCCTAATAGTACCCCCATTTTACAGATGAGGAAACGGGGGCACAGTGAGGTTAAGTATTTGCTCAAGATCAGACAGTTATAAATGGTAGAGCCGGGATTCGATAAAGTTGGCAAGACAGGAGAATCAACTTATTAATTTATATAAATAAGGGAAACCAGCTACCATTTAGCTACTTGCTAAATACTTTCTGGAATTCCCTTGTGGCTCAGTGGAAACAAATCTGACTAGTGTTCATGAGGACGCAGGTTCAGTCCCTGGCCTCGCTCAGTGGATTTACGGTCCAGCATTGCCGTGAGCTGTGGTGTAGGTCACAGATGCGGCTCAGATCTGGCATTGCTGTGGCTGTGGCATAGGTCAGCAGCTGTTGATCCGATTCGACCCTTAGCCTGGGAGCCTCCATATGTCCTGGGTGTGGCCCTAAAAAAAGCAAAAGACAAAACAACAAAAAAACAACTTTCTGGTCATCATCTCTATTCCTTATAGCCTCACTTTACAGATGAGGAGATGGAGAGCCAGACAGGTCTAGTACATTTCCCAGGGTCCTGTCACTAGAAGGGGCAGGCTGGGTCTAGAGCCAGCCAGGCTGATTGCAAAGGTTCTTAATCTTGGTGTTGGCCAGTCTTTGTGAATGAGCGCCTTCAGAGCTGATCAGAGGGAGCTGGTGACTTCGGCTGTCAGCTCCTCTGCTGTTCTGGGGACCCCTCCCCCATTCGGTGCTGAGCTGATTCCTCAGGTGCCCACATCTGCCCTGGTGGCCGCTCTGCCTGCTGCTCTGTGACCTGGGCACCGGCCTGCTCCTCAAGCCCCCAGGGGCCTCCTCTGCCTCTCCCTGCACCCTTGCCACTAGGAAGCTGGTTCAGCTTGGCCTCTTGTCTCCCGTCAGCTCCGGAGATGGTGAAGGGAGACCCGATCGGCTCTGCCACGGACATCTGGGGAGCTGGTGTGCTCGCCTACATCATGTGAGTACCTCCAGGGCCCACCTTCTGCCTGCGACCCCCCCCCATCCCCACCCACACATCCACGTTCACACGTGAGCATCCGGTGCGGGTAGCCTTGTCCCTGGGCACTGTGCTCCTAAGAACCCCCACACCAGTGTCCCCCTGGACCTGTGAGTTGACCCTCAGTCTGCATGTGCCAGACTGAACTGTCTCCATCACAGGCTCAGTGGACGCTCCCCGTTCTATGAGCCAGACCCCCAGGAAACGGAGGCTCGCATTGTGGGGGGCCGCTTTGATGCCTTCCAGCTGTACCCCAACACGTCCCAGAGTGCCACCCTCTTCATGCGAAAGGTCCTCTCAGTACATCCCTGGTGAGTGGGTCCACACCTGCCGGCCTCCCAAGAATGACCTGCCCTTGACCTCAGGCCGCCCCGGCCCAGCCCATGCCTAGGTCCCCCAGCTCCTCCCCCCACCCCGAGTAATGACACCACTGCTGCTGCTACTGTTATTACTACTCGTAAGCGGTTGTACTACCACCATTTAAAGCCCATAACGGGATTCCACCTTTTGGCTCAGCAGTAACAAAGTCAACTAGTATCCCTGAGGATGTGGGTTCGATCCCTGGCCTCGCTCATTGGGTTAAGGATCCAGCATTGCTGTGAGCTGTGGCATAGGTTGCAGACGCACCTCGGCCCTGGCGATGCTGTGGCTGTGGCGTAGGCTGGCAGCTGTAGCTCCAATTATTAGACCCCTAGCCTTGGATCTTCCATATGCTGCAGGTTCAGCCCTAAAGAGCCAAATAAATAAATAAAGCCCATAACAGCCCTGTTACATAGGCAGAAGCACCCATGTCATTCCATTCCAGAGACTGGGAAAGTGAGCCCTAGAGTTGTCCAAGATCACTCGCTAGGGGTGAATCCGGGATTGGGACCCCCGTCTCTGGGAGGGTGGGGCCCCGCTCTGGGGGCTGTGCCTCCAGCCTCGCTGTCTCCGGCTTGGCCTGGCAGGAGCCGGCCCTCCCTGCAGGACTGCCTGGCCCACCCGTGGCTGCAGGACGCCTACCTGATGAAGCTGCGCCGCCAGACACTCACCTTCACCACCAACAGGCTCAAGGAGTTCCTGGGCGAGCAGCGGCGCCGCCGGGCCGAGGCCGCCACCCGCCACAAGGTGCTGCTCCGCTCCTACCCAGGCGGCCCCTAGCGGCTCGGACCACAGCCGGGCCTTGGGGCTTCCCGCGATGCCGCGGGACATTCCAGGGCCCCCACTGAGCCGGGTGGGCCCGGGGCTCGGGGCTCGGACACCACCAGCAGCAACATCCGGCCGGGCTATTACCTCATGGACCTGCGGGGACAGGGACCCTGGCTTTGGCCAATGCCACCCGGCCAGAGCCAGAGCGGGAGACCCGTTGGCCGGGCTGGGGATGGGGGTCGGGTGTCAGGAGCAGGAAGGGAGCAATGAGGAAGAGAAGCCGAGGGATAAGGAGCGGGAGACTCTAGGAAGGATCTGGGGGAGGGAGGCAGTGCATCTGGGTGTGAGTGGCTGGAGAGGAGAAGCGGGGAGCCTGGGGTGTCAACAGGCTGAGAGTGTCAATGAAGCAGGGACAGGATGTGGAGACAGTGCCGAGGAGCCAGAGCTAGTCTGTGAGAGACGGCAGTGAGGTGGGGGTGGGAGAGGAGAGAGGTCTCGGGGAGGGCTGGGGTGGGCCAGCTGCCAGCATCCCCAGAAGCGGGGACGAAGGAGAAGCTTGGAGGCTGGAGGCCGGAGGCAGTGGTCACTCAAGTGGCACTCTCCTCCTGTCCCAGTGGATGCAGCTCTGGGCCCACCATGCCAGCCCAAGGACGTCCCCACCGCCCCTCTGTGGCCTTCACCCTTCTTCTCGCTCGTATTTATTTATTTATTGACTTTTATGAAGTCTCACTACCATCCAGTTCCTAGTGCCCGTGTTGTCCTGACCGTCCCCTCAGCCATCCAGCTGTCCGTGCAGCTGTCTGTCCGTCTGTCACAAGGAAAATAAAAATGGCAAGCAGCAGGCCCTATGTGTGTGGTCTATGGGAAGGGGTGGCTGAGGGTGCAGAATGCTGGGGCGCTGGGACAGGGGCATTCCAGCCTGCTCGGGGCCAGCAGGAGCCAAGATCTACCTGCTAGCATTTTAGGACTTTGGTCCCTCATCCCCTGCGCCTCCTGGCCCCTCACCCCTTCCCTATTTCTAGAGGGAGGAGAAATTCGATCTGTCTCTCCCTCAGAAGTTTCTGGAATCCTGGCAGGACCACTCAATCCCCCTCAACCAAACTCTGGTGCCTCCCCCCTGCCAAAACCACCTCTTCTTACATGTTCCATCATCACACCTGGGAGGATGCTGGGCTCTGGAATGGACCAGCCCACACCCCGATCCTGGCTCAGCCTCCTTCACTCTGCTCGGGAGGTGGGCCAGCTCTGGTCCTGACCCCTCAAGCAGAGGGAGTTTTCATCACGATGACTGGCGGGAGCAGGCGGTGTGAAGAGCTGTGGAGGAAACCAGGACAGGCCCCCCCGCGCTTGCGCTCTCAGTGTTACAGCACCAGTCAGGACATGCGGGCACCACCTGCACAGGGCAGCCGTGAGTGCTGTGGTCAGTGTGTCTCTGTGATGGGGCCATCAACGAGCGTTTTCCTAGGGCCCAGCAACACTTGATCTGGACCTTCTTGATCTCAATGGCAACAAGAGGGTCCACTGGGTGCTAAGGCACTGCCCCCTGCAATGCTGCACAAGAATCACTGGGTCCTAGAGTTCCCGTCGTGGCTCAGTGGTTAACGAATCCAACTAGGAACCATGACTTTGAGGGTTCGATCCCTGGCCTCGCTCAGTGGGTTAAGGATCCGGCGCTGCCGTGAGCTGTGGTGTAGGTTGCAGACGTGGCTTGGATCTGGCGTGGCTGTGGCTGTGGCTGTGGCTGTGGCTGGCGGCTACAGCTCTGATTAGACCCTAGCCTGGGAACTTCCATATGCCGCGAGTGCGGCCCTAGAAAAGGCAAAAAAAAAAAAAGATTCACTGGGTCCTAGAGCTGCCCCACCCTGAGATGGGAGGAGGGGTAGCCAAATCTTATGTCTGGAGGGACTGTCCCTCCCCTCCCCCTGAAAACTCTGTTCTTGGCAAAGTAGGAGGAATAAAGCTTTTCACCACGAGTAGAGGGAGCTGTGTCGGTGTGTTGCTGAGTGAGGTGGAGGGCTCCTGGGCTGTAGCCCAAACCCTTTGCCCAGCCCAGCTTCTCTGGCTTCTCAGGATCCTAGGGAAGGAGCAAGCTCCATTATTATAAAAATAACAGGCTATTGGAGTTCTGTCTTGGCACAGCAGAAATGAATCCAACTAGGAACCATGAGATTGCGGGTTCGATCCCTGGCCTTGTTCAGTGGGTTAACGATCTGGCGCTGCTGTGAGCTGTGGTGTAGGTTACAGACGCAGCCTAGATCTGGCGTTGCTGTGGCTGTGGCGTAGGCCAGCAGCTGTAGCTCCAATTCGACTCCTAGCCTGGGAACCTCCACATGCTGCAGGTGCGGCCCTAAAAAGACAAAAAGACAAAAAAATTTTTTTTTTTAATTACAGGCTATTAAAGGCAGCTGGAAGGAATCAGACACCTCTCCCACGTACATTTTAGTGATGAGGATATACAGTTTGCCTGTGAGAATCTCTAATCCCCTTCACACTGCAAGTGTTTTCATATAAAAATGAGGTGCCTGAACTCCTATCTTGATAAAAGGCAAAATTCTCCTCCTGTCCCCCCGTCTGATCTTGAGCTTCCTTCTCATCTCCATTGGACATGGCATGTGAACTGCTTGTTCCAAACTCGGGGGAGCAAAGGTAATTTATGTCAGCAGAGCCGTGTCAAAATTGCTCTGATCAAAAGGTGACAGCACCCTGCACCCTGGGCGGGCAGTTACAATGAATGGAAGTAAGGCTTACCTGGTGCCCAGGCCTGGGCAGACTGGACCCGAGGCAAGTTCCAGGGGGGTTAACTGAACCCCTTCACCCCAGATGGCCTGATGCCCCTGTGCCCCAGCTTATGTCTGGAGAGGGTGCTTGGGCAGACCTCCACTTTTGGAGTCAATGTTATTGCCAGTCTCCAGGGACAGTGAAGTCCAGCCAGACCCTACCACGTCACATGGAGAGGAGTGAGTGGGCATGAGACAGCAGGAGGGGACACTTTTCTTAAAAATCTTTAAGATCTGGAGTTCCCGTCGTGGCTCAGTGGTTAACAAATCCAACTAGGAAGCATGGGGTTGTGGGTTCGATCCCTGGCCTTGCTCACTGGGTTAAGGATCTGGCGTTGCCGTGAGCTGTGGTATAGGTTGCAGACGTGGCTTGGATCCCGTGTTGCTGTGGCGAAGGCCGGCAGCTACAGCTCCTGTTAGACCCCAAGCCTGGGAACCTCCATATGCCGCGGGTGCGGCCCTAGAAAAGGCAAAAAGACCAAAAAAAAAAAATCTTTAAGATCCGCTCTAGATTTATAGCAGTTTGCCACCAGGAGGCACAGTGTGGAAATGACAACTCTAGATTCCCGGGGTCAGAAGGAGTAAGGTATTTCCAGATTCGTCCTGATCGCCACGTGGATCATAACTGGCTGGATGGACAGTGACGTCTATTGCTACCCTGCCTTCATTCAAGGACATCCCCGCAAACACTCTCGCCCCTTAACTATGTCCTGGGAAAGGCATGTTGTCTCACTGTCCAGGGACCGACCTGAGTGTAAACTGCCCCAGCAGGGAGCTGAATCTCTCTCGTTGACCAGGGGCCCTTTCTGGTCCTCCTGGGAGCGGGATGGATACCCCTGCTCTGGGAGGGGACGAGACCTCGTCCAGCTTCCCAGCTGTCAGAGTGCTGACGTGTGGTGCACCCCAGAGCCGCTCGGGTTTCCCCCTGGGGGCTGCCCAGGTGGCTGAGCCAGCATCCCAGGCATCCTCAGGCTAAATAAGGAAACTGCCTGGCTTAGGGGGGCGGGGGCTGGGGTCCCCAGGGTCTTGGGGCAACCGTGCCAAACAAGGCAAGGAGGGGCGCGATCTATAAAACCTGGGCCCAGGCCCGAGCACCTGCCCGTGCCCCTGCTGTGCCATCTGGAAGGGCTCCGTGCCGCCTGCTACCCAGCCGGTGGAGCCAGGTTCCGAGGCCGAGCCCCTCACAGTGAGTCCACGTCCTCAGATCAGCCACAGACACTCTCACTTCGGGGGATATTCTGAATCCGCAGGGAAAAGGCTGAAGATCAGAGTCTCTGTGTCAGCCCAGACCCCTGGCTGTTTTCTGCTCCCCAGATGTCCAAAGCAGCTCCCGCCAAAAAACCGGTGGCTGCAGCCCCACCTCGGGGATGTACCTTGGATATCAACGACCCCCAGGTCCAGAAAGCGGCCATTCGCATCCAGGCCTCTTACCGGGGCCACAGGTGAGGGGGACTCCTGGAGAACCTGTGGGGGAAGACAGCTGGGGCGGCAGAACGCTCATTCCTGCATCTGGGGGCCGGAGGGAGGGGGAGAACAGTGTCATGGACCACTAGGGTCACTGGACTTAGGGGAGAGCTGTTACTGAAGTGTGAAAAGGTGGCGGACACAGAGTAGATCATTTTTATCAGGCTAACAGTTCAGGAGTCGCCGCCTTCCTTACGCACCCTCCCCTGTTTAAGAGGCTAGTGGGCCGAGGGGGCGGGCAGGGGAGGGTGTACGGATGGACAAGGCTACGGGCCGGCCGGAGCCGTGTCAGAGAGCTGGGCCCGCGGGTAGGTCCCGGAAGGAGCTGCGCGAGAAGGGGCCGCCGCGAGTGCTGGAGCCGCTGAAGGATGTGGTGCTGATCGAGGGCAGCGCGGCCAAGCTGACCTGCCGCATTTCGGCTTTCCCGGACCCATTCATCCGCTGGAGCAAGGACGGCAAGGAGCTGCGCGACGGGCCCAAGTATCGCTACGTCTTCGAAGACCCTGACATAGTCGCACTGGTGGTGCGCGATGGCGAGCTGGCAGACCTGGGCCAGTACAGCATCAACGTAACCAACCCCTTCGGCCAGTGCTCTGACTCGGCGCGCATCCTCGTGGAAGGTAGGCGCGCTCTGGGTGCAGCGCCACGGTGCAGAGCTGCGCCACCCAGCGGGCGCCCGCAGCCGGGTCCAGCCAGGGTTTGCGCCCCGGTCTTTTGGCTCCCAGCCCAGGGCAATTTCCAAGGCACCACGAAATGTGTGAACATTCCAGGACTTTGATCTGCAGTAACTCTCTCTCTCTCTCTTTTAAAATATTTATATAAATATTTTTTAAACTTTTTATTATAGTTGATTTACAACGTCCTGTCAGTTTCTGCTGTATGTAGTATCTCTTTTGAGCCTTCATGCACTTTTGAGCGGGGCAGCATTCGTCCTGTTTGACAACTGAGGCGATGAAGCCCCAGAGAAGCTAAAGACTTGCCCAAAGTCACACAGCGAGCTTAAATCCATCTCGTATTTAGAGCCGGGTAATAATCCGCCTCACCTCTAGGTCCCTCACTGGGTGGCATTTCCCTTTCCTTCCTCCAGTCCCGGCGAAGATTCAGAAGGGACCGGATAACACTAAAGCGCGCAAAGGCACCACGGTGACGCTGGTAGCGGAGATCATGGGCGAACCTGCGCCGGACGTGGGCTGGACCAAGGACGGGGTGGACATCGACGAGGATGACAGGCGAGGCGGGGAGACTTGCCGCGGGGACAGCGCCTGGAACGGGAGCTTGGGCGGGACCCGCCCAGAAAATTGGCGGAAGTGGGATGGGGGCGGGGCACTGGGAGGCGAAGTACAGAGCGCGCTAATTGGCCCGGCCTGGGCGCATGTAAACTGACCCGAGGCCCTGCCCTCCTTCTGTTCCCACCCAGAGTGTTCTTCGAGATCGGCAGTACCACCACCACGCTGACCATCCGCCAGGCCACGCCCGAGGACAGCGGCAAGTACGAGGTGTACGTGGAGAACAGCCTGGGCATGGACCAGAGCTTCGCTCGCGTAGACGTGGCCTGAAAGGGACCCTCAGACGCTTCGCCCTGGCTCCAAGACCCGGGGTGGGTGGAACCGACAACTTTCCTTCGTCTTGCTTAATAAAGGTGCACTCCTTGACCCTCCGCGTCTGTTCTGTTCTTTTGAGACGCCATTTCCCCGGTTCTCGCGCACACTCTTATTCCAGACCAACAAACCACGGTCACAGAATGTTGGGGTCGGAACGTTTGGACAGTGCCTAGTCCAGAGCTTCATTTTGCAGACAGTAAATCTAAGATTTCTCTCACGGTCAAGTTTGTTCACTTCCCAAGCGCAACTGGCAGAGAAGTCTGACTTTGCCTTCCCTTTTTTGGAGGCGCCCTCAAGCCCCACCCCCTCCTGGGGGTTGGCACTCTGGCCCCTCCCATTTCAAGGGTGGCTACACCCACTCAGGTCTCTACACTGGCTCTTCCGTGTGACCTGGCTCTCGGTTTTCGCTGCTACCCCTCGGCCCTTTCCCAAACAGCTCAGGTCCTGTTCTTAAACTCCCGCTGCTGCTTCTCAGGCCCCACCTTTCTTCAATATTAGGCCCGCCCTCTCAATCCCTTGGCCGCGCCCCATGATCGCCCATAAGTCCCACCTCCTATCGCTCGGTTAGAATGCGAGGAACCACTAAGAACTACAATTCCCAGCAGACTCCGCGAAGGAGTTCTCGCGAGTTGCGAGAAGACACGTGCGCGGAAGGAGCAAGCAGTAGCGGGCCACAAATCTGGCAAAAGGGGGCTAGTGGTGAAGGCAGCTGGTGGAGGGGCGGCACGAGGGGTAGAGGGCAGGACACGGCCGGTTGACGGGGAGGGCCACTCGGAGGTCTTTGCTTGCTCTCCGCTCTTCCACCCTGCTGGGTCCTACAACTCGCTACGCGAGGCCAGGGTGTTTATTAGAGTCAGTTGTGGGGTTGAGGGTCAGCAGTCAGTCCTCCGAATTCAGAGATTGTCACTTTCGGTACTCAGGGAGTTGGTAGGTTCCGTGTTTGGGATGCCAGAGAAGTCCGTCTTTTGATTCAGGGTTCATCATCTAGAGGTTAGTTTTAGGATTTGGCGATTTTTGCTAGGATTTGGGATGCATCAGATGTGGGTCAGCGTTAGTTCAGTCCTTAGGCTTCATTCTTTGGGTTGTATGTAGTTAAATATTTGGAACTCACTCAGTATTTGAGGTTCTGTATTTATGGTTCACTGTTGGGGTTCAGGGCTTAACATCTAGAAGGAGGATGCAATAATTGGGACTCTGGGTTTGGGGTTATGGGTTTTTGTTTTTGTTTTTTGAGATTTGGGGTCTGAGAGGGCATCTCTTGCTGCGGTTGCTGAATTTGTGGCCAGAGGGCAGTCTGTTAGGGGTCAAATGGGGTGTGAATTTCAGAATTTGGTGGGATCACTGTGGGATTTGAAGGCCGGCTGGAATCTGGGCTGGGACTTGAGACTGGTGGGACTTATGAGTTGATGTGTCCAGGGCAGGACTGTGCAGGAATTTCATATTTACATCCTTGGAGAGGACTAAATGTTGCCCTTTGGGGTTTGGGGTTTGGTTGGGTATGAGCCCGGTTCCTGGGTTGGGGTGTGAGATCTGAGCCTGACTTCTTTGTTGGAATTTGAGGTTTAGGTAGCAGTGGACATCATGCTCAAAGCTGTGATCCTGATTGGAGGTCCCCAGAAGGGTGAGGAGCCAGGGGAATGGGGGGAGGAGGCTGGGCTGGAGTGGTTGGTGGGGTGGGGGCAGAGGGAGAAAGGAGGCTGAAATTTGCTTCTTTCTTCTCTCCCAGGGACTCGCTTCAGACCCTTGTCTTTTGAAGTGCCCAAACCCCTGTTTCCTGTGGCGGGGGTCCCTATGATTCAGCACCACATTGAGGCTTGTGCCCAGGTAATGCCAGAGGCTTCTCTCTCCCCCCTCATTTCCTGCTCATCTTCATGCCTTATAGCTCCCTTTCCCAGCCGTAACCTCCCCATGAGGCATAACTTCAGGGACCACCATTTACAAATGACAATGTGAATGGCGCCCCCAGGAGTTGTTCAGTAGAGCCGCCCTGCTGTCTTCCCCTACTCTCATCTGGCCGTGTGCTCAGATTTCACTCCTGTTTTTAAAGCATGGACTGTGAGATCAGGCAGGAACTTAGAGACAGTTTAATGCTGTAGCGGGGGAACCTTAATGATAGCAAAGCACAGAACTCACGCCTTTGCTGACTGTGGAGCTAATTTCTTTGTCACTTTTGGTATTGGGTCAGGCAAGGTTTCATTTGAATCCAGTCTGTGTCTGCTCTAAAGACTTGAGCAAATTTCTCACCCTTATCGAGTCTTGGTTTCCTTATTTGTAAAATGGGAGTGATTATGGGAATTCCCAGTGTGGCTCAGCGGTAATGGGCCTGAGTAGCATCCATGAGGATGCAGGTTCAATCCCTGGCATCGCTCAGTGGGTTAAAGGATCCAGCATTGCCGTGAGCTGTGGTGGATGTCTCAGACAAGGCTCGGATCCCACATTGCTGTGGGTCTGGTGAAAGCCGGCAGATGCAGCTCTAATTGGACCCCTAGCCTGGGAACCTCCACATGCCACACCTGTGACCCTAAAAAGCAAAAAATAAGATGGGAGTAATTGGACTTTCTTTGTGGGGTGGCGAAGCTGGCGATGATGTTTGTAAAGTGCCTAGTACCATGTAGGCACGTGATAAATAGTATCCTCCTCTCAAGCTCAGATTGACAGAAAATCAATATGGGGAGGGGGGAAGTGAATGGATGCTTATTTAACACAGCTTGGTAATCCACAGTCTTTCCTAGCGTGAGCCCCGATTCAGGTATGAGGGGAGAGGGGGTAATAGAGTAATAAAAGAGTAAAAGATGGGGGGCGGGGATGTCCTCCAACTTCCTGATTGTCCAGAGGAGAAAACAGGCCAGGGTGGTAAAGTGAGTCCCCAGGGGCCCCACGGCTGAGAATGAAACGGTGGGCACCAGACTTCTGGGCCCGGACCAGGGACATCTCCCTCCTGTTCCTCCCTTCTATCAGGTATTTGACTCTCCCAACCTTTTCCCTTGTCCCCAGGTCCCTGGGATGCAAGAGATCCTGCTCATTGGCTTCTACCAACCTGATGAGCCCCTTACCCGGTTCCTAGAAGCTGCCCAGCAGGAGTTTAACCTTCCAATCAGGTGTTTGTGTGCATGCGCCGTATGGGGGTCAGGGAGCAGTGCCCTAAACCTGGGTTCTCAGGAGTGGGGTTGAGTCAGTTCGCCGGACTGCACCCGCACACACTAGGAGAGTTCTTATTCGGGCATCTCTGAATCCCTGAGGCTACTGAGTTTCTCTGTGGGCCTTGGACAGGTGTACCCCTGGGAGCAGGAGGAGTCAGGTGCCCAGGCTTGTGCTGTCTCCTCTGACCTCACTGAGCTGGCTTTGGGGGCCCTGGGCACAGGTACCTGCAGGAATTTGCCCCCCTGGGCACAGGGGGTGGTCTCTACCATTTCCGGGACCAGATCCTGGCTGGAGGTCCCGAGGCCTTCTTCGTGCTCAACGCTGACGTCTGCTCTGACTTCCCCTTGAGCGCCATGCTGGATGCCCACAGACACCGGCCTCACCCTTTCTTGCTCCTTGGCACCACGGTGAGGGACCCAGGAGGACTAACAGGTGTAGAGGGGGTGATCCAGAGAGGTTTCCAGAATGAGGGTGTCAGGGGAGGCAGGGGCAGCAGAGGATAGGGGTGGTGTGGAGTGGGACCAGGGGTAGAAGGTGCCAGAAGCCCCAGCAGTGGTGGAGGAGGCAGTGGAGACCCCGAGCCCTTTGGCTGCTCAGCAGTGGGGAGCCGGGGGCAGCTGTCAGTTCTCGCCCTTGCTGAAGGCCTGTCCGTGGCAGAGCTGTGTGCCAGGTGCCACTGGGGAAGGAAAGAAAGAAAGAGAAAACAGACCTCGCTGCCCTGAAGCTGGCAGGTCACTGTCTCAGTGTGTCTGTTTTTCAGGCTAACAGGACACAGTCCCTCAACTACGGCTGCATCGTAGAGAATCCACAGACGCATGAGGTGAGAGCAGAGGGGCTGGCTGGGCGCTTGATCTGTGTATCTTCGTTCCCCGATCGCTCTGCCTCTAGAGAATGCTGAAACGCTTTGGGGTGGGCCCGTCTTGTCAGACAGATACAGCTGTTCATCGTATGTCCCTTCTAGAGAGATGGGTGAGAGTGAAGGGGTAACAGTTAATTTCTGTGGGTGCGGTGCTTCGGTAGATGTACAGTCAGGGTGCTACAGAAGCACAGAAGGAGGCCCTGCCCAGCCTTGTCTGGGTGGGGATGGGGGTGCTCCCTGGATAAGGCAGGGTCTGAGCTGGGTTTTCGATTAGTCTAGATGAGGGAGATGGGAAGGCATTGAAGGCAGAGGGAACAGCATGTGCAAAGGCCCGGAGACAGGAAACAGCATAGCGCCTCGATAATCACAGAGGTCAAAGCATAATCAGCAAGGCAGAGGGTCTCTGCCCCTGTTTGTGAAGCTTCCCGCCCCTAAGCGTAACTGACTTCCACGCACCCCTTTTATTTGTTCAAGCTTTAGTATTAAAAACACATATAAACAGGAGTTCCCATTGTGGTGCAGTGGAAGTGAAGCTGACTCATATCCCTGAGGACACGGGTTTGATCCCTGGCCTCGCTCAGTGGTTAAAGATCCGGGATTGCCACAGGCTGCGGCGCAGGTTGCAGATGAGGCTCGGATCTGGCGTTGCTGTGGCTGTGGTGTAGGCCGGAAGCTGTAGTTACGATTTGACGCCTAGCGTGGGAACCTCCATCTGCCACACCTGCGGCCCTAAAAAACAAAAACAAACCAAAAAAAAAGAAAAGAAACAATATATATAAAAAAAAGAAACAATACATATAAATACACATACATGAATTTTATTTTGAAGTTTTGTGCTAGGCACTAAGTGTGAAAAAAAATAGAGCCAAAGGGCAGTCCCTGCATCTCAGGAACCTCGCACTAGTGGGAGAGACAGTCAAAACCCAACCATCAAAAATAACAGGTACTAAAAAAAAATAATAATAATAGTAATAGGTACTGCTGGTGAGGGGTGGCCAGAGGCCCAGGGTGCCCAGACCTGAGAAGCCGTCTCTTGGGCAGACAGGAGTGGACTCATAGAGGAAGGGATGGTGCCAAAGCTAAGTTTTCCAGATGAAGACATGGGAACGGGCACTCCAGGCGCACGCGTGCAATAGCATGTTGAGTCTGGAAGCGCTGGGAGGTGGGGCGAGGAAAGGCATGAAGCTCAGACTTATCTCGAAGGTGAAGGCCAGTGGCAAGACGCAGTGTGCATTCTAGGAAGAGCACCCCAGCAGCAGGGAGGACCTGGAGGTCAGCGGGTCCCAGGGGGTGGTGGCAGTGGCCTCTCCTGCACTGACCCCAGCCCACGCCTTCCTCAGGTCCTGCACTATGTGGAGAAACCCAGCACGTTTGTCAGTGACATCATCAACTGTGGCATCTACCTCTTTTCCCCGGAAGCCCTGAAGCCCCTTGGGGAAGTCTTCCAGCGTAATCAGCAGGATGGGCAACTGTGAGGCAGGCCCCATGGCCCTGGGACCCCCAAGTGCCCCCAGCCACAGACCCTCCCCCCCACCCCGGTCTCTGCAGGCTCCGTCTCCACCCGCTCACCTTCCTTCTCCTTCTCGCCACATGTCATCTCTGGCCAAGCCTCCCAGTCCCGCCCCTCCTAACCTCATTCTGTCCCTCTTCCTTATCCATCCCAGTTCCTCTTCTGTCACCGCCTGCCCACTCCCCTTCTGGTCCATTTCTCCCAAGCCCTGAGTGTCCCAGAGATGCCTTTCAGAACAGACGGCAACACACACACTTGGGTGCACCCAGGCCTGGGTGCAGACACACACACACACTCTCACTCACTCACTAATTCACTCAGGCTGAGGCTCCCTGGGGAGCCCAGTGCCCCCGAGCCCTGCTCACCCCAAGCCACAGCCCAGGGGTGGTCTCCTAGACCTGGGACCCCTTCTCTTCTGTGGACCCCTGCCTCCGCCCCCTTCTCCCCCTCTCATGCCTCATTCACTCATGGCCATCTTCTCACTCCCACCCATCTCTCTGCTTCTCTCTCCATCTCTCTCTCCCTCTTTCTGTGACTGTCTCTGCCCTCACCAGCTGCCTTCCTCCGGGGTGAGTCTGTCTGTGTTTCATTCCATCCAGTGAGAGGGAGGGTGAGCAGAAGCGGGGTTCAGGGGAGCGGGTGGGAGAGGATGCGGGGGAGGTCCGGTCGAGCTCCTTCTGGACATGGGGCAGGGTGGGCAGCAGCTCTGTGCCTGGGGCTCCCCTGAGATGGCACCCCAGCCCCGGGAGGAGAGGGGGTGATGCGGGTGAGGGCGGGAGAGCTTCCTGGGCTGTGAGCAATCCCTTGGGAGCGGACCTGACTGGACCTGGCAAGGCAGTGGGACGCCCTCTGGTCCCTATGCCCCAGAGCCTGTGAGGGCCCCCCAGTCAGGCCCAGCTGGGGAGCTGATGTCAGCGTCCCTTCCTCTCTGCCAGGGAGGTCTCCTCCGTCTTGTGGCCGGGGGCAGGGACCATCCGCCTGGAGCAGGATGTGTTCGCAGCCCTGGCTGGGCAGGGCCAGATCTACGTGCACCTCACTGATGGTATCTGGAGCCAGATCAAGTCCGCGGGGTATGGGGGGGGCGCTTCTGATGATGGGGCGGTTGGGTCGCCGGGGGTGAGGTGGGATGAGGCTTCGGGGTGGTGGGCGCAGGCCCCGCTGGCCCCTGAGTCCCGTCCCATTTTGTGGCCCCCAGCTCAGCCCTCTACGCCTCTCGCCTCTATCTGAGCCAGTACCAGCTCACTCACCCAGAACGCCTGGCCAAGCACACCCCAGGGGGTCCACGGATTCGAGGTACCCATCCTGCCCTGGTTCCTAACTTTTGCCCCCCAGCCCAGCCTCCTCGAGGCTCTGAGTCATGACCCCTGAAGCCTGAGGCCCCAGCCTCCCTGAATCAGGTGTGGTTTGGAGAATTTGCCCCCAGATCTTCTCTTCTGCTTCTAGGAAATGTTTACATCCACCCGACAGCTAAGGTGGCCCCATCGGCCGTGGTAAGCGGCGGGCCAGCCCTGGGGAAGGAGGGTGGGTGTCAGGACTGGTGGGCCGATGCAGGTTCTACCTGCCCCCAAGCTCAGAGGGGCCGGTCCCTCTACTTTGTCACGACAGCGGGTCCCTTCCGCCTTACCTGTTCCAGGAAGGGGGTAGATTCGGGGCCCTCCAAGAACTTCCGAGGCTCATGGTTGTTCTCATCTCCGCAGCTGGGCCCCAACGTCTCCATCGGAGAGGGGGTGACCGTGGGCGAGGGTGTGCGGCTCCGAGAGAGCATCATCCTCCATGGGGCCACGCTGCAGGTAGGCGCCGTGACACGCACAGCACGGCGGGGCGCCCCAAGAGGCTGAGGGGTGGGGCCGAGCCCACGAGCTCTGCATCTCCCATCGTCCTGTTTGGCAGGAGCACACGTGTGTTCTGCACAGCATCGTAGGCTGGGGGAGCACGGTGGGGCGCTGGGCCCGCGTGGAAGGTACCCCCAATGACCCCAATCCCAACGACCCCCGAGCCCACATGGACAGCGAGAGCCTCTTCAAGGATGGGAAGCTTCTGCCCGCCATCACCATCCTAGGTATGCTTCCCAGGGCCCTCGGCGGGGAGAAACCTCCACAGGTGGTGATGGCCATGCCCTGTGGGAGCGTGTGTTGCGTGTGTGTGTATGTGTGTGTGTGTTTATTCTTTAGCAAACATTTACCAAGTGCCTGCCACGTGCCAGGTCCTGTGTGAGCCACTGGGGGCAGGAGGCCAGGGCACAGACGGGCAGGGAAGGACCCCTCCCGGATGGCAGTGGCCCCCAGCTCTTGGCTCCTCTCCTCCCCTCCCCACCCCACGACTCCCACACCTGCTGCCCTCGTCCACGCTGCAGGCTGCCGTGTCCGGATCCCTGCCGAGGTGCTCATCCTGAACTCGATTGTTCTGCCACACAAGGAGCTGAGCCGCAGCTTCACCAACCAGATCATCCTCTGAAGGGGCTGCCAGAAGGCCCCCCCTTCCTCTCCCATCCGCACCCCTTGAGGCTCCTGCCGGCATGGCCAGCCTCTGTCCAGGAAGGACCGGAGGAAGCCAGGCAGGCTCTTTACATCGCGGGGAGCAACACGGGTGGCCGGGGGCCTCCCTCTCCACTCCCTAATAAACCTGGGTGAACCTTTGAGCCAGCACGGACTCCGCTTGTGCCTGGGCCGGGGGTGAGGGGGGGGAAGCGGGGCAGCTGAGTCAGGCCCCCCCCCACATTAGCATTTAAATTGGAGTCTTTGCTGCGGGCTCATGAATAATGAATCTGGAGCCCTGGTAAAGCTCCCCTTCCCAGGGCCTCAGCCTCTTCACGCGCTGCTCTGGAGGAAGGCCCTCCAGGCTCCCAGCCCGCTGGCCCCCACCTTCACCCCTACCCCAGCCCCGCTCCCCAGTTCCTCTCCACTGGGCCTGGCTCAGGCTCCGGAGGGGAAGGATTTCGGTTGGGCGGTGGGATGCGGGCGGCAGGCACGGGGGCTGGGAGCCGTGGGCCCAAGGTGGCATTGCCGGGCACCCACCCTCCTGGGTTCCTGCCGAGCCCCGGCCCGTTTTCCGCTTTGCCAGCTCCATCTGCTCCCAGCCTGGCTTTGGCGGGGTGGGGGTTTCTTCCCTGCCCGAGGCCTGGCGTCTGTCTCCTACTTCTCTGGCAGGCAGGGTGGGCCTGCGCTGGTACCTTTTCCTCTAGAAGCACAGCGGGAGCCACTCCCGTTCTGGGAGTGAAAGGGGCCCGTGGCCACTTCCCGCCGCCCTGGCTCTGCCCTTTGCTGACAGGGGTGGGGTGGGATCCTAGTTTTCCTTTTCCATTCCTGAAGCCGCAGGGAAACCCAGCCACCTCTTGTGTTTGCCCGTGACCCCCATGTAGCCCTCCTGGCGCCCCCCTTTCTCCAGCTGTGGGTGCGGAGCTTAGCTGCCAGATGAGCTGGTAATGATCGTAATCTGCTAATTGAGAGGAATCTAATTACCCGAAGAGAATGGGGGGGCAGGGCGTGGGTGGGAGGGAGGAGGGGGTCCTGGCAGCAGGCAGGGGTGGCAGGCAACGGGGTGCCGGGGCCCGGTTGTCAGCACCAGGGTCTGGGACAGAGCCCAGGATTTCAGAGCTAAGAGCTGGGCAGTTAGGAAGGTGCACTTTCTCCGGAGCTGGGCCCGGGGCGACCTGGGGACTGGGCCCACCTGACGCCTGCAGGCTGTGTCGGACCTGGCCTTGTAGCGGTCCCGCCCTGCACCTGCCTTGACTGAGCCCCTTTCCTGGTTCTCGTTCTTGGTTCCTCCAGCCCAGATCTCCTGTCACCTCTGTGTGGGGTCCACGGAGACCTTCAGAGGCCTCCTCTGGGCCTGGAGTCAACCCCCTAAGGGAAGGGCTGGGAGAGGAGCGGCCCACAGGGCCAAGGGCTGGGTCCCTTCCTCTCCCCCAACCCCACCCCCAGTCCTGACCCTTCTGTTCCGAGTGGTTGGCAGAGGCCATGGCAGCTTCATCATAAATATGATAATTTAATTATTTTCTCAGCAAAACACCGTGAAATCCAATAAGTCTGTGTCAGGCCCTGGCCCCCGAGACCCCCCCTCCTGGGCCCAGTACGGGTGGGGACAGGCACGGGAAGGGGGCAGCGTCACTGTTTAAAGCGGAGGGGGGCTGGCGAAGCTGAGGTCTCCAGTGCGCCCCCTCCCCAGGCAGAGGGAGTCACTGTTGTATGTGTGCTCAGGTAGACGGCGCGGGGGGTGGGGGGATTATCTAAGGAGAGAAGCTGTGAGACCCCCCCCCAGCCTAGTCTGCCCTGGGAGGGGCCTAGCACCCCTCCACCTCTGGGGGCACAGCCCAGAGCCAAGGATTTGGGAGCGCCCTGCCTCTGGAGGCGAGGGCGCTGAGAGCCCCCTTCTCCACCACCTCTGGGACCTCATTAGCCCTGTAGGGGTAGGAGGTTGCTGGCCCCGCAAGAACGGAGGGAACCGGGGTGGGAAGTAGGGGATGGGGGGAGGGATGCGGGGGAGGGGTGCGTTCCTGCCATTAGCGCTTTTTTTCTCGGTTTCCATAAAAAGATTATTCTGTAAAATCAGCGAGGGGGAGCGAGCTGGGGGCCGGGGAGGGGGGTGGGTCCCTGGCACCAAGCTGGGTGGGGTGACAGAGGAGGAGAGCTGGGGACGGGGACCAGCCTGGAAGGAAATTTGGATGGGCTTCAGGAGCCAGCCACAGGCAGAGGCCGAGCCAAGAACACAGACTCAGGGGGAGGCTGGCCAGGATGGGGTGGGGCGGGGGCAGGGCCCGCGTCTCCCTCCCGCCCCCGCCCGGGCCTCATTCCCACCCCCACCTCCATCCCCTCCCCCTGGCACTTAGGAGCCATTATCGGGGGAGCAGATTGCAGCCCCCTCCCCCTCTCCGGGAAGCAGGCACAGCTGGGGCCCCGCCACATCTGCCGCATCAGCACGGAGCACAGCTGGGTGTGCCCAGAGCCGCGCTCCCCAAAACGCAAAGTGGGGGCGGGGGCCAAGGAGAGCCCGGACCCCGGAGACGGACACACTGACACCTCTGCCAGCAGACAGAGACTCCTCGAGGCGAAGTTACACCCACCACCACACGCTCCCTCGTGCGCAGAGACGGGAGAACTGACAAACATGCAATTACTCTGCCCCGCCCGCCGCCCCCGCCCCTTCCTCCTCCTCCCCCCGCTTTCCTTCCCTCTGGGGCCCCCCTCCGCCTCCCTGGCCGTCTCCGAACCGCCCTCGGCTCTCGTCTGGAGGGAGCAGGGGCTTCACCCTCCCCAAGCACACCCTTCTGGGAGGCTTGGAGGACAGGAGGGCGGTGGGGAGGAGCATCCAGGTCCGAGGCTTGAACCTGGGGAAGCCGCTGCCCTCCCTCCACGCCTACACCCTCCCCACAAAGAAGCCCTCTCCGAAACACTGGTCCTTGTCACCCTGGACGTGATGAGGTCTCCATCCCCGGGTGGGCTGGCCGGGCACCCTTGACTGCGGTCAAGGTCCCCATGACACTCTGTTCCTCTGGTCGCCTCGGGGAGGCGCTGCGTGTCCCGCATGTCCAAGTTCTAGACAGAGCTCGGCAGCATCCAGGGCCAGCCCCCTGCCACTCCCCTCCATCCCCCAACAATCCGCCAGTAGCCTCCACTCGGCAGGGCACCCCTCCGCTTAGCTCTGCTGCCCCGACGGGCGCAGGGTATGGGGGCTCCGTCAATGGTGGAAAAGCCCCCTCGCTCAGCAGAGATGGTCAGGAACCCCTCCGCTCCCCCGCTTTCCAGGCGACGCCCACCCCTGACCTCTGATTAAATCCTGCCCTCTGCGCAGCCCTCGTTTCTCGTCCTCCTCTCCTGGGCCCGGGGACTCTTGCCCTCAACCCGCGCCTCCCTGCCTCCCCCCACCCCCGTGTCCCATGCCTCCCCCGCCCCTGCCCCTCGGAGCTTTAATCCCTCCTGCTGCTGTGCCGCCTTATCTGCTCCCAGCAGCTTTCGCTGCTGCAAAGCCCTCTTCCCCACCCGCTTCCCTGGATCTTCTTCCCCCATCCTCCCCGGCTCTCTTTTCTCTGACCAGCCCCCCCACCCATCTCTTTCTCTCGGGCCCCCGTGGTGACTCCTGGCTGACACCGGATCTGCGCCCCGACGCCCTTTGCCCTTTCCAGCCTCAGCCCCAATGCGGCCACCTGCCCACCACTTCCACATCGGCCTCTTCCCATCCCAACCCTCCCCCTCCCCAGCCCCACGGACTTGGTCCCACCTCGGAGCAGCCGAGATTTTTCCACTTTCTTCCCTGCCCTTTCTCCCTTTCGTGACCTCCCTCCCCAGTTCCTCCAAGTGCCCCTCGATCTTGGACCTGGTCCCCTTCAATATTAGTGACCCACTGCCTTGGCTTGGCCATCGCGGAAACGAGATGCAGGGTTGTCGGTACTAAACGCTGGAAAGGGGTCCGGGTGGCGCTGGCCCCGCCCCAGGACGGGGTAGGGGGCGCTGAGCGCCGGCGGGCAGTGGGGGCAGGGCCTGGCGGCGGGACGCTAACCCTCTTCGGTTGCCTCAGATCACGTCCAGGCCTCCCCACCCCCTTCGCTGGGACTCTCATTAACCGCTTCTCCTGCCTCGTCCGCGGCATAAATAACCCAGATAAATCAGCCGCCGTCCGCCCCCCGCCCCTCGGCCCCCGCACAGCCCGTTTGTCACCGCTGCTGGCTCACCAGCCTGGCCTGGCCCAGTCCTGGCCTCCGCCCCCCCATCCGTGTCCCTTCCACCCACTTCTGTCCCACACTGGCTCACGCCTTGTTCCGCACCGGAGCCAGGCCTGGGACAGGTGTCTGGGCTGGGGAGGGTGGCCAGGCCCTGTACTCTGGGAACAGGGGGCAGCTGGGGACTCTCCCTAGGAAAATGCTTTCTAAGAGATGGGGGGGCGTCACTGACAAATGGGGTCACCCAGGCAGGGAGTCTGAGTCTCACAAATGGAGGGAGGGGGCAAACGCAGCTCAGCCTGGGGACTCCCGCCCGGTGAAGAGGTAGCCCAAGAGCTTGGGTGCAGGACTGGCCTTGGAGGCTCCTTTGAAGCCCCCCACCCCCCAGGCTGGATCCGAGGCGGTCTCCAAATTACCCACTGGAGTGTTTTGTGCAAATAAAACCTCCATGCCCCCTGCCAGGTGCTCCTGCCCTTCCCCATTCCGGTGTCGGCTCTAATCTCTGCTTCTCAGTCCATCCACCATTCTTGCTGTCAGGGAGCCTGGTTCTGCCCCCTGGGGGCGGTGAAGGACTGGACCGGGAACAAATCTGGGGAATGGGGACAACTGGAGGGCGGAGGACGCCCGGCTAAGGCTTTACATCCTGACCCTGCACCCCCCCACACACACAGCCTGCACCCCGATTCCCACCCCCGGAGTCCTTGGCAGCCCCTCCTCCTTTGCTCACAACCCACGGGGGTCCCCGCCAGCCACACTTGGCCCTGATGCTCACTGCAGGGGTCAGCTGGTCCCATGGGAGTAGGTGGGGGAAGTGGGGCAGGGCTGAGGGAGCTGGGGCGCCGGGCTGGGGGTGGGGGC
>PVHT021183688.1:7324606-7404219 GCA_004024745.2 Catagonus wagneri | reverse complement strand
GGGGGGAGGCCAAGGGATGGGCTCAAAGGACTTGTGCAGGGGGGGACTCCCACTGGGGTCTGGGAGACTGCAAGATGAGGACCTGAGGGACAACTGGAAGCAGCTGGCTGTGGGGCAGTGGCGGGGGTGGGCGCATGCAGCTAAGTGCTGTTCTACTTCCCAGTGGCCTGGAACTCCCCTCCGCCACCCGCTCCCCACACCCGGGTTACAACCCAGCTTCACTCCTAGAGGCTGAAGGCTCCCTGACATGCCCTCGGGAGGAAGGAGGGTGTGCTTTGGGCTCATGACGGAGGAGGTCAGGCTGGGGAGTGTGACCTGGTGATCTCACTGGATGGCAGGACGATCTAGGGACACGCAGCGAGTCCTGAGAGGCAACCAGGGCTGGGGAGAGCTTAGGGGGCGGCTCCCCGCTTCCTTGGCAGAGCCCCAGACTGAAGTAACCTTAAAAAAGCAATTAAATCACCTTTTAAAAAAACCCAGGAAAGAAAAATCAATAACAGGAGAAAGGGGAGGAGAGAGGCTGGGGAGGATAAGGAGGTGGGGAAGGAAGTGTTGGAAGGGCCTGGTGGTCTAGCGAGGGGGGGGGGTGTGGAGCATGGGGGCTGCTTGGGTAGGGAGCGGCGAAATGGGGACTGTCCGTCCGGGGTCATTTGGAGACTCCCAAGTGCAAAGTCAGCAGGTGCTCTCAGTGCCAACCCCTTTCTCCTCTGGGACGCTGCCAGCTGCTGCCCCTGACCCCGGGGGTCTTATCTCCACAGTTTGGGGGAGCTGGCTTGTGGGGAAGCCCAGCCAAGGGGCCGCTGAGGAAGCTGCTTTGAAAAGAGAGGCTGGGGACACCCCCCACCCCGGATGCCACGAAGGCCTGGGGTTGGGGGGCGCTGTGTGTGGGTGGACTCTGTGCTGGGGTGACTCGTGATGGACGGGGCCTGACCTGGCCTCGCAGCCAAGGGTGAGCAGAGTGGTCCCCTGCCCCCCAGGGGAGCCAGCCCCGGGCCCCTATCCCAGGCCGGGCCAGGGCTGCGACTGGCAGGGCAGGGCTGCCGCAGGGGAGGGGTGGCCGCTGGGCTCTAATCCCCAGCAGCTGCCGTTTCCCTCAGATCGATTCCCTTCTCACTTTTTTTTCAGCTGCTGGTTCCGCGGCTCGGATCGATGGAGCCGCCTCCCCCCGCCCCTCTGAGCTTCCTCTCCCTGCTGCTCATTAGCGCCCCGATTAATCAGCCCCCCCTCTTTCCTCTAGGGGACAAGTGCTTCCTCTCCTGTGTGGGCTCGAGCACTCACACGCCTCCCCCACCCCCAGGGCACAAGCTGCTCACTGCGACCACCGCCGACCCAGGGGCACCCAGGAATCATCTCCCAGCTGGCCACCAGGGGCCCCACCGCAGCCTGTGACAACAGCCCACATGCCCGTGTCTCCTCTGCAAGACGGCAGCCACCGGGGCTCCCCTGCCCCTCTCTGCCAGGCACCCCCTGCCTGTTTCTTTAGGGTTGCATTTCCTCCAATTCAAAGCCAGCACATCTCTACTCCCTCCGATACCCAGTCTGGGCTCGTTCTCACCTCCATCATCTCTCCTCTCTGCTCCCTGGGCTGTCCACCCACCCTCCCCTCCCCAACCCCCCCATAACCTGGCCTGGCTTCGGATTTAGGGAACACTGGGGAGGGCAAGTGGCTGCAGATGTGTGTCAGCCGGGGTGCCCTCCGTCCCAGACAAATGAGAGACTGAGTCTGGGGGTGGGCGTGAAGCAGGGGAGAGGGCAACGCCAGAGGGGGCAGGGGTCTGATGCGTGTTAAGTCGGGAGCCAAGCTCTAGGGGAGCCAAGAATCTTCGTGGAGCCACCATTGTCCCCTTGCCCGCCCTTGTCTGTCCTCCCCTCCCCTCCCTCATTCAAACAAGTGGCTCTCCCAAGGAGTTTCTGGAAGCTGCCGCGACTGGGGTAGTGGGGTCAGGTGGTGGCCCGGCTGGAGTCAGGAGTCCGGGAGGTCAGGAGGTGAGAGATGGAGCTGGCTGACCCCTCCTGGGGCGTGGTCTGGAAAAGTGGCAGAGCAAGCTGAGGACACTGGGTGCAGCCCTCTTTCCTAGGCAGCCTGGGAGTGGGGACGGGTGGGGAGCCCCACGAGCGGCTGGGGTATAGTGAGAGTTTGGGGGGTGGCCCGAGAGGTCTCTGGCAGGGACAGGGGACCCCCGTCCTAGGCTGGGGGCTGCCCCTCCTCTTGGCCTGGCTCCTGCCGCCCAGGCCGCCGGTGAAACGCTGTTGACATGTCCTGAATTATTAAGCATGGGGTGGGCTCCGGAGCACATGCTGAGCGGAGCGGCTGGGGCTGCGCGGCGTGGCGGAGCAGCGCCCGCTCCCTCGCTCACTCGCTCGCTCGCTCGCAGGGACACACGCAGGGGCTGACAGCTGTGCTGGTGCTGATAAGGGAAGCCACAAGGAGACGATCGAGGAGAGAGACAAGGCAAGCGGCAGCAGAGGCAGCAGCGGCAGAGGCAGCACCAGGGCTGCGGAGCTGCTGGGAGTGGGAGTGACTGACTCCCCCACCTCGGGCCCCCACCCTGTCCCCGTCCTCCTCCCGCTTGCCCTGAGTTTAGAAGAGCAGCCGCTGCCACCGCCGCCACTCCGGAGGGCACCAGGGGCTACTGGCCAGGGAGGGACAGGGGCAGGGAGGCTCCGGCCAGTCCCAGCAGCCAGGGACAGATGCCGATCGAGATTGTGTGCAAAATCAAATTTGCAGAGGAGGATGCGAAACCCAAGGAGAAGGAGGCAGGGGATGAGCAGAGCCTCCTGGGGGCCGCGCGGGGACCCGCAGCCCCCCGGGACCTGGCCACCTTTGCCAGCACCAGCACTCTGCACGGGCTGGGCCGGGCCTGTGGCCCAGGCCCCCACGGACTGCGCAGAACCCTGTGGGCACTGGCCCTGCTCACCTCGCTGGCCGCCTTTCTGTACCAGGCGGCCGGCCTGGCCCGCGGCTACCTGACGCGGCCTCACCTGGTGGTCGTGGACCCGGCCGCCCCAGCCCCAGTGGCGGGCTTCCCGGCCGTCACCCTCTGCAACATCAACCGGTTCCGGCACTCGGCACTCAGCGACGCTGACATCTTCCACCTGGCCAATCTGACCGGGCTGCCCCCCAAAGACCGGGACGGGCACCGAGCCGCCGGCCTGCGCTACCCGGAGCCCGACATGGTAGACATCCTCAACCGCACTGGCCACCAGCTCGCCGACATGCTTAAGAGCTGCAACTTCAGCGGGCACCACTGCTCCGCCAGCAACTTCTCGGTGGTGAGTGCTGCCAGCCGGCCTGCGCGGCCTGGGGTGGCTGAAGGCTGGCGGGGGCCGGGGGGGGGGGGAGGCGGCAGTACGCAGAAGGCATCCTCCATGGGGCTTCCCTTCCTTGCGCCACCAGAGGCTGGCCTCGTGTCTCCCCGAAGCCTGGTGTTTCCCTCTGCTCCCCAGCCGTGGAGCAGTGGACGCTCGTGGGGGCTTACCTTCCTGCTGCCGCTCCTCTTCGTGGCTCTGCTGCCGCTGCTGTTGCTGCTGCTCCTGCTGCTGCTGCTGCAGTGCCCAGGGCTGGGGCCAGGGGTCCTGGAGTGGGCCCAGGGGCCCAGGAGCTGGTCAGCTTGCAGGGAAGGGATGGTCCGTGCAGGGGCCAGACCAACTGACCCCTGCTTTCTTCTCGCACCCTTGTCCTTCTGTGGCTCCTGGATTCTTCTCCCCAGCAAACAAGGGGCTGGGGCAAGGGTGTTTGGGCGCTCCGTCGAGGGAGGGGCTCGGGGCCGCCTCTGGGGATGCCGGCCCGGCCAGCGGGCTGGAGAGAGCTGATCTTCGCATACACTGGGCGCCAGTGTCTCTTGTCTGTCTGTGTCTCTCACACACACCCCCTTTCACTGACTCCCTCACACATCCTTCTTTCATGCTGCCCCCGGCCTCTCTCGCTTTTCAGGCCCTCCCTCCGTTTCCTGGGTCCTGCTGCTGCTCCCTTGCCCGGCTCTGGCTCTTACGCTGAGAATCACTCATTCGCACTTATGTGCCTGGATCCCCCTCACTGCTGCCCAGCACACACGAGCATGCACGTGCACACACACACACACACACACACACACACGTGCACCCCTATTGCATGAGGACACAGTTTCCTGCACTCTCACACACACTCAGCGCCCTTGTCACTACGCTCACGTGCACACCTGCCCACCCACGCACCCAGAGAGCTACTCATTCCTGTGCTCACATCCCAGCTCTTACTTAGCTGCCGAGGACAGGGTCACACTGTGGCTGCAGTCCCCTCTTGTGACCCCCCCAATCTGTCTCAACCCCTGCTCCCTGTCTCTCACCTAGGCGTGAACACAAACACACACTCTCACGGGGAGAGGAGGGCTCGCTTGGGCTGGCCTCCCGTGCACTCCTCCCACGGTCAGGTGTGTGAGCTGCAGGGGGCAAGGAGGTGTCTGGTATGCTGTCCGTCTGTCTGTCTGTCTGTCAATGGCGCTCCATTCCCCTCAGTCACAGGATGTCTGTTATCCCTGGCACCTGAGATGCTGTCCCCGGTCCACAGTTCACTCCCGGCGTTGTGAATGTGCGGGGTGCGTGTTTTCATTCTTGTGAACGCTGCCCAGCACAAGGTGAATACACGGCGTCAACACGGTGCCCATCAGGCCCACTCTCCGGCACCAACCCCAAGTGGGGGCGCTTTTCTTTCCTGTGGCCTGGAGCCCCCACCCAGGCTCTCATTCACTCACTGCCTCAGTAGCACCTGGAAACATACTCCAGCCCCGATCCTGCCCCCATCGTGCCTGCAGCCTCTGGGTCCTCCTGCCATTGGTGGCGGGGGGTGGGGGGTGGAGTTGGGGAGAAACCGAGGAAAGGCCTGGAAGGAAGACTGTGCTGGGAGAGGAGTCCAGGGGCGCTGGCCTGTTGTCCAGCTACGAGCCCCTTCTTCTGGGAAAAACCACCGCTCTCAAAGCCACTGTCCCTAAGGTGAAGTGTGTGAGTGCGGCCTTTCGGGTCCACGTCCTCACGCCCTCTGAGCTGGGGGTGGGGGGATGGAGCCCAGTGTCAGCAGGTGTTGTTGGGGCAGAAATCAATGGCGGCTTTGTGTCCCTGAGCAGGAGTTGGTGTCCCAAGCCCCGCTTGGGGGTGGAAGGGAAAAATGAAGCCTCGGTGGGAGGGGAAGGGAGAGAAGAGATGCAGGGAAGGTGAGGGAGGCAGGGGGTTCCTGCCTGGCCACTAATAAAGGGGGAGGGGTGCCTGGAGGATACAGAACAGGGAGTCCCCTGATGGAGGCTGGTGAGTCCCTGTGAGGCCGGGGGGGATGGCTGGACAGGGGTCTTTCGTACTCTGAGGACGGAGAGAAAATGACAGGAGTTTGTGGGTCTGTGCTCTGGGGCTGCCGCAGGCCAGAGAGGACCAGAGGAGCAGAGCAAGCACTGAGGATGGAAGTTCCCCTTGGACCCTACTCCCCTGTCCCCCACCCAGCCCGGTCCCCAGATGCTTCTGCCCAGACCCCAACCCCCATCTGCTGAGTGTAACTCCCCCTTGGACTTGGCATTCCAGGGCCGAGTCTGCTGCCCATTTATCAGGGCCTGGGTTTATGAGTTGCGATGGGATGACCCATGGCGGTGGGGAAGATGGCAGTGCGTTGTGGGGGTAAGCCTGGAGAAGGGGCGTGGAGACAAAGACCTGGGGGCTCTGATGAAGACGCAGGGGCCATAATAGACGCTGTGGGGAGAACATGGAGCCCATGACGGGGACTTGGGATCCATGGAGGGGAGATGGATGCAGTGATCATGGTGGGAACCTGCCAGGGGGTGGGTGGCGAGGTGGTCAGCGACGGCAACAGGCTTTGGGTAAGGGGCTGTTGTGTGTTTTCTGTTGCTTTCCCGGTTTCCTCCTTCCCACTCCCCACTCTGCTGTGACCTTTCCTCTGGAATCCAAGTTAATAAATGTCACATTTTCCAGCCTATTTTTACTCTGGGTAATGCGCCCTCCCCCAGTCCCCTCGGCTGCTGCTCCTGCTTCTGCTACCACTGCAGTCGCTCTCAGCCGCACGCTCCCTAAGATCCCCTTGCAGTCCCCCAATCAGACACTCAATCGACACAGAGTTCTGAGCGCCTTCTATGTGCCAGGCTCCCCTGCCAGGTGTGTGGGTGAGAACAAAGAAGGGGTGCCCCGGTCGGTCCCCGTTCCCTGTCCGCAAGCAGCCTCCAGTCTCCCCGCAGTGGAGCGGGGACAGGGACACTTAAAAGCTTAATCAACCATGCAAGAGTTAACCAGCCATGCAAGCAGTGTTGGGAGGTGCCAGGATTAATTGCCCAGCGCGGGACATGGAGAGTAAGAGCCTGAGTTCAGAGAGAGGCACACTCTGGGCTGAAGAGGGCAGGGAAGGCTTAAGGCATGAGGCAGGTGGAGGTTTGGGGAGGGGAGGGGGTGAGAGAGAGGGGCAGGCTCCCGCCACTGTATTCCCCTGCACCTAGCTCGCCCCCATCTCATCCCTTTCCCTTCCCCTACTCACCCTCTCATTCCACCCCCCTCCCCCCTCTACCTTCCACTTTCACCGCCACCTGTATCTTTTCTCCACCTGTATCTTTTCTCATTTCTACCACCATGCTCTCCCCCACTGCAGTGCCCCAAGCCCCATCTACACTTTCCCCCGGCTGCGTGCGGCTTGTGCTCAGCCTGCCCACTTACTAGAAGGCAGAAATCACTTTTCTTCCTAGCCTTCATTTCTTCAGCTGTAAAATGCGGCTCTAAAATTCAGCATCTCCTCTCAGCTGGGGACTGCACGGTGGAGCAGTCAAGTGTGTGGGTTCTCGAGCCAGACCGTCTGGTTTCGAACCTTGGCCGCGTAGCCTTTAAGCTGTGTGGCCTTGGAGAAGTCAAAAAGCTGCCATGAGCTTCAGTTTCTGTAGTTGTTACATGGAATACCAGAACCTAAAAATCTGGAGTGGTTGTGAGGATTAAAAGAAATGGCTATAGGAGTTCCCATCGTGGCGCAGCGGAAACGAATCTGACTAGGAACCACAAGGTTGCAGGTTCGATCCCTGGCCTTGCTCAGTGGGTTAAGGATCCGGCATTGCCGTGAGCTGTGGTGTAGGCTGCAGACGCGGCTCGGATCCCGCGTTGCTGTGGCTCTGACGTAGGCCGGCAGCTACAGCTCCTGTTAGACCCCTAGCCTGGGAACCTCCATATGCCGCAGGTGCGGCCTTCAAAAAAAGACAAAAAGACCAAAAAAAAAAAGAGATGGCTATAAAGGGCTGAGCACACTGCCTGGCACGCACGTAGTGGGTGTGCAGTGTCCGCTGGTGTGAATGTCGCCACCCCAACTGCCGGCCCTCTTTAACGTGACTGCCCTCAACACCACCTGCTGTTTTCCGACCCAGGTGCTAGCAGCCTCACTCCTCCCCGCCAGCTAGGCTTCCTCCTCTCTTGACCCTCAGGCCTCCCCCCACACCCCTTTAGAGCATTTCCTGTCCAACCCTCCCCAGTATTCAGACTCGCGTGTGCACGTGTGGAAGCGCACACTCAAGACCCATGCTGTCCCACGGAATACTCTGATGATGCAAATGTCCTGCGTCTGCACTGTCCAGTGTGGTCGTCACTAGCCACACTGGTGTGTTAAGCATCTGCAATGTGATTAGCGTGACAAAGAGAATGAACATTCAGTTCAAAGACGTGCCTGTCGCCAGTGGTTCCCATGTGGGACAGGGCGGCCCCAGGACGGGCAGGACTCGGCATTCCAGCTGGCATCAAAGGCTCTAAGGTGACGGCTGGGGGCTGTGATGGCAAGTCTGGCCTTCTACCCTCTGGGCTGAGGTCTCAGGTTGAGCTGAGAGGGGGACCTGTGTCTGGGGACACTGAGGTGTCTGGAAACACCACAGATACAACTTTCTTCCCAGGTGCGGGTGTTAACCTTGGTCTTCTCCATTCTATTGTCTGGAAAACTGAGTGGGGGGGTGGCGAATCCCTGAGGAGGCAGGGGGAGGGCCAGCCCCTCTCCGTGGGGTCCCGGCAGACCCTGGAGGGGCAGGTGACCCGGGACCTCTGGGTGCTTCCCTGTCTCCCGCCTCTCTCAGCTCTCAGGCTTCCCTCCCGCTCCCAGGCCGCCCTCCCCACACGCCGGTGACTGCCGTGACTATTAATCACTCGCCCTGTTCTCTTCCTCTCTACTAATCAGGCACAATTAGACAAGGCCTCTTCCAGCTGGGCAGTCCCCCCTCCCTGCCCTCTTCGCTTGGCTCCCAGCCCCACCCCAGCAGCTCCGAGGCAAAGGGAGCAGCCCGCAAGCCCTCCATCACTCTCTGGCCCCCTCGCCCCCCATTCAAAGCTCCTCAGCTACCCCCTGCCTTCTCTCCAAGCCCCTCCTGAGCCCACCGCTTTCCTGGGTGGTCCAGCCAGTCTCCATGCCCCCTCCCGGACTGCGGTGTGTGGGGGCACCACTCCATAAGCACCCCACTTGTATATCTTTGCCACCAGCTCTGAAGGCCTGAGAGCTGCCCCTTGTCCCCTTGACCGGGGAAGGGAGAGGGTTCCCACTGAGGTCGGTCCAGGCCTCTTAGGTACCAGGTGAGCTTACCTTGAACCTCACACCCAGTCTAGCCCTCTGTGCCCTCTGGTCCCATCTTCTGCTGAGGCATGAGCCTTGAGACCATTTATTTCCACGTTGAGTTCAGGGTTGGTTCTGCCTTCAGGAGCCAGGCAGGTCGGGTCAGAGGGGGCACACAGCAGGGCAGGGTGGGGTGTGAGAAGTGAAGGTCACTTACCCTTGAAGGGAGCAGCTGCTTCTGAGCCCCAGCTAAACTGTTGCCCTCTGGTCAGCGATGATGGGTGTTGGGGGGGGGTGTCTTCCAATTTGTCCAGAGACGCCTCAAGTCTTGATTCTTTTAATTAAAATGTTCCTGATTAAAAAAAAAATTGCTCCTGAGGGCTACCTACACCTCAAGACTGCAGACCTCTCCCCGCTTCCCGCCCACCACGGGCTGCTGCCTCTCAGGCCCTCCAGGAGGGGGCGCTCTCAGTCTGGCCGCTTCCCATTGGCCAATGGAACTGGTGGAGGTGGATTTGAGGGGTGCGGCCCAGCAGCCCAGGACGCGGGCTGTTATTGTTACTGAGGGCTGGCCTGCAGGGGCAAGGGGGGAGGGCCGGGGGGGGGGAGATGCGCCCCATCCCAGCCCCACTCAGCAGCCCTGTGGCCTCTTCATTAATCAGAAATCAGCCCCGAGCTGGGCTCATTATCAGCTCAGCTTCTTGTGGCACTGCCGGAAGATGCTGATTAGCATTTGAAGAAATGGCCCCCACGTCTCCCGGCCGTCCTCCCTCTCTCTCCTCCCCGTGCTCCCGGGCTCCTTCCTAGCCCCCCACCCCTGCCCTTCTGCTTCCTGGGACGAAATCTGTCCCCTTTCGCGGCTGGTGGCAGGGCTGCCTCTGCCGGGCCCGGGCTAGGGGCAGAAAGGATGGGGAATGCGAGGGGGGGGAGGACGGGGGGGGGCGATTGGCAGGAGCACCCCCAGGGAGCACTAGGAGTGCAGAGCTTCAGGCTCCTCGGGTTGAGGCTCCGGAGTCGGAGTGGCACAGGGCGGAGGAGAGGGAGTGGAGGCGGGGGTGGAGACAGGGTGGTCAGGAGAGATGGACAGCCGCCCAGGAGGAGGGGAGGAGAGCGCAGTCTCGGGCTGTTATCAATGTCTCCCTCCCTGCCCTTCCAGGCTCTCCTGGCAAAGCCACCTCCTTGCAGCCCCTGGGCAGAGCGGGTGGGGAAAGTCAGAGCCGTGGACAGGAGGCCCGAGGTGGTTTCTTTTTCTTTTCTGGCTTTTGTAAATCCTGATGGAGGCTTAGGGTCTTGGAGCCATCCCAGATGAATGGCGGTGGGAAGGCAGGACAGAGACCTCGGTGGTGGAGATGCGAGGGTTCAGAATGCCGCGTGCTTTCCAAAAGAGGAAGAGGGGTGCCTGCAACTCCTCCCCGGCTCCCAGGCCCCCAGGCCCGGGCTGGCGGTGCTGAAAATCCAACCCACCCCCCAAATGTTCACCATGCCCTTGGGACACCCGTTTGGGGTTGGAGGGGGTGCGGTTCCAGCAAGACAGTCAGAGGCTGCAGCAGCCGAGGCAGCAGCGAGAGTTCAGAGAGGAGCCACGGGATGATTAAGGGGAAATGGAGGATTGATTTAGGAGGAAAGATTAAAGGAGCTAAATCCGTGGCGCTTGGCTCAGCGGTGACTAAGCGTGGACAGGATAATAGCTTACAAATGTGTGAAAGGTGTAAATACCAAACGGGGGGAGGGGAGGAGGCTCGGCGGGCCCAGGGAGCGGGGCCTGGGGGCTGGGCAGGCCCCCGGGGGGGCCAGGGCCCCTTGAGCGGCTGCCTGGTAGAGCTGGCGTCCTTTCCCAGTGGGGGTGCGGGGTGGGGTGCAAACGCGGCGCTGGGGAGCCCCGGGTTCCAAGCAGGGTTCCCATTGCTGGGGCGCACCTTCGTCGGCCTGCGAAGACCTCCACGTCCCACTCCCGCCCCCGCCGAGGATCCGAGGCCGCGGGTTCAAATCCCATCGGAGTCCCTCCTCGCCCCTCGGCACCGGGCCTTCCTTTCCCTCTGCAGCCTCGGCTGGGGCTCCCGCCCCGCTGTCCGGAGCTCGCGCCCCCTCGCCTCTCCCCGGCCGCGGAGGGGGCGGGAGGCGGTGTCTCCCTCCGCGGTGGAAGCCTCTGGCGCGGCTGTGTGCGGAGGTCACTTTGCCGAGGAGCCGGGAGCCGGGGGAATGCAAATGAGGCAAACCCAGGGAGGAGAGCGGAGGAGCCCGGAGGAGACGGGAGGGAGGGCGCCCGGGCGCGGTGATGGATGCCTGCCCCGCGGGAGGGAGGAGGGGGGCTGCGAGGAGCGGGCGGCGGTGGGTGCGGCCCTCTGGGTGCGGGTGGGCCCGGCCCGGATGCCCGGGTGCGCGCACGGGGGTGCGGGGCGATGGCACATCCACCGACCCACCGCGGTCACCTCCTCGGGGCTCCGCTCGGCTCCCGAACCCCTGCTGGGGCCACGGGTGTGATCCACTGTGTAAGCAAACTCTTAAGGAATAACTTTTGCGTCGAGGGCTGGAATGTCAGCGAAGGACTTCGTTACCAATTAAAAATATTCCCGTCAGCAAAAGCGACTTTCTAGGGCTTCAGGCCTACGCGGTCAGTACCTGGGAACAGGTCTGGCTGTTTACTTGCGTCCCGGTGGCCCCGCTCACTCCTCCCCCACGGAGACCGTGCTCTTCCTCGGCCCCAAGCACCCCGGGATCCCAGCTCAGCCTGGGAATCTGGCGGCCTTGACCGTCGCCTGCTCCTCCAACACCGCTCAGGCATTTACATTTGAACAAACATCGAGGCTATTTCCTCCTAGACCCACCAAGCACTTCTACCTTGGGGAAGAGACCCCCCACCTGGGTGGCTGGGAGTGGGGTGGCGTTGACCATGTGGTGGAGGAGAGGCCAGGCCTACTGGGGGTGGGGGGTAGGTATTCTCCCTGTGTCTGACGGTGGATGCCCTTCCTCCGTGGCTGAGTGCCCTGGCTCTGGGAAGCTTTGCTCTCCAACCCAAGTCGAACCCCTGTACCTGTGTTAGAGGACATGGTTGGTCCCCTTGTCCTGTAGCACCGATCACAACTAGTAATGATTTGCCTGAATCCGGATTTTTGGTTCTGCATGCTTTATTCTCCACTGATGACAGCTAGTTCATAGTGCAGGCACTTAATAAACACTTTTGGAATGAAAGAAAGAAAGAATGAATGAATGAATGCCTCTGTGGCCAGAGAGCCACCTCCTTCAGTGCAGAGACCAACGATTTTGTTTCCTGAATCATCCCCAGCACCAAGCCCGGTGCTCGGCAACTTGTACTGGCTCAAGGAATAGGGTTGGACAAGTAAGTGTGATGTGAGCACCTACTGTTTGCTGGGGCTGTGCCAGGTGTGTATCAGCACCCAGGGGCTGTGAGCACAGACCGGGTGCCAGACTGCCTGGTCCCCTGCTCTGCCCTGTCATGTGACTCTGGCCGGCTCCTTACCCTCTCTGGACTTCTATTACCTTGTCTGTAAAATGGAGATGTTAGGAAACCTCCAGAAGAGGGTTTTGTGAGAATCAGGGAGTTAATTTATATAAAAGTCTAGGACTGTGCTTGGCACAGGGTAAGCCCTGAAAAACTGTAAGCTGTTGTTCTTTTTTTTTTTTTTTTTCTTTCCGGCTTTTTAGGGCACACCTGCGGCATATGGAGGTTCCCAGGCCAGGGGCTGAATTGTGAGCTGTAGCCGCCAGCCTACACTGCAGCTCACGGCACTGCCAGATCCTTAACCCAGGCCAGGGATCGAGGCCGGGGACCGAACCTGCGTCCTCATGGATACTAGTCAGATTCGTTTCTACTGAGCCATGGCGGGAACTCCCGCTCTTATTATCATGCCTTATCTCTTTCCTCATAACACTTTGATGATGTCCATTATTATATCCAGATTCCTGTTTCACAGATGAAAAAATGGAGGGTCAGAGAGGTTAAATGACTAAACCCGAATCTCACAGACAGCAAGTACAGGGCTTCAGGCCTGTTCCCACCTCTGTTAGGACAGCCACATCTCAGAGCCTGGAGGTTTTGCTCTGACAGAGTTCTGTCCTCTAAGAAGCAAAATTGCCGTCCTCTCCCAAAATTGCTGAGAGAGCTTTTCCCAAGGTGTATGATGCCCGGTGAGAATGGGCCCAGTGGGGACCCAAGATCAAGTGGCTGTACCATCTTGGTGAGCAGGTCCTTTCCCCAGCTTTCTTGAGCACCTAGCACACAGCACTCTGAACTTATCTCTGATCCTCACTCCTAACCTAAGGAGGAAGAATTACCACTCCCCTTTTACAGAGGAGTAATTTGAGGCTCAGAGGGGTTAGATCACAATCCAAGGTTGTTTGTTCAAGGCTGGTGGCAGAGCCAGGATTTGAACCCTGTTCTGTTAGGCTCCAAAATGGGTGCCCAGTTTTCTACGTCATGAGGCTTATGAGGATCTGTTTCCAGCACCTCATCCAGTGATCAGTCTTGGCCCCAGTTTGGGTGTTTTTTTTTTTTTTTTTTTTGGTCTCCACAACACTCATTGTTAATATTAAGGCCTCATATATATGATTTCACCTTGTAAATGCCTTTCACCTACTTCGTCTCTTCTGAGACTTATAACCAACTTGTGAAATAAGTCTGGTAGGAATTTCTATCCCCACTTGATGGATGAGGAAATTGAGGACCAAAGAAATCAATAAATTGGAGTTCCCGTTGTGGCTCAGTGGTTAACGAATCCGACTAGGAACCATGAGGTTGTTCGATCCCTGGCCTCGCTCAGTGGGTTAAGGATCCAGTGTGGCTGTGAGCTGTGGTGTTGGTCGCAGACGCGGCTCAGATCCCGTGTTGCTGTGGCTGTAGTGTAGGCTGGCGGCTACAGCTCCGATTGGACCCCTAACCTGGGAACCTCCATATACTGCAGATGCAGCCCTAGAAAAGACAAAAAAAAAAAATCAGTAAATCACTTTACTAATCAAGGTTACACTGGCTGTGGCTGGTGGAGCCAGAGCTGGGACCTGGGTCTTCTGACACCCAGGGAGGTGATGGAGGTTAGTGGAGGATGCTGGGGTCAGTGGGGGAGAGGGACTGGGTTCTAGTTCTGAACTTGCCCTCTTTTTTCTATACACCCTTGGATAGGCCTATCTCCAGGCTTTTATTTTGGCCTTTGTACAATAAGGGTTTGGACCGAGTGACCTCCCGGTCCTGACCAGTGCAGGCACTGAAGGCATTCTGAGTTGGTACCTTCTTCCCTGACGAGCATAGACAAGGAGAAGGCTTTGAACCTGGACACTTGGGCCAACCTGAGTAAAGCTGGGTCAGAGAGCCATCTGACCTGGGGTGCCCGTCTCAGTCCAGCCCACCCAGGACCCCAGGGCACTACAGGGTTAAGAGGCATTCATTCCAGGGGACTAAGTGACAGGCAGGTGTGGAGCTGGACCGCATCAGGGGAGGGCTGATGGAATTCGGAGGGATAAAGCTGCCATGGGAAAGAGGGGTGGGGGGGAGGTGCCAGGGCCTTGGCAGAGGCAGGGTGCCCAGAAGGCGCTGGAGATAAAGCCCAGGCCGCAGATTAGTGCTGGGATTAGCCCAGCCTCGGCCGCTCACTCCTGGCTGCTTCTTATCTCTCCTGGAAGCCCAGAGCCCTCTCCCCTACAGCTCTGAGCCCTGGCCCTGCTAATTGCCTGTTAACCCCGTGGGCTCCGTGACTGCAGGGAGGATGAGGGTGTGGGTGGGGATGGAGAAGAATGCAAGCCAGCCAGCCAGCCAGGGAGAGCTTTTCAAGGAAATGGGAGCTGTGGACAGATGGAACTCGAGGGACTGAGAGAGAAGCCACTACTCGGAGCAAGCTCTGCACAGATCTTTCCCCATCCCCCGAACACCGTCAGGGGCAGACCTAGAGGAGGGGGCAGGGAAGAGGAGGGAAGGGGGCCTGGGGAGGGGTCCTTGGCTTCGGGCCCAGGGAAAAGTCTAGGAGGAAGACAAGAGACAGAGACTGGATGCTTAGACTAGGGGACAGACAGAGAAGAAAGCAGACAGGATAGCGATGCAGCGGGCAAAGCAAGGGGGGGGCACCTGGCCAATGGGAGGAAAGACGAGGCCGAGGGGGATGGGCGGGCCGACAGAGGGCGAGGGACAGCGACATAGGCCAGATGGATAATTGATCAGATTCTGAGGATGGACAGGCCAGGAGGATACAGGGAGCTTGGGAGACAGACCGAGGTCAGGGGACAGAGACTCGGGACATGGACTGATCCAGAGAGGGGTTCAGGCCAACCCCAAAGAGGAGGTGGTCCGAGAGAGACAGGCAGAGGGGCTGGCCAGAAGGAAGGTGGTGGAGGGGCCCCCCCGCGCGTTTTTCTCCAGTACAGCCGTATTCCATCTAGAAGTTGTGCAGCCTAGGTCCGGAGGGGTGGACCTGGAAGAGAGGGTGGAGAGCGGGGGGGTGGGGGAGGCCGTGCAAAGAAGGAGGTGGACACTGACCTGGGGACAGGGCAGAGGCTGAGGGCTGGGGGCGGGGTGCCTGGAAATCGCCCCTGGGCCCTTCAATGCGTGTCCTGGCCCAGGGCCTGCCCCTTTCCATGGCTAGACTCTGGACCCTCAACTCCTGTCCACCCGCCCTCCTCCTGGGCCAGTCCGTGGGGAGAGCAGTGGACAGCCAGTGGGACCTTGTGGCTGAGCGGCCGTGCCGTCTCCATGGCAGAGGCTGTGGGCTGTGCCGCCACCAGAGTTCTGCCACTTAGGAGCTGGTGGCTCCACCCGCCACAGCCTGCCTGGCCCAGGGACTGTCTCCAGGGCAACGCTCTGCTCTGCCCAGCGGTCGGGTCTGACCCAGGCTGTGCAGGTGGCCTGGCCCTGCCAGTCTGGCCTGTCCAGTCCCTGCAGAGCACTGTCCATCAGACTCGGAGCCCTTTCACCCATCTCCCGTTGTCACCCCTACTCTGCATAATGGTCTCCAGGGCAGGGGTCCCAGGTAGCCCCCGCCAACAAGCCGCTGGAGCCAAAGCCTTCCCAAGTGACTCTGCAGCGCAGGGCTAGGCTCAGTGTCATGTGGCCTGTGTCCGTGTGTATACGGTTGAGTTTTCCCATGGGGAGCCAGCCCCAGCCCGACCCGGGTTCAGGAGCCTGCCACACCCGTTCATTCAGCAAACACCCACCAGGTGTTTTATAGGCACTAACTCCGATTTGGCATCAGGCTCAGTTCCGCTTGAATCTATGCTGTCGTGTACTTGCTGTGTGCCCTTAGCCAACTCGCTTTCCCTCTCTGAGTCTTCTCACCATGAAACAGGAATAACAGTGCTTACCTCATGTGGTTTTCTTGGAGACCCAAGGGAGAAAACAGATCAAAAGTACCAGCACAGGAGTTCCTGTCATGGCTCAGAGGTAACAAATCCGACTAGTATCCATAAGGATGCTGGTTCGATCCCTGGCCCCACTCAGTGGGTTAAGGATCCAGCACTGCCATGAGCTGCGGCGTAGATTACAGACTCGGCTTGAATCCCATGTTGCTGTGGCTGTGGTGCAGGCTGGCAGCTGGAGCTCTGATTCCACTCACTCCTAGCCTGGGAACTTCCATATGCTGAGAGTGCAGCCCTAACAAAAAAAAAAAAAAAAAAGGGAAAAGTAAAAACAACGCTGGTATGTTTGATGATGTTCGCTTTGCATTCCCTCCCCCCAGCTCCTCTGCAAATTGCACTAGGCTCTGGGAATGCTGAGATGACGAAATGGGCTCCCAGCTCAGGGAGTCCCTGGCTCCGTGGGAAGCTGTGGAGCGATCAGGCAGGGCCCAGCGGTCAGGGTCAGGTGAGGCGGTGCTGCAGACTTAGGGGGCATGAGCGAGCGGCTCACCACCAGGGCCCCCCATGCAGCCCATGCTCCCAATCGGAGCAGACACTGAAAAATAGCTGTATCAGCAAGAGCTGATCCCAGCATCTTCTTGGCCCCAAATAGGAAGAAGGTAAATGCTTTGAGATTTGGGACAAATATTTATGGACTGCCCCCATCTGCCTCTCCCACACCATTGAAGGGAGCATGCAGGGATCTTGACCCCAGCCCCCTTCAGGCTCTCCTCCCTCCAGGGACATGTTGTAAAAGCACGGGTCTATAGTCAGCTCTTCTGCCGGATTTTTGCCCCTTCATCTAGGGCATTTCTACTCAAAGTTTGGTCCTCCGACCAGCGGTCTGTTAGAATTACAAAATCTCAGTCTTATTCCCTTCCTGAATCAGAATCTGCATCTTAACAAGATCCCCAGGAGTTCCCGTTGTGGCTCAGTGGGTTAAGAACCCGACTAGTAGCCATGAGGATGCGGGTTCAATCCCTGGCCTCGCTCAGTGGGTTAAGGATCTGGTGTTGCCGGGAGCTGTGGTGTAGGTCGCAGACTCCAGACTCGGCTCGGATCCCGTGTTGCTGTGGCTGCAGCGACAGCAGCTGTGTGGGCAGCTGCAGCTCCTATTCGACCCCAGCCTGGGAACTTCCATATGCCGCAGGTGCATCCCTAAAAAAGAAGAAAACAAAAAACAAGCAAACAGAAACCCCACAACCACAAGATTACAGTTTGAGAAGCACTGATCTTGGAGACCTTGGCAAATCAGCCAACCTCTCATTTTCCTCACGGGTGTGAAGATTTCATTGGAAAGAGCGTATCAAGCTTTTAGTGGTGTGCCTGGGGCAGAGCAAACGCCCTGGGACTGTCAGCGATGCCCACTGCTGCCCCACAGACGGACACACAGCAGGGAACTGGGGCAGGGGGGATACAGACAGGATCAGGGACTGGAACCCAGAACCCGGCAAAGGTGCAGAAGGGGGAGGGGAGAGCCAGGCGAGGAAGTGAATTGGGAGAGAAAAGAGTGAGGAAGGGATAGAGGGGGGAGTGGAAGAGAAGGAGGGATGGAAGGAAAGGGGAAGGTGTTGAGACTTCTGTCTCATTTCAGCTGGATGGGGCTGACACGGGAACTGGGGCTTAGAGTGGGGTAGGCTTGGGTCGTGGCAGTTGTCAGCAACAGACTGTGGGAACACCTTGCCTTGAGTCTTGCAACTTGAGGGCTTCCACCTCTCCCACTAACTAGCTGTGTGATTTTGGGCAAGGCACACCACCTCTCTGAGCTGTGGTTTCCTCCTCTTTAAAATCAGGCTACCAGAGGAGTTCCCTTGTGGCTCAGTAGGTTAAGGATCAGGTGCTGCCACGGCTGTGGTTCTGGTTACAGCAGTGGCACGGGTTTGATCCCTGGTCTGGGAACTTCTGCATGCTGTGGGTGCGGCCAAAACCAAAACAAAACAAATCTGCCTGATCCTGTAGCAGCTGAGGAGATGAAATGACGCAGAAGTAGATGTTGCCGTGTTTGGTAAACTGTGCATGCTTTGGTTTTGAAAATCTGAGGCAGGGTGTTTGGGTGAAAAAGGGGCTTAACTGTCTAAGAGGAGGAACAGCAGTGATTAACCTATGCTCCACAACGAGGGTGCCCCTAGGTCCCCCAGTCTTTTTTTCTTCAGAGCTGCACCTGGCATATGGAAAGTTCCCGGGCTAGGGGTCACATTGGAGCTGCAGCTGTGGTCCACACCACAGCCAACACTGGACCTACATCGCAGCTTGCGGCAATGCAGGATCTTTAACCCACCAAGTGAAGCCAGGGACTGAACCCACATCCTCATGGATATTAGTCCGGTTCTTAACCTGCTGAGCCACAATGGGAACTCCAGGCCCCTCTATTTTTTTTTTCTTCTTTTGCTTTTTAGGGCCTTGCGGCATATGGAGGTTCCCAGGCTAGGGGTCTAATTGGAGCTACAGCTGCCAGCCTACACCACAGCCACAGCAACGCAGGATCCGAGCCGTGTCTGCGACCTACACCACAGCTCACAGCAACGCTGAATCGTTAACCCACTGAGCAAGACTAGGGATGGAACCGCAACCTCATGGTTCCTAGTCGGATTAGTTTCCTCTGCGCCACGACGGAAATTCCAGCCCCTGGCTGCCCTCCCCATTCTTAAAACTCTTCCACTCCCACTGCCCTCAGCCCAGCCATCTCCCTTCTACACCCTCCCTCTGGACCTAGGCATTTAGGAATCTTTTCCTTTAAGCTACTTCATGCCTTTTCTCCCAGCTTTTACCAGCCGGAAAGTGTTCCCAAGAAGAGGGGCGGGGGAAAGAGAATGACTGAGTGCGCCGACCCTTCCCCCCAGGGAAGGTACTGCCTGTGATGGGTTTGACCCGGGGCTGGTCTCTGTGGGGTGAGCCTGGCAGGGGGGAGCTTCCATCTGCTTCTCCGGCGAGCTCCTCCCCGCCCCAGCTGCTGCCATTCCCAACTGCCGCTCGGTCCCCGGCCGGAGCCACGGGCTTCCATCTCCGGGGCGCCAGCGCCATCTGGTGTCCACGCAGGAGAACTCTCCGCAGAGGAAAAGGACGATGCGCTTCGTTCAGAATCATTTGTTAAAACATCCCTTGGGTCCACCTGGGGGGCCGGGGGTCGGAGTCTGCCCCCGTGCAGCATGAACTCTGCTGGTGGTGGTGGTGGAGGGGGATGAACATTGATCGAACACGGAGGCAAATAGATAAGCAAGATCATTTCAGGTCTTGATAAAGCACTTTGAGCAAATCAACAAACATGTTGGTGGGGGGAGGGTGACACTGTGAACAGTGTGTGGTTCACAGTGCATCTAAAAAAAGAACACTTGGAGTTCCCGTTGTGGCTCAGCGGTTAACGAACCCGACTAGTGTCCGTGAGGACGTGGGTTTGATCCCTGGCCTTGCTCAGTGGGTTAAGGACATGGCGTTGCCGTGAGCTGTGGTGTAGGTCGCAGATGCGGTTCAGATCCTGCTTTGCTGTGGCTGTGGCGTAGGTCGTGGGCCGCAGCTCCGATTCGAACCCTAGCCTGGGAACTTCCATATGCCGTAGGTGCAGGTGTGGCCCTAAAAAGACCAAAAAAAAAGGGGGGGGGACATTTAGGAGTTCCTGTCGTGGCTCAGCGGTTAGCAAACCCAACTAACATCCTTGAGGATGCGGGTTTGATCCGTGGCCTCACTCAGTGGATTAAGGATCCGGCGTTGCTGTGAGCTGTGGTGTAGGTCTCAGTTGTGGTTCGGATCCTGCATTGCTGTGGCTGTGGTGTAGGCCGGGAGCCTCAGCTCAGATTTGACCCCTAGCCTGGGAACCTCCATATGCTGTGGGTGCAGCCCTAAAAAGACAAAAGGCAAAAAATAAAATAAAATAATAAAATAAATAAAAAAGGAACACAAGTTCAGGTTTAAAAGATGAGCAGCTCCCCCTGCTGATGGGGGAAGGGGGAGCATGCCAGGAGAGGGACCTGAACAAAGGCCTGGGAAGGCAAGTCACTCCTTAAATTTGAATTTGTCACGGAGATCTGGGGATGGAAAGGAAGGAGAGAGAGAGGCAAATGTCACCTCACATGGAGACTTCAGGCAATGCAAGGAATTTGGCTTTATTCTCTGGGAGATGGGGAGCCGGTGTTGGGTTTTAAGATGGCAAGTGACTTGATTGGCTCTCCGCAGTTTAGCACCCTGGCTGCTGTGCTGTGAAAGGCTTGGAGGGAGAGACAAGGATGGATGAAGGAACACCAGCTAGGAGCCTGCTGCCGTGACCAAGGGAGAGGATTGTGAAAGGGGGACATGAGATGAAGGAAAGTAGATGGATTTTTTTTTGTCTTTTTGCCTTATCTAGGGCCGCACCCGCGGCATATGGAGGTTGCCAGGCTAGGGGTCTAACAGGAGCTGTGCTGCCGGCCTTCGCCACAGCCACAGCAACGCGGGATCCGAGCCACATCTGCAACCTTCACCATAGCTCACGGCAACGCAGGATCCTTAACCCACTGAGTAAGGCCAAGGATCGAACCCGCAACCTCATGGTTTCTAGTCGGATACGTTAACCACTGAGCCATGACAGAAACTCCAGTAGATGGATTTTAAATAGATTTCAGAAGTAGAATCGCCTGGGACAGCTGCCCCAAACTGGATGCCCGGTGGCCCTTGTCCTGTATCCCAGCAACCAGCCTGCAGGGAGACCGAGAGTTTGACTTGAGAAACCAGGCAGAGGGAGTTCCCATTGTGCGTCAGTGGAAACGAACTCAACTAGCATCCATAAGGACACAGGTTCGATCCCTGGCCCCACTTAGCTCAGTGGGTTAAGGATCTGGCGTTGCCATGAGCTGTGGTGTAGGTCTCAGATGTGACTCGGATCCTGCATTTCTGTGGCTGTGGTATAGGCCAGCAGCTGTAGCTCAACTTCGACCCCTAGCCTGGGAATGTCCATATGCCTTGGGTGCAGCCCTAATAAGAAAAAAAAAAAAAAAGGAAAGAAACTAGTTACACAGTGGGACCCTTTATCCAGAGGAGAACATGGGTTGGGGACAGGATTTTTGGGAAGATATCAAGAGTTCTGCCATTGACATGTTAAGCTGACGATGCCTTGTAATCATATAAGAGAGGATGTCACTAGAAAAGATGGAGCTGAAAGGAGAGGCTGGGCTGTAGGTGGTTGGTTGCTGGGTTATGGGACAGGAGTGACCAGGCAGGTCTGGTGGCCCTCCCAGGGGACAGGGACTCAAAAGCCTAAGGCATTGTCTTTCACATCTCTTCTTCCTCTCTCGTCCCCAGGTCTATACTCGCTATGGGAAGTGTTATACCTTCAATGCAGATCCACAGACTTCGCTGCCCAGCCGGGCGGGGGGCATGGGCAGTGGCCTAGAAATCATGCTGGACATCCAGCAGGAGGAGTACCTGCCCATCTGGAGAGAGACAAGTACGCAGGCGGGAGAGGGACAGGGGCTCCAGCCTGGGTCCTCTGCCTGGGATGCGTGTCCAACGGTCCCCGTCTCCACTGTGCAGACGAGACGTCGTTTGAGGCTGGCATCCGAGTGCAGATCCACAGCCAGGAGGAGCCACCCTACATCCACCAGCTGGGCTTCGGTGTGTCCCCAGGCTTTCAGACCTTCGTGTCCTGCCAGGAACAGCGGGTGAGCGCCTCCAGCTGGAGCCTGGGTTGGGCACGGGGCCGGGCCTTTGGACTCAGAGAGGGCGTGCTGACCAGATCCGCCCTCCAGAAACTCACATCCCGTCAGCCCTCCCATGGACTTCGCTGGGGCAGAGGGCACTGGAGGGCAGGGCGGGACTGCTGGGCGTGACCCCATCGTGCCCCGCCTCTGCAGCTGACCTATCTGCCCCAGCCCTGGGGCAACTGCCGGGCGGAGAGCGGGCTCAGGGAGCCTGAGCTTCAGGGCTACTCGGCCTACAGTGTGTCTGCCTGCCGGCTGCGCTGTGAAAAGGAGGCCGTGCTTCAGCGCTGCCACTGCCGGATGGTGCACATGCCAGGTGGGCACCCCACCCCCTGCCAGACCTCGGTGCCACCCCGCCAGGCTCCAGAACCTCCAGGGGCAAACCACTGCTCATAGGGACAGGTGCATGTGTATGACAACATGGGTGCATGTTTCTATCCACCTGAGTGTACGCAGTCTGCGTTTGGGTTTTTCTGCATCTTTACACGGAGGCACATAAGGTCGAGCACATGTGTGTCTGTGTGCATGTTAAAATGCATTTATGCATAAAAGTACTTGTGCACATCGGTACTCGCGTACTTGTGGGGGTCGTGTGCCTGGACTTGAACACGTGCATGCAAATACGTGTGCACCCCAGCTTGCATCGGTATGCGTGCGTATATGAGTGTGTACATCTCCCTGCTTCTACGCACAAGCACGTGTCTGTGCAAACACCCATGTGTGTATGTGCACGCGGGTGCCCACATTTGGGAATGTGGTGGGGGAGAGGGGATGGAACCACAGACTCCAGGAATAACCTTCTTTCCTTTCAGGCAACGAGACCATCTGCCCGCCAAACATCTACATCGAGTGTGCCGACCACACGCTGGGTCCGTGTTGCCTTCTCCTCCCCCAGCCTCTCTGTCACCTCCGTCCCCCGCTCCCCCGCCTTCATCTCTCTGTCCACCTTCCTCCTCACTGCCTTGACTCCCCTCCTTCCAGTTTCTTCCTGGGGGGGGGTGTTCCTTCCTGGGGGGGTTGAGCCTTATCCCGTACCTCTAGGGCTTTGCAGGGGTGGTACTTGGGAAAGTGGAGGCAGCAGTCCAGGTGGGGGTGGGGGGCACTGCAGAGACCCCAGGACTGAGAGGGAAGAGCTTGGCTTCTCATCTTGGTTCAGCAAACGAGCTTGCCTCCCTGGGAGATACAGCTTGTCCCTTGGTGTGGGGAATGAGGCATTGCTGGCTACCGGTGTGGGTAAGGCAAACCCATCTGTCCATAGGCCCCACCTGTTCCACACTTCATTCATTCATTCATTCATTCTACAGATGTTTACAGCCTGCGCTGGTGCTGGAGGTAAGAGTGTGAACAAGAGCCCTGCTCTCATGGAGCTTCCTGCCTGGCCAGGCTGTGGCTGGGCATCACCACGCAGCATGTTAATCCTTGGGTAGGGGAAGCCCGGGAAGGGCCTGTGGCCCCACCTGCCGGCTGGGAGCATTCCCAGAGGAAGTGACATAGGAGCTGAGACTTGAAGGATGCGGGAGAGTCATCCAGGTTGTAAAGGAGGAAGTACTCTAGGCAGTAGGACCAGCTCGCGCTAAAGACCTGTGACCAGAGAGAGCACGTGGGTCTGGGCACTGAAATGTCAGTGCGGCCGGAGGGCAGAGAACAAAGGAAGGAAAGAGTGGAGGAGGCTCTGGGAAGCCAGCAGTGGCTTAAGGCAAGGCCACTGTGAGGATGCGAGGATGGCCGCGGGGAGTGAGATAGAAGCAGGGTGATTGGTCAGGAGGACACCGCAGTAATGCTCATGCCATGGGGACGGGCTAGAGATGCTGGGGCAGGAGAATCACATTAAGCCCTTCTCTGTACCACCCAGCAACCGCATCCGCCCACGTGTCAGCAGAGCGTTCAGTCAAGGATCAGATGTGTGAGTGGGAATAAGGGAATCACAAGCGGTGGTGAGACTCCGCGGAACTAGCAACACCAGCGGCCCTTTCCTCCCCTGGGCCTGAAGGGGCAAAGGAAGGGGGCGCTACTGGTACCCAGCGAGGGACCTGGGACGGGTACCAGACAGAAGAGGTGGAATGCAGCCTCTGCCAAGCTACAGCCAGCAGCGAGGAGGCCAGGGAAGAAACACCCTCCTCGCCCTGTGATCCTGCCTCCCATGGGCCAAACCCAACCCATAGCCAGAGGACAGGGAGTCTAGGTGATGCCTTTGGCAGAGAGCAGCTTCCTGGGACAGAGCAAGATGTAGAGAGTGGATCTGAAGAGGTGGATAGAGAAAACCCAGCATGAGTATAGGAATCCCGTCCAATGTGCTTTCAGCCGTCCGTCCGTCCATCCATCCGTCCTTCCCTCCACCCACTCATACACATGCATATGTGAAAACATGCCTAAATCCCATTCATCCCAGCATCCTCTCCAAGCCCCTTGTGTGTCTGAAGCCTCGTGTAGTTGATTAGCTCTGGTGGATGGGCTGTGCCCTCCCTCTGAACCATGAGCACCTCTGCCCCAGGGGGCTGGGAGGCAGGCGTGTGCTGGGGGTTCTGCCTCCACTCGCTTTCTCGGGTGGTCTGAAGCTGGTCCAGGAAGGGACTCCCAGCCAGTCTTCTTTAGGCAGTGCCAGCGCTGGCCGGAACAGGCCCTCAGCGTGGGTGTACCGGCCTGGGGACAGCCCCTAAGCTCCCCCCTCCCCCAGCTAGCAGACCTCTGGGCCACCCTGCCCCTGCTGCAGCTGGCGCCTCTGTATTGCAGACTCCCTGGGTGGGGGCTCCGAGGGCCCATGCTTCTGCCCTACCCCCTGCAACCTGACCCGCTACGGGAAAGAAATATCCATGGTCAGGATCCCCAACAGGGGCTCCGCCCGGTACCTGGCAAGAAAGTACAACCGCAATGAGACCTATATACGGTAGGTATGCGCGTGCGTGCGAATGTGGCGCCTGCTGCTGGGGAGGCTGAAACGGGGCGCATCCGTAATACTGAGTCTTCTGCCAGGAATGCCTTTCACAGTCCTTTTCTTCTAAGGAGCCCTTACCCATCCTCCAAATCACATCCTATGTCTCCACCTTTAGGGAAACCCTTCTTGGTCCCAACGCCTACAGGCTTAAAAAAAAATATTCCTTTTTTTTTTTTCTTTTTGCCTTATCTAGGGCCGCACCCGTGGCATATGGAGGTTGCCAGGCTAGGGGTCTAACAGGAGGTGTAGCTGCCGGCCTTCGCCACAGCCACAGCAACACGAAATCCGAGCCGCGTCTGCAACCTACACCACAGCTCACAGCAACGCCGGATCCTTAACCCACTGAGCAAGGCCAGGGATCGAAACCGCAACCTCATGGTTTCTAGTCGGATTCATTAACCACTGAGCCTCGAAGGGAACTCCAAAAAATTTCTTTTTTTGGCCGCCCCGCAGAACATGGAGTTCCTGGGCCAGGGATCAGATCCGAGCTGCAGTTTCCACAGACCGGATCCTTAACCCACTGTGCCCGGCAAGGGGTGGGAACTTGCATCCCATAGCTCCCAAGAGGCCACCAATACCATTGCGCCGCAGTGGGAACTCCTACCCGCTGTCTGTGTGTCTTTCTCCCCCAGCACGAGGGAGCCGTGAGTGAATGCTGTACGGGGTGTGACTGGAAGGGATGGGGGAGAAACCAGGAGGCCGGCAGGAGAGGCTGCCCGGAGCCTGGGTCTGGTACCCTGTAGTCAGTCTGCAAACGCCGGCATCCTCCAAGTGCCCGGCCCAGCACTGGGTCCTGGGGAAACAGAGATGTTTACAACACAAAACCTCCACCATAATTTCTGGACGAGGCCGTATTTGATGGTGTGGCATTGATTCTTGGGCCCTGGGAGGGATTCGTGTGGCTGGGGTAGGGGAAGCAGGGCAGGTGTCGGCCTCTGAGGCTCCCGGGGTTTGGGTCCATGAGGAGAGAGGGAGGCATCCTAGTTAAAGGTCTATGCGGTGCTGCCAGGACCGGCCTGAGCAGCAGGGTGGCTGTGTGGAGAGAAGCTGATAAGAAAGTCGTTTGAGGAATTCCCGTCGTGGCGCAGTGGAAACGAATCCTACTAGGAACGATGAGGTTGTGGGTTTGATCCCTGGCCTCGCTCAGTGGGTTAAGAATCCGGCGTTGCTGTGAGCTGTGGTGTAAGTTGCAGATGTGGCTCGGATCTGGCGTTGCTGTGGCTCTGGTGTAGGCCGGCAGCTACAGCTCTGATTAGACCCCTAGCCTGGGAACCTCCATATGCTGTGGGTGAGGCCATAAAAGGACAAAAAGAAAAAAAAAGTAATTTGAGGAGTTCCTGTTGTGGCTTAGCAGTGATAGACCTGACTCGTATCCACGAGGACTTGGGTTCAATCCCTGGCCTTGCTTGGTGGGTTAAGGATCTGGCGTTGCCTCAAGCTGTGGCAGAGGTTGCAGGTGCAGCTCGGGTCTGGTGTTGCTGTGACTGTGGCCGTGGCCAGCAGCTGCAGCTCCGATTGGAGCCCTAGCCTGGGAACTTCCATTTCCATTTTTTTTTAAGGTGCAGCCCTTAAAAAAAAAAAGCAATTTGGATAAGAAGGTACAATGCTGCTGCTTTTGGGCAGTCTTGAAAGTCTGGAAGAGAAATTTCGGAGTGGACTGTCAGACAGTAGGGAGCCACTTAAGGTTCTAGAGGGGTGTGGCCAGGTGGCAAACTGAAAGCCATTTGCTGCTTAGGAAAGACAGGAGGGGACCCCGTAGGCCCAGGAGTCTTGTTCTGCTCTCCTAGGCCCTTTGCTAACTCTCTTTGCTAAAGCGCGAAGCTGACATGCCCCTGGGACTGCCTCCCCTCACAGCCTTTGGGAGCCTGAGGGTGATGACAAGTTTCTCGGTGCAGGGACCTCATGTCCCGATCTGCTGGGCCTGGGATGTCCCTGCCACCGCCTCCTCAGGGATACCTTGCTTCCCATCTCTGCAGGGAGAACTTCCTGGTCCTAGATGTCTTTTTTGAAGCCCTGACCTCTGAGGCCATGGAGCAGCGAGCCGCCTATGGCCTGTCAGCCCTCCTGGGTGAGCCCCAGCCCCGCTTCCATTTCCATGGGGGTGGGCCAGCCCAGCCTGCTCCCTCTGACCCTGCTCTCGTGCTCCCCAGGGGACCTTGGGGGCCAGATGGGCCTATTCATCGGGGCCAGCATCCTCACGCTGCTGGAGATCCTCGACTATATCTATGAGGCAAGGAATGGGGGCCGGGGGGCCACTCAGACAGGGAGTGGACGGTGGGAGGAAGGGCTGGAGGAAAGCGGGGGGGCGGGCAGTGCGGCCTTCCTGGTGGAGCTCGACTGGCAGGAAGTCAAGGTCGGGTTTTTGCCAGTGTCCTAGACTGAGCGGAGGGGGCTGAGGGAGAGGATGCTGGGTGAGGGCGACCGGGGCGACCTCGTGGGGGTTTGCTGGCACAGCTTCTGTAAGGTGCTCCTGGTGAGGCCTGTCCTCCTCTAGCAAGTCTCCTGAGGCCACTGCTCTCCCCCACCGTGCACCCCAAGGTGTCCTGGGACCGACTGAAGCGGGCGTGGCGTCGTCCCAAGACGCCCCTCCGGACCTCCACCGGGGGCATCTCCACTCTGGGGCTGCAGGAGCTGAAGGAGCAGGTGAGGGTGGCAGAGCAGGCAGCCAGCCCCTCTCCCAGCACTCAGTCCCCCTGCAGCTGTGAACCTGCCTGCGGGAAGGGGCTCCTGGGCTCCCCCGGCGCCCCCGTCCCGGGGAACAACTAAAGGCTGGCTGTGTGAGGCTGGGGGGCCACCGCCTGAACTCTCCCTGTCCCACTCCCTCTTCACCTCGCAGAGTCCCTGCCCGAGCCGCAGCTGTGCTGAAGGGGGCGGCACAGGCACCCTGCTCCCCAACCACCACCACCCGCATGGCCCCCAGGGAGGCCTCTTTGAAGACTTCGCTTGCTAGGATGGTGCTGTGTCCCAAAGGACCCGGGAGTCTGGGACTCCTCCGCGGACCCCCACCACGGTCTCCTCCTGCTCCTGGGACAGAAGGCCTGGGGGTGGGGGTGGGGGCAAAGTTGAGGGGGAGGGGCGGTGCTCACCGGGAGGGTGGGGACTCCGTTCCTACTCTCGGCACCCTGGCACCAGCTGCTTTGCACAAAGGTCCCTCTTGTTCATACCCTCCACCTCCAGGATGGTGCCCAGGGAGGGCCGGAGACGAGGCCATGGGCCCCCCGAGGAGGGAAGGTGTGGGGGGGAGGCAGGGAGGTGGAAAAAGGGACCCATGCCAGCAGGGGTGCGACCCTCTGTACATTTGTATATATTTAGGGAGGACGGGGTGGGGGTGGGGGTTCAGCTGTAGAAGGTGGGTGGGGCTGTGGGGGTGTTAACTTAGGGACAGCCAGGGTCCCAGCCCTAGAGTGTCAGCAGAGAGGGCAGGCCCCCCCAGGACTCAGGACTGCCGGGCTGGTCCTGCTTCCTGCCCTTCTCCAGACCTGGCTCCCCTTTTGGTCGGGCGAGTGGGTGGCCCAGCAGGCCTGGCCCAGCTCCCAACTCCCCCTACCCCAGCCCCACTCCCGGAGTCCCCTCCACAGGGAGAGGCAGCGCTCCCTGAACCTGGCTGAGCTTGGGGGTAGGGAAGGGGCCTTCTCAGGCCTCTCTGCCTCCAGGCGGGTTTTACAAAGTGCTGACAAAACTGGGAATAAAGAGGCATAAAGAATTCTCTGTGTGTATCTGTGACTGAGCTGGGAGCTGGGGCGGGGCTGGGCATAGGCATGACCTGGTCCCCCAGAGAAGGGAAGCCGGGCCCCAGCCAGGATGAGGGAGCCTCCAACGTCAGAGCCCTCCCTGCCCTTCTGCGTCCCTTTCAAAAACTCAGAAGCACCAGTCCACACTCAGCCAGTTTATTAAGGACAGGGAGCTTCATCAGGAGTGCAGAGGGGAGAAGTTGGGAGACGCCCACTTTCCTCTCTCAGCTCCCCTCTTCCCCAAAAACTCATCTACAGCCCAGCTCCTGGGGCGACCCTGGGAGGCGGGGCTGGCGTCAGGCAGACTGCACTGCATAAATACTCAGAGGCCACAGCCTGAATCAGCAGCGTCAAGGAGACAGGGAGATCAGGTGTGGGGCTGAAAGGGGTGGCTCCAAGGGCATCTCCTCCGGGCTTGTCCTGAGCCCGAGGGCCCCCCCCCGCCCAACGCCCAGGTCAGAGAGGGGTGGCCCCAGGGGGCTGCCCTGGGGTCTGAGCATGAGGCCAGCCCTGTCCTGCGAGGCTGGCAGGTGGCTCCAGGTCGCTGGGGGGCGGGGAGCGGGGGAGCGCCGCCTTGCCAGGGTTCCGGGGTCAGGTGCTGTTGCCCTGCTCCTGCTCGAAGAGCAGCATGGCCAGCTGGGTGCGGGAGCCGAGGCTCTCGAGCGCGCTCTGGCGGCAGCGGTGGTACAGGTCCTCGCTGAGCCGCGCGCTGCACGTCTGGGCCCGATAGCGCTGCAGCAGCGCCGGCTCCACCGCCCGCAGGACGTGCAGGCTGGAGAAGCGCAGGAACAGCTCATACACATCCAGGCTTTCCAGCAGCTCCTCCTCCTGCTCCGAGGCCGCTGCCAGCCGCGCTCGGGCCGCCACGTAGTCGGAGTTGTAGAAGCAGGCCTCGCTGGCTGCCTGGCGATCAAAGCGGCCTGTGTCTCGGCCCAGCTCCGGGGGTCCTGGGCCCTGGGGTGGGGCCACGGCCGGGTGGAAGGCCTGGAAGTGCATGGGAAAGAAGGCCTGCCAGCCAGAGATGGCGTGCATGCGACAGCGGTTCAGGAAGTCGGGCGTGAGCACAGTGTCTGGCCCCGCCAGCAGGAACAGCGTGTCCAGCGGGTGCTTCTTGGAGAGCAGATCCATGAGGCGCAGTGGTGAAGGTGCGGCTGTCTGCACGCTGAGCCAGGGCACCCGGGCACCGGGGAAACGCCGCTCCAGCTCTGCCACGTGGGCCTTGACAGGGGCAAAGACATCTGCGTGGGCCGCCCGCTGGGCCTGCCGTGGCTCATACAGTAGCAGCAGAGTCAGGGCTGCCGCAGCATCGCCAGGCTCCAGTGCGGCTGTGGCGAAGGCCTCCAGGAAGCCAGGGGCCAGGTCACGCTCGGCCGCAGCCAGTGGCAGTAACACAGTGAGACGGGAGGCCTCGGTGACATAGGGCACGGGCAAGATCTCCACGCGGCTCAGGGGCCGTAGCAGCTGCACCCGGCGGGTGAGGGGCCGGCGGCCGCCCTGGGGGGTCAAGGCCTCCAGCTGCAAGTCCAGAGTGTACTCCATCCCCCGCGCAGGATCGAAGCGCCGGTAGCCATTCACCAGCTGCTGCTTCTGAAGGCGCAGGGCTGGGTGGTATCGGCGGTTGAGCTCCTCCAGGGCTGCCCCCAGCACGTCGGCCACATCGGCCTGGTCAGCCCCACGCAGCGGGCAGCGGGGTGAGCCATCAGCGCAGGAGAAAGCGTGCTGCTCTGTGAAATAGTCCCAGCGCAGCACCTCAAAGCGGGAGGCCGGGCGGGAAGGCGCTGGGATGCCCACGGGCCAGGCGGCTGCCCGTTCCCCATCAGCTGCGAGGCGGCTGGTGTTCTGCACCTCCCACTGGGTGGCAGAAACAGGCTGTGAGTGAGGCATAGACCACGGGGGCCAATACACAGCTGGGGGGCTGGGCAGGCAGCAGTTGCCATTCGGGACGGGTCCCCAGTCCCTTACCCACCTCTGCCCACCCAGGGCCCCAACCTGTCCTTTCCCCAAATAAAGTCCACCTAAGACTTAAGTGGGGGGTTGATGGAGAGGCTCCTCAGAAAAGGTAGAAACAGACAGGCACTGGGAAGCGAGTTTGTTCTGTGAGTCCACTGCTAAGGTTTAATTTCCCTGAGATCTCTCTCTCTTTTTTTTTTTTTTTCTCTTTGCCTTTTCTAGGGCTGCACTCATGGCACATGGAGGTTCCCAGGCTAGGGGTCTAATTGGAGCTGTAGTCGCTGGCCGACGTCACAGCCACAGCAACGCAGGATCCTAGCCATGTCTGTGACCTACACCACAGCTCACGGCAATGCCAGATCCTTAATCCACTGAGTGATGCCAGGGATTGAACCCGCGACCTCATGGTTCCTAGTCGGATTTGTTAACCACTGAGCCACGACGGGAACTTCTCCCTGGGATCTCTGAGACCTCTCAGGACCTCCCTACCTCCACCCTCGTCCCGCAGTCCAGACCATACCTGTAACTCCTGGATCTCCTGGTATGTGCGTTCCAGCTCAGCTCGGGCAAAAGCCTTGTGCAGCTGGTACATGTGCACAGGGTCTCGTACAGGGTGAGCTGTCAGGGCACTGCGGAATCGAGGGTCCCCTTCCTGAACAGGCTCTCCAGGGCTCAGCTCCAGGTAGCTGTAGTGTACCCCCTGGGGAGAAGAAGGGAACGGGTCCATAATGGGAAACATAGGGGAACAGTCGCCACCCCCCCACACACAGTGTATGTCTCATCTGCCCATCCTATGACCTGTGGTGGACTTGGTGGCAGAAGTCTGTGGGCTTAAGTCTACTTTGACCAGTTGTGAGCTTATATGACCTTGGGCCAGCCTCTGCTAGCTCATCTGTGAAATGGGCATGCGTCTATCTCAGAGCCATCCAGGGACTCAAATAGATAACAGTAGTCAACACCTACAACACCTACACCTATGTGCAAGGCTCCCTTACTTTTTCTATTCCTTGTAACAACCCTGAGAAAGAATTACTCCCATTGGTAATAAGGATACCGAGGCGCAGCAGATTCAGTAACCACCCAAGGTCATCGGTAAAAAAAACGACAGAACTGGCAGGGAAACCCAGGTCTGTATCTCCAACCACCCCTTTGCCTCTCAGGGGGAAGTACACTCGCCTAGCGAGGAGGCACCAGTGGGGTGGTTTATCTTCCTACCTCGTGGTCGCCAGTGCAACCCACACCGGTGGCATCGAGGATGCAACGGCCCAGCCACTCATCCGGGCGCGCACTGACAATGTCGTTGCGGCAGGCTTCCAGGTGGGGGCGCAACTGCTGCAGCAACGTGCGTGACAGCAGCACCCCAAAGCCACCGTGGCAATAGCGGCCTGGGGCGGGCTCTCCACCGATGAAGTCCTGGGGCCGGCCCAGATACAGATGGGCAGCGGCTGCTAGGCTGAGGTGGCCAGCTAGGCGTGCCAGTCCGTGCGCTTCGGTGTAGGTGGCATCGGGCACGAGGAAAAACCAGTCAAAGTCATCGCCGTGTTGCTCCAGCAGGTGGCGCAGTGCCAGGTGCAGGTGCCCGATGGGCCGCTCCTCGCCCAGCGTCACGACTGCCATGCCCTGCGGTGCTCGGCGGCCCCGTGAGCCTGTCAGGAACACCACACGCTCTAGCCGGTGCCCCAGCGTGCGGTTCACCGCCACGCCCAGTGTGGGCAACGTGGCCTGGGAGGTCAGCACTGCCACGAGCAGCCGCTGCCTGATGCCCAGCTCCGTGCTGATATAGCGGGTCCTGGGAGGGAGAAGAGGCACAAAGGTATTACAAAGACAAGGGAGTTCCCATTGTGGCTCAGCGGAAACGAATCTGACTAGCACCCATCAGGACACAGGTTCGATCCCTGGCCTCGCTCAGTGGGTTAAGGATCCCCGTTGCCATGAGCTGTGGTGTAAGTCTCGGAGGCAGCTTGGATCCCTCGTGGCTGAGGCGGTGCTGTAGGCTGGCATCTGTAGCTCTGATCCCACCCCTAGCCTGGGAACTTCCATATGCCGTGAGTGCTGCCTTAAAAAGCAAAAAAAAAAAAAAAAAAAAAAAAAAAGACAAAGGACATGAGGATTTAAGTGAAATATTGGCCCTACCTACGTACTGCTTTTGGGAGATGGCACTATCCAGGCAGAGATGAGAGATATACTATGGGTCTGATTCCCTGTTTCATGACTTAATAGTTTGGTCCTTGAGCAAGTTATTAAATCCATCTGAGCCTTAGCTAGTTTCATCTGTAAACAGGGCTGATTGTCTCTTTAAAACACTAAGCCAAATGTTTGGCACATAGGTACTCCACACATCATCATGTATATTATATACTTCTTTCTTTCTTTCTTTTCTTTTTTTTTCTTTCTTTTTAGGGTCACACCTGCAGCATACGTAAGTTCCCAGGCTAGGGGTCCAACTGGAGCTACAGCTGCTGGCCAGTGCCAAAGCGACAGCCATGCAGGATCTGAGCCTTGTCTGAGACCTATACCACAGCTCACAGCAATGCTGGATCCCCAAGCCACTGAGCAAGGCCAGAGATCGAACCTGCATCCTCACGGATACCAGTCAGGTTCATTTCTCTGCACCCCAATGGGAAGGCGATGTACATACTTATTTCTAAGTATGTACATCATTATTATTCCATTATACCACAAATACTTCACACAAACGATGTAAAGAAATAAATAGCATAGACACGTAGTGAAATGTGTTTGGGGAGCTCAGGGATTCCAGGATCTTACCTTCCATAACACAGAAGGTAAGTTGCAGAACTGGAAATTGAACTCAGTGTTACTTCGGAGAAATTAGTTCAACTCACAGGCAGAGGCATTCATTGGGATGGGCGCATCATCCTTCCCCCACAAACCTCAATACCTCCCCAGCCAGGTCCCCCCCCAACAGGAATAAGAGAGAGAGGTAAATTCTAGCTCTCCCTTTTCTCTTTCCCTCTCTCTATACCAGTCTAAAGCCAACACCCAGCCAGGGAACTGTGAGGATCTCTGGGGGCCCATGGGTCAAGCAGGTTTAGTACAGAGGTGGGCAAGTTCTGCCCAGGCCTGGATGGGGCCCAGAGAGGCCTCGGATGGGCTCCACATCTCCCCGAGGAGAAGCAGGGCTATCGGAAATTATCGGGGCCCAAAGACTTCCTGGCCAGCCAGTCCCTTCCTTCCGGAGCCCGACCCAGCCCCTGTCGGCCTCCACCGCGCGCCTGTCCAGGCCGGTTCCCAGGGGGTGGGGCTGGCGAGTCCGATCCCTACCTGACGGCCTTTTTGGCGGCCTGGCCAGGCTGTGCCGGGTGGTAGGGCAATACGCGCGGCTCCCAGTTCTCCCCGGCGCCTACACCAGCCCCGGGCTTCTCGCGCTCCGCTCCAGGTTGCACCGAGTTGGGCCGGCGTGCCGCGTTTGTGTTGCCGCGCGGCGGCAGCTCAGAATCTCCGGGTTGGGGCGGGCCTGGGCCGCACGGCTCCTCCACCCAGGTGACGCTGAGCAGGCTCAGAGTGAAGCCCAGGGAGATGCCCACGGCCACCGGCCCTGCGGGCCGCAGCACCGACAACAGCAGCGATGCCCGCATGGCGCCGGGACCGCGGGCCCCCGGCCTCGAAGCAGCCCCGGAGCAGCTAGAGGAGGCTCCGAGGGGGCGGGACTGGGGAGGGGGCGGATCCGGAGGGCCCGGGTCAAGCAGGAGGGCCCCCTCCCTCCGCGCCGAGCAGAGCCTGCGGCGCCAGTCGAATCCCCAGAGCTGCGTTCTGATCCCCTTCCAGCCGCAGGTCGGCACCGCTCAGGGTCCCGGCGCTGGGCTCGGGAACCTCAGCGGGGGCCGTCGCTGTCCGACGTGTCACTGGGAGGGCCCCGCCCCCGGGGTGTGGTCTTGGGCTCCAGCTACCGGAGAGGGAGGAGAAGGGGGAGGTTAAAGGGGAAGGGCCCCCGGAAGTGCCCCCTCCTCAGTGCGGGAGAGGCAGACGCCGGGGGCGGAGTCTCCTACCTCCTCTCGGCGTGGTTGGTGCGTCCTGGGTGACGTCAGAAGCAGCCCGCCCCGGCCTGGATGGTGCGCCCTGAGTGACGTCAGGAGCAGAGGCCGGAGCTGTCCATCAGCACCAAAGGCCGCGGGCGGGCTCAGGGCATGGGGCCGCGGCTCTGGGGCAGCCCAAGCCCCCGCTCCCGCTCCTTTCCCTTCCCCAGGCCCAGCCCAAGTCCCCGAACGCCGCGGAACTGGAGTGCTAGCCGGTGTTGGAGGCGGAGCGGCGACGCTGCCGCGCAGGGACCGTTCCCTCCGGCCCAGAAGCCCCCTTCCCCTCACGGCGGACTTTTACCGGACCCCAGTCAGCTGGAGCCCCTGGCGCCCCTCAACCCCGGACACACCGGCTTCTGCACAGCCTCTTTTGCTCTGAAGCTCAGGTCGCCTCCGGCCCAGGTAGATCTTGGACAATCCCAGATTTAGCCGCCCACAGACCATCCTCCTAGCTGCCTGCTTCTCACTGGCAGCGCACTGCCCTCATCTCCCCACAACCCAGTTCCCCTTTTAACTTCATCCCAGCTCCCTTTAGCCGGGCACTTTTGTATCCCTTTGTCTTTTGCACCTTACTTCAAGGATGCTTCCAGAGCTGTGTGATGTGAGCACCAGTCCTTTGTCCACCGTGTCCTTCCCTAGTTCTCCCACTCCCATTCTCACTCCCATCCTGGTAGAGACCCAGGACTCCTCTTTGACCCCAACTTCCTCTCTGTCAGGCTGATCTGGGAGGGTGACTCCTTTCTGTTCCCAGCACTATGCCAGGCACTGCGGCGACACTGCGGTTCCAGCTGCTGCCCCCCGAACCAGATGATGACTTCTGGGGTGCACCCTGTGACCAGCCCCTGGAACGCAGGTACCAGGCACTGCCGGCCCTCGTCTGCATCATGTGCTGTCTGTTTGGAGTCGTCTACTGCTTCTTCGGTGAGACCTCATCCCATCCCTCCCTTGGGCTTCCCCACTGTTTCCCTAAGTTATTTTTTCTGAGGGAACCTCAACCTTCTTTAGAACTTTACCACTACCATAAAACCTTTTTCTTTTTTCTCCTTTTTTTTTTCTATCCCACAAATATTTGTAGATAACTTAGACTCTAGATCCTAGAGAACACAGGTTTTTGAGTTAGGCATGCTTGAATTTGAACCTGGCTCTGCACCTTACTAATTGTGATGACTCGGGCTCATTAACTGCTAAGCTCCAGTTTTCTCATTTGAACAGTGGCGAAAAATGATACTTGTCTCACACAGGGTTGTTGCAAGAATTAGCAAGCACTCAGTACGTAATAGCTCTCGTGATGAAGATATATTTGGGTTACTGTGCTAGGTAGGCACTGAAAACATTTAGCAGGGTGAGTAAACATGGCCTCTTACCACTGGGCATATTGTCTGATGGGGGAGAGACTTCTGAACCATTCACGCCTGTGATACATATTAGAGGGGCGCTAAATGGTAGTCATACACGTGGAAATGTGTGTCCAAGGCAGGCTCCAGAAATCAGGGCTGCTGCAAATAGTTGTCCAGGATGGATACAAGGGAGTTCAGCTGGATAGGCAAGTAGGGACTGAAATCTAGCCCATGCTCCACTTACCAAACTCTAGACTTTGGCACAAGGCTGCTTTGCCTAGAGGAAGGCACAACTTTTCCTAACTTGCACAAATGTGCCAGATGGTCTAGTGGACTAAATGCTCAGTGACGCCCCACCAAGAAGGTGTAGAATTTCAGAGAGCAGTGTTGGCCTTTTGGACCAGGCATCCAAGGAAAGCCTCCAGGCAGAGCATTATAGGTGGATGGATGAAGTGCAAAGGAAGCTTGAAGGTCTGAGTTCCAGGTTGGCCAGAAGTGCCTGGCTGGCGGGCGGGCAGGCGGGCGGACTTGTGCTGTGCAGACTTTACACCTCCTTCTAGAATGACTGTGTAGTAGGCAGGGAGGGATAGGAGCCAGATGGTCCCTCCTCTTCCACCCCCAAACTCTGGTCTGAACAACTGAAGTGTGGGCAGGAGGAAGAGCCCCTCTAAGAGTTCAGGACACAATAGGTCTCCAAGGAGTCTGTGTCACCACACCTCTGCACTATTCATACCCACTCCCTCTACAGTTGCTCAGTGCAGCTTGACATTCCCTCTCCTGGCTTTCTTGCCACCTTACACCTCTTGGAGGCTCCCACTCTCCAGCTCTTGGAGTCTCTGAGCTCTTGTGCATGCCCTACTCTTTCTGGCCCCAGAACCTCCCAGACTCTACTGCTTCCCCTCATTCCCAGAACTAACTCTCCTCTCTGTAACTTTTCTCTTTGGCTTTCCCTGGCCCCTTAACCCCCATCTCTGACTTCCATCTTCCCAGCTGATCAAGATCAGCTCACTTCCAGGTAACCTTAATGGGCCTAATGGCCCTATTACCTCCATTTTTCTGAAAATCCACAACCACTATATCCCCTATAATCCTCTTTGACTCCCTATGACCCCTTGTATGCCCTAGAGACCCCCAGCCACCCCAGCTATCTCATTAGCTTCCATCCCAATGACTCCCTCTATTACTCCTAAGATAGGGGGATCCCTATGAGCCTATTGTCACATTGCCCCTGGCATGATATCAGTGATTCCACATCTGTCAATCCCCTTGACCTGAAAGGGCCTCATCTTGTGGACCTCCTCCCCAGTAACCCCATTTCTCTGTTTCCTTTGTAACCTTCTATTGATATCATATCTCATACCCCTCAAAGACCTCATCTTTCTGACCTGTGTGACCTCAACTCTCAAGTTCTTTCTGACTTCCGAATACACCTCTCTGAGCAACCCCTCCCTAAAGATCCCAATGACTCTACTGCTCATCCACTTGTAACCCCAGTGACCCCTCTCTCTGATCCCTATGATCCCAAAGAGCCCAATGACCCTCTCACTGATTCACTTTTTTTTTTTTTTGTCTTTTTGCCTTTTATGTAGAGCCACACCCACGGCATATGGAGGTTCCCAGGCTAGGGGTCTAACAGGAGCTGTAGCCGCCGGCCTTTGCCACAGCCACAGCAATGCGGGATCCGAGCCACGTCTGCGACCTTCACCACAGCTCACGGCAACGCCGGATCCTTAACCCACTGAGCAAGGCCAGGGATCGAACCCGCAGCCTCATGGTTCTTAGTTGGATTCGTTAACCACTGAGCCACGAAGGGAACTCCTCACTGATTCACACTTGACTCCAGTGATCTATCTCTGACTGTGTCTCTGTTTTCCCAGTGCCTCCCAATGACCTACCTCTCTGACCTTCCTTGACCTTCCTTGCAGTGGTTCCTTCATTGCTGCCCTCAGGACCTCAGTGACCCCAATTCTCTGATCTTAGTGTCCTGCCTCTGGTTCCCCTGTGATTCTATGTCCCTGACCCCTCTGCCCTCCTGCCTCCAGCCTGCTGACCTTGTTCGGCCTCTCACTAGCCCCTGTTCCCCTCCAGGTTACCGCTGCTTCAAGGCAGTTCTCTTCCTCACCGGGCTGCTGTTTGGCTCAGTGGTCATCTTCCTGCTGTGCTACCGAGAGCGGGTGCTGGAGACACAGCTGAGTGCCGGGGCGAGTGCGGGCATCGCGCTGGGCATCGGGCTGCTCTGCGGGCTGGTGGCCATGCTGGTGCGCAGCGTGGGCCTCTTCCTGGTGGGGCTGCTGCTTGGCCTGCTGCTCGCCGCTGCCGCCCTGCTGGGCTCTGCACCCTACTACCAACCGGGCTCTGTCTGGGGTCCCCTGGGGCTGCTGCTGGGGGGCGGCCTGCTCTGCGCCCTGCTCACGCTGCGCTGGCCCCGCCCACTCATCACCCTGGCCACCGCCGTGACCGGTGCTGCGCTCATCGCCACGGCAGCAGACTATTTTGCTGAGTTGTTGCTGCTGGGGCGCTACGCCGTGGAGCGTCTCCGGGCTGCCCCTGTGCCCCCCCTCTGCTGGCGGAGCTGGGCCCTGCTGGCACTTTGGCCCCTGCTCAGCCTGATGGGCATTCTGGTGCAGTGGCGGGTGACAGCCGAGAGGGACTCCCACACGGAAGGTGAGAGGGCATAGGCCAGGGTGGGCAAGAGAGAAATGGGTGGCCAGGACTGGGTGGGGGTGCAAAGAGATTGGGGAGCAGGGGGATGAGCTGTACACACCAGCAGCAGAAGGGCTCACTCAGCTGGATTAGAGAGCTTGCTGGCTCTGGGCCAGGGAAGACAGGACCTCAGCGCCACCATTCATCCCACAGCAGTGGATGGAGCAGCCGCGCTGGGGATGCATCAGAGACAATACAGAAAAGGCTCCTGCCCTTATGGGGTTAAGGGAGACAGACAACAGACATGCAAACTAACAAGATAATTCCCATCGTGTGGAATGATATGAAAGACATAAGCAGGATAATGTGAAATATAGTCAGGGTGGCCCAGGAAGGTCACTTGGAAGAGGTGATGTTTAAGCAGAGACCTGAAGGATAAGGGGCCAGCCGTGCACAGAGCTAGAGGAGCAAGGGCGAGGGCCTGGGAAGGAATGAGCCTGGCCTGTTGAGGAAGTGGGGCTGGAGTCGGGCGTGAGGGCTGCCGATTACATGTGCATCGTGGGCCATGATGAAGATTCTAGGTTTTTTTTTTTGGTCTTTTTGCCTTATCTAGGGCCGCACCTGCAGCATATGGAGGTTCCCGGGCTAGGGGTCTAACAGGAGCTGTAGCTGCCGGCCTTTGCCACAGCCACAGCAACACAGGATCTGAGCCATGTCTGCAACCTACACCACAGCTCACGGCAACGCCAGATCCTTAACCCACTGAGCAAGGCCAGGGATCGAACCCGCAACCTCATGGTTCCTAGTTGGATTCGTTAACCACTGAGCCACGATGGGAACTCCTGGATTTTATTAGACAGGTAGTGAGATGCCATTGGAGGGTTAAAGCAGGGAGGATAAATCTAATTTAGCATTTGGGATGCTCATTCTGGCTGCTGAGTGTTGAAAGCATCAGGAAAGGCAAGCTAGGAGGGGACCAGTGAGGAGGTGGTGAGAAATGGCGATGCAGGTCTGCGGCTCTGGATTGGCGGAGGGGTAGCAGTCAGGAAGCAGGAGCCTAGAGTCTAGGAATCTTCCATAAAGACTTTTGGAAGAAAAGAACGGCAGGAGGTCCCATCTGGGAGGTGGGAGACCAGGAAAGTAAAGGAAGGGAGGTTTCAGACGAGGGGAAGCTGGGAGCCTGGAGCCCCCACGTTGGCAGGGGGGCCTGGGGCGAGATGAGGTACTGAGCCCCTACTCGGCCCAACCCTTCACAGTGGTCATCAGCCGGCAGCGCCGACGTGTGCAGCTGATGCGGATTCGGCAGCAGGAAGAGCGCAAGGAGAAGCGGCGCAAGAAGAGACCCCCGAGGGCCCCTCCCAGAGGCCCCCGGGCTCCTCCAAGGCCTGGGCCCCCCGACCCTGCTTATCGGCGCAGGCCGGTGCCCATCAAACGCTTCAATGGAGACATCCTCTCCCCGGTGAGCACCCCGAGTCATAACCCCCGCACCAGGAGCCTAATGGGCGGGGGAGAGGGGTCCTGAGTGTGCAGTGTAATGAGGTGTGCTAGGGTGTAGGCTCTCAGGGCTGTGGACTCCAGGCGTGGTGAGGGCCTAGGCCGACGGCAGCCTGGGATGCGTCTCAGGCTTGGGACGGTGCAGGGTGAGGAGGTCTGCCTGGCGTGGCTGTCAGGGCAGGGTCCGCGTGGCACTCTCATGCCTGTGTTTCCTTCCCCCCAGAGCTACATCCAGAGCTTCCGGGACCGGCAGACGGGGAGCTCACTGAGCTCTTTCATGGCCTCGCCCACAGACGCGGACTATGAGTACGGATCCCGGGGGCCACTGACGGCCTGCTCAGGGCCCCCCGTGCGGGTATAGCAATCTAGCTCTTGCCACCCGCCTAGACGCATCGGTCACCAGCTCTGCCAGCTTGGAGAGGCCTGCTGGGCCACGACTCAGCCCACCTGGCCCTGTAGCCTTTGGCTGTCCCTTTGCCCACTCTGGAGAGGGACGGCCTGGCTGCCAGGAGGGGGCACCTATCTCAGGCTCAGTCTGGCTGAAGGGGAGAGCCCCCTCCAAGCTCCCCAGGGGCTCCTGAGTGTCTCCAGTGTGAGCCCCGCCGGGGTGTGCTCAGGGTTGTGAGTGTGTCGCCTGTGTGTGTGTGTGTGCGTGTGTGTGTGGGGGGGGCGGGCTTGGAGGGGCATTGGGACCCTTGCCTTAGACTTCTGATTGGGAGGGCTTCTCCAAGGGCGGCCCCCCTCCTCTCCCACCGCTGGGGGCCCATGGCCCCTCTCCTGTACATCTAAGTGAAGGGTCTCTGCCTTCCCCCTGCATCACCTCCACCTCTCAGCCAGACTCATCTAAGGCTTCTTGTCCTTGTCCACGGGGCTAACTGCAGCAGCCCTCACCCTGGTCCCCTGTCCTCTGCAAGCCACCAGTCTGAGGGCAGTGGCAGGGGATGGGGGTGGGGGGTGCTGCTCCAGTCTGGGTTAGGGAGGGAGGGGTCGGGGAGGGGGCTTAAGTGCACGGCGCATGTCTGGTGTCTGTCATGCCACCCTGGACATGCTTCTGTCTCCCCCTGCCCCACCCTGTTTTACATCTTTTATAAACGTGCCAAACTGTGGCTTCTGCCAGGAGTGGTGATCTTTGGTGGCTGGCACGTCCGTGGGCCAAGATGAAAGTGCTGCAGCCTTCGGTCCCCTGTGTCACTCACTACACAGGGGCTCTAGGCAAATCCAGTCCTCCCACGTCACACAGAGAGCCAGGAAAGGGGCCATACCGCTTTTATTGTCTCCCAAGACTTCTGGTTCCCCTCCCTCCCCACCCCTTCCCAGGGTAAGGGCACGCGCCTTCCATGCTGTCCAAGGGCACCCGCCTGGCCGGGTTCGGTCCTCCTAGCTACCTGCAGAGGAAGGACTGCGAGTGGGGCTAGGGAGAGAGTGGGTACAACCTTCTTCTCCCCCGGCAGAGCCTGGGCACCCATAGAGAAGAGCCGAGTCCTCACCCTCTGCCCTACTCTTTCTAGGCCTCTGTCAGGGCTATCTGTGGGGGCAGGAAAGTGGTGGGGGTCATTTAGAGGTGGGCCAAGGCAGGCATCTGAAGGGGAGGCAGGAGTTCAGGTGGAAGGTGGGGCATCTCCTTTGTGGGAGAAGAAAAAAATGGGACTAGCTCAGAAGCCCTCTGCCCAGGCTGATGTGGAGCTGGCTGAGATGGGCAGAAGCCAGCTGAGCAGAGAGCAGGAGGGACAGGTTGGGGGCACAGACCAGGGAAGGAGAGGAACTTGGGTAGAAATAGGGCGTTCAGGAGAGCCGAACGTGGTCCAGAGGCAGGAGGGAGTGAGGGGAAGCTCAGACAGGAAGGGGCATAGAAAGGTGGGAACAGCTGCTCTGAACCAAGTGGGGTTCCCGTGGAGAACACAGGCCTCCCTCCTCTCCTCCGCCCTGGCTGTGATCTCCTGCCTCCCCGCCCCAACTCCAACACGTCTCAGAACCAACTTGCCATCTCAAGTTGTGGAAAACCTGCAGGAGTTGTGTCTCAGCCCGCCAGTTCCTAGGACACCCCCTTGGCCAGCCGCCTGCCTCTCTGACCTCTGCGCCATTGGCTTTACTCACCCTCCACCAGCAGCTGTGTGTGGGCACTGTCTCTGCCGGCCTGGCAGCAGTAGGTGCCCTGGTCCTCAGGTCGCACGTCATGGATGACCAGGCTGTGGGTGGGGCCATGGCTGCGCAGCTCATACTTGTCTCCCGGGCACAGCTCGATCCCCTCCCGCAACCAGCACACTTGGCCCCCCGAGCGGGACACGGTCACCTCCAGCACCGCCCGGCGGCCGACCAGAACCGTCTTCTCGCGAGGGGGGCGGCGGCACATCTGGAGAGGCAGTGCTGGGGGTGGAGGACGAGGGCTTAAGTTAATAGGGACACGCAGCGTCCCTAAGAGGAGAGACACATCTTCCCTCCCGCTGCGACCTCCACTCCTGGTCTTAGATCTCTTTGCCACTAGCCCGTTTCTCTCTCCCCGCAACCCAAAGTCTCCTCCTCCCCAGGAAACGCACTGCCCTCTGTGACCAGCCCCAGGAGAGCCCCGCGAGGAAGGAGTGGGGAGAGGCAGGGTTCCTAGGATCAGCTGCCAGCCCGCCAGTCCCAGGTGGAGATGGTGCCCGCTCCAGGCCGTCCCCGCCCCGGTTGCTTACCCTCCACCTCCAGCTGAGCCACAGACTGGGCGGGTCCTGCCTGGAAGCGGACCTCACCAGCGTCCTCCACGCACAGATCGCTCAGCACCAGAAAGTGTTTCTTCCCTGGGGGTGAGGGTGGCGCTAGCGAGGCCAGAGCCGCCTCTGGTGGGGGTTCGGGAATGAGGGTGGGGCCTGAGTAGGTCCCCGGGTCGGTTCGGACGCCGTAAATGTGAGCGGGGCTGGGCGGAACTGGGATGCCAATGGGGAAGAGAGGCGGTCTGGGACGAGGGCTCGGAGCAGGGGCCCAGGAAAAGACCGAGAGACGGCTCCTGGGGCCGTGGGGCGGGCCCATTCGAGCTGGAGGTGGGACTTATTCTAGTGGGGCGGGGTCTGTCTGAGCCGGGGGGCGGCGCAGCGAGGGGCCAGAGTGGGCAGAAAGTCGGTCAGACCTTCCTGTCGGATGCGGATGCGCCCTCCGGGTCTTAGCGGGCGGCCTCCAAGCTCCCAGCTCCCGGTGGTCTCGACCTCCGACAAGGTGCACTCGAATGTGGCTCCGTCGCCTTCGCGAGCGTGCACCGACCGGAGCTCCGAGAGCACAGACACCTTACGCTCTGGGGCGAAGCAGGGGCCGTGAGGCGGACGGGGTGGGGGGCGGGGGGCGGAACCCAACCATGCCCACGCCCCGCCCCTTCCTTGGAAGCACCGAAGCTGGTCCCCCTGGCAAGTCAGATCCACAGACCCCGAACCCACAACAGTCCCCGGCCCGGGCAGCTCCAATACCCACCGCGCACCACCAGGTGGACGGGCCCGGCGCGGGCCATCCCCACGGTGCAGCTGTAGGTTCCCGCATCCATGGGACCGCAGCGCCGCAGCTGGAGAAGGCGGCGTGTGCCAAGGGCCTGGAGCCTGAGCCGAGGGCTGGGAGTGAGCGGCCGCCCGTCCTAGGGGCCGGAATTGCAAAGGGTGAACTCGGCTGGGCACCAGGTGGCCGCAGCCCCGGTAGGCAGTGGCGCCCGCTGTTGAGGCCAAAACGTTTCGAGGCACGTTTATGCTGTGGAGTAGAGAGGTCCGCCTCTTCCGGGCGGCGCCAGGAGTCTCCTTGGGAAGGTGTCGCCCTTTAGGGACATTAGGGCTGAGAAGGGGCTCCAGGAGCAAGGGCAGCCTAGCGTCCTGTCCCGATCATACCTGCCATGAGTGTGGATTTTGGAACCGGGAAACCTGGATTCAAATTATGGGCTCTGTGTCTGCCCCTGGGCAAGGCTTCACCCCACTAAACATGTCTCCTTATCGATAATATGGAGATAATAAGACCTACTACCTGAGGCTGCTGTTAAGCGTTAGAGGGTTAAATGTAAAGTAAATCTTAGCACAGTGCCAAGCACATCTCTCACTGAGTATTAGTTATTCTGTTGGGGCGTTGTTATTGCTGTTATGATGCCCAGGTGGGCTGGGCTCTGACCTTCTCCCAGGTGATGTCAGCCAAGGCCTGGGAAAGCTGGCACTCAAACGTAGCTGTGTCGCCCTCGGTCACTTCTAGATCCTGTGGCCCCTGCACAATGGTCACTGGGGCCTCTGGGAGGAGGAGAAGGAGGACACATTTGGGCGCAAGGGGTCATCGGTCGGCACATTTTAGACAAGGCGATCAATGGAGGCACCAGGGAGTAGGGGGCACGCTGAGACAAGTGGCCCAAAGTGGATGCTGCTCAGTGGCGGGGAGGGGCGGGGCACAGCAGGATCAGACCAGTCAATGGGGCATGAATGACCAGCCGGGGGGTCACATTTAAGGTGGTCATTGGGGGACCTGCTGGAGCTAGAGAGGCATGGGGGAAACTGGAGCAGAGATGCCAGTGGAGTTACCCACGTATTGGCACCATCAGTGGGGCCACACTGGCCAGAATGGACGGGAGACACTGTCAGTGGGGGATACCATGGGCTCAGAGGAGCAGTGGGGGACCTGAAAGCATTGTGGCCGGTGTGGAACACGCCAGGGCTGGAAGCATGAATGGGGGACACTGAAGCAGAGTTGCTAGCGGAGTCACTCTCAGGCACAGTGCACAGATCATCGGGACTTGGGTGGTCAGAGGGGCACACTCAGGCAGAGGGGCACAGCAGGCAGGCGTGGTCAGTGGGCTCACATTCAGAGTGGTCAGCAGGGCCACGGTCAGGCAGGCAGACCACAGCGGCCACACAGGCACGGGCATCTCACAGTGGCACAGTCAATGGTCCACAGGGGTGGGAGGGTCAGTGGAGTCACACTCAGGAAGGGCAGTCACTGGGGCCACACGTGGCCAAAAGGCCAGGGGAGTCACACTCTGGCAGGGAGGTCAGTGAGGGCCACACTGGAACAGGCAGGGTGAGTGGGGGACCCCACGGGGAGTGGGGTCAGGAGAGTCACACTCAGAGCAGCCAGCAGGCAGGCGGCGGTTCCAGAGGCAGCACCTTTCACTGTGAGTCTGGCTGCACAGCGCAGGGCGTCCGCAGTGAAGGAGATGCAGCCGGAGTCGGCCAGGCCCAGGCCACTGAGTACCAGGTGGTGAGTGTGGCCCTCTGCGTGAATTTGGCACTTGGGTCCCTGCTGCAGCCGGACGCCGCCCCGGGCCCACTCCCCGGTCACGCCCTCCTGGGACAGCTCCAGCTGGAAGGTGGCGCTGCCCCCCTCTGTGATGGTCACATCCTCCAGAGGCCGCAGCACCCTTAGCTGCCTTGCTGGTGGGGGAAGACGGGAAAGAGGGAGGGTGATGCTCCAAGTCTGGGCGGGGATTCCGGCCTCTGCCCTACCACCCTTAATGCCCAACCTCTAAGGCCCTCTTGAATCAAGTTCAGAGCCAGGGTGCAGAAAGAAGGGAGCAGAGCTGGCTGACTTCTAAGGAGAGAGGGGCTTACCGGGGTTAAGACAGGGGACACATGAAGGAGGTGATGTGTGGTTAGGGGGGTGAAAGGTTTGGGTTGGGGGGGTGGGCCGTGACACTGGAAGGAGAACAGAATTGGAGCCAGACACATCAGGCCTGGACCCTAGCTCTGCCACGTGGTTTGCGCGCTCTGCGATCTTTGGCACTGCTTGGCTGGCCTCTCTGGGTCTTAGTTTCTCTAGCTACACAATGTTAATAGCAACGAGACATGGGGTTTATTGTACTTAAATGAACGACATACATTCGAAGAGAATACAAGTCACCACCAACAAGCATTTACCAAGCTCTGGGTGAGTGTCTCTCATATTATCACAGTTAATGTTCCCAAAGATTCTTGAAGTAGGGATCAGCACGGTTTTTAAGACCTGTCTCAGAGTGGTTAAGTAATTTGCCGAAGGTCACGCAGTAAATAAAGCGTGCTCCGTCTGGGGGTGTGGGGGTGCTCTTTGCTAACCATCTCTGCTTCTCAGTTGGACCCGTGCATCCTGGGGCAGACAACTGAGGGATAAACACGGCAAGTCTTGCTGGAGTATACTGTTTACGTTTACAGCAAAGCCAACTTGGACACATGAAATGGAATGTAAAATCCACGTGGACTTCCAAGGTAAACAGAAAACATTCGAAAAAGAAAAGTTTTGCTTTGGGCAGGTTGCTTCAGGTCACGCTCCTGAGGGTCAGCCAAGGCTGGCTTGCCTTGCAGTGGGGGCACTTTGGTGGGGGTCCGAGGGGCTCTGGGCCAGCCAGGAGAGGCTGTGCCATGGGGCAGACGACGTATTAGGAGAGGACGGGGCACTCACGCCTGACGCTGAGCCTGGCCAGGGTGCGATCGTGGTGGCTCTCGCAGCCATAGGTGCCCTGGTCGGCTGGTACGACACCGTGGATGAGGAGGCGGTGGACGTGGCCGTCCTGAGTGGTGGCCAGGCGGGAATCGGAGGGGAGGGGTACCCCGCCTCGCACCCAGCGCACGGTCCCGGCTGCACCCACTCTGCCTGTCTCCACCTCGAGGCACACGTCCTGGCCTTCCTCCACCCGCACATCCTGCAGGCGCCGCAGGAACAGCAGCTCCGTTTCTGGGGAGAAAGAACGAGGGGGCCATGGAACTCAGAGGGGCCTGGAAGTCGACCCCCCTGCTCCCCCTTAGGGATCTGTCCCCTGCTAGGGCTGGGGCTGGGAGGACAGGTTCAGAAAAAAGACGATTTCATCTCCAGCAGGACCGAACCTCGAACGTGGAGCCGGGCGCTTGTGGCTGTGCCCCCTGCTCGGGCAGTCACGGTCCCTGCGTCCCCCAGCTGGCAGCCTCGCACGGTCAGTGTGCGGCTTGCCCCATTCTGGGCCATCTCTAGCTGTGGCCCTGGGGTGACAATAGCCCCATTGCGCAGCCAGGTGATGTCAGCATCTGGTGGGGAGACGTCACAGCGGAAAGTGGCATCGTCGCCCTCGTGGACAGTTAGGGGTGTCAGCTCCGAGACCAGCTTCACCGGTGGTGGTTCTGGGGGGGGCGGGGCCAGATGGTGAGGGGGGCTGGGTCTTTCCCGCTCCCTCCTCCTCATCCCCACCTCTGGATACAGGCCTGCACCCTCCAGTTATTAAGCAGAACTTTCCTGAAGACCTGCTGTGCGTCAGCCATGAGGTGTCCCAAAGGACAAGATGTCAACTCCCTGCCACTCCTAGCCAGTTCCTTTGGATGCTGGCCTGGCTACACCTCTCTGACCCCCTGATAGTAATGGATGGTTTACCATGGACCCCAATGTATCTCATTTAACTGTCACAATAGCCCTATAGGACAAGCACTGTCCCCCCACTTTGGAGCTGGGGCTCAGAGAGGTTAAGCAACTCGCCAGTGTCACACAGCTACCAGGAAGCACAATCCAGATTGGAACCTGGGAGCTCTGATTCCAGAGCCCTACTTTGAACCACTGGGCTGTGCTGCCTCCTATTTGCAGGTACCTGGGAAAGGGGGCCCTGAGCTGTCATCCAAGGACTAGCTATGCATGCATGTGGAGCCAGAGGCAGCAAGGTGGGGTGAGGGGTGAGGGGACCCAGGCGTGTGGTCCTTTGGGGTGTGAGGGGTGCACTGTTACCTTCCACGCTGACGAGGAAGATGCGGCTGTCCTGGGGCGTGTCGCACAGGTACTCCCCAGCGTCCCTGCTCCGTGCCCCCCGCACCCGCAGCACCTGCCTGGCCCCGTCCTGTTCCAGCTGCACCCGCCCCTGGCTCGCCAGGCGCTCCCCGTCCTTGTACCAGCGCACAGGGCCCCCTGGCCCGGAGAGGTGCACCACCAGCTCTAGGTCCCCGCCTGGGGTGCTGCGAACCCTGGTCTGGGCCGCCTCGGGAGCCACCACCCGCACGGGGGGCTCTGTGGAGTCAGAGCTGGGGGTCACTGTGAGGAAGCGGTTCAAGGGCCGGGGGCGGGCAGTGGGAAGCAAGGTGGGGAAAGGGACTGAGAGCAGCGGGGCAAGGAGGGCGAGTGCACCAGAGAAGGGGGGGACTCATGGGTTTAGGGGTGCAGTTCACAGGCTTCCTGCCCAGGCTATACTCACCGGCCACTTGGACGGTGAAGCTGAGGCTGGGAGCCCCTGGGGCTGCCCCGGACTGGCAGGTGTAGAGGCCCGCATGGGCCGGGTCTGCAGCCCGGATGCAGAGGACGCGGCGGGGGCCCTCGGCATGGAGCTCCAGGCCTTCGCCCTCCTGCACTGGCCTCCCGTTGTGGCTCCAAAAGACAAGGGCTCCGGCCCGGGACAGTTCACAGCTCAGCATCACCGGATCCCCGGGGGCCACACAGAGCGGGCTGGGGGCGGCCTCTGGGGCAAGGAACTGGACCGGGGGCTCTGGACAGAGAGAGGCGATGGTGTTGGCTCGGTAACACCCCCGCCTCCCCCACCCCCACCCTGGGCTGGCCGGGAGCACCCACCAGCCAGGCTGACATTGAAGGTGATGGCCTCATCACGAGTCTCGCACACATACTCCCCGGCGTCTTCGGGCTGGGCGTGGGGCAGGGTCAGCGTGCGAACGGGCCCCTCAGCACCCAGCTGCAGGGCGTCCGATGCTTCCACCTCCAGCCCATCCTTGTACCAGCGCACCTGGGACCCAGCTGGGGCCACCTCGCAGCGAAGCTCCACACGCCCCGGAGCCCCAAACTGCAGGTCCAGGGAGCGGGCTGCTGGATGCACGATTCTCTCTGGGGGGGCTGGTGGGTGGACCGAGAGGGGCAAGTGGGCTCCACCTGCCTCGCCGCTAGGTTCTCAGCCCTCTCCCTTTGCGGCAAAGCTCTTGGGAATAGAACCAGCCACGGTCCATGGGCATTTACTGTGGGCCGGGCGTTGTGCTCAGCAGACGGCAGCCCTTTTCTCAGCTACCCTTGACATTCCCTATCACTGGAATTCATTTATTTATTTATTCCTTCATTTATTCATTTATTGTTGGTTTTCAGGCCTGCATCTGCGGCATATGGAAGTTCCCAGGCTAGGAGTCAAATCAGAGCTGCAGCTGCCGACCTCCGCCACAGCCACAGCAATGCCAGATCTAAGCCACATCTGTGACCTACACCGCAGCTTGTGGCAACACCGGATCCTTAACCCACTGAGCGAGGTCTTGTACTAGCGCGAGGCCTCGTCCTCACGGATACTAGTCGGGTTCTTTATCCACTGAGCTGCAACGGGAACTCCTGGCTTCTCTTTATGGATGAGGACCTGAGGCTTCTTTATAGGGAACTGACTTGCCCAAGTTCATATGGACAGAAAGAGGCAGACCCGCACCCACAGCCAGATCTATCTGACCCCAATGCACAGCCCTCCCTACCCGGCCCCCATTTTCTACCCCCTTTCCCTGCTTTGCCTCCAGTGCACTGATCACCACCTGAAAAACCATCTATTTTACTTATTCGCTATCTGTCCACTCTCACGAGGATGCAAGCTCCACGAACACGGGTTTCTCTTCTGGGTTCACTGCTGTATCCCTTAGTCTCCATAACCGTGCAGAGCACAAAGTATTTGTTGAATAAATGAATGAATGAATGAATGAATGATCCCGATTGCTGAGCTCTCTCCACCAGGCCTCTGTCACTGTCTTCACCTGCTTCGGGCCAGCCAGCGCTCTCCAATGGCTGAGAAGGAGGGGCTGGGGGAGGAGGGGATACTGGACAAAGGGAAAGCTGCAGGCGCGCATGCCAGCTTGTTGGGGGTTGAGGAGGGGGGCTGACGGTGCAGGAAGTGGGAGGGTTGGGTATCTGTTCCTCAGCCTCCTGCTTCCTTCCCTCCCTAGGGTGTCTGTCCCAGAGATTGCCCACCTGTGACAGTGACAGTGAAGAAGGCCGAGTCGTCTCCAGCGTCGCACACGAACTCGCCCCCGTCCTCGGGCTGGGCCGCGGGCAGCACCAGGCGGCGGCGGGGGCCGTCACTCTGCAGCACCAGGGCCTCGCTCTCCTCCACCTCCAGCCCATCCTTGTACCAGCGCACAGGGGCGTCCTCCCGAGACAGCTCACACGTCAGCACCACGCACTCCAAGCTCACAGCGACCAAGGTCACCTCGTCCCGGGGGTATATGATGCGGACTGGGGGTTCTGCAGAATGGAGGCAACCACAGGCTGTCACAAACTCACTGTCAGCCTCCCTGGCGCCGTCCAGTAGCAGGGAGTCCCTGTCGCCCACAATCACAATAGTAATAAGGATAATAATAATAAGAACAGGAATTCCCATCGTGGCGCAGCGGAAACGAATCTGACTGGAAACCATAAGGTTGCGGGATCGATCCCTGGCCTTGCTCAGTGGGTTAAGGATCTGGCGTTGCTGTGAGCTGTGGCGTGGGTCACAGACGCGGCTCGGATTTGGAGTTGCTGTGGCTCTGGCGTAGGCTGGCAGTTGTAGCTTAGATTAGACCCCTAGTCTGGGTACCTCCATATGCCATGAGAATGGCCCTAAAAAGCAAAATAATAATAACAATAATAATAATAACAACAAGAAACAATAGGTCTGCAATCTGAAGTCCCTGTTACAGAATCCAGAATGCTCCAGATTCCAGAAACGGTTCATTTATCATGTATCACTTCCCTCAGCCCCCACGGTGACACCCCCGTATAATCAATTACACTAACATTTCTGCACTGTAGCATACAGACATATCTACCCTAAGCAGGATAACTGAAAAGTGGAAACAGCGTCATAGGATTAAGCTCAGGTTTTACTGAAATGGATTTTGATACCAAATTTACAGAAAGCCTTTTGATTGTGAGCTTTTTTTTTTTTTACTTTCAGAATTGCGGCTCAGGGATGGCAGATCTGTAATAGTAAGTACTTATATACTACTTCCTAAAGTTCCAGGAACAGCTGTAAGTAGCACCTTACATCCTCACAGCAATCCTAGGCAACTGAATCCTTAACCACTAGGGCCTCAGCATGCTTCAATATGGTGTTATTCCCATTTCCCAGATGAGGAAACTGAGGCACAGAGAGGCTAAGTAAATTCCTCAAGGTCACAGCTCCCTAGAGCTACTGGAGGGCAGGAGGGAGAACTACTGTCTGGTAAAAGCGGCTCAGACTCTGTAAGCAGGGGTAGGGATTCCAAGCTAAGGCATGTAGGAAACGCAGTAATGAGCATAACAGTTGCCAACACCCTTCTGAGAGTTCCCCGGGGGGATGTTAACCGCTGATTCTGGGAGTTCGTCTCCAACTCCCCTGAACCGGTCAATCTTTCACGGAAATGAGCCATGTCAATTTTGGAGGTGATCCTTGCGCTGAGCCCAAGGCCTGCCCACGCTTCCGCCCCTTAGAGATCTCCCAGAATCAAGCCTCCAGGACGCTTTAGGGCTCCTTTAGCATTTGGCCCCCTTGTGGCTGGGCTGTGGAACTGCTAGCTTCCCCATCCTGTCTCCGCAGAGGCGCGCGTGGGCAGATGTGTCCACAGCCTCGCCCCTGCCTCCCTAACTGGACTGGTTCTGAGAGTCTAGAGGATGCAGGCTGGTTCTCTGGGGCCCAACAGGGGCGGTAAATTGCGGGGTGAGGCTTTCTGAGGGGTGGGGTAGATGACGGAGGCAGTGGGATGAGGACAGGGTGCAGTGACCGGGCTGGGGCACCTGCATGGCCGTGGGACTCAGCTTGGCATCCAGCTTGATTCTCAGGTGGTGTGTTGTGTGAGCTTCCCCGTGAAGAGCCTGGTGTTTTGCGGAGAGGCCAAGCGTGGACTGGCATGTGTGTGGCCGTGGCCATTGTGTCTGGCCAGGGCTCGGGGCGGGAAGCGCTGAGGGACTCGCTACAGGACAGAACGTGTGCCGAAATGCGGTGATGTAGCTTGTGTGCTCCGGGCTGCACTGTCTGGGGTGCAAGGAGTCGGGGGCCCTGAGGAGCTCAGCTAGGCAGGGCAGAGGGCCACCAGATGCCGACGGTGCTGGAAGCAGGAAGTCACTCCAGTGCAGTCAGCGGGGTTCTCCTGTGCCACCCAGGCCTGCCTAGGCCCGCGCACCCCACCCCTTCACATACATACTAGGCCTGGCGCTGTGGGCTGCAGCCCCCATTTTCCAGCACTGAATCATCAATGCCACAGTCGTCCTGGGCTTTCCCCACTTTGGACACTCTCTCCCCACCTTTTCAGCCCAAACCCTGACCGCCACTCAGCTAACTCAGCCCCTGCTCTAAATACCTGTATTGAAGGCACTTCCTGCCCACCAAACGCTTATCAGCCGCCAGTCTTGGGCTCGCACTGCACCCTATGGGGACACTTAGCAACCCGCACCCTAAGACCCTCTATTGTGTCTGGCTTTTCTGCCAGGGGCGTGCATGTGTGTCTGTAAGCCAGGGCTGGCTCCTGCGGGTGGCATGGCGACTGTCCCCAAGGCCCTCCTTGATCTCCTGCTCTGATCTCTTGAGTCCTCAACCCTCACGGCACTTTGTCACGAGGTGTCGCTGTACATTTATTTGCGTGTTTATTGGTTCAACGCAGGGGTCGCAAACTCAGAGGCCCACAGGGGCCAGGGAGGTAGGTTAGGTCAGTGGCTGAAGCGATCTGGGGGGAGGCAAAAAAGGAATAGCGGGGAGGATGGGACCGAGGAATGTGGGCCCCCTATTCTGGGGGCAGCTGCTACTCAGCGCCAGCTGCTCATCGCCATGGGGGGAAGCGGGACCAGAGACGCCGGGTCTTCGGCTTTTTCAAGAGGACGCATAACTCCGGGTTGTTATTTGAACTGTCCTGACTTTGGTAAGACTCTGCAGGCCAAACAAAACACATCTGGGGGCTGGATAGGGCCCTAGGGACTGCCCGTTTGCGACCCCTGGTTAACCGCTGCCTCCCCAGCTAGACTGGCAGCTGTCTGAGAACAGAGAACACAGCTGCCTTACGCACCAATGACCCGCACCACCTGACCCAGTGCCTGGCACATAGCAAGTGCTCAGTAAATGAGCCCATGGAGCACAGCTGTTCTTGGCCTTGGGCGAGGGGAAGAGCCTGCTTGCTCAAACAGGGACCCCCTGGGCTCTTCCGGGCAGAAAGCCTGGTTCATGCACCTGCAGCCCCACCCCCACCCTCCCCAATGTCCTGGCTAGTGGCTATGGCCAGCTTCCCCAAAGGCTCAGGACTGTCCCCTGGTGACCCCGGGCAGCTGGGGTGGGTCCACACCTGTGACAGTGACGGTGAAAGAGGCAGATTCGTCATCGATTTCACACAAGTATTCGCCGGAGTCCTCCAGCTGGACAGCTGGCAGCACCAGGCGGCGGATGGTGTCCTCCTTCTGCAGGAGCAGCGCCGGGCTTTCCACCACCTCTTCACCGTCCTTGGTCCAGCACACCTCGGCCCAGGGCCGGCACAGCTCGCAGGTCAGCACCACGCGCTCCAGGCGCACGGCCGCCACGTACACCTTGCCGCTGGGGTACACGATCCACGAGGAGACATCTGGAGGACAGGGACAGCCATGGCCGGGCATCAAGGGCAAGGGCCGGGGTGCCCGGCTGCCCCGCCTGATCCACGCCTGTCCCCCACCCCTGGAAAGTGGGCCGCGTGTTGAAGAAGAGAGGCCTCCATCGGACCGTGGCTCACAGTTGCTTGGACCCACAGCTGGAGGCACGACCACCATCACCAAAGCACATCAGGGTCACAGCGGCCCAGTGGGGACCATGGTGTCAGCCTCAGCTCTAGAAACACGACATTCTCTGGGTTGGGACAGGGACGGTATGAAGGGCAGGACTTGGGATGGGGGGAAGGTTGGGTGCCCAGATGGATTGCGTCTCCCGCAGGCCTGGACCCCTTCTGGTGCCTGGACCCAACCCCCCCGCCCTCGCCGCGACCCTACCCTGCGGTAGCACTGCCATCTCTAAAAGTCCCCTCCCAGGGGTCTTCAGAATGCAGAAGGCAGGCTTCCCTGGGATTTGGGTCGCTGTGACTGGTGTGTTTATGACAATGCATTTTCCGCAGGTGACTGAACCTCAGAGCGAAGGCCATGAGTTGCGGAGAAAAGGCGGAGGGTGTGTGATCAGCTTGCGGGGGGAGGGAAGCAGGGGCTGGGAGCTACGGCCTGGGAGTGTGACAGTCGCCCAGGGGGAGGGGGGCAGGGGACACCTTCCCCATCCTCAGCCCACCCAGAGCCCCACCTGTGATGGTGACGGTGAAGTAGGCGCGTTCGTCCCCAGCGACGCACTGGAACTCGCCCCCGTCCGGAGGCTGGGCGGCAGGCAGCACGAGGCGGTGATGTGTCCCTTCGCTCTCCAGCACCACGAAGTCGCTCTCCTCCACCTCCTGCCCATCCTTGTACCAGTAGACAGGGGCACCCTCTCGGTCCACCTCACAGGTCAGCATGACACACTCCGACGTTATGGCGTGCACAAACACGTGCTCCCGGGGCTCCAGGATGTGCACCGGTGGGTCTGCGGGGCAAAGAGAGACGGAGTCACACGGACCCCCACACACGGGAGCCAGGAGTCCACGCTGGCCACCTGGTCGGGAGACAGTCTCCTGGGAGGCCACCGGGAGGGCCAAGGCCAGGCTGTGCGACGACGTGGGGTCCTGAGCACGCGGCAGGTGAAGTGGGACGGGAGATCGCGCGGCACCCAAATGCGCTAGGAGTCCCCAGAGGATCCGAGGAGGCTGGGTGGGGACACAGAGGGCCTTCGTCTAGACTGTCTCTGGGGCATCACATCGGGTCGTGTTTGCTGCTGCTTTTACAAAGAAGCCCCAGGTGCCTGGCCCCGGGTCAGGCAGGAGGTGAGAATGACTTAGCAGGGCTCCAGTGGGACAGCGCTCCCTGCTGGTAGTGAGTTCCCCGTCACTGGGGCCATTCAGGCAGGGGCCAGACGACCTCCTGACAATGGGGCCGAAACAGGATTTCCATTTAAAGTGAAAAGACTGAGCTGTCTTCTCAGAGTGGATTCCCAGGTTCCAGTGTTAGATATTCTGGCTTGGGAGGCTGGAGGAGCCTGGGGCTATGCACTTAGAACAGGCTTTCGGGGTGGTTCTGAAGAAAGCAGAACAGAGACTGGCTTCTGAGAACCTCTGGACCACTGCATCTAAAGCTTCCCTTTGACTCTGGCTGCCTGGGGCGGTGGAATAAGCAGTTTTGGGTGTGAACCCAGCTAGGGTGTTTTCTGGCTGTGTGACAATGGGCAAGATGCATAGCCTCTCTGAGCTTCAATTTCTTCCCCTGTGACTGGAGGTATACTGCCGCTCACGTAGTTGTGAAGATTAAATGAAAGGGTACTTTCGAAGTGTCCAGCCCAGGACGTGGCTACTAGGTGCCCAACAAATGTGGGCACTCGCCTTCCTGCCCCCCTTAATTGAATGGAGTTTCCCCCACTCATCCCCCAGCAGAGGGTATGTGGGGGGCCAAGTGTGCTAGAGGGTGATGCATGAGCAGTGTGATCTGAAATCATACCCCTTAGCCCACCAGGGCACCCCTCCCCCAGAAGGGACTGCCCCCCACCCCAAGCAGGCAGACCAGGGCACAGGGGTCACACAGCCCCAGGATCAGCCTCAGCTGAAGGAGCCCAGGCTACCACAGTCCCTGACCTTGGACCGTGACGCTGAAGAAAGCTGAGACCCCTTCTGTTCTGCACTCGAACTCGCCGCTGTCCTGGACTTGGGCCTCGGGCAGGATCAGGCGGTGTTTTCGCCCATCCATCTTCACCACCAGCGACTCACTCTCCTCCACCTGCTGCCCATCCTTGTACCAGCTCGCTGGGAAGTCCACCCGGGACAGCTCACAGGTCAGCACCACCCTCTCCGAGGTCGTGAAGGTCAACGACACCTTGTCCTGGGGGCTCAGGATGTGCACCGGGCTCTCTGCATGGAGAGACGGGGTCACATGCAGCGCCTTAGCTGTACTCCGCTCTCCCAATAAGCACCCCCGCCAGGGTCTGTGTTCAGGGTGGGGCGGTGGGCACTTCAGGCCAGGTGACTGCTGTTGATGCATCTGAGTTTTAAAAAATAGTTTTGCTTTTACACACCAGCTCTTCAGAGCACAGGTTTTAGTGTGCACAAGAATTCGCACTGCTAAACATGCAGATTCCTAGGCTCCTCCCTTCAAGCATGCAAGGGCCTGGGAATCTGCACTTGAAACCAGCCCTCCAGATGACTCTGATGTTGATGACCCTGAGTTGCATTTTAGTTTGGTTTAGTTTTTCTTTCTTTATTTTTTGCTTCGCCTGCAGCATGTGGGAGTTTCCTGGCCAGGGATCGAACCCGTGCCACAGCAGCAACCCAAGCTGCTGCAGTGACTGTGTCAGATCCTTAACCTGCTGCCCCATAGGAGAACTCCCCTGGGTTGCATTTTAGAAATGCTGCTCCAGTTGCTGGTTATTTCTTACCCTGCCCCCCTCACAGGATGCTGGCAACTGACTGCCTCAAGGCCGTGCCAGTGGACACTGAGGAATTCCTTGATTGGCCTTGCAGACTTCAGCAATGGTGCAATGGCAAATGCCAGAATGTTCCCTGAGCTTCCAGACCCCTACTTTTTTTTTTTTAATGTATTTTTCGCTTTTTAGGGCCGTACCCATGGCATATGGAGGTTCCCAGGCTAGGGGTCCAATCGGAGGCTACAGCTGCCAGCCTACACCACAGTCACAGCAACATCAGATCTGAGCCGCATCGGCGACCGACACCACAGCTCACGACAACGCTGGATCCTTAATCCACTGAGCAAGGCCAGGGATCGAACCCGCAACCTCATGGTTCCTAGTCGGATTCGTTTCCGTTGTGCCACGTTGGGAACTCCCCAGACCCCTACTTTGAACTGTCGTCCTTAAGGAAGCCTCATTCCCTCGCCCTCCGTTTCCCCAGGGGACAGAGTGTGATTCTGGAGCCAGACATTTCTGGGTCCGTAACCCAGCACTAGAGTTCATTAGCTTTGTGACTTTGGCCAAGACCCTGAAAGGTTCTGTGCCTCAGTTTTCCCATCTGTAAAAAGGGATGACAAAAGAATCCACCCTGTAGGGCTTTTGAGAGGAATGTGCCAATTAACACATATAAAGTGCCTGGCTCTGGGCCTGGCACACAGGAAGTTGCTCTGATAGCGTTATTGATTACATGACAGGACAGGAAGCGGTCAAGGACCAGGGGCCTCCTGGGTCTGCGTCTCTGAGATGACAAATATGACAGAATTCTGCAAACCGCAAAGTGCTCCCGAGAAGGATGCTGACGAAGGTGACAAGCAGTTCCCTCTATGCTATGCATGGGTTGAAATCAGGACTTCTGAGTCACCAAGCTCTATGAGCTCACTGCAGGCGCTCCTAACTGTCCTTGCCCAGATGTGAAAAGTGGGAACAGCATCTGCCTCATATTGCCAATGGGATCTCTGTGTCTCGACCCCATCTGCCCACCCTGGTCCCCCACCGGCACCAACCTTGGATGGTGAGGGCGGCCGAGTCCTGCACACCTGGGCAGCTGAAGCCGACCAGGGCCCCGCTGTCCTGGTGCTTGACAGCCTGCAGGGTGAGTGTGTGCTGCAGGCCCTTCTTCTCCACACGGTACCGCAGGGCCCCAGGCGCCACCTCGCCCTCTGGCACATGGCTCTTGAGCTCTTCCCCATTAAGGAACCAGGTGCCCTGGATGGCGGTGGAGAGAAGGAGGGAGAAGACGGCATCTTCCCCGTCATACACCTGCACGTCCTCCAGACCGGCCACCAGGCGAGCTGTGGGCACTGAGATGGGGACAGATCCTAGCCATCAGAACCGGGACGGGGGCGGAGGGGGCACGGGGGGGGTGGTGGGGTGGGAATCAGCAGGTAGAAGGGACATAACAGGCCAAGGACCGAGGGCCGGGGAAGGGAGGAGGGTGAAGGGGAGGGCGAGACGTGGGGTACAGCCGCTGGTAGGCTGGGCCGGCAGGGCTGACTCACCAAGGTGAGCAGACCCGTGGAACACAACGTGGGGGCTGCGGCCGTGTTCGCTGACGGTGCAGATGCGGAAGCGGTAGTCGCCCGCGGAGGGCACACAGTCTCCGGGCACCTCCACCGCGCCAGCTTTCACGATGCTGAAGCACTGGATCCAGTCTTCCGAGCCCACCTCCTGCCGCTCCAGCCGGTAGATGAAGGGGGTCTCGGGAGCTGGCTCCGGAGGCTTCCAGGTCAGCAGGACCGTGTTCCTGTGGCCCTTAAACATCTCCACCAGCAGCGGGGGCCCCGGAGGGTGGTGCTTGACGCCTGAGACAAAGGCAGGGTTTGCACCTGAGCCCTGCTCCGGCCTCCCACCGCCCTCTGACCTTAGATCAGCTCAGCTAACCCCGACTCTGGCATCAGGTCACCCTCCGGCCCTGACCCTCTGTCCGGCCCCGGAGGAGTCTGCCTAGGGGCTTTCACGCCCTCACATTTGACTCTGAGCAGAGTGGTGGTATGGGAGTTGCCCAGGCTGAAGGTGACCTCGCCGGCATCTTCTCGGGTGACCCCTGGAAGGACCAGGGCGTGCATGTGGCCGGAGCTGCTCTGGCAGATGGCAGGCAGGTCCTCCCCATCTCGGGTCCAGCACCCTTCCACCCCAGCCTCGCACGTCTCCACCAGCAGCACCGCGTTCTCTCCCTCAAAGACGTCGAGCTTCCGGGGCAGGCGCTTCAGGATGGGCCCTGAGAGACGCAGAGGGGAGCCCATCAGCCTGCGGTCTGCGCATCTGCCCGCCGCGGGTCCGGCCTCCTCCCGCTGGCCGGCCCACCTTTGACCGTCACGTTGGCCACGGTGCGCACCCGGCCGCGCATCTCACACAGGTAGACGCCCTCGTCATCCGCCTTCAGCCTGTGGATGATGAGGCGCCGGACCGTGCCCTCCTCGATCTGCTCGTACTTGCGGCAGGGCAGCAGCCGCTGGTCCTCGCGGAACCAGGCCGTGGGAATGCGGGAGTTGGGGACTTTACACTCCAGCACTGCGATCCCGTGCTCCCGGCCCTCCACGTCCTGCAGGGGCCTGGTGAAGCGGAAGCGGGGCTCTGTGGAGAAGGGAGATACCAGAGAAGGCTCTGGAGAGGGCCAGGCCTGGAGAAAGAGCCTCCTCCCATCGGCCACTGTCTCAACCCCTCAGGCCAGTTTGCTCTTCTCCCAAAGCCAGTGGGCACCGTGGAATCAGAGAAATGCCCAGAAGGTAAGTCAGATGACTCCAAATTCTCATCTGACCCTAACACCAGCTAGCCACGTCCACCTTGCCCAAGGCCATGTTTGGGATTCTGGGTCTCGGTGTCTTTACTTGTAAAGCAGAGAAAAGGATGGAAGGGTTTGGACCACATCAGTGACTTTCAGACTCTTTCCTGGGGCCCCTCACAGGCACTCCACCAAATTCTGCAAGGGTTTGAGCTGCATTTCATTTTGAAAGCACTTTAACCACTTTCAAAAACGCATTTTACAAAAAGAAAGCACGACGATGGGAGTTCCTGTTGTGGCTCAGCAGTGATGGGATCTGACTAGTATCCATGAGGAGGTGGGTTCGATCCCTGGCCTTGCTCAGTGGGTTAAGGATCCAAGCCTTGCTGTGAGCTACAGTGTAGGCTGCAGATGCGGCTTGGATCTGGCGTTGCCGTGGCTGTGGTGCAGGCTTGCAGCCGCAGTTCCAAGTCAACCCCTAGTCTGGGAACTTCCACATGCTTCAGGTACAGCCCTAAAAAACAAATAAACATAACAAAGAAAAAGCATGATGGAAATGGCCAGTGGGTTCATTTGCGCTGCTGGGAGAGCATGTCTGTCTTGCTGGGTGGCTCTGGAAGCTCCGCCTTCAGCGTGGGCTTTTCATTCCCCAGGGGGTCAGTTTGTGCACATTAACTGCACCCGAGAGGCCATCATGGCAGCACAGGTGCTGCATGCTTGACTGTGTGCCAGGCAGGGCTCAGGGGATCTGCCAACTTTTTTTCCTCTGAGGGAAAACTTGGGTGACAACTAGTGAAGGTATAATGTTGTGAGTTGTGACGGACTCTTATTATGGAGAGCTTTAACTTTCACTATGGGTGTGGGGTGTTTTTTTTTTTTTTCCTCCTGAATTTTCCATTTACGAGCAATGTAAGTATTTATTAGATGCTGATGGGGACTCCATTTTGAAATGTAAATTTCCTCTCCTTCGCTGTTCTCTTCTTGCAAAACTGGAGAGCAGTGTAATGAAAGAATTGCCAAAAATTGCAGGGCATTTTTTTTTTTCTCCCTTGAGTTGAGCTTTGTTGTAAATCAGGAGTTTCTCAACGTGAGGCCTGCAGCGAGGCCTTCCCCACAGGGCTGGTTATGAACGTTAAGCTGTGTATATTCAATAAAACAGATCCCTTGTTCTCGCTGATTCATTTTATAAATACATGCTCTACATTTGGACTGAGAAATTTACACCTAAAGAATGATCCAATCGGAGTTCCCAAATCTGACTAGCATCCATGGGGATGCAGGTTCAATACTTGGCCTCACTCAGTGGGTTAAGGATCCGGCCTTGCCCTGAGCTGTGGCGTAGGTCGCAGACACCCTCGGCTCTGATGTTGCTGTGGCTGTGGCATAGGATGGCAACTACAGCTCCGATTTGATCCCTAGCCTGGGAACCTCCATAGGCCACGGGTGTGGCCCTAAAAAGCAAAATAAAATAAAACGATCCTTTCATCTGTCTTAGTGCCTTAGATAGGGCCTCAGATGGGATTTCCACTGGGGGACCAGTGGCGAAATAACAAGGAGGTTGAAAACCACTGGACTACAAGAGTTCTGGGCCCCTCTGGGTCTGCACACCAATCATTACTTAAAGTCCTTTATCAAACAGTGGTTTTTCACTCTGCCTCACAATCATTTGTCGGGGGGGGGGGTGCTGCTAAGGAGTTCTTGGAGAAGGTACCCTGGAGACCTACTAAATCCGAGTCCCTGGGGGATGGGAGGTAGGTGGGAAATGGCATTTTAATATTCAGCCTTCATTAGCCCCGCCATCTTCTGGGCACAGAGTAGGGTTGGAGTTGGGAGGGCCTGGGAGGACGCGGGAGGTCCCTCCCCAGGGCTTTGGCCGCCCGGGGGCGCCGCGGTACCTTTGACGTGCAGCTGCACGGCACTGAGCGTCTGGCCCGCCGAGTTGCGAGCGGCGCACACGTAGAGCCCGCGGTCCTTGGCCTGGCAGTAGAGCACCTTGAGCACGAAGCCGCCGCCGCGGTCGCGGTACATGAGGCGACGGCGGTCGGGGAGCAGCGGGCGGCCCTCCCAGTGCCATTCGATCTCGGGCTCAGGCTTGCCCATCACGTAGCAGCGGAACTTGGCGTGCTTGCCCTCGTTTACCCAGAAGGTCTTGGGCGCACACTTGAGCGGCTCCACCACGGGCTTGGGGACCTCGTCGGGGTCCTCGGGCGGGCTCTCCGGGGGCTGGTGCACCTGCAGCAGCGCGCCGGCCCGCGCATGGCCGTGCGCGTTGCGGGCGTGGCACACGTAGACGCCCGAGTCCGGCAGCCGCACCGCCAGGATGCGCAGCGCCAGGCTCGCTCCTGGGCGGCCCTCGGTGCGGCCCGGCTCGAGCGCGAAGTGGCTGCTGTCCCACACTTCGTCCAGCGCCATCCCGTCCTTCTCCCAGTATAGCGTGGGCGCGGGGAGGCCCCCCACCTGGCATTCCAGTACCACCTCCGCCCCCCGCAGCACCCACTGGGACCGGGGCCCCGTCAGGAACACCGGGGCGCCCTCACCGGCCCCGGGCGGCGACAGCGGGCGCTCGGCGGGCTGGGGCTCGGGCTCCGGAGCCGGCGGCTCCAGCACGGTGACGGCTGCCGCCGCGTAGGCCTCTCCAGCTGCGTTGCGGGCGCGGCACACGTAGACCCCCGCGTCGGTGGGCAGCGCGCCGCTCAGCAGCAGGCCGTGCTCGGCGCCGTCCGCCGGGAAGCTCAGGCGCTCCGAGGCCGCCAGCGGCTGCCCGCCCTTCTCCCACACGACAGTGGGCGGCGGCTCCCCCAGCACCACGCACTTGAGCTCGGCCTCTGCGCCACTTAGCACCCGCACGGGCCGCGGGAAGCGCAGGAAGCACGGGGGGCTCCCCTGATTCCCCGAGCTCGCCTTCATCGCGGCCGCGGGAGCCCTGGAGGCGGGGCTCGTCCGGGGACCGGGTGACGGGGCCCGCGGAACTCTCCCCTGGCCGCCCGCCTCCGGCTCGTCTCCTTACCCTCGGCCGGGAGCCGCGGCTCTGCGGTGGCGGCGATTCCTGGGCCAGGGACCCAGGGCTCGGGGGGCAGTCCTTCCTGTTTGCCTCTCCAGCGAGGGGCCCCGCAGCCTCCTTTGCCTGCGGCCTGGCTTCCTGCTCCGGAGAGCCAGTCTTCGCAGTCCCCTCCCACAGCCAGGGCCCCTTCCCCTCCTCCCTCCCACCTCCAGCCGCCAGGTCCCCAGCCGCCCGCCAGGCTTGGTTGGGCCTGAGTGGCAGAGGCGCCTGCAGCTGCCAATCCCAAAAATATTCTCTGATGACACAGCTGGAGCACAAAAGCCCAGACTGGCTCCTCCAGGCTAAGTATAGAGCAGGGGGGACCACCTGCCCCCCACCCTACCTCCAGTTCTAGCTCCTGCCCCAGCCCTTCCCCCCAGGACTGGCCCAGCAGCTGCTTGGTTGAAAGGAGCCCCTAAAGGTCCAAGGCAGGCCTGGCTCGTCCTGTCTTCCTGAAAAATAACTTTTTTAGGAATTGGCAGACCCCAGCTTCCAGAGTCCTGTCCCACTTGATGTCACCTCTGTGCCTGATGCTGGGTTGTAACCGTGTGTGTGTGTGGGGGGGGGCAGGGGGTTGTATGTGTGGGTCAGGTCACTTGGGGTGAAAAGCCTCGCCCGCCCCCTCCCCCACATTCCTGGCGGGAGTGGGAGATAAGGCTCAGGGCCACAGACATCTGCGTCAGAGATAGGAGGTCTCAATGCCATGGGCAGGGGCAACTCAGACTGCAGGGCGTGGGAAGGGCTGGGGAAGACCGGGGTGAGAAGGAAGGGTAGAAGAGGGCGGGTGGTGGGATGGGGAGGGGAGACTGGGGAGGCCCCAGGCAGACCCTGACAGAAGGGGCACAGGGTTGGGTGTGGGTTCATCGTTGGCAGGGCCAGGTGAGCTATGTGGCCTCAGCTGCTCCTCTTGCTGCTGGCCCCACGGAGTGGGCATGGCTGCCAGGGGCTGGAGCTGGACCGGGAGCTTGTCCTGGCCAAGGTGAGGGCCCTGTTCCTGGATGCCTTGGGACCCCCGGCAGTGACTGGGGAAGGTGGGGATCCTGGAGTCAGGCGTCTGCCCCGAAGACATGCTGTGGGGGGCTTCCCGCGCAGGGGCTCTGAGCCCAAGGAGGAGGATGTCTCCCAGGTCATCCTTTTCCCGGCTGCAGGTAATGAGGGTGGGGGACTGGCACCTTGACCTGGAGGAACAGTGTGGGATAGCATGGGCTCAGGAGCCAGGCCGGTCCGGATTTGAATCCCAGAGCTGCCACTCCACTGGCTTTGTCATCATGGACCAGTTACTAAACCTTGCTGAGCCTCTGTCTCCTCTTCTGTAAGATGGGCAGTAATCTCAGCGTTGACTGAGACGGGGTATCTAGAGTGTGTGACTCATCGGAGGCATTTGGGAGACAGTCGACTGGGTGGCCAAGGGTCTCTAGGAAGAGATAAGATGGGCCCTTCCTGCCATCTTTCTTTCTATCTTTGCTTTCGCTCCCCGCTCCCAACACTGTTTCTTTAGCCCTGAGTAGCTGAGACTTGAGAAGGTATATGGGATGCAGGAGAAAGATTAGCTGGGAAACTTCAGAGTTTCCTTCTCACCTCCCTATGTTCCACTGACTCAACTTTCTTGTTTATTTACTTATTTATTTTTGCTTTTTAGGACTGCACTCGCACCCACGGCATATGGAGGTTCCCAGGCTAGGGGTGGAATCAGAGCTGTAGCCGCCGGCCTATACCACAGCCGCAGCTAACACCCGACCCGAGCCGTGTCTGGGAACTATACCAGAGCTCAAGGCAACGCCAGATCCTTAACCCACTGAGCGAGGCCAGGATCGAACCTGTGTCCTCATGGATACTAGTCAGATTCGTTTCCACTGAGCCACGACGGGAACTCCTGGCTAGACCTTCTTGTAATCTGGTCCACTTTTCGCTCAGAGACGATCCCTTTCTCCCTGCTCTTCAGGCACCTGTGAGGCACAGTGAGTAAAAGTGTGGTTTTGGGATCAGGCAGAATCCCAGTCCGGCCACTTAGTAGTTAAGTGGCCCTTCATCTTTTTAACACTCAGTTTTCTTATCTGCAAAATGGATGAATTGTTGTGAGGTTTATTTTATTTTCATTCTGTTTGGAATTTAAATCCGAGTTATTATTTATTTTTGAGGGATTGACTTTATTTTTTATTTTTTTAACTACAGTTGATTTACAATGTTCTGTCAATTTCCGCTGTACAGCAGTGACCCAGTTATATACATTATTATATAATAATTATTATTATCTAATAATAATTATAAGTATATACATTATTTTTCTGTTGTGAGGTTTATAATGAGATAATCCACATAGCAGTGCAGCCTCAATCGCCAGTTCTTCAACTCGTGCTGGTTCATGGTTGTTTGGTGCAGTCTATATGCTTGCCAGGGCAAGGATGCTGACTGCACTTTCTTATGAAGCACTGTCCTTTATTCTGAACTGTATTCTTTCTCCTCCTCCTCCTCCCTTTTGGTGTTAGCCTGTTTTCTTTCTTTCTTTTTTCTTGTCTCTTTTTTTGGCTGCCTCACGGCATATGGAGTTCCCGGGTCAGGGATCAGATCCCAGCCACAGTTGTGACCTACTCAGCAGCTGCAGCAACACTGGGTCCTTAAACCACTGTGCTGGACTGTGGATTGAACGTGCATCCCAGCTCTCCAGAGATGTTGCCCATCCCGTTGAGACACAGGAGGAGCTCCTAACTTTTCTTTTTAAAGAATTTCTTTTCTTTTTTCTTTTTGGCCATGGCACATGGTGGCTTGATGTGGGATCTCAGTTCGCAGACCAGAGCCTGAACCTGGGCTGCAGTGGTGAAAGCGCTGAATCCTAACTATTAGACCACCAGGGAACTCCCTATTTTAAAGAATTTCTCATGCATGTTTCTGACACGTAAAAAGATATAAAGAGTAATATAGCAAATGCCTGGGTACAAATCACACCATTTCATAGTCTCAGATGAACAAAAATTTAAATCCAACTAACAATTCCAGGCATTGGTGAAGGGAGAGAGCGCCTATGCATGGCTGATGGGAACAGTGATTGCTGAAACTACCTCGGAGAGAAGAGGTTGGCAATGTCTATTTTGGGGTTGTTTTTTTTTTTTTGGTCTTTTTAAGGCCATGTCCACGGCACATGGAAGTTCCCAGGCCAGGGGTCGAATTGGATCTGCAGCTGCTGGACCACACCACAGCCGCAGCAACACGGGATCCGAGCCTCGTCCGTGACTTACACCACAGCTCGCGGCAGCTCCAGATCCTTAACCCACTGATAGGGGCCAGGGATGAAACCCACATCTTCAAGGATACTAGTCGAGTTTGTTACCACTGAGCCACAGCAGGAACTCCCTTTTTTTTAGTTTTTATTACTTTTTTTTACATCCAGTATTCTGGAAGTCCCTTGATGATGGAGTAACAAAGGGGAGCCTCCGTCAGTTCTCCCAAGACTGGGGCGAGTGCCTGGCAGGCTCCTGAGTGGCAGCCACATCCTGCCAGCTGAGGAGGAGGCGTCCCGGGTTCTGCCAGTCAGGGCTGCCCTGTCCTTTCCCTCTGCCTCCTGCAGGTGCCCGCTGTGGGGACGAGCCAGCCGCTGGAGAGCTGGCCCGGGAGGCTGAGGAGGGCCTCTTCACATATGTATTCCAGCCGTCCCAGCACACGCGCAGCCGCCAGGTGACTTCGGCCCAGCTGTGGTTCCACACGGGACTGGACAGAAAGGGGATGGCAGCCGCCAATAGCTCTGGGCCCCTGCTGGACCTGCTGACACTATCGTCCGCGGGTCCTGTGGCTGTGCCCATGTCACTGGGCCAGGCGCCCCGTCGCTGGGCTGTGCTGCATCTGGCCGCCTCTGCCTTCCCTTTGCTGACCCACCCGGTCCTGGTGCTGTTGCTGCGCTGTCCTCTGTGTTCCTGCTCAGCCCAGCCCGAGGCCACACCCTTCCTGGTGGCCCACACTCGGGCCAGGCCACCCAGCGGAGGGGAGCGAGCCCGACGCTCCACCGCCCCCCTGCCCTGGCCTTGGTCCCCCGCTGCGCTGCGCCTGCTGCAGAGGCCTCTGGAGGAACCGGCCCTGCACGCCGATTGCCACAGAGCCTCCCTCAACATCTCTTTCCAGGAGCTGGGCTGGGACCAGTGGATTGTGCACCCTCCCAGTTTCATCTTCCACTACTGTCACGGGGGCTGTGGGCTGCCGACCCCGCCAGACCTGCCCCCGTCTGTCCCTGGGCACCCCCCCACCCCTGTCCAGCCCCGCTCTTTGGTGCCAGGGGCTCAGCCCTGCTGTGCTGCTCTCCCGGGGACCATGAGGTCCCTCCGCGTGCGCACCACATCGGATGGAGGTTACTCTTTCAAGTACGAAACGGTGCCCAACCTTCTCACGCAGCACTGTGCCTGCATCTAAGGGTGTCCCACTGGTGGCCGGGCTCCCGCAGTCACCAGCCTGGAGGAAGGCAGAGCTCGCAGCGCCCCTTTCCTTCCACCTCTCTGCCTGGAAGCTCCCCTCCCTGTCTTCCCCTGTCCCACGGGTAATGTGACAATAAACAGCATAGTGCAGATGACTCGGTGTGCATTCTCAGGCTTCTATGTTGTAGTCTGTGTGTTGCGGGGAGGTCTGGGCCGTGGGAGCACGGGATTTTGGGATCTCAGGTCGCTCAGCCTTACTCGACCAGGGACATCTGGGGTTCGAGAGCTATAATTGGATGTGCATTTGGTGGAAAGCTACAAGGGTTGGGGGTGGGTACAAAAAAGTGCTCAGAGCTCCAGACGGCCACTCTGGAGCCAGAACTGGCCCTCCCACAAGCCGGACCTGATGTGTCAAGTGGGTTGCTTGCCCCTTATGGAGCCTACGTCCAAGTGGCTCTAAGCCCCTCCCCTGCCACACTACCCTAGCTGCTGGACACCTAGCTCAAGGTCAGGTGATTTGCAGATTGACCAGAGATCGTGACTTTGGGGGACCCACTGAGACAGGTGTTCAGGGCCGGTCGGGAACTGGGCGGGGGTTGGGGTGGGGACAGGTAAGGGAAAGATGAGTTGGCAGCGTCTGAAAGTTGACAGGGCAGAGAAACAGAAATGAAGACCCGAGGATTCAATTTGCCGAAGGTCCTGGGACAGCCTTGAGTCTCCCACTGGCTCTTGCTGTAGGTTCTGTGTGGCCAGGCTGTACTGGGATTCAGGAGCTTGAAATCTTTGGCTCTCCTGAGGTACCCTGGGTATCTTAATCCCTAAAGACAGCCCTTAATGTTAGCGGGTGGATGGAAAGGAAGAGCTTACTGCCAGAAAAACATGAGAACTTGAGCTCTTGTGTGAATTTGGCCCACACTAAGAGCCCAGAGCAGGATGCAAAGAATCCCTTTTTTCTCACACTGCATCTCCTACCAGTCCATTCTGCCTTGCCTTCATTGGACCCAGCTTTCCTGGCCTTTCTGCCTGTTTTTTTTTTTTTTTTTTTTTCTCTCCCCTTTGGTCTTTTCAGGGCCGCAGTTGCTGCATATGGAGGTTCTGAAGCTAGGGGTCAAATCAGAGCTGTAGCTGCTGGCCTACGCCACAGCCATGGCAACGTTAGATCTCGACAACGCCAGATCCTTAAACTGCTGAGGCCAGGAATCAAACCTGCATCCTCCTGGATGCTAGTCAGATTTGTTTCCACTGAGCCACGACGAGAATTCCTCTGCCTGCGTTTTTTACTCTTCTCTTACTCCCCTTGGTCTTAGTTTAGTCCTGCCCTGCCCCAGGTCCTGGCTCTCAGCCAGAAGCTTCCAATCCCTTTAAGGGATGTGTGTGTGCGTGTGCGTGTGCGTGTGTGTGTGTGTGTGTGTGTGTGTGCATGTGCATGTGTGTGTGTGTGTGTGTGTGTGTAAAGGAGGGTTGGGGGACGTTCAGGTCCCTCAGACTGAAACTCCAGAGCATTTTCTGGTATTGACTATACAACTGCAGTGTGTACTTATGCAAATACTACCCAGATGATGGGGTGTGGGGTGGGCGCCTGCCCCAGGAGGTGGGTGTGGAGGGGAGACAATCCATCCTGTCACCCTTAGGCTAACACCCTCTCCTTGCTAGAGCTGAGCTGAATTGCGCTATTGTTCTTCATAGCACCCTTTCCAGCCTCCTGCCCCAGCCTCAGTCTTTTTGTTGTTGTTGCTTTTGAGGGCTGCACCCGCGGGAACTCGCAGCCCTAAGCCTTACCGAAGCTGAATCCCCATGCAGGCTGCGCATGCTCTAGACGAGGGAACCTGCCTATTTACAGGCCTGGGTCTCTCACAGCACCTTCATCTAGACGCAGCATTGCAACTGGCCTGCTCAGGGCCCCTGGGCTCCCTACTCAAGTTGGGGATGCGGGGAGGCTTGGCCAGTGGTGGGAATGGGAGGTTTTCTTCAAGCCCATCCGAGCGCTGCTCTCTCCGTGTTTGTCCTCCCTGCCCTGAGTCAGGCCTGTCCCTGGGATCTTGAAGCCTCCTGTAGGCTGAGGATGCTCCCTCCTCCTGCTGGGGCCGCCCAGGACCCTGTGATGTGACTTTCCCTGTGCCAGGGACGTGCATGAGATCTGAGGGCTGGGGACACTCAACGGAGGGGCGCAGTGTCCACCAGGCCAGTTAGCAGATTGGTGTTGCTAAGGAAATGTTTTCAAATCCCTGAGACAAAGGGAGAGAAGTGAGTACAATGCAGTAACTTCCACGAAAAGCCAAAAACCCGCTCTTTAACCCAAAGTTATTCTTGAAGTGTGTGTGTGTGTGTGTTTGTGTGTTGGTGTTCTTTCTTTCTTGATATTGTGAAGGTAGAGGTTTGTGTTTTAGTTTCTTTTTGAAGTTTTTAACTTAACAAAATCAAAACTTGGCAATTCCGATTTGGACCCTAAGATTTTTCTTTGTAATTTTGCCCCTGAAATCTGTAAATCTGTGAAATCTGTGACATTCCAACCTGGGCCGCCCCTTCCAGGGTCTCTGGGCTTTAGATTCCACTAGTTTAGCTAGTCAGGAAGGTAAGCCCTCCCCTCCCTAAGAGGAGCTGATAGTGGCTAGGAAAATCTTTTGTCTTCACTCCTTGCTATGAGACTGAAAGCAGCAGGCTTCAGAGATTTTCTCTGTTCTCAGTGGTAATCATCAGAAACACTTTTGAATATTCTTGGTTTGGAGTCAGTTTGAACACAAAATTCAGCTCAAACTGGTTTAGGCCAAAAAAAAAAAGGGGGGGAGGAATTAAAAAAAAAATCCCTGGGATTTAGAAACGAATCCGACTAAGATCCATGAGGATGTAGTTTCCATTCCTGGCCCTGCTCAGTGGATTAAGGATCCGGTTTTGCCGTGAGCTGTGGTGTAGGTCACAGACACAGCTCGGATCCCACGTGGCTGTGGCTGTGGCTGTGGCTTAGGCCAGCAGCTGTAGCTCCAATTGGACCCCTGGCCTGGGAACCACCATATGCCACAAGTTCAGCCCTAAAAAGCAAAAAAAAAAAAAAAAAAAAAAAAAAAATCCCTGGCTTACAAGTCCACAAGCACAGCTAGCTAAGGTACAGCTTGATTCTGGTAGCATCTGAACAGAAGATGCTACCAGGATCCAGTTACAGGCTCTCTATCCCCTGGAGGAGGGCTCCATCCCAGGTCCATAGCAGCCTGGGCATTTCCAGGCTCCCATCATCACACCACTGCATCTAGCAGGAGGGAGATTTCTTACAGAAGTCCTGGAATTGGGTCTTGGTGGTCTGATTGTCTTGATTAGGGTCATAGGCTCCTCCAGGAAAAGTGGCCCAGGGAAAAGCAGAAGTTAATGACCTAGATCGTGTGTCCTACCCCTGGAGTCCAGAGCTTACAACACAAGGTGAAGCTATCCTTTGCTTTCCTGAAGTGGAGTGCAGTTACCACACAAAAGTGGGGTACAGGCTGAGAGAAAAATATGGTTGGTTCCTCCTCCTGATTATCTCTCAAGTCAAGCCCCTTCTCTCTCTCTACATAAACGCTATCCTGCCATTTAAGGGGCAAAAATTTAAGTGTGCAGCAAAAATTCATATATAATTTCATATATTTCATATATAATAATTCAGATTATTTTCTATTATAGGTTATTATAAGGTATTGAACATATTTCCTTGTGTTATACAGTAAATCCTTGGTGCTTATCTGATTTATATATAGCAGTTTGTATCTGTTAAGCCCATACCCCTAATGCATTCCTCTCTCCCCTCCTTTTCCTCTTTGATAGCCATAAGTTTATTTTCTACGTCTGTGAGTCTGTTTCTGTTTTGTACCTAGATTTTTTTGTATTATTTTTTATTATTTATTTATTTTTGCTTTTTTTTAAGGGCCGCACCCATGGCACATGGAGGTTCCCAGGCTAGGGGTCCAATGGGAGCTACAGCTGCCGGCCTACGCCACAGCCACAGCAACGCGGGATCCGAGCCGCGTCTGTGACCTACACCACAGCTCACGGCAATGCCGGATCCTTAACCCCCTGAGCAAGGCCGGGGATCGAACCCACTGCCTCATAGTTCCTAGTCAGATTGGCTTCTGCTGAGCCACAATGGGAACTCCTGTATTATTTTTTAGATTTCACGTATAAATGTATCATATTATGTTTGTCTTTCTCTGTCTGACTTACTTCACATGGTACGTTTTCTAGGTCCATACATGTTGCTATAAATGCCAATATATCCTGCTTTTTGAAAAAATTTATTGAAACACAGTTGATTTACAATGCTGTCAGTTTCTACCATACAGTAAAATGGTTCAGTTATACTATACGTTCTTTTTCATATTGTTTTGCATTATGGTTTATCACAGAATATTGACTATATTTCCCTGTTCAACACAGTACGACTTTGTTGTTTATCCACTCTGTATATGAGTTTGCATCCACTAATCCCAAACCCCCAATCTTTCCCTTCCCCAGCCCCTCCTTGTTGGCAACTATAAGTCTATTTCCATCAGCCTATTTCTATTTTGTAGATAAGTTCATCTGTGTTATATTTTAGGTTCTACATGTAAGTGATATCACATGGTATTGGTCTTTCTCTTTCTTACTTCACTTAGTATTAGAGCCTCCAGGTCCCTCTGCTGCAAATGGCAACATTTCATTCTTTTTATGGCTGAGAAATATTTTTTTTCTTATTTTTATGGCTGTATCTGCAGCATATGGAAGTTTCTGGGCTAGGGGTTGATTCAGAGGTGCAGCTGCCAGCCTATGTATGCCACAGCCACTACAATGCTGGATCTGAGCCTCATCTGTGACCTACACTGCCACTTTCAGCAATGCTGGATCCTTAACACACTGAGTGAGGCCACGGATCAAACCTGCATCCTCACAAACACTCTGAGATATACATATATGTGTTGTGTGTGTGTGTGTTGTGTGTTGTGTTGTGTGTGTTGTGTGTGTCTGTTGTGTGTGTGTGTGTGTTGTATGTTCGTTTGTTGTGTGTGTGTTGTGTGCGTTGTAAGTGTGTGGTGTTTGTTGTGTGTGTGTGTTGTGTGTGTGTTTTTTGTGTCTGTGCATGTGTGTGTGCATATACATATACACACACACATATATACATATAAACATATATACCACACGTATCCTTTCAAATTAGAGATTTTGTCTTTTCTGGATATATGTCCAGGAGTGAGATTGCTGGATCATTTGGTAACTCTGTTTTTAGTTTTTTAAGGAACCTCTGTACTGTTTTCCACAGTGGCGGTACCATTTTACATTCTAAAGTGCAATTCTTTTTTTTTTTTGTCTTTTGTCTTTTGTCGTTATAGGGCCACACCCGCGGCATGTGGAGGTTCCCAGGCTAGGGGTCTAATCGGAGCTACAGCTGCCAGCCTACACCACAGCCACAGCAATGTAGGATTCGAGCCGTGCCTGCAACCTACACCACAGGTCACGGCAACGCCAGATCATTAACCCACTGAGCGAGGACAGGGATTGAACCCACAACCTCATGGTTCCTAGTCAGACTCGTTTCCGCTGAGCCATGGCGGGAACTCCTAAAGGGCAATTCTAGATTGGACAATTCAGGAGCCTCCTTAACCAGTCTCTAGCAGTCACTCCCTACCTCTCCAATCCATTTCTCACCTGGTAGCCAAAGGATGACTTTTTTGGTAATCTTGTCCCTTAGGTGACTTAAGCACTTGTCTACACAAAGTTCGACTTGCTTTGTGTAGTATAACAGCCCTTTACAATAGACCCTAGATCTATTTTTGCAGCAGCTCTTCCCTCCTGTCTTCTCCCCCGCTTAACCACACATGCCCAAACTCTGCTGATACAAATTCTTGTCATTCCTCAAATACATCCTTTTATTCTCAAGCTGGCGTGTCTTTAACATGTCTCCTTTCCTCAGGCAATGCCTCTTTAAGATTCAGTTCTGGAGTTCTCTTGTGGCTCAGCGGATCCAGCATTGTCACTGCTGTGGTTCCAGTTACAGCTGTGGCATGGGCTGGATCCCTGGCCCAGGAACTTCTGCATGCTGGGGGTGTGCCCTCCCCCCAAAAAAGATCCAATTCTAACGTCATATTTTCTGTGACTTCCCTTGTCACCCAAGATTCAACCACCACCTCTTTCTCACTACTGTCTGGGCACTTCATTTTTTTTTTTTTTGTATTTTTGCCTTATTTGGGCTGCACCTGTGGCATATGGAGGTTCCCAGGCTGGGGGTCTAACAGGAGCTGTAGCTGCCGGCCTTCGCCACAGCCACAGCAATGCGGGATCTGAGCCGCGTCTGCGACCTACACCACAGCTCAAGGCAACACCGGATCGAACCTGCAATCTCATAGTTCCTAGTCGGATTCGTTAACCACTGAGCCAGGACGGGAACTCCCATGGGCACTTCATTTTTTGATGTTGATTTTTTTTTTGTCCTTTTTAGGGCAGCACCCATAGCATATGGAAGTTCCCTGGCTAGGGGCTGAATCAGAGCTGTAGCTACCGGCCTACGCCACAGCAACAGTAACTTGGGATCCGAGTTGCATCTGTGACCTAAGCCGGATCCTTGACCCACTGAACGGGGCCAGGGATGGAACCTGTGTCCTCATGGATACCAGTCAGGTTCATTGCTGCTGAACCACAACGGGAACTCCTTGATGTTGATTTTTTTAAACAATGTTACTTGTTTTTGATTTCATAAATAGAATAATATATATTCTCACAGTAAGATTCAAATATTAAAACTAATGCTAAGATTCTCCTTGATTATTTCTCCCAATTTCAGTACTCTCAACAGAGGCAAGTATACTGCCAGCCATATTTCCATGAGTTTACATCATGCATATATCTTGTGAAAACAGTCTTTACCCCCAAAACGGTATTTGTCTTATGTACTGTGCTTCAACTCTTTGACCTTTTTTTTTTTTTTTTTGCCATGTCTGTGGCATGCGGAAGTTCCAGGGCCAGGGATCAAACCTGAGCCACAGAAGTGGCTCAAGTCACAGAAGTGACCACACAAAATCCTCAACCTACTAAGCCACTAGGGAACTCCAAGAATAATCTTCTTAATGTATGTTATGACACTGAGAAAAATGTTTTTTCTGTTCTGGCAGGATCAACACTTCTATCCTGTGGCAATTCTGGTAGCACTCCAAGTATTAAAACACCTAGCGCAGGTAAATTTACTTTCTCGAATTAAACAGGCTCCTAGAGAAAGGTGAATTCCAAACCTCCTCTTAGCACATTCAAGCTGGCAGCGAGCAGGCATAATAGGCTCTTCTGGAAGCACTCCTGGAAGCGGGGTGCTGTTTACTGTAACCAATACCTAAAAATGTGGACGTAGCTTTGGAACTGGACAGTACATAGAGGCTGGAAGACATTTGATGAGCATGACAGAAAGAGACCAGATTGCTTTGAGCAGACCTTAGTAGATATTTGGTAGTTAATACTAATGAGGGCTCAAAGGAAGTTAGGACCATAACAGACAATATCTAAATCACCACAGAAAATATCTAAATCATTTTGAACAGACTGTTAGCAGAAATAAGGACATTAAAGGCATTGCCAGTGAGGGCTCTGAAGGAAATGAGGAACATACTCATTGAAACTGGAGGAAAGGGATTCTTATTTTACAGCGGCAAAAAGACTTAGCTGAATCGTGTCCTGCAGTTATATGGAAAACAAAATTTGTGGAGTTCTTATTGTGGTTCAGCCGGTTAAGAATCTGACTAGTATCCATGAGGATGCGGGTTTGAACTCTGGCCTCGCCCAGTGGGTTAAGGATCTAGTGTTGCTGCAAGCTGCAGCATTAGTCGCAGATGCAGATGGAATCCTGCATTGCTGTGGCTGTGGCATAGGCCAGCAGTTGCAGCTCCAATTGGATCCCTAGCCTGAAAACTTCATATGCTGCAGGTGTGCCCCCCCCCCCCCGGGCACCAAGATAAAAGGAAAAAATAAGGGTTACAAAATATGTAAGTGAGAAACTTAGATATTTAGCTAAGGAGATTTCCAAGAAAAGCATGAGAAGAATAGCCTGCTTTTTTCTTGCTGGTTATAGCAAAATGTGAGAGGAGATCGATGATGGATTAAGGAAAGACCTATCAAATAAAAAGAAACCATTTGGGAAATTCTCAGCCTACCCAAATGGCAAAAGACACTAAAACAAGAGATTCACTCTCATGAAAGCCTGCTCTAGCAAAAGGGATGAGCTGTACAATTTTTTCTTAATATCTCAGAAAAATCAGAAGCTCTGAATATTCAGTCTTTCAAAAGCTCTTTGAAGGGTTTAAGTGTGACTCAGAGATCAACCTCAGCCACCTCATAAGGGGCCAGAGATAAAGATGCTATTATTCGTGGCAGATCTGAGGAGGAGCCTCCTGTCTCCCATTACATGCATAGGAGACCCACAAGTTTCTTGAGAATGTTATACCAGTAGAAACACTGCCATTTCAAACTGAAAGGGTCAGAGAGAGCATGAAACGAAAGAAGGTAGTTGGATGCCTGCCTGCCTCCGCCTCATTCTACAATCAAGAAACAAGCTGCTCAGAATATTGTCTGTAAATGTGTGCCACCTTCCATGAAAAAGAAAAGACATTCTGAGCGGGAGTCACAAACCCAAAGGATGGAGCTGCAAGCCACAGATTACTCACAGGCCTTGAAACCTAACGGAATGTGCCTTGCTGGATTTTTAACTTACTTGGGACTGGTAGCTCCTTTTCTCACTCCATCTTCTGCGTTTTGAATGGGAATGTCCGCAACTGTGAGTCTGCGTCTGTCCTACCAATGTGTTTGGGAGTAGAGAGCTCATTTTACAGGTTCACAGGTGCACAGATGGAGAGGTGCTGTGCCCCAGGAATTATACCCAAATCCTCACCCGTACTTGATTTAGACAATTTAAATGACAAGATTTGGTATTTTTAAGCTGGTGATAGGATTTTGAGTTGGCACTGTCATGGACTGAGACTTTTGAATACTTTTGGAGGGATAGATTTATTTGGGGATGGAGTGAATATGGGGAAAAGGTGGACTGTGGCATGCAGAATAATGACTTTCCAAAAATGTGGTCTTCAAATCCCTAAATCTGGGAGTTCCCGTCATAGCTCAATGGCTAAAGAAACTGACTAGGAACCATGAGGTTGCGTGTTCGATCCCTGGCCTCACTCAGTGGGTTAAGGATCCAGCGTTGCCATGAGCTGTGCTGTAGGTTGCAGATGCAGCTCGGATCCCACGTTGCTGTGGCTGTGGCGTAGGCTGGTGGCTACAGCTCTGATTAGACCCCTAGCCTGGGAACCTCCATATGCCGCAGGTGCGGCCCTAGAAAAAAGGCAAAAAGACAAAAAAATCCCTAAATCTGTAACTATGTTACCTTACACAGTAAAAGGGACTTTGAAGGTGTGGCACCTTGAGATATAAAGATATAGATATAGAGATAATGTAATCTCTATATTAGGTAGACAAAATGTAATCGCTGGTGTCCTTATAAGAGGGAGAATCAAAGTTGGTAGTAAAAGATGTCAGGGTAGAAGCGGAGGTTGGAGTGATACAGCCCCAAGCTAAGGGATGCCAGTAGCTTCTACAGGTTGGAAGAAGCAAAAAACAAATTTTCTGCCCTTGCATCCTCCAGAAGGAGCCTAGAATATGTTATTTCATGGCAAAGAGACTTTGAAGATGTGATTAAGGTTACTAAAGATCTTAGATGGGGGGGTTGTGGAGATAGTTGTAAACAAGCTCCCTGTGGGCCCAATCTAGTCAAACAAAGTCCTTAAAAACAGAGACTCTTCCCTGGACGTTGTCAGAGAGATGTGATGACAGAGAAGAGCCAGAGAGGTACACTGTTGCTGGATTTGAAGATGGAAGAAGGAGCCAAAAGCAAGGTAGCCTCTAGGAGCTGGAAAGGGAAGGAAATGTTCCTCCCTCGGAGCTTGCTGAAAGGAACGCAGCCCCAGGCCTCCCTTGATTTTCGCCCTGCGAGACCCATCTCAGACTTCTAACCAACAGAATTGGAAGACCATTAATCTGTGTTATTTTAAGCCACTATTGTAGCCATCTGTTATGGCAGCAATAGAAAACTAAACATGAGCAGTGACCAAAGATGAGGTAGTATCTGGGAAGAAGAAAACTTTTCTATCATCCCTGATGTAGTCGGCCTCACCCAGGAAACACTTCATGGAATTTCAAATGTTATGCTGGTCATTCTTTAGATCCAGTATATCTGACAAAAAACACATTCCTGAATTTCTACACTAGCTTTGTCTTGGAGTAGAATATATTCTGGGTTGAGCAGTTTGAATAGTGTTAAGTATACATAGTGGGTCCCCTAGAAAAATGTGTTGAATGAATAAATGAATGTGATTAAGACACTCTGAAAGGGACTGCTATTTAACGCATCTTCTCAAGGACTGCGAACCTTAATATCTTTTTTGTTTCTACTTTACGATGATCTTAGCTCTACAGGTAAAAGTGCCAAGCTATATTTTTTGATACTAGAAAATATACCTAAATCAATAAGTCAAAAGATGCATAAAATCTTAAGAGAAATATTTATCAAATAACTGAACTAATTCAAAATTGGAATATAAATACTTTTCAGTATACATGACAAAAACCCTTTCAACTTTGACAAAAAGATTTCCCCCTTCCTTCCTCCCTCCCTCCCCCTTCTCTCTTTCCCTTTCTTTCTTTTTTCTTTCATTCTTTCTTTCTCTCTCTTTCCTCCTTCTTTCCTTTCTCCCTTTCTTTCCTTCCTTCCTTCTTCCTTCTTTCCTTCTTTCCATGCCTGTGTATGCAGAAGTTCCCAGACCTGGAATCCAACCCAAGCCATGGCAGCAAACAACAAGGAGTCCTTAACCACTAGGCCACCAAGGCACTCCAACAAAAAGGTTTCTTAATGGCTGTTGGTCAATGCAGCATTGAGAAGCTTTAATGCAAATTTTACCAAACCATTTATCAAGGGTTTTGTTCACTTTTTTTTCTACAAACAAATGTTGTTACATTAACACTGAGCATGCAACAAATTGGTTTTCCTGGCATGTTTATTAATTGTCAACATAAGCAAACCCTGCAACTAAAAAATTCAAAACATAATTATCTCAAGACCTATTCCTAGTTCAAATGTATCTGTATCAAGACTGGAAGATAGAATAAGGATAAAACCAGAATGTATTGTAAAAGTAATTAAAATAGTCTGATTGTTTTTATGCTGGAAGTATTTTTCTTATTAATATGGCATATTATCTTTCCCATCTGCTATTGCATGGATAGGAATAATATTACTTTAGTTGCCAGAATATCACAGCATTAAGAATATGTGCTTCTGGGAATTCCCATCATGCCTCAGTGGTAACAAATCCAACTAGTATCCGTGAGGATGTGAGTTCAATCCCTGGCCTTGCTCAGTGGGTTGAGGATCTGGTGTTGCTGTGAGCTGTCATGCAGGTCAAAGATGTGGCTCGGATCTGATGTTGCTGTGGCTGTGGCATAAGCCAGCGGCTACAGCTCTGATTGAATCCCTAGCCTGGGAACCTCCATATGCCGCAGATGTGGCCCTAAAAAGACAAAAAAAGCAAAACAATATCTACTTCTTGTGTCAGGCTTTCATCAGTGAGCTCTCCAGAAATGAAGTCACAAGAATAAAGTTAAGAGTTGCAAACTCAGGATCAGACTGCCTAACAAAGTCTGGAACATCCTGGATCCTGTGTATACTGTTGAAATTTTTTTTGTATCGAATGACTCTCATCCGCTAACCTGACTGGAATTTTTGTTACTGGCACTGAATTGTCAACGGGAACAACTGCATTAAGTAATGACTCCTCTTCTGGGGAGGAAGATGTAGAGACTATTTCAGGCGTAAGGTGTTCAAGATTTTGCTTTCTGCAGAGAACTACAAAACATTAATCAAGGAGATCAAAGAAGATACAAAGAAATGGAAAGATATTCCATGCTCATGGGCCAGAAAAATTAATATTGTAAAAATGGCGATACTACCCAAAGCAATCTACAGATTCAATGCAATCCCTATCAAATTACCCATGACATTCTTCACAGAACTGGAACAAACAATCCAAAATTTTATATGGAACTACAAAAGACCCAGAATTGCCAAAGCAATCCTGAGGAACAAAAACCAAGCAGGAGGCATAACTCTCCCAGACGTCAGGCAATATTACAGGGCCACAGTAATCAAGACAGCATGGTACTGGTACCAAAACAGACATACGGACCAATGGAAGAGAATAGAGACCCCAGAAATAAACCCAGACACCTACGCCCAATTGATCTTTGACAAAGGTGGCAAGAACTTCAAATGGGAAAAAGAAAGTCTTTTCAGTAAGCTTTGCTGCGAAACTTGGACAGCTGCATGTAAATCAATGAAACTAGAGCACACTCTCACACCATGCACAAAAATAAACTCTAAGTGGTTTAAAGACTTAAATATAAGACAAGACACTATTAAACTCCTGGAAGAAAACATTGGCAAGACACTCTCGGACATCAACCTTACTAATATTTTCTCAGGTCAGTCTCCCAAAGCAACAGAAATCAGAGCAAAGATCAACCAATGGCACCTAATCAAGCTGACAAGCTTTTGCACAGCAAGGGAAACCAAAAAGAAAACTAAAAGACAACTTACAGAATAGGAGAAAATTTTTTCAAATGACACAACTGACAAGGGCTTAATCTCTAAAATATATAAACAACTGATGCAGCTTAACTGCAAAAAAGCCAACAACCCCATTGAAAAATGGGCAATGGACCTGAATAGACATTTCTCCAAAGAAGATACACAGATAGCCAACAAGCACATGAAAAAATGCTCAACATCATTGATAATTAGAGAAATGCAAATCAAAACTACCATGAGATACCACCTCGCACCAGTCAGAATGGCCATCGTTAACAAGTCCACAAACAACAAATGCTGGAGGGGGTGTGGAGAAAAGGGAACCCTCCTGCACTGTTGGTGGGAATGTAAGCTGGTGCAACCACTACGGAAGACAGTGTGGAGTTACCTTAGAAAACTCTACATAGAACTACCATATGATCCAGCAATCCCACTCTTGGGCATATATCCAGACAAAAATTTCCTGGAGAAAGACACTTGCACACACATGTTCACTGCAGCACTATTCACAATAGCCAAGACATGGAAACAACCCAAATGTCCATCGACAGATGACTGGATTAGGAAGATGTGGTATATATACATGATGGAATACTATTCAGCCATAAAAAAGGATAAAATAATGTCATTCGCAGCAACATGGATGGAATTAGAAACTCTCATACTGAGTGAAGCAAGTCAGAAGGAGAAAGACAGATGTCATATGAAATCTCTTACAACTGGAGTCTAAAACACTGCACAAATGACCATCTCAACAGAAAAGAAAATCACGAACTTGGGGAACAGACTTGTGGTTGCCAAGGGGGCGGGGGAGGGG
>PVHT021183688.1:7308916-7323606 GCA_004024745.2 Catagonus wagneri | reverse complement strand
GAACTTGGGGAACAGACTTGTGGTTGCCAAGGGGGCGGGGGAGGGGTGGGGGAGGGGTGGGAGGGAATGGGGATAACTAGTGCTTTAATGATGGAATAGCAAGGAGATCCAACTGTATTGCACGGGGAACTATATCTAATTACATGTGACGAATCCATATATGTACATGTAACCGGGTCACCACGCGGTGCAGTTGGAAAATCTGACAGAAATCTGTAAACCAGCTATAATGCAAAAAAAATAAAAAATTATAAAAAAAAGATTTTGCTTTCTCTACAAAAAACCTTGAACCTTATTCTAGGTTCTGTGTATTCCCGATCTTGATGATGACACTCCATACTGAAATTCACTTGGAGCCCTTGAACCAGTTGTAGAAGCTCCAGGGAATTTCTTTTGAAATCTTCTGCCAGCAATAATTCCACTTTAAAAGATTTCTTATATAAGTTGCTGAATTTCAGGCATGCATACAAAGAGTCACCTTCCTCTTAAGGGACTCCAGAAATTGAGCAACTGTTGGGTCACTGTAAAGTCTCGATTTTCCATCACTTAAACGGAAACTGTTTGCTTCACAGGTTAAGCAGAATCTGAACATCTTGCAGCAGATTTTCTCCATAGATACATTCACATTGCTTACAAAAGAGAAACTGGGGGAGTTCCCATTGTGACCCATCCAGCTAAGGATTCAAATAGTATCCATGAGGATGTGGGCTTGATCCCTGGCCTCGCTCAGTGGGTTAAAGGATTTGGTATTGCCACAAGCTGTGGTGTAGGTCACAGACATGCCTCAGATCTGGTGTTGCTGTGGCTGTGGCTATGGCTGGCAGCAGCAGCTCCCATAAGACCCCGAGCCTGGGAACTTCCATGTGCCGTGGATGTGGTCCTAAAAAGAGCAAAAAAAAAAAAAAAGGGAATGATCCATTCCATATCCTCCATCTGTAGATATGTCATCACCCAAAGTTCTTGAGACTTCATCCAGAGGGACAGTCCCATGTTCCCTAGCCTCTTTGAAAAGTTCATTCACAATTTTCCCAATAGATGGAATTATATGTAATTCACTGTACCCACGCTCACTTGAATAGTCCCTTAGGAAGGAATGACAGTCAGTACCTTATACAGGTGAACATTTCCCCAGCGGTGGGAAAACATTTGAGGTTTAAAGACTGCAACTTAAGGTCTATCAGATTTGGAAGATTTGCATTTCACTTCATCTTTATACAAGTCTGCCAAAACCAGTTTATTATTATTATTCTTATTAATTTTTGTTTTGTTTTTAGGGCTTCACTCCAGGTATATGGAGGTTCCCAGGCTGGGGTCGAATCAGAGCTACAGCTGCCAGCCTGCACCACAGCCACAGCAACTCAGGATCAGAGCAGTGTCTGCGACCTGCACCACAGCTCATGATAACGCTGGATCCTTAACCCACTGAGCGAGGCCAGGGATCAAACCCGAACCCTCATGGATCCTAGTTAGGTTTGTTAACTGCTAAGCCACAAAGGGAACGCCAAAGGCCAGTCTATTTCTTGATACATCATTGCTTTGGTCGTTTTCAGGTCTCCTTGCAAGCTCTTCGTGTTCTTAGTAAACTCTGCAAATTCTGTGCTTTCAGGCGCCACAGACCTGAAGACCGTCTCTGTTACTCTGTGGGCTAGGGGCTGCCTTTGCCTTCTTCTACCAGATCCCCGGCTTCTTATCCTTTTAATGCTTCTCCCTTACTCTCTTTTTTTTCCATTTTGTCCTCCTCTTTAGTTTGAACAAATTTACTAAAGTCTTTGTTCACCATTGCTTTTTGCTTCTTTTTGTTGGGCTCATTTTTCTTAGTATTGATCTATCCTCTTTTATTATTTATTTCAGAGTAAGTCTGCCAGTGACAAACTTTCTGAGGGCCCCACAAATAAAAAAATGTCTTTTATTTTCACACTTCAACAATAGTTGGGCTGAGTATATAATTCCAGAGTCAAAGCTATTTTTCCTCTGAATTTTGAAAAACTCTCTCCCTTTTTGTTTCTTGTACCCTGTCTTTCAATGAGACTTAATGTCTATATGATTCTCATACCTTTGTAGTTCATCCATTTTTTTTTTACTCATTGGGAAGTTTTAAAGAGTTCTCCTTACCAGGGCATATGAAATTGCACCACAGTTGATCTGTATGTTAGTTTGGAAAAGGGATCCTAACTGGCATTTGATGGGCACTTTCAAACCGAACATTCATGTTTGTCTTCAGTGCTGGGATATTTTGTTCTTTATTTATTTGAGTATAACTTCCTCTCATATTCTTTGTATTTTCTCCTTCAGATCTTTACTATTAGCTGATTTTGAAAGTGTTAGCTCAATCCTCTGTGTATTTTAGTTTTTTCAAAAATAAAATATCTTGCATATTTTGTTGTGTGCTATGTGATAGAAAAACTTATTTTCTCAGCCTTCCTGGTCATACATGCACCCTTTAACTGCTCTCATTCTGGTCATTCTTGTGAGGGATTCTTATTGTTTCATAATCATGTTCAATTTTTTGGTTGATTTTTAAAAAATCAAGGGATATCCACTTCCACCAGAGAATGTTATAATTTATTCTTGCTCTGTGATCTGTTTCACAGCATGAAAGTACTTCTATGCACTGGATTTGATATTTCTTTTAAGATATGACTTTCTGCCAGTGGTTGAAAGCTCATCCTTCATCTCAGATTCCTGTTTGATGTTTGCCCTCTCCATTGTACATGATCTAGCAAAAGGGGTAGGAGATAGTGTCATGGTTACATCATAATCTTTTGTCCGTAACTGTCTGGCAGGGGGATATATTGTGGGATGGGGTGTTTTGGCAACTCATCTTCTGCATGTGGCTGCTTCGTTTTCTTCCTGTGTGTCAACAGTCACCGGGAATACTGTTCTTTCTCTCCATCTAATGATCTTATACCCACTGCTCCCGTCTGAAGGCAGATAATCCTGCTAGAATTTCTTGGCCCCAGGACACAAGAAAGGAGAGTGTGTGTGGAGTGGTTGATATGCTGTGGCATGCTGAATAATCAGTGCTTTGTTGGTGGCTCCTGAGCCCGGGAGCTTCCAGGATCCACCCTCTCTGGGCACGGAGTGCTCTTGGTGCTGTTTTTTAACTCCTGTGTCATTCTACTGCTATGCACGCTTTGGGCTGCATTTTTCTTCTCTGACCATTTTTTACCTGCTATCTTTCTTTTGGGGATTCCTCAGCCTTTCGGTTCCACCCAGAGCTCTCCTTGTTGTCCAGGATGATTGGGAATTTATTGGCATATTTTAATATCTTTTCTCTTCTTTCTAACCATTCAGGATGAGAGGGAGAGTCTGCAGCATGTATTCAGTTTGCAGTCTGTGACTGGACCCATCTCCAGCAGCACTGTCTCTACCCGTAACAGGCATCACATTTGTTTACGCAGCACAATGACCCCTTCCTCCAAAGATGTTTACGTCCTAATCCCCAGAGGCTGTGCAAATGTTACATGTACACTCTAAATTCACACAGTTGTTATCTGTCAAATTTATTCAATTAAAAAATGTTATGCTCAATGGCAAGGGAGACTTAAGATTGTAGATGTGGAGTTTCCCGTTGTGGCTCAGCAGTAACAAACCCGACTAATATCGGTTTGATCCCTGGCCTCGCTCACTGGGTTAAGAATCCGGCATTGCTGTGCTGTGGTGTAGGCCAGCAGCTATAGCTCTGATTCGACCCCTAGCCTAGGAACTTCCATATGCTGTAGGTGCAGCCTTAAAAAAAAAAAAAAAAAGATTGTAAATGGAATTAAAGTTGTTAAATCAACTGACCTGAGATTAGGAAGATTATCTTGGATTATCCAGGTGGGCCCAGTGCGATCACAAGGGTCCTTAAATGTGGAAGAGGGAGGCAGAAGAGTCAGCGTCCAAGTAATGAAATGAGAGAAAGACTTGATCAGTCATTGCTGGCTGTGCAGATGGAAGGGGCCATGAGCCAGAGAAGCACGCAGCCTCTGGAAGCTGGTAAAGACAAGAAACAGTTTCTCCCCTGGAGCCTCCATAAGGGAACAAAACCCTGCTGACACCTTAATTTTAGCCCATTGGTATCCATTTTGGACTTCTGACCTTTGGAATTATAAGATAATAAATGTGTGTTGTTTTAAGCAATTAGGTTTGGTGTCATTTGTTACAGCAGCCATAGGAAGCGAATACAGTGTTGTGATGTGACTTCCGGTGTCTCTCTCCCACCACCCTGCCAGCTTCTTGAGAACAAGTGCCATACTGTTGTTGCCTGTATTCACTAGGAATCCAGCATAGGATTTGGCACACAGTCAAGGCTCAGTAAATATTTGTTGAGTGAATGAAAGATTGAAAGTCTCCTCTGATTTTGAGGTTTTTAGAGGCCCTGAGATTCCAGAGCAGCCTCTGCCTTTCCTTCCCCTGGTCCTGGAGACCCTAAGCCCTCTGATCTCACTTGTCTCTTCACTTTGCAAGTTTTATTGCTATTCTATTTGCAGCTTCTTTCCTTGCTGTGGACCATTCCTCTCCTCTCTCCAGCCCTGTGTGTAGGCAGGATTGAGATGGAAGACAGTTGTCACATATGTACTTGACTTTGCCAACAGGCTTTCCATGGTTTATGGCTAAAACAGTGACGTTTTATTCCTCTCCAAGATTCTGCCTGCTTTCTTCTCTGCTGCATAGTTGCCTCTGCTCACATTTCCTATCACACTTTTGCTGTTTCCCCACCAGTCTGAATGGGGAATGTAGTTTTCATCTCCTCATGTCCTTTCTGTGTTCTGAATTAAGCCCAAGGTCGATCTTTCTTATAGCCCTTCTAAATCCCTTCTCAGATGATTCCAAAGGTTTCCAGGATAGATAATGAAAAGAAGTAAAGGCACGCTCAGGTGACTTCGGGTTTACTCTAAAGCAACTCAGTGTACTTTGGGCAGAACTGCAAATTCCTCTTGAGCTAGGTGGCCATAGCTGCTGCTCGGTCACTGAAACACTATTATTTTGTGGCTTTTCAGCCAGCCATTTTCAGGCCCTGGCTTCTGTGATTTCATACTGAACTTGGCTTCTGCCTCTCTGGCTTTCCCTCTGTGTGCCTCACACTCGGTCTTTCCCGGAATCAGGCTGGATGGGCTTGCTTGGTCTCGGTCCAGTGTAGACTTCTCATGCCAGGTCTCCAGTGCTGCTGACTTGTCCCATATGTTTGATTTGGGTAACTCGGTCAGTTCCTGGGCCAGTCGTTTGTGGCTCGATCTGGCAGCAAAGCCAAGAAACGTGAAGTGTGTTCATGTAGAAAGAACTGCCTCTCTGACCATTCAACCATGGGGCCATGGGTGCTGGGCACATAGTTTTCTCTAGTACCAACTCTTAATAAAACCCACTTTTCTTTTTTTGGGGGGGGGTCTTTTTGCCTTTTTATCTAGAGCTGCACCCGCAGCATATGGAGGTTCCCAGGTTAGGGGTCTAACAGGAGCTGCAGCTGCCGGCCTTCACCACAGCCACAGCAACGCGGGATCCGAGCCGCGTCTGCAACCTACACCACAGATCACGGCAACGCCGGATCCTTAACCCACTGAGCAAGGCCAGGGATCGAACCCGCAACCTCATGGTTCTTAGTCGGATTCGTTAACCAGTGAGCCACAAAGGGAACGCCAATAAAGATAATAATTCTTTAAGAAGTAAATTTGGGAGTTCCCGTCGTGGCCCAGCGGTTAACAAATCTGACTAGGAACATGAGGTTGTAGGTTCAATCCCTGACCTTGCTCAGTGGTTAACGATCCGGTGTTGCTGTGAGCTGTTGGTGTAGGTCACAGATGTGGCTTGGATCTGGCGTGGCTGTGGCTGTGGTGCAGGCCAGCAGCTGTAGCTCCGATTAGACCCCTAGCCTGGGTACCTCCATATGCCACAGGTGTGGCCCTAAAAAAGCGCAAAAAAAAAAAAAAAAGAAGAAGAAGAAGAAGTAAACTTGAACTTCAAAAAGAGTCCTTAGATTTAACTTTTAAAACAATATTTAGCTCTTTAATCGTCCTGGAATTTACTGTGCATGGTATAAGGGATGGAACTTAGGGCTTTTTTTTTGGTCCCCAAACAATTGAACAACTCATTTTTTATAAAATTAATGTCAATTCTATCTCGGATAGTAAAAACAAAACACCTCCTATGTAATCTCTGTTGTTTCTGTCAATATTCATCTGTTTCTTTGTCAGTATCATGCTGCTTTGGTTACTGTGTCTTTATAGCACATTCTGCTATCTAGCAGGGCAAGGCCCTTGTAAGCGCCTCTTGTTCTTCTTTCCCTCAAAGTTTCTTGGCAATGCTCTTGTGTTTAGTCTTCTAGAAGGCATTTTAGAATCAACTTGTCAAGTTCCAAATTCTTCCCATTGAGATTTTGATGGAAATTGCATTAAATTGACACCATTATACTGAATCTTCTCATCAGGAACATGTTATCTTTTCATTCACTTAGGACATTTCTAACACCCTTAAAACTCTCCGGTTTTCTTCATGTAGCTCTGGCCTCTTTCTCAAAATGTTCTTTCTCTCCTTTTTTTTTCCTGTTATAGTGAATGGATATTTTTTTTCCCTTTCAGACTTTAAATTTTTGAAAAGGTTTTGTCTTAGTCCAGGGTCTTATGGTAGCGCTTTACAGAAATTCACTCAAACCAGCTTAGGAAAAAAAAAGGGGGAGGGATGGGGAGAATTCTTTGGAAGGTAGCCAAGGCCTCTCTTGCCGGCCAAGAGCAGAAAGGGGAGTGGGCCTCACAGAGGGTTGGAAAAAAGAACTGCAAAGTCTCTTGCTGCTGCTTCTCTCAGTAGATGTTTTCCTCTAGCTCGCTCAGTAGTTTAGCTTTCTTTGCTTTGTCCTTTTTTTTACATTCCAGCGGCTGCAGAACAAATCTGGGTACAGGGGTTACTCATATGAACGGTGCCAAACTCTATGGGCTAGGGAGGCACCCTTGGAACTAATTTCAAAGCACTGCAATGTCAGAAACCTCAAAAGAATGTCTCTTCTTGTCTGAAAAGTTTAGAATTAGCAGGAACAGTATGAGAGAATCTGTCCTCCCTAGTTCCAGGTGATTGATAAACAGGGACTAACGATCATCACCCTTACGGGATTAATAATTTGACAAAAATATACCGAGCTCCTACTTTTCTTTTCTTTCTTTTTTTTTTTTTTTGTCTTTTTGCCTTTATATAGAGCCGCACCCGTGGCATATGGAGGTTCCCAGGCTAGGGGTCTAAGAGGAGCTACAGCTGCTGGCCTTCGCCACAGCCACAGCAACACGGGATCTGTGCCGCGTCTGCAACCTACACCACAGCTCACGGCAACACCGGATCCTTAACCCACTGAGCAAGGTCAGGGATTGAACCCGCAACCTCATGGTTCTTAGTCGGATTCATTAACCACTGAGCCACGAAGGGAATGCCCTACTTTTATTTTCAATTTGTAAATACTGCTTTGCTGTTCACCATGTGCTTCCTTTTGGTCCATTTCACTGCCTTTTAGGCTTTGGGCTCAGATCACACATAGAATGCTATAACTGCCAAATCGTATGCTTTAGTGGTAGCAATTGCCATTTTAAATATCTTGTCTTCAGAAAATAAGATCCTTCAAATTTTGCAACTTGGGATGAAGATGACTATGACCTTATTCCTACTCTCAACTGCCTTACAATTAATTTTGAAAATAAGTCAGAAATTTGGGCACTACATTAAAACAAACCAAACCTCCCAAACCAAAAATTGTTATGAGACATGCATGGTTTTTTACTCAATCTAGTTCTGTAGTCAACACTGGCAATTGACCAGGAGCCAGGTGAAAGCTACAATGGGAACATGGAGCCACGAAACTCTGCAATCTTGGCCCTTTTTGTTACTTACTATACGACCTTCGCAAGTAACCTAGGCTTTGTGAACCTGTTTTCTCATTTTCAAGCCCGAAATAATAACAACTTTTAGATTCAGGTGTTGTTAGGAGGCCAAACACAGTAAAAACAAAATACAAAGTGAACGTGGAGTGTTACCAATCACTAATGTGAAAGCCCAACGCTGATAAAAGAAGAAAGAAAAGCAAGTCTGAAGGGAGATTAAGGAAAAACTGTCAAAGGAACCCCGGAAGTGGCACCTCTGCCAGCCCCAACTCTTTCACAGACGTCAAAAAACTCCTATGGTGGACACGCTCGCCTTTAATCGGAAAACGACTGTTCGCTTTGGACGAGTCTTCTCCCTATTATCAAAATATTCCTCTTTTCCAAATTCCGCTTCCCCGCCCAGTCTGCAAACAACGAGTCAAGTTTTCCTCACTGGCCTAGATAGGCCCCAGCGGGCGTCTCAGGCAGTGCAGGGCCCACGGCGTGGCGGGGGCGGCAACGGAGGCCCATCTCCAGGTTGGGGTCGGGCTGGAGCAGCTGCGACCACAGAAGGACCGCCCCCGCCCGAACCGGTACCGCCTCCATCCGACACGTTCGCACGACTTTAGGGGCGGTTTCCGGCAGCAGGCCTGCTTTCCGGCCGTCCCTTAGGAGCTCCCATCTTCCGGGGCGGGACTTCCTGTCCATTATTGATAGGCGCCGGGCTGCAGAGGTGGTGGGAGGATCACACGGGAAGGTCAGTCTGGCCGATCAGGCCTTATATTCCTTGAAAGGTCACCAGGGAGGAGCTCTTTATCGCTCTCTTTTTTGCTTTTTTTCCTCTCTGCGAAACCTCGGTTTGCCCAGACGCCCTGGATTTTTGGCACTACCACTCACCTGAAGCTCTTCCGCTTCCTCTTTCCCCAGGCTCCGCCCCCAGCGTCCCGTGGCCATGACGACCGCGCCGCGGGACTCCTTGGTGTGGAAGCTCGCCGGCCTGCTAAGAGAGTCTGGTGAGTGGACTTCCGGTCGGGTTGGGGCTGGAGCGAGATGGGTTGCTTTCTTTCTTCCAGGGACGTGCCCTTTTAAGAGTGCTGGAGTTAATTGTGTTTAGGTTCGCGAGCGTTTGGGAGTCAAGGAATTCATTTCTTTACCCCTCCGCAATTCGTTCGAGCTGTTGTCCTTTGTCTTTCACTGTCTAAACCTTAGCCATCCTTCAGGCCAAACTCCTGTGCACTTCATGAATTCTCTGATACTCTCAGAAGGAAGGGATCCTTACGTGGCTGTAAGCCGCTCGAGACCAAGGACTGGTCATCATCGTTGTTCTGTGGTAAAGCATCAAGTATAGCATAGTCAAAAAGCACGAAATTGGAAGTCAGTCCCACCTGGGTCGCAATTCCAGCTCTTTCAGACTTGACCAAGCTGTTTGTTTTCTGAGCCTCAGTTTTCCTCACCAGCAAAATGGCATGACTGTACTTAACTCGAAGGTTGCTATGGGGATTAATTTTGACTCACATAAAGCATGTAGAACGATGATTGCATATATAGTAAGTGCTCAGAATGGGTCGTAATTACTATAATTTTTTTTGGAGCCCGGGTGCAGTAGAGCCATAGTAGTTGCTGGATAGCGGTTGGCATTCTTTGTGGTAGACCAAGTCCTGGCTTTAAGATCAGATGAAAGTAGTAACTTCCTAGCAGCTCTATGATCTCAATGTAGAATCTTAACGTCTCTGAGCCCCAATTTCCATATTTGTAAGGAGGTGCTTACAGTGGTTTTTAGAAGATTCTCAAAGTTTAAATGAAATAACACATATCTGGTACATCTTAATGTTAGCTACCCTGTGTCACTGTCTACTCCATTTTTATTTTCTGCTTGTAGTATTAACTGTGCACATGTCTTATCTCCTCTTTTAGAATGGGAGGCTCTTTGGGGGGGTAGTCCTTGAACCATGTCTGTATCTATCCTCAGTGTCTAGTACATAGAAAATCTTCATACAAGTTTGTAGGATTTGATAATTTATTCAGCAAAAATCTGACTTGGTTCCAGGAGTTAGGGATGATGGCGTGTGCACCTGTGTGTGCACGTGTACACATGCAATTAATAGAGGTAGCAGGAGGGAGGGTGTTGCAGTGATGGAATAGTTTTGTTACCCTGTTTGTCGTGGTGGTTGCAGGAGTCTACACATAGCAAAGTGTCATACACATACACATTGTACCAATGCCAACTTCCTGGTTTGGATCTGGTACTCCATATAAAATATAACCATTAAAGGTTACATTTTAAAAGTTTGGGGGATCTTTTCGTACAATTTCTGCAAAACCCTTCTAGTCTATCCTCACACTTTCAAAAAACTTAAAAGAGATTCTCCAGGCCTACCTTGTAGTTGTACTTTTTTAGGTGTGGTTAATGAATACCAAAAGATGCCCTCAAAGAGTCTCACTGGAGAAAGCAGTTTTAACATGGAGAGTAATCACACCTTAGTGCTGTAACGAGTAGTTACTTCTGTGACATGCATTTCAGTGTTGATTGAAAGTTTCTGTGAATGTGCATGTTACTTCTGCAATCAGAAAAAGAAATCCACTCAATCCACTTTTATGTAAAACGAGTGATTATAGTGAAAAGTTCTGCAGTGTCCCGTGTTGAGAAAGCTTCCTGGAGAGCTGGGCAGAGGGGAAGGGGGTGTCTCAGAAAATAAGGAAGCTGGAAACTAAGTCGACCATATCTCTAGTACTGTGAATAGACCAGGCTCTTTTGAGCAGAGGGGAAGGAAAATTTAGAAAAGTCAGAGTCTTGTAGTGAAGCAATCTTATATTAGGCTGAAAAGTTAGGATTTTTTTGTAGATAGAGGAGAGCCACTGAAGGCCACTGAGTGAGGAAAAGATATCAAGTTTGATCCTGCAGTGGGGGATCTACAGTCTGAATTGGAGGGGGTGTATCATGGGCTCACAAGAGCCTTTCCTTATGTCCTCCTCCTGTCTGTCCCTCTCCCTGCAGGGGATGTGGTCCTGTCTGGCTGCAGCACCCTGAGCCTGCTCACTGCCACACTGCAGCAGCTGAACCACGTGTTTGAGCTGCATCTGGGGCCATGGGGCCCTGCCCAGACAGGCTTTGTGGCCTTGCCCTCCCACCCTGCCGACTCCCCCGTCATCCTCCAGCTTCAGTTCCTCTTCGATGTGCTGCAGAAAACACTTTCACTCAAGGTTCTGGGGTGGGAATGGGATAGGATGCACCAAAAGCCCAAGAGGAAGTGGAGGCGGGACTAGGGGGCTGGCATGAGCGCATGATGTCTGCGGGGCCCAGATCCAGATGCCGTAGGAGCTGCGGTTGGCCGTGCTGAGGAAGTGAGGCCAAGGAAAGGGACGTGTGCCTGGCCTCAGTGACCTGAGGGTTTTTTTCTTTTAGCTGGTCCATGTCCCAGGTCTTGGCCTCCCAGGGCCCATCAAGATTTTTCCCTTCAAGTCCCTTCGGCAGCTGGAGGTAGGGGGTCGTTGGGGGATGTCGGTGCATCTTGAGCAGCCATTTGGAGAGGGGAAAGAGGTGGCCTCTTTCGGCAGAGGGATGCGGGACAGAGCTGAGTGTGCTCGTGGCTCTGCAGTGACATGCCACCCACTCCCTTTTCCTTTTAATGCTGCCCTGAACCATAAGCGGCTTTGTCATCTCTTCCCGCCGTTCTGTCAGGGGAGGTGGGGATGAGGCCTCTGTCTTCTTCCCTTGCTCCAGCTCCGAGGTGTCCCTCTCCACTGCCTCCGGGGCCTCCGTGGCATCTATTCCCAGCTGGAGACCCTGATTTGCAGCAGGAGTCTCCAGGCATTAGAGGTGAGGAGAGTGAGGTGTGGGCCCAGGTGCCTTGTCCTGAGAGACATGGAGGGCCAAGCTCTGACGTTCCCCCTTCTCTGCAGCCTTCCCTGCCTCCCCACCTCCCTCTGGACAGTGTCCTTGCTCCCTCTGTTGAGTTCCCCCAGCGCTCTGGGCCTGTCCGTATGTTTACAGTCACACCTAGCAAATTGTATTCAGTGTCCTCTCGTCTGCCTCCCCACTCGCCCCACTGTGAACTCCTTGGGGACAAGGCCCTGGGCTTCCTTTAAGTCTGCATCTCCAGACCGAGCTCAGTATATAAAGAATGAACGAATGGCCGGGTGGTAGGGTGTGGCCTTGGCAGGCGGGGTGTGGGGAGTGGAGGTAGCAGCACCCGCCTGCCCACACAGGAGCTCCTTTCAGCCTGCGGTGGCGACCTCTGCTCCGCCCTGCCCTGGCTGGCTCTGCTCTCTGCCGACTTCAGCTACAACGCATTGACTGCCCTAGACAGCTCGCTGGTGAGTGAGCCGCAGAAGGGGCTTTGGGAAATGGCAGAGATGGGCCCTAACCGAGGAGGGCCAGCTCTGCCTGGGGGCGTCTGATTGTTCGCTTCCTCTGCCCATCCCCACAGCGTCTGCTGTCAGCTCTGCGCTTCCTAAACCTCAGCCACAACCAAGTCCAGGACTGCGGGGCCTTCCTGATGGTGAGTGTGTGCAGCCTGGCTGGGCCGGTGCCTGGGGACCTCTGGTCATTCTGCTCTGAGCCTCTCTCCTGAACCTGTTTTGCTCCCACCTTGCCCTGCACTGCCCCCCACCCCGCACTGCCCCACTGAGCGACATCCTGGGGGCAGTACTGTTTGGAGGCATAGCCTCTAGCATAAGGTAAACCGTTGTTCAGGTCTCAGGTCCTGATCCCTGTGTGACCTGGGACAGTTAAGCTCGATTTTTTCATTTGTAAAATGCAAATCATAGGAGTACCTGTTTTTACAGTATTAAAGTGATCGTGAAGAGTATCTAAGCGTCCTTAGACCAGGGCCTAGCTCAGAAAAGGGTTTTGTTTTTTTTGTGTTTGTTTCGTCTGTTTTCCTTTTCTAGGGCTGCACCCGCGGCATATGGAAGTTCCCAGGCTAGAGGGTCAAATCGAAACTACAGCTGCCAGCCTACACCACAGCCACAGCAACGCCAGATCCGAGCCATGTCTGCGACTTAACACCACGGGTCACAGCAACGCCGGATTCTTAACCCACTGAGCGAGGCCAGGAATTGAACCTGCAACCTGATGGTTCTTAGTTGGATTCATTAACCACTGAGCCACGACGGGAACTCTGAAAAGGGTAGCTTTTGTGGTGAAGATGAAGAATGCTTCTGTGTCTCCCTGTCAGAGCTAAAGCTGGATACTAGTTAAAATGGTAATAAATATTATGAGATTTAATTAGTAACACTTTTGATCAGTAATAAATACAAATTTATTTTAGTCAGCTTAGCTGAACTGACTCAAGTTTGATTTGTTGAGAGGTGGGAGTTTCTGAGGGAAAGTGAGGTGGGGAGGGGTTGGCAGGGGCTTGAGCAGATTCTTTCCTTGACCAAACTCTGGTTGGGTTCCTCTGAAGTTAATAGAAATTTGTAGAAAGCAGGAAGGGGGCATTGGTCCACGTGCCACCCGTCTGGGTCGTCCGCTGGCACTGGCCAAAGTTAGAGTCTTCCCCTCCCGTGGAGGCTGGGAGGCAGGGACCCTGTCTTTAGGTGTTGGCTGGAACAAACTGAATTCTTCTGGCAGCTTTGAGTTTTTCTGGGCAGCGATACAAGGGGGCTGGAGTTGTCATCCCAGAGCTGCTAGAAACTGGTCGAGGAGTTCCCGCTCTGGCGCAGTGGGTTAATGATTCAGCTTGTCTCTGCTGAGGCACCGCTCTGTGGAGATTCAGCCCCGCCCAGCACAGTGGGTTAAGGACCCGTGTCGCTGCAGCTGTGGTGTAGGTCGCAGCTCTGGCTCGGATTCAGTTCCAGGCCCCGGAATTTCCCTATGCCTTGGGGCGGGGGGTGTGGTGGCAGAAAATGGAAAAAAGAGAAACTGGTTGATTTGTTGAAGTCTCTTAATGGGGAGGTGGTAGATGAAAGTCCTTTGTGCTGAGAGTCTGCAGTCTTTATAGGCTGAGGTTGAGGCCTGGTCAAGAAGAGGGTTCAGAGGAGGCCGGCTAGGGTTTGGTCAAGGAAGGACCCTTCGCCACTGCACCCCGCCCCCTCCCAGGACTTGTCTGAGCTCTGCCATCTGGACATCTCCTATAACCACCTGCGTTCGGTGCCGAGAATGGGACCCTCGGGGGCTGCTCTGGGGACCCTGATACTGCGAGGCAATGAGCTCCAGAGCCTGCATGGTGCGTGGTAGGCTGTGCGGTGGAGGCGATGGGGGGCCGGGGTGTTGCGGGGGGCAGGGGCGAACGTGGAGGGGAATGGAGGCAGTGCGAGACCCAGGCTGGCCTTTCTGCTGTGCCCTCCCCCAGCGCCCCCCCCCCCGCCCCGCCCGCGCCCATCCACACGCATGCTCCCTTCTCCCCTCCGCCCTCCGCCCCAGGCCTAGAGCAGCTGCGGAACCTGCGGCACCTGGACGTGGCCTACAACCTGCTGGAAGGACACAGGGAGCTGTCGCCGCTGTGGCTGCTGACCGAGCTCCGCAAGGTGAGGAGGGGGCCGGCCTCACGCCCCTCCCTGCCATGCTGAGATGGTCAGCGCCCTTCCTCACGCTGGGGGGCGGGGGCCCGCCTCAGCCTCCGCTTCCTGCCCCCCAGCTCTACCTGGAGGGGAACCCTCTGTGGTTCCACCCAGAGCACCGAGCGGCCACTGCCCGGTACTTGTCACCCCGAGCCAGGGATGCGGCTGCCGGGGTGAGTGGTCTTCCTGTGTCCCCGCTGCTTTCCCTCCCCGCCCGGGCCTCCCCCTCCCCCTGCCCCTGCGCCCTCTTGCCTGCCCGCCTCCCGCGTCCCCTGGCGAGGGGCCAAAGGCCTTGGACCCCCTGCTCATTACGCTGTTCCCCCCCCCCCGAACCCCGCGGGCCTCACAAGCCCAGGAGGGCCCCCCCCCCCCCCC
>PVHT021183688.1:7183889-7308816 GCA_004024745.2 Catagonus wagneri | reverse complement strand
GCAGCTGGGAGGCGGCCCAGCTGCTCCCTGCCTCTGACCTCTCCCTCCTCACTGCTGTCCCGCGCCAGACCTCCACATCCTCCGGGCTCAGCCCCACGGCCCCACCTCAGCCCTGGTCGGTGGGGAGTACCACTGAAACCTCCGGCGGCCCGGACCTGAGCGACAGTCCCTCGTCAGGGGGTGTTGTGGCCCAGCCCCCGCTTCGTAAGGTTAAGGTAAACCGTCCTGGGCCGCCTTGCGGGCTTGGCGCCTGTGCGGGGGCTCCGGGTCGCCTGTGCAGCAGCAGGGGCTTATCCTTGCTGGTGGCGGGGGCGTAGGCCGAGTGGGCAGCCACGGACGGCCAGGCGGAGGCCCTGGCTTTCACAGAACGCGGTCTCTCTGCTCCACCTCAGACCCGAGTCCGTGTGAGGCGGGCAAGTATCTCGGAGCCCAGTGATACGGACCCGGAGCCCCGGACTCTGGATCCCTCCCCGGCTGGTGAGCGCAGCCCGCCCCCTGCCCCCTGCCCCAGCCCCAGCGCCACGCGCTCCCGTCTTCTGGTCCGGAGGACTTTTCCATTTCTGGTGGAATGGAGCATCGTGGGGGTGCCTCCTGGTCCTTCCTGTTTCCTTTCAGTCTGGGGAAAGGGGAACTGACTGCCTCTGGGCAGTAGTTTCCAGAGTGTTTTCCAAGGACCGTTAATTTTGTGGCCTGTCCAAAGGTCTTATATCAAAAGGGTTCCGTGGCCTGGTAGTTTGAGGAAAGCTAGATTAAGCAGAGTCCCATAGGTGTCCTCCCTCCAAGAAGTCTCAGGACCTTGAACGGGCAGCCTTGTCTCCCGAATCCCACCACGTGCTTCTGAGTTGCACGTGACCACAGTGCTCCGTAGAACACACTTGGGGACGTCTGCCCCAGGGAAGCCTCCGGGCTCCCTCTGACCTCCCTCTCCCCCTGCCCTTACACCCCTTTTCCTTCACCCTGAGGCTGGGGCCATCGAAGGTCGGGTCGGGCTCGCTAAGCTGTGCTCTCCCCCACCTGCCCAGGAAGGTTTGTGCAGCAGCATCGGGAGCTGGAGCTCATGAACAGCTTCCGGGAACGGTTTGGCTGCGACTGGCTGCAGTATAGGAATCACCTGCAGGCCTCTGGGACCCCCGTCCTGGCGGCCTTGGAGACCCCTGCCCTTAGCACACATCCCCCGGACGCCCTGAGCCCCGAGCCTGTGGCCGGCCCTCTGCCCCCCGATCAGGAGCCTCCGCAGGAAGCGGCAGAGGAGGTCAGGGTGGGGCCGGAGCCACAGGAGGAAGAGGAGGTGGAGGAGCAGGGAAAAGAGGACGCAGGAAAGGAGGAGGAGGAGCAGCAGGAGCAAAATGAAGTGCAGGGTGAGCGCTCGGCGGCCGCGGGGCTGGGGGGCGCTGGGGCCGGGGTCGTGGCGGTGCATCTGGGGAGAACCGGGACATGGGCTGGCGGACCCCTTTGGGACAGACAGCCCCCCACAGGGTCCCTCTCTTGGTCTCTCTTCAGTGGAGCTCTGTCGCCCCATGTTGGTGTGTCCCCTGGAGGGGCCTGAGGGCGTGCGGGGCGAAGAGTGCTTTCTCTGGGTCACTGCTGGCCACCTGTTTGAGGTAGAACTCCAGGCGGCTCGAACCCTGGAACGGCTTGAGCTCCAGAGTCTGGAGGCAGCTGAGATAGAGGCCGAGACCCAGACCCAGGGAGAGCCGGTCCCCGAGGTGAGGTTCTGGAAGAGGGGCTGGGCTTTTTTTGGGAGCCGACTCTGACAACATGCTGTTGGGTGCGAGGCGCCGGGCCTCGTCTTTCCCACAGGCCCTCGCTGAGCCTGGCACCAGGGTGGGGCCTTGGGGGGGCCGGGACGGGGCCGCAGGCGGCTTGGGAAGCAGGGCTGAGGAGCAGAGCTTCAGGGCTGGAGCGCGGGGCCGTCAGCAAAAGCACTTTAACAGAGTCCAGAGCTACCGTATCTTTCGCTGCCCTCAGTCTAACCCTCGTCCCTCTGCCCCTGTTCTGCGCAGGGCTCCGATCCGCGCCCCGGGGGTCCCGTCCTCGCCCTCCGCTTCTCCTACATTTGCCCTGACAGACGGTTGCGTCGCTATGTGGTGCTGGAGCCAGATGCCCAGGAGGCCGTCCAGGTGACCGGCCTAGCTCGGGGAGGTGGCCGGGGGCAGGTCGAAGCCCGAGGGCTGGGGTCTGCTCACAGCTGTGTCTGGCCCGCCCTGCTTCAGGAGCTTCTTGCTGCGTTGACCCCAGCGGCCACCACTCAGCATCAGCTTGGGGAAGCCAGGGACCCGCCAGGGGACAGACTCCAGTGTCTGCGTTGTGGCCGTGAGTTCAAGCCAGAGGAGCCCAGGTTGGGACTGGACGGTGAGGAAGGCTGGAGGCCTCTGTTCCAGAAGACAGGTACCAGCCCTGCCCTTGACCTCCCTGCCCACACGCTTCCTCCTGCTTCCGGGAGACTTGCTTTGAGAGCTGGAGCTGGAGGGGGAGCCCTAGGGGAAGAGTGGGGACCTGCTTTTGCGCCAGGAGGAAAAATTAAAACCGCTGCTTGCCACATTTTCAAAAAAATTAGAGAAGAAAAAATTACATCCTTCCCCTCTCCCTGAAAAGTTAGAGTACGACCTCCGTAACTACTTGAACATACTCATTACTTTTTCATAACTTGGAGACTTTTCCCCCCTTGCTGGCTGATATTTCAGAAACGACATAAAACCTGCCAAGCTCTGACTGCAGTGCTGGGTCGTCTGGCTGTTCAGTAGGATGATTAGGGAGTTGGCTCAGACTGTCCTTCCCTGGCTGACCTCGTGAGCTGCTTGATACCCAGTCGCGCCTCGTGGCATCTCTTCATGTTCTGTTCTTTAAGATGCAGATTAATTCTGTTGCAGACCAACCAAAAAGCCATGTCTTTGAAAACATCAAGGAGGAAATATTCCTTTTTTTTCTAGGGCCGCACCCGCAGCGTGTGGAGGTTCCCAGGCTAGGGGGCTTTTTTTTTTTTTTTTGGCTCTTTTGTCATTTTAGGGCCGCACCCGCAGCATATGGAGATTCCCAGGCTAGGGGTCTACTAGGAGCTGTAGCTGCCGGCCTTCGCCACAGCCACAGCAACGCGGGATCTGAGCTGCTTCTGCAACCTACACCACAGCTCATGGCAATGCGGGATCCTTAACCCACTGAGTGAGGCCAGGGATCGAACCTGCAACCTCATGGTTCCTAGTCAGATTCGTTAACCACTGCGCTACAACGGGAATTCCCCAGGCTGGGGTCTAATCGGAGCTACAGCTGCCGGCCTACACCACAGCCACAGCAATGCAGGATCCAAGCTGTGTCTGCAACCTGCACCACAGCTCATGGCAACACCGGATCCTTAACCCACTGAGCGAGGCCAGGGATCGAACCCACAACCTTGTGGTTACTGGTCGGATTCATTTCCACTGCACCACGACGGGAACTCCAGAGGAGGAAATAATAGCTGTGTGGAAATGTATGATTTCGGTTAGTCACTTGTCTTTTCTTGCCAGTGGCTGGAGCAGGGTTTTACCTTTTATTCAGAAAACTGAGCCCTCTCCATCTGCGAGCCTGAACCTGCTCTGGCAGCCTCGGGTTCCTGAGACCCAGCCACACAGGGTGTGCAGCTCGGGGATCTGCACCTTGTCCTGGACCCTGTCTGTGCACCGCGGGTCACATGGCGCTGGAGGTCCCTTAGGGGGTGGCACGAGTCACCAGTGTCCCGCGTGTTCCATTCTTCTGTGATGTTGGACCTCATCTGAGCAAGAAAGAGAATGCACTTGCCCGGTGATGTTAGGAGATGTAAATGTGACAAAAGGGCACCAAGCCCAGGGCCGGGCGCACAGCAAGGGGCCTTGACAAACGGTGGCGGCCAGCGCGACCCCCAGGTGTACTGTCTCGGGCAGTTTGCTTGAGAGCCTTGATCTCTGCTCTGCTCACTGGCAGACGGGGTCAGGAGAGTTTAGATACTGCTGTCAAAGGTCTGGCATGTCCCCAGTGCATCACAGATGCTCAAAGAATGTTCCTTATCACTGATCCGTGTCCTGGATTCTTTACCCGAATCCATTTACTCCTCCTGGCAACCTTCTGGGATAGTCACTGCCATCGTACCCATCTCACAGATGAGGAGCCAGGCACAGAGCACTTAGGTGACTCATCAGAGCTGCTCAGGTGACAGCTTTGAAGTGGCGGAGCCTGGCCTTGGACCCTTCTCTGCCACCCTGCCTTCCCAGCCTGTTGACGTGGGGCTTTTAGACATCAAGTGTATGCCCAGCCCGAGGCTGCGGGAAGGCCCGGAGCAGGGCCTGGCTGGGTTTGGCGCTCTCTGAGATGGCCCGAAGTGAGAAGCTGGGGTGTGCTGGGGGAGGTTCCAGGCTCGTTCACCCCTCACCGGAGTGGGAAGAGTTTGGTCAGCAGGTGGGCCTGCGGCAGGTGCTGGGTGAGTTGGGAGCCTGGGCAGACCGCAGAGCTGGAGGTGGGATCCAGCTTAGTCTGAGAGTGGGGAGGGGGCGCTCTGAGCGCCGTGTGGGGTGCACTGCTGGACAGGGCAGGGGGCTCACGGGGCCTGTCCATCCCCTCCCCGCTCCAGAGTTGCCTGCTGTCTGTCCCAGCTGTGGTGGTGATCACGTGGTTCTCCTGACTGGGTCCCCCGGCACCCCCAGTGGGGAGCGGAGACAGGGAGCGCAGTCGTCAGCCGCCTCGCAGTCCCCGAGGGCTGACCCGGACCCTCCTGGCCACAGTGACCTCAGCAGCAGGGTCAGCGGCGTCCCGTCTCAGGCAGCGGCCTCGCATGACTGCCACAGCTGGAGCCTCAGCCCCTGTGAGTTAAGGCAAAGAGATGGGTGGCCGGGGTTGGGGGCTGCGGCCGGGCCGGGCTGACGGCGCCCGCTCGCCCCTAGCCCCTGAGCACTGTGGCCTCCGCCGCGTGGACCACCGACTCCGGCTCTTCCTAGACGTCGAGGTGCTCACCGAGGCCCAGGAGGAGCTCCGGTGCTGCCTCAAGGTCCGTGCCGGCCCGGCGCTGCCCGCCACCCCCAGCTGACCGGGGCGCCTGCTCGTTTCCGCCGCAGCACACCCTGCCCGGGAGTCGCCCTGAAGCCCCAGGTCTGGGCCCTGGTGGCTGCTCAGCGAGGCTGTGGCCGCGTCCCTTGCATTCGGGGCCGTGTCGTCTCCCCTCCACCACGGGGAGGGTGTGGAGCCCATGTCTGTCGCCAGCCTGGCACAGCCCTTGGCGCTCAGGAAGCAGGGCCTCCTGCCGTAGCTGTAAACACACGATGCTACGGGCCCTCTCTGTGGAGCTCCTAGTGTTGGCAGGACGCTGAGGGTCCAGAGCACATCAGTCTTGCCCTCTGTCTCCTGCCGCGAGACGCAGACAGCCGGGCTGCGGTGTGAAAGCGCAGGACTCGGCTCAGGCCTGAGGGAGGCATCTGGTCCAGCCGGCCTGGGCCAGGGAGGCCTCCCCGCCCGCAGGTGATGGCTCGGCCAGGGCTTGAAGATGAGCAGCAGAGCGGGCGGAAAGGGAGCTCTAGGAAGAGGAAGCAGCAGGTGCAGGGAGGCCCCAGAGAGTAGCCGGTGGGGAGAGCTCGGGGCAGCCAGGGCATGGGGACAAGTGTCCCGAGAGGCGTCTGAGCCGGCAGGCAGGGTGGTTCCGGAGCATCGCCTCGTGTCTGCCAAGGGGTTTGGACTTGATCCCGAGGCCTGCGGGAGTCACTGCAGGCTTGGAAGCAGGGAGTTGGTGACTGGTTTTGTGTTTGGGGACAGCTGTTCTGTCAGAAGGTGGGGGGTGGGTTGGAGGGGGCGAGATGCCAGGCAGGGAGACCTGGTAAGGGCCTGCGGGATGGAGGGCAAGGCCAATGGAGAGGCTGGTTGGCTGGGCCCTGCGGCCCAGGGCCCGTCACCAGCACTCGGCCCTCAGTCTGGCCATCGCCTCTGTAGCCCTGTTTCTCATCAACCTCCTCTTCCCCTTAGGTGCCACTGGCGTTGGCAGGCCACCCTGGGGAGTTTCTGTGTCTCGTGGTTGTGTCTGACCACAGGTTCTATGTGTTGAAGGTGACAGGGGAGATCAGGTAAGTGCGCGGGGCCTCGGCCAGGGAAGGGTCCAGGGCCCCCGTGGTCTCAGCCTGCGCTCACTGCTCTCTGCCACTCCGCCCTCACTGTGTCCACAGCGGGCCTCCGGCCGGCTGGCTGCAGCCGACCCTGGCCCTTCCCCTGCAGGATCTGAGGAGCCTGGAGCTGGGCCTGGCAGCACAGAGCCTGCGGCTGGAGTGGGCGGCCGGGGTGGGCAGCTGTGTCCTGCTGCCCCGAGATGCCAAGCGCTGCCGGGCCTTCCTGGAGGAGCTCACCGGTGAGCGAGGGAAGGGGGACGAGAGGGCCGGGGCAGGGGCCAAGCCGCGGTGCCCCGTGTCTGGCGCCTGCGGTGGAGACAGCTGGGCCTCATCGCTCTCGGAAGCTGGGCAGTGGGAGGATGGCAAGGTGTTGAGAGGTGGGGCTGGAAGAGATGGAGTCTTCGAGGGCTCCCTGGCCCTGGCTGCCTCTGTCCAGATGTCTTGCAGTCCCTGCCCCCCACCCGGAGGAGCAGTGTTAGCGCCACGGAGGAGGAGGTGACCCCAAAACACCGGCTCTGGTGAGTCGATGGGGGAGGCGGGGGCCAGGCAGAGGCCGAGACGGCTGCCTTGGGAGCCCCGGCCTCCCTCCACGAGCCCCAGCCCATGTAGGGCCCCGAGCGCCCGGGCCTGCTGACCCGGCCTGGCCTCCGCTGCTCTCCCCCCTCGGGGTCCTTCCCTCTCCCTGACTGACCGCCCCCCGGGCCTGCCATCTCCTCCCCAGGCCACTGCTGGAGAGAGACTCTCCCTCGGAGCCTCCCCAGTTCTTCTACCTCCGGGTGTTCCTGGTCGAAGGTAAGGCCCCTGCCCGGGCCCCGGGCCCCAGCACCCCACGTGCCTATAGCGCTTCTCGGTCTGGGAACGCGGGCTTCCTACCTAGATAGCAGTCTCGGCGCTCCCGGCCTCTGGGGGCCAGGAGGTGCCCCGCGGTCTCTGCTGGGCAATCTTTGCTGGGGGCCCAGGCTTTCTGTGAAGTTGAGCCAGTCTTCTGGGAGAAGGCGGCAGCCAGTCCTTCTTTCTGATGGGGTGGGCGGTGGGGCAGTTCCCTTTGTCTTGGGCCTCAGAGGTCTTGGCGTCTGGAAATCCCCGGAGTTTGGGAAAGGGGGAGGTCTTGGCCCGCGGGGCACAGGCCGGGTTGCGGCCACCTCAGTGTGGTCCCTCCTCCTCCCCGGAGCGGCCACGGGGACTGGGCTCCTCTGTGGCCTTCCCCTCTGACCTCACCCGCCTCTTTCCCTCCAGGCCCCGCTACCTGCCCTGTGTCCCTGTTGCTGACTCGGTCCACCCTGTACCTGTTAGAGGAGGACCCCATAGCATCCCAGGCAGAGCCCCCGCTTCCAGCAGCATCTGGCGAAGGCCCCGAGAAGGCCTCACCCTCCGGGCCAGGGCCTTCAGTGTGCGTCAGGGAGCAGCAGCCACTCAGCAGCCTGAGCTCCGTGCTGCTGTACCGCCTGGCCCCACAGGACCTGCGGCTGGCCTTCTACGATGAGGTGTGGGAGCCTGCGGCGTGGGGCGCGAGGGGGAGAGGAAGGCGAGGCATTGGGGTTGTGTGGACCCCGCCGTGGCAGTCATGGCAGGGGCACCCGGAGAATTAGGGTGCGGGGAGCTGGGGGCTGTCACTGGGTTTGGGCAGTAGGGAGGGGGGCAGTGGAAACAGCCTGGACTTGGCCGGGGCTTGTGTTGGCTGGGAGGCCCTAAAGAAGGCCCGGCGACCTTGAGCTTGTGTTCGATGGGGCCCGTGTGCCAGCCGGGTGGCTACAGCCTCCATGGGAGAGGCACTGGATTATTGGTCCAATTACAGTTGAGGCCACTGAGGCTTGGGGACATTAACCAGCGTGCCCGGGTCACAGGTAATAAAGCCAGGAACTTAACCCCAAGCAGTTCATTCCTTGGAGTTGACTCTAGAGTGGACATTCTAGAACCAGGGAGGATTAAAAAGACGGTAAGTGTGAAAGCCCTTTAGGGACCATCGGTCAGCGTTGACTGGGTTCTGTTTAAGAAGCTGAGTCGGGGAGTTCCTTGGTGGCCTAGCCGGTAAGGATCTGGTGTTGTCACTGCTGTGGCGCAGGTCCCTGCCGTGGTACGGGGATCAAGCCCTGGCCTAGGAACCTTCCCGTGCCTTGGGCACGGCCTAAAAAAGTCAGCCGGGAACTGTTATGGGGCGTGACATGGGGACAGAAGAGGCCGTGAGCCGGGAGCAGGGCCCTCGTGAGTCTCCCCTAGCGCTGCTTGTCCGCCAGGTGTCCCGGCTGGAGAGCTTCTGGGCGCTGCGCGTCGTGTGTCCAGAACAGCTGACGGCCCTGCTGGCCTGGATCCGGGAGCCCTGGGAGGCGTTGTTTTCCATCGGGCTCCGGACTGTGACCCTGGAGGCCCTCGGCCTGGACCAGTGAGGCTGCCACGCGGCCCCCCCGCCCCCTCGCTGAGCTGTGGCAGCAGACTCTCTCCAGACTCTGGCTTTGGGGCGCTGGCCAGCAAGGCCCCAAATGACCTCTGACTCCAGGGCAGGGCCAGAGGGCTGGTCTGGCCTCCAGATGACCTGGCCCCGGGGGACGGGCTGGGTGATCCGTAGGAGTGTTTCTCCTGCACTTTCTCTCAGGTGTCAATAAAGTGGTTTCCATCCCAGATATCACGCGTGTACTTGGACGCGTCACTCGCAAGGCCTGCCCCCTACTTCTAACAGAAACTGCCCCACCCATTGCTCTCCCCAACCGACAGGCCCTGCGGCCTGGTTGAGCTGGGAGACCCGCCCTCTCAGCCTGTGCTGCCCCCGCTGATGGGATCAAGTAGGATTCCTGCCCGCGGGCACCGCTTCTCAGCCGCAGGGTCCATTGTCATGTGGCCTGGTGGGCGTGGAGATCGCTGCCTAACAAACAGCTGGACCGGTTAGATTCTTAGTCTCTCTCAAGTTTCAGTTGCCAACTACTGAGAATCTCCGGCCGTCAGCAGTGGCGCTGCAGTCCGGTGCTCAGGTGCGTGGAGCCGGCCGTGGAGGGAGGGCGGGGATCCGGTGGCTTCCGTTCCTGCCTTCTTCTCTCAGCACTGCCTCTGTCACCCAGGGCCCTGGCTGCCTTGACCCCACTCCTCTGCCTCCGTCTCCGTGGCCACAGTGACCGGTTCAGGGATGCCCCTGTGGCTGGGTGTGGTCTTACCAAAGCCCGTGCCTGGCCTTTTACTGGAACAACCAAGAAAGAGGCAAGTTTCCCCCAGAGGGCTGCTGAGAGCTCACGCCTGCGGCTGCGCCCCGAGGGGAGGTGGAAGCACTGGAAGCACGAGCGGGAGCTGAGAGGTGGAGTGAGCGGGGCCAGGACCCGGTGCTGCCCATGGAGTCCCTGGTCCTCTGTGCCTGGAGGCAGATACCCCGGGAATTTTAGATTATGTGAGCTAAAGGCAAGCCTCTCCTTTTTTAATTTTTGGCTTAAGCTAATTTGAGCCAAACGTGAGTCACTGAAAGGGTGTTAAAAGCGTGCCCCTATTCTGACTTGACCCAGCCTGAGTAGGGGTCTGTTTCTTTCATCCAAGAGTGAACTCAAGGTGGGGAGCAGCACCCTTGTACTTGTGACGAGAGGTCCTGGTCAGAGGGCTTGGGGAGGGAGTGTTGGGACCTCTTTGAACCCCAAAGCCCAGCCGGGGCCGAGGGTGAGCGTGGGTCTGAGAACTAATCGGTGGGTCTCAGGTCAGGATCACGTACACGCCTGGCGCTATGTTCAGTGCTCAGTGTCTGCTCCACCAGGGTCCCGGGAGGCGGAGGCATCTTATTACAGGTGAGGAAACCGAGGCTCAGAGGAGATGAATGACTTGCCCAAGTTCCCGTCTGTACAGGGAGGAGACCCAAACCTGAGTCATCAGCAAACCACTGGGTGCCCTGCCTCCCCCTTTTCTGCAGTGCATGGGCCTCTGCGCCAGCCCCACTTAGAGAGGGGTGGCCGCCCACCCTGCCCAGGGTCGGGGGGGCGGTCTCTGGATAATCCTCCACTTGTCCGGGACAAGCAGGCCCCGAGGTGCGCTGTATTTGAAGTCTGAAGTTTCTCTCTCCTCCAGAGTGTCATGAGATGTCGGAAGCATTAATTCCCGAGTGGCTGTCGCCCTCCCCCCCATCCCCTATCCCCCATCCCCCATCCCCAGGTGAACTGGAAAGAATAAAAAGGCTGGATTTTCCAGTTTTAAGTGCATGGGCTAAGCTGTGAGGAGAGATTCAAAAGGGACCATAACTAGATGAGGGGTCTGCAGTGGAGGAGGGGAGGGTTTTTAGAGAAGAGTGTTAGAGGCAGCATAGGTACAACGCCCTTGACATTGGAGGGCTCCCAGGGAGAAGGGCCCAGTGGAACTGGTGATCTGTTGGATACTCCGCAGGCCACCAGGGCAGATGGAGGTAGGGCAGAGTTTGGAAGGACCTGGCAGGATAGGGCTGGTGACACTTGCCCAGATGTCTCTTGATTGGAGATTGAAGGTGGCCCAGAGCTTCCTGTGGGGAAAGGAAGTGGGGTGTGGAGTTAGTTGATGGGGTCCTGGACGCGGTACAGGGGTCACTGTGGGAGAATGGGATAGGCCCAGCCCCAAATGGGAAAGTGACCAAATTAAACTTGAACTGATTGAGTTTATTTTTTTACTTTTACTTTTTGTCTTTTTAGGGCTGCACCTATGGCATATGGAAGTTCCCAGGCTAGGGACTGAATTGGAGCTCCAGCTGCCAGCCTGCACCACAGCCACAGCAACGCGGGAACCGATCTGCATCTGCGACCTACACCACAGCTCAGAGCAACACCAGGCCCTTAATCTACTGAGCGAGGCCAGGGATCGAACCCACATCTGCATGGATACTAGTCGGGTTCATAAACCCCGGAGCCACAATGGGAACTCCTGAACTGATTGAGTTTAAATCACCCAGTGGGCTGTGTTCACTCGAATGTTAGCAGGCTGGCTTTTCTGTTTGGTTGGAAATGGGGGCTCATTACAAAGACAAAGCCGAGTTACCGAGAAGAAAGTTCTGTTTTCACAGACCCGAATTTGGGGGACCACCACGTTTCTGGAGTTCCTATTTGTCACCGCTGGCAAGGGTGACTTTGAGCTAGAGGACAAGGAAAGAGGTTCTCTCCCAGGGGTCTGGAGGGGCCTCCCTTCCCCCCACTGGAGGCCTTCAGCCCGGGTTCCTGGGAGAGGGGTGTGCACCTCGCTGTAAAACTTTGGGGAGTCCAAGGTGGGCCCTCCTGGGGCGGGGAGGGTGGCTGTAGCAGGCTGGAGAAGACTTCGCTCCTCTTGGGGTCCCGTTCTGCCCTCGACCCTGCCAGCCCTCCGCAAACCTGAGCCCCGGGAGGAGGATGGAACCAGATGGGAAGGATTCGGAGCTGCTGGAAGACAGTCCTTCAGCCTCAGCCCTCCTCACGAAGGACTGAAAGTCCCACATGGAGGGCGCTGGATTCTGAGGAGGGAAAAGAACTGCTGGGCCCCAGCGGGCAGGTGTTAGGGCCACTCTTAGCAGCTCTGCCTTCTCCCCCCCCCCCTTTTTTTGGCTGCCCTGTAGCATATGGAACTCCCGGTTCAGATCAGATCCAAGTTGAGCTGCAAACTAAGCCGCAGCTGTGGCGACACCGCTGGATCCTTAACCCACGTCTGTGCTGGGCCAGGGATAGAACGCACGTCCCAGCGCTCCCAAGATGCTGCCGATCCCGTTGTGCCACAGGGGGAGCTCCCAGCTCTGCCTTTTCTGACCTCCATGTGGGTCGGCATTGCTCCTCTCCTAAAGTGTGTGTGTTAACATACTTATTCGTAAATACACTGAATGGCTGCATTTATTTTCTATTCCTTCACTTGACAGGGGTTAATAGGACACAGGTTCTACCGCAGAGCCCATCAGAGCCTATGTCAGGGTGTCAGGGGTTCCCCAGTGGCTCATAAACTACTCTCACAAAACAACTGCTTTCTCTGGGCCAGGGCTGCATGGAGGGAACAGTGGGGACAGTATTTAAGTCTCCGTTGAAGACTTAGAGAGGGACACCCTTAAAGAGTGATGAAGGTGGGGAGTTCCCTGGTGGTCTAGTGGTTAGGATTTGGCGCTTTCACTGCTGCGACCCTGGTTCAATCCCTGGTCTCGGGACCAGGATCCCAAGCCGTGGCCAAAAATTAAAAAATAAAACGACAATGATGAAGATCAAAATCTAATAGCTGTGTCTTGGTGGGCTCTTACGCCGTTCCATGCATGGTTTAAAGCATCTAATCTCCCCAACTGTTTCTCATATTCCTTTGGCTGTAAGATACAGAGCCAGTAAGTTCAAGGCAAGAGCCCTCAGTGTGTAGGCACATGACCCAGACCTGCAAGGCTGGTGCCCAGGCTGTAGAGACAGGGTTTTCCTGTCACTTGGGGCCAGATGGCTTCTCTCTTCCCCTCCCAGCAGGGCCCTGGTCTGGTCTGGCGGGACAGTGGGGAATCTTGGAACTGGCCAGTTGGGGAAATGCTGGCAGGGGTTGGGGGCCCCTCAGTGGGAAGGTGGAGGGGCCGGTACGGACAGTACTGAGGTTCAGGAAATAAGTTCACCTACTTCTGTTTTGCTTGGAGCTGGCCTGAATTTTTAATTGAAGCAAATTAAAACTTCCCAAAAATATGAGTCCACTTTCTTGGCAGTGTGCACACCCCCTTCGCCTGCGAACGAGAGCCAGGGCTGGTCCTGATGAAGGCTGCATCCAGCCTCTGGCCCAGAGCTTCCTTCCGCGGAGGCCGGACTGTTTACAAGCACCTGCCAGAAGCCCCATCAAGTCACAGCGCGGGCTGGGGTGCAGAATGGTCTCTGGTCATTTTAGGGTGATCTGGAAGGCAGGGGGAGGCAGGGGGACTTGAAAGAGCAGATTTTCCCCTTCCTTGTGCTTAAAATCTCTGGGCCCATCTTTGTTTTCTGTAACAGTTCAACCATGTCCTCTGCACCCTCTGTCCTGCGGGTGCTCTTTGTGTAGTGAGCCGGAAGGCAGAGATGCTGCGGTTGTCGGCCAAGGCCATTACCACTCCTGGGCGTCTCTGACCTTTCAGGGCCGGAACACTCCTCCTCCTCCTCCTCCTCAGACTCTGCCACACCCTGAGCACCTAGGGCGGCTTTGCCACTGACACTTGCACACAGACATCAGTCAGTGGGACTTGCCTCTCGCACCTGGGCCCACTCCAGAGATGGATTCGTCCGCTCGGTCTGGCCTTTCCCCTCCAAAGATCTCCTGTCTGGCCTTGGGCTTGCTGGCAGTGAAGGCCTGAGGTGGCGGAAGGAAAATATTCTCTCCCTGAGATTGTATATAACAGTACTATGCTGCATTTTGTATAGAAACCGCGTTGGGGGTGGGTGGGTGGGTGAAATATATATTCACATTTGTGTAAATAAATTCGCGTAGGAGTTCCTGTTGTAGTTCAGCGGTGAAGAACCCCATGTTGTCTCTGTGAGGATGCAGGTTTGATCCCTGGCCTTGCTCAGTGGGTTAAGGATCCAACAGTACCGTAAGCTTTGGCGGAGGTCGCAGATATGGCTTGGCTCTGGTGTTGCTGCAGCTGATTCAGCCCCTCGGCTGGGAACTTCCATATGCTGCAGGTGCAGCCCTAAAAGGAAAATAAATAAATTTGTATAAATAAATATTTGTGTAAATAAATTCTGGAGGAAATAAGTGGATATCAGTGGTGGGGGTTGAAGACAGGACAAAGCAGAAGGGGGAGAGGGGTGGTATTTAGGTGGGGTCTTCTGGTTCATTTTGGCCGTACCCACAGCATGTGGAAGTGCCCTGGCCAGGACTGAACTGGCGCCATAGCTGCAACCTGAGTCCAGCAGTGACAATGCCAGATCCTTAACCTGCTGTGCCATCAGGGAACTCTAAGGTGTTTTACGTTTTAGCTGAGAGATATTTTAAAATCTCAATGTATTTTGATTCAAAAATTTTATTAAAAATTTATGTGAGGCCCTGGTGGGGGTGGTACGGTCAGTGACCAAGCTGAGTGGTGTCAACTTCAATTCCTAAAACTTTGGAAGATGGGGAGCAGGTCACCTTGGAGATTTGCCTCCTTTTTCTTTTCTTTTCTTTTCTTTCTCTTTTAAAAAAAATCTTAATTTTTTAGTCTTTTTTTTAGGGCTGCACCCATGGCATATGTAGGTTCCCAGGCGAAGGGTTCCATCGGAGCTACAGCGGCCGGCCTACGCCACAACCACAGCAATGCAGGATCCGAGCCACATCTGCAACTCACACCACAGCTCACGGCAACGCCAGATCCTTAACCCACTGAGCAAGGCCAGGGATCAAACCTGCATCCTCATGGTTCCTAGTCAGATTCGTTTCCACTGAGCCACGAAGGGAACTCCGTTGCCTCCTTTTTCTCAGTGACAGAGGGTCCATCTTTGCTGATACGTCACTTCACACGGAGTGAGAGCTGATGTCCGTCTTGCTTCTTTGCCAAGATGCTGCCATAGCTTCTGAGAAGACCCCGCTCACTCTGGTTAGATGTGGCCAGAACTTCAGCCCAGGTTCTGTGTGGCTGCTTTGCCCGTCTCTGGGTCTGTGCAGGGTTTTGCCTCCACGTACTCAAGAGTCAGTGTGTGTGATGATCATATAGGAAAAGGCCCAGGGGATTTAGAGCCAAAAAAAAAAAAAAATCCAGGAACATGCTTTAGTTTTGCATGTCTCGCTGTTCAACTACAGGCAAGCAACTTGCCCCGTGCTCATCTTTGGCTCCTTCCTCCATAGTAGGGATGAAAGTAACAACATATCCAGCTCACAAAATTGTTGAGTCCCACGAGGTACGTAGAAGTGCTATGTGAACCATAAATTATTAAAGAAATGCTGGCTTAAAAAAAAAAAAAAGACAACCCTGCTTGTTCATTATTAGAACCTGCTTTGTTGCCTAGAAATGCACTTTGTAAGCAGAGAGGGAAAGCCTGCACCTTCCTGCCTGGGTGTGTCCTCGTGACTGTTTCTACAGTGTGCTTCACAGGGAGCCTCAGACATTGGCAGGGATGCAAGCAGGCCGTGGCCTGTTTTTTTCCTGGCCCATCCTTGGTCATTTGATCACCTTGGACTCAGTGACTTCTATGCCCTCCACAAAAACATTCTTCAGTTTATTAGTTACTATAATTACTTGTGCGTTTGCCTTCAGCGCCACAGATATTATTGCGTTCTTAAAGCGTGCCAGGCTCTCTGCGAGCAGAGCAGGTGGGATAGAAGATGAAACATACACGCTCCAGCTCCCAAGGAGCTTAACTGCCCCTGGAGGGAGTGGGACGAGGCGCCGGGAGCTGGGTTCCGAGGATGGGAAAGATGATAGCAGGAGACTATCATCGTAATGGCCATTTGGGAGCATCTGCTTTGTACTAATCATTTCACTCGCATCAGTGCACTTGGTACAATCCTGCAGCGAAAGTGTGATCTCTCTTTTGACAGGTGAGTAAGCTGGGGCTCAGGTGAAGAAAGGTGATTCTAAGTGGATCGCTGGATCTCAGACTCGGGCCCTCTTTCTCTTTCCCGGCTCCGTATTGCGTCTTAGACCTTCTAGAACGCCCACCCTGGTTCACCGTCTGGTCTTTCTCAATCCGTCCCCTTGTGGCACCGGGCTCCAAGGATACCATAGCCTACCAGGAAAACACTGTCCAGATCCTCAGCACGCTAATACCCGCGCAGATCCCATTCTTTCCCACCACGGGGACTTTCCTGAGCTCTTCCTTTTGCCTGGAATGCTGTCCCCTCTCCGACACACCCCTCACGGCCTGGCTGATTCTTTTGTATCATCAGGTTTTTGGTTAATTGTCCCCTCCTTACAGAGCATGTGCTTAACGCTGCCACCTGGATGTTCTCTGTCAATATGCCCCCCCATCCCCTGCGCTTGCCATGTTTCATAATTATCAATTTATGTATTTGCTTGTTTGTTGTGTGTAACCTGCCCAAGGGCAGGGACCATGTCAGGTTTTCTGCACTGATGTAGAGCCCAACACCTGGCGTGCAGTGGAGAGGGAGCATGTGGCTCTTGGTTTGTACACTTGGGAGTGCAGGAAACACTGCGACATTTTCACAACCACCTTTTATTTCAAGCCCCCATCGCCTGGGGCTGGCAGGGCTCACTGATCTCCCCCTCCCCCACATCTTGGGTTGTCTGGTGGGGCGGGGGCGGGGAGACGTCCTTCTGCTTTGCGGACTGGAGAGGACAAAGTGTGTGTGGGGGGCTCCTCCACTCCCTCCCCAACTTCTGGGAAGACACTCTGGGTCTTGCTAACCCTTTCTTTTTCCTCCTCTGCAGACCTCCCTAGGTTTCCAGAGAATTTGGCTTTGGATGAACAAAAGGCAGAAAGGCTAGCGGGCTTCCCTCCAAAACCAAACCAGATCCAAGGCAGGCTCATGGCTCGGTGGGGATGGGGGGCGGTGGGGAGAGTGAAAGGCCCTAGGTCATAGGTCGTGATCACAATGTCATCCTAGCACAGATGAATCTGCACCTCTGGAGCCAAAAGATGGGCTCCAAGGGGCAATAGGAACTTTAGGCACAGGCGGTCCTGTCCTGGGACGAGGTTTATTTCAAAGCCGAGTCCAGGTTTACTGAGGAATGCATGGCTTATGAAGAGACAACCCCCTACAGAGTAACTTAACAGTAACCAAGAAGAATGACATTTGGGAGTTCCCATTAGGGCTCAGCCATAACGAACCCAACTAGGATCCATGAGGAGTCGGGTTCCACCCCTGGCCTCGCTCATTGGACTAAGGATTCGGCATTTCTGTGAGCTGTAGTGTTTGTTGCAGATGTGGCTTGGATCTGGAGTTGCTGTAAGCTATGGTGTAGGCTGGCAGCTGCAGGTCCGATCGGACCCCTAGTCTGGGAACTTCCATATGCTGAAGTTGCAGCCCTAAAAAGAAGAAGGAAAAAAAAGGCATTTATTGAGCACTTACTCTGTGCCAAGCATTGAACTGGTGCTTGTATATTGCAGCTCTAACTCCAGTGTCTGGGCTCTTTCTCAAAGCCATGTTACTTGTCACGTAAAAATAAAATATGGTCTTCCCACCACGAGGCCAGTGGACAGCATTAGGCACTGGGTGCTTTGTTCTGGGCAGCAGGGAGGAGACACTCTTGGAAAGAGAGAATTCCAGGTCAGCCTCAGTGACAACCTGGGGCTACTTGAACCCACCCCGAACTTCCTTCCAGAAACTCTTCAGCTAGCTGTGTTAGGAATACAAATGTAAAGATTGCGTCATTGGCCAAGGACGCTCCGAATCCACCTTCGTGGAGATAAAGCTGTCCTGGATCTTTCCATCGTCTCTGAATTGACGTGGTTGGGATCTTCAGTTTGGCTGGAAAACTTACGGCCCTTTGAGATATAAGCCAGCCTCTGCTTATTTCATGTGTGTACATTTCATCATTTTTCAAATTGCAAGTTACCTGAGGGCCTTCTGTGGCTTCTCTTTTATTAGTAGTAATATTAAAAGTAACAGTGTTTATTGAGCACTTACTATGTGCCAGATAGTGTTCTAAGTGCTTCACACGGATGAACTCTTGTCATCCTCTCAACAACCCCGTTTTTGTTGCTATTTTGCCGATGGGGGATCTGAGGCTCATAGAGAGTAAATAACTTGTTCAAGGTCATGCAGTTATCAATGGCTGCACTGGGCCATGCGCTTGCACTGCTTGATCATGCCCCCATATGGCTCCTGTAGTAGCAAAGATGAAGTCTCTTTAAAAAGTTCATCTGGGTTGGAGTTCCCATTGTGGCTCAGTGGTTAACGAATCCGATTAGGAACCATGAGGTTGCAGGTTCGATCCTTGGCCTTGCTCAGTGGGTCAATAATCCGGCGTTGCCGTGAGCTGTGGTGTAGGTTGCAGATGCGGCTCGGATCCCGCGTTGCTGTCGCTGTGGCGAAGGCCAGCAGCTACAGCTCCTGTTAGAACCCTAGCCTGGGCACTTCCATACGCCGCGGTTGCAGCCCTAGATAAGGCAAAAAGACAGAAAAAAAAAAGTTCACGTGGGAAGCGAGTGGTATATTTCAGCCTGTGGTCATCGGGCTCGGAAGGTTTTGCAGCAGTGGGAGGGCACCAAAGTAGGGGCTGGTGGGGGGCTCCCAGTGTCATGTGCAGATAGACATTAGACATGATGTTCAATTCTCAGCCATACTGCCTAGGAGCTTTGGACCTTGGGCAAGTCATTTATTTATTTTTTGGTCTTTTTTGTCCTTTTTAGGGCCGCACCCACGGCATATGGAGGTTCCCAGGCTAGGGATCTAATTGGAGCTACAGCTGCTGGCTTAGGCCACAGCCACAGCAACACCGGATTCAAGCCATGTCTGCGATCTACACCACAGCTCATGGCAACGCCGGATCCTTAACCCAATGAGCGAGGCCAGGGATCAAACCCGCAACCTCATGGTTCCTAGTCGGATTCGTTTCGACTACACCACGATGGGAATTCCGGGGCACGTCATTTAAACTTTCAGAACCTTGTTTATCTCACCTGTCAAATAGGATTAAGGTGCTCTACTCCGAGGGCTGTTGTGTGCTCATGAAAATACAAATGTCAAAGGGGTTAGTATCTAAATTCAAGGTAGTGCAATGATTATGGTTGTTACCTCTAGGATTAAAGGATGAGGATGGTGAGAAATGATGTGGTCGTAAGAGAGGCAAAGAAAATTTGCCTTTGGGTTGAGCTGAGACCGAGGTGAGGGCAGGGCAGGGAGAGGGAAATTACATGTCCAAGGTCAGGGGGTTAAACCTCTTCCCCCACACAGAACCCATCACCCTGTGCCTGGGAGGAGGCTTGGTTTCCGTCTCCTGGGCCTGGCCAGTTCCACCTTCCCCTGCCTTCAGCTGCATCCTGGGTTCTCCCCCTACATCCTCCTAAGTTCAGGGATTGGCTTCAACAGTTATTATGGAGGGGCTGTTAGGGACATGGCATTGTGCTCGGTGTCTGGTTTCAGCAAGACCCTAGAGGGTCAAATTGGGATTCAGTCCTTCCTTTCAAAGACCTTTCCCCTTGAAAAAGGGGACGTGACCTCAGGGAGTGGAGAAGGGAGAGAGGGGGTCTGGAACCTGAGCCACAGAATCCTAGAGCTCAATGAAACTTTGCAACACTTTGCTATTCCCAGGCCCCGCTGGCTACGAAGGGGAAACCGAGGCCCAGGGGAGGGGAGGTGACTGCCAAGGTCAAACGTTGGGCGGTGCCTAGTGGCAGAAGGCCGGCATCTGGGGCTCTGTCAGGACCGACAGGACAGGTGGTGGGTGCTTCCCCAGATCTGCGAAGCGCAGTTTCCGAGGCTGGAGGCGTCTGCGGAGGGCTCGCTTCCAGGGCTCTCGCAGGGAGAGGAGGCGAAAAGCAAGGTGGTGCGTGAATCTGGGGATTGTGGGAGTGGGGAGCGGCGTCCCCGTCCCCGGCAGCGCGTGGGGGGCGCAGGAGAAGGGGGTAAGGGGGCAGGTGCGGTCCTGCGGGGGCCCGCGCGTGGGGGCCGGGCCGGCGGGTGCGGGGTGAGTCACAGCCCGCCCGCTCCCATTGTGCGGCCCCGCGGCGGCGGCGGCGGAGCTGCGGCGCTGAGCGCGAGGAGGTGGAGCCGCGGGCTGCGGGCTCCGGCGCCTGCGTCCGCCCGGCCCGCCTGGCTCTCCGCGGCCGCGGGCGCCTCCCCGCCGTCCAGCCCTGAGCGGCGACAGGCCCCGGAGCGAGCGCGGGAGGGAGATGGGGCGCGGCGGCCGGCCCGGGCCCGGCACGCTCCGGAGCCCAGAGGTACCGCAGGGCGGGGCGGGGCGCGGCGGCCCGGGCCGGGCCCTGGGTGTTTCGGGCTTGCGGGGCCTCTAAGGGTGTTCGGGCGGGCTGTAGGGGGATCTGGCTCCGGGGAGGGGGAGGGGGCGGCCACGCGAGGCTCCTGACCCCGCCTTCCTCCTCCAGGGTTTCCCACTAGGTCCCCGCAGCGCCCCCTTCTTCTCACCCGGGTCACGGATCATTCAGTGAGTCGGAGCCTCCCAAAGCCACCTCTCTGGACATGGCCAACGGAGTGATCCCGCCGCCCGGGGGCGCCTCCCCCCTACCCCAGGTGACTGATGCTCGCAGGGGTCGGAGGAGGGGGAAGGACCTCAAGGAGGAAGCGGGGGTGGGCGGTGGGGGTTGTCCTCTGGTCAACCCCTGGACCCCAGACACAGGGATGGAGCTAAGCGGGGGATATGGAGAAAGAGGGGGTCTTTGGGTATTTTTCGGAGCTGTTGCCCCTTCTCTTCCTGGGAAACCCCAGGCGCCTGGGAGGTTGACCCCACCTTGGGCCACAGGGAATAGAAGATGGAATCTGCTAGGGCTTGAGTTGGGGTGGGTCAGGGGTGCTTAGGAGAAGTTGTCTGAGTCTGCAGGTCCGGGTGCCCTTGGAGGAGCCCCCTCTGAGTCCAGACGTGGAGGAGGAGGATGATGACTTGGGCAAGACCTTGGCTGTGAGCAGGTTTGGGGACCTCATCAGCAAGCCTCCGGCCTGGGACCCCGAGAAGCCCAGCCGCAGCTACAGCGAGCGGGACTTTGAGTGTGGGTAGCCCGGGGACCCTAGTGTGGCCGCCCTCACCACTGTCACCTTCATTTGCCACCATCACCGTGCTCACCACTGGCTTGGTCACCCGGTGCCACCTTATGCTGGACGCTGTGCTGGACGCTGTGCTGGGCCACCATGCCATGTTAAGTCATCCTGCCTCACTCACCCATCACCCGTCTGCCTGTCAGGGGAGCGGGGCCCGAGACACAGGGGGAGAGGTAGGGAGATGGGCCTGAGGCCTCTCTTGGTGACCTTCATCTTCCCAAGGCCCTGTCACACTCTGCCACCTCTGCTCTCTTCTCTCTGCCACCTCCTCTCCCCTCCTTAGCTCGGCTGACTCTCCCTTCCCCTTCCTTGCCGTATCCTCTCGCCCCCCAGCCCCTGCCATGACCTCCGCTCTCCATCTTTCCATCCACCTCTCCACTCCACCAGGCCTTACCAATGACAGGCTATGATACAGGTGTTGGGAGGAGCCTGACTCTGGAGGAAGGACTAGGGTGCCCTTGTTAGAAGTCTTGAGCTAGAACAAGGTGTGTGTGTGTGTGTGTGTGTCCCTAGGGTGGTGAGGGGCCCTCTTCCGCTGTGGGGCCCCAACCAGCTCTCCTGCACCCCCCCCAGTTCACCGGCACACATCCCACCACACCCACCACCCGCTCTCGGCGCGCCTGCCTCCGCCCCACAAGCTGCGGCGACTGCCCCCCACCTCTGCCCGGCAAACCAGGAGGAAGAGGAAGAAAGAGAAAACCTCCGCGCCCCCCTCCGAGGGGACCCCTCCCATCCAGGAAGAGGGAGGCGCTGGCATGGAGGAGGAAGAGGAGGAGGAGGAGGAAGAAGAAGTGGGGTGTGAGGCCGAGCCTGCGGAGCCTCCACCCTCAGGCTCCCCACCCAAGGCAAAGGTAGGCGCTGCCCCTAAAGGGTGCTGGCAGCGGGCAGGCGACCGAGGCGGGGTCGAGTTGGGGGTTTGGGGCTGAGTCGGGGCGGGGACCCAAGTCGCGAGTGTTTATCCACAGTTCTCCATCGGAAGTGACGAGGATGACAGTCCCCTCTCGGGGAGGGCCGCCTTCACCAAGCCCCTGCCCTCGGTGGTCCCGCGCTCCGACAAGAGCCCCCAGCACTCGGTCAGGTACTGGCTTCCAGCCCAGCCCAGAGCAGGTCCCGGGCTCCTTCCTGACCTTGGGGAGTGTCCCCAGCTCTTACCCCAGGGAATAAGCTAGGAGGAGAGGAGCGGGACGGAGGAGATGGGGGTGTGGGAGCGTGCCCCTCTCTGTCCGCGTGATTGACAAGGACAAGAGAACCGGAGGGCGTGCGGGAGAGTCCTCCGAGAGACAGAGGTTATCTGCGTGACGAGGAGGATGGGGACAAAGAGGACTTGGGGCCAGTGTGATGGGGGCAGGAAGGTAGGGGCGAGCTTTTTCTCTGCCCAGGAGGAGCCCGTGTTTAGTCCCCAGGGGCACACTTTAGGCCCCGTCCCAAGCTGGGGGAGAGCACAGGAAACCCCTAACCTGGCCCGTCTCCACCAAGGTTACCTGCCAAGTCCAAGGTTGCCATGTTGCCTCCTCAGCTCCCCTAGTCCCCGGGCCCGGGTCTCCCGGGTCGCCGGAGAGAAGAGCCGACCGTGGAGCCCATCGGCCAGCTATGACCTGCGGGAGCGGCTGTGCCCGGGCAGTGCCCTGGGCAGCCTGGGTGGCCCGGAGCAGCAGGTGCCCACCGATGAGGCGGAGGCCCAGATGCTGGGCTCTGCAGACCTGGACGACATGAAGAGTGAGTGACACCCTCTGGTGGCCCCCATGGCCTGCTCTCAGGGACGCCCGGTCTGTGAGGGACCTTGGAGAGACTCAGTGATCTCCCGGAACCAGGGCTGAGCCCCTCCACGGTATCCCCATCTGCTGGAATATGGCCAGTGATGGGGAGCTCACTACCTCACCAAGCCACTCCTCCGGTGCCAGACACCTATGCCCTTCCATCCTGATCGTGTCCTCTGAGTCACCCCTGGAATAAGGCAGCCCTTCTTCCACGTGACGATCGGAGACATCACTGTACCTACCCCCCCTCCCCGAGGCTCCTCTTTTCCGGGGCAAACTCTTTTTCACCCGATTTGAATCAGCCCCCTGAGTCCAAGCAATTCTTCCAGGCCCCGCCCCTCCCTATGTCAGGGGCCCCCCATTCTCCCGACACCACCCTTGGCCGGGCCTGGCTGTGATCTCGGCACATTCCTTCCATCTTATCAGTGCCCTGGTTTCTGTGCCACCTGTCATCACCCACGGGGCTCTGTGCCCAGGCCAGGGGTATCGCAGACCCTGCCCTCCTCCCCCTTGGAACCACAGTGTGTGTGTTGAGGGGGAGGGCTTGGAGCTCAACACGTCATGGAAAGTTGCCAGGGCCTGAGGACAGGGACAGGAACAATCCGATGGCAGCAGCAGCAGCAGCGGTGGCAGCGGGATGGGGGAGCAGGGGGAGGGCGTGTTTACAGACCCAGGGTAGGGGCTGGAAGCAGCAGGGAGCAGGCTCAGGGACCTGGGGAGTCAGGGTCTGGAGGCCCGGCCACTTTCCTGTTGGACAGAGACCGCTGCTGTCCAGGCTTCCACCTCGGAGGGAGCGGGGCCTGTGGCCTTGGCCATTGGGGAAATGACAAGCCCGCTGGAGGAGGTCACAGAGCCCAATGGTGCACCGAGCCCTGAGCCCGGGGACACTGAGGGCCAGAGCCCTGGGTGGGCTCCGGCCCCCAGCCCTCGAGACTCCCTGGTCTCAGAGGACTTAGAGATGTTTGCACTGGACCTGGAGGACTATGACCTGTGGGAATCCATCCGGGGCCTGCTGAGCCCCATGGCGGGGGGACCAGCCTGTGAGTAACTGGGCAGCTGCCTTCTGCCAGCTGCTGGCCTGGAAGGAGGGGAGGAAGGGAGGGACGGAAGCTGTGCCTGAGTCGGCCTGGATGCGTACCCGTGGGGGAGACATGGGTGCCGAGAGGGCACAGGCAACTTACTAGGGTTCATGGCACAGCAGATTGAGAGGCAGTGGCCGCGGCAGGGGCTGTGGACAGAGCTGGCGGTCTTTTTGCTGTGGCTTCACAGGTGGTCCCCTGTGTGACTTTAGACGAGTCCTTTCCCCTCTGTGGGCCTCAGTCTCCTAATTTGTGAAATAGCCATGCTGGATGATGTGGTTTTTGTCAGCATGGCCCTCGGGTGACCGTGGTGTCCCCAAGTAGACTGGCTGGGCAGAGCTGGAGGGGCCTGGCCGTGACCCCGAGGCCCTGAGCTGGAGTCCCAGGACTGCCAAGCCCACCTTCTCCGCAGGTCATCGGCTGGAGGACAACCCTGGCGTGCGGCGGCATCTGGTAAAAAAGCCGTCCCGGACGCAGGGCGGGAGGGGCAGTCCTGGCGGCCTGGCCCCCATCCTGCGCAGGAAGAAGAAGAAGAAGCAGCTGGACCGGAGGCCTCACGAGGTACGGGACCCCAAGGGGGAGGGCCTTTGGCTCCCTCCAGCCCTCTCCTCCCCACCTCCCTCCCTGCCTGGCCCGCGGCCATGTCCCCAGGACAGCTGGTCCCACCCGGCGGCCCCCAGGCCCTCACCCTTGGCGCCCACCCCAGGTGTTCGTGGAGCTGAACGAGCTGATGCTGGACCGCAGCCAGGAGCCCCACTGGCGGGAGACAGCCCGCTGGATCAAGTTCGAGGAGGACGTGGAGGAAGAGACGGAGCGCTGGGGGAAGCCCCACGTGGCCTCGCTCTCCTTCCGCAGCTTGCTGGAGCTCCGGAGGACCATTGCCCACGGTAGGGGCCCTGCCGGCCCGGCCCTGGTGCTGCATGCCCTCTTCCCAGACCCAAGAGCTCAGCCTATGCCAGGCTGCCCAGCTCCGGGGTGGGGACTACTCCCTGGAGCCCTGGGGGCCGGGCGAGATCTGGCTGCCGCTTCGGGTGCTGCCGGGGTCTGGCTGCCTGAGCTGCTGTAAGCCCTGAGGGGCGGGGCCGTGCCTCGCTACCTGGCACTGAACCTGGGGCACAGTGGGTGTCCATCCACATACAGCAACCAACAGCTGACCCCCCTCTCTGGGTGAGGAGGGGCTGTGCCCTCACCCCTGTGCTCCTTTTTGCATCCCGCTCGGGCCGGGCTGTGGTCCCATGGAACTGTGTGTCCGCCTGGGCACACTGGGCGCTGGGTTCACCCAGCACGTCTGGCGGCCCTTGGGGAGCAAGGCTGCTGGGGGTGGGCTTTTTTTTTTTTTTCCTATCTGATGGGACCGTGCTCCCCGCTCTGACTATGCCCCCAGGAGCCGCCCTGCTGGACCTGGAGCAGACCACCCTGCCGGGCATCGCACATCTCGTGGTGGAGACCATGATTGTGTCTGACCAGATCCGGCCGGAGGACAGGGCCAGCGTCCTTCGCACCCTGCTACTGAAACACAGGTGCGAGGGTGGGGGCGCCTGCGGGGGTGGGGGTGGGGACGGGGCTTCAGGTTCAGCTGCCTTTCCGGGGGCGCAGACCCTGCCGAGTGGCACTCCAGCCTCTGCTTGAAGACCCTACGTGATGGGGAGCTTGTTCCTCGTTTTTCTTTGGACAGTCCCAACCATTAGAAAGCTCCCTCTCATTGGAGTTCCCGTTGTGGTGCAGCGGTTAACGAATCTGACTAGGACCCATAAGGTTGCGGGTTCGATCCCTGGCCTCGCTCAGTGGGTTAACGATCTGGCGTTGCCATGAGCTGTGGTATAGGTTGCAGACGTGGCTCGGATCTGGCGTTGCTATGGCTGTGGCCTAGGCTGGCAGCTATAGCTCAGATTCGACCCCTAGCTTGGGAACCTCCATATGCCACAGGTGCAGCCCTAAAAAAGCAAAAAAAAAAAAAAAAAAAAAAAAAAAAGGGAAAGTTCCCTCATACCGAAGCAGAAGGGATGGAAGCCCTGACCCTCCTTTTCTCATCTCCTCGTGTCCAGGGGTCCACCAACGGCCTCTCTTGCTAACCTCCTCTGGCCCCTCTGCCTTCTCCCCAGCCATCCCAATGACGACAAGGAAAGTGGCTTCTTTCCCCGAAACGCGTCCAGCTCCAGCGTGAACTCGGTCCTAGGGAATCATCACCCAGCCCCCAGCCATGGCCCTGACGGTGCCGTGCCGACCATGGCTGATGACCTGGGGGAGCCGGCCCCGCTCTGGCCTCACGACCCTGAGGCCAAGGAGGTCAGTCGCCTTGCTCTGACCTGGGCTGGGGGACAGAGAGGGCTTCCAGTTTCAGTGGAGGCCATGGATGGCGTCACTGAGTGGGTCAGGAAGGATGGGTGCCTGGCACCATACTGGGCATGGGGCGACCTATGGCAGACTTGCACGAGGGACCCCTGCCCTGGAGAAACAAGAAGTTAAATGGGACGGCGGGGGAGACCCAGGGGAGCCACTGAGGTGGGAGTAGGGGGCTGGGGGGAGGGGTCTAGACCCAGGGCTGGTCCCCTCCTGATGTGGGGCACATCACCAGCGGTCTCGACCTTGGCTGGGGGGCGGCGGAGGAGAAAGCAGCCCCAGATCCAGGGCTTGGAGGGCAGAGGCCAGGCCTGGAGCGTGGGATGGGAGGGCCTGCCACGGCCTGCGGTCTGGGTCCCAGCCCTATTCCAGTTCTGCGTCCTCAGAAGCCCCTCCACATGCCTGGGGGAGATGGTCACCGGGGGAAAAGCCTGAAACTGTTGGAGAAGATCCCCGAAGACGCCGAGGCTACTGTTGTGCTCGTGGGTAAGGAGGGCTGGGCCCTGGGGGCAGGGGCTACGGGGTATGGGTGCCTCCGCTGTGGTCTTGACCTCTGGCCTGCAGGCTGCCTCTTCCACCCCAACCAGGCTCCCACCTTACCCCTGCTCTTCCTCCCCACCCGTCTTGCCCCCAGCCCTTTTTCCTTAATCTTCTGCCTGTCCAGTTTTCAGCTCTCTTGGACAGCTGTTCATATAGCACCTTTGTGAGAAGTAGAAAAAAAGCACTTCTTCCTAAACACCTGTGATTTTCCTCCATTGGTAAATTGTTATAAATATACAAGCATAAAGAAATAGAGCTTTTTTTTAGAGTGGGGTTTCTTTATGCAGTGCACAACTTGCTCAACTGTACACGATCCCACAGATATCCCCTCCAGAGCTCACCTTGACTGCTCTCCTTTGCCCAGCACCCTGTGTCTTACTCTCCCCCCAGGCTGTGTGCCTTTCTTGGAGCAGCCAGCAGCAGCCTTTGTGCGCCTGAACGAGGCTGTACTCCTGGAGTCTGTGCTCGAGGTCCCTGTGCCCGTCCGTTTTCTCTTCGTGATGCTGGGGCCCAGCCATACCAGCACTGACTATCATGAGCTTGGGCGCTCCATTGCCACCCTCATGTCTGACAAGGTGGGTCCGGCAGCCCCTTGGCCGTGGCGTTCTAGGCCTGTGCCCCCGAGCCCTGCCAGGTCCCTGTCCCTCTTACTGCAGCCAGGGGTGGCCATGGATGCAGGGGTGCTAGAAGCCCTCCTGGGCAGAGGCTGTGGTGGAGAAAGCTCTTGACTGAGGGAGAAAAGGGAGCCCTGGGCTGGGGCTGTGGAAGGGGGGGGACGCAGGGGAGAAAGGGCTCAGACTGAAATTTTGGATGTGATGTAAGACATGGAAGGGAAGTGGATTCTCCTGGGCTCGGACAGGAGGGTCCTCCAGCCAGGTTAAGGTTCAAAATACTCACCAATCTATGCTCCAATCAGAAGGGCCCCTGCCCTGTGGACAAGTCTGGAGGCCCCCAGGGGACAGAGAGCACTCTCGGGGGTGAGGCTGGTATTCAGGGCTGTGGCTGCCTGCCGGCCAGTCTGACCAGTGGACCAGCCCTGCGTATGTGGCTGAACGTCCACCTTGCCTCTGGCTTTACGATGGCCCCATACATACCTCCTTCCCGAAGCTCCCCTCCCAGGGTCTCCCTGGGCTGTGGGCTCAGCCCCTGCCTCTCCTGCCCCCAGCTGTTCCACGAGGCTGCCTACCAGGCTGATGACCGGCAGGACCTCCTGAGCGCCATCAGCGAGTTCCTGGACGGCAGCATTGTGATCCCGCCGTCCGAGGTGGAAGGCCGGGACCTGCTGCGCTCGGTGGCTGCCTTCCAGCGCGAGCTGCTCAGGAAGCGGCGGGAGCGCGAGCAGACCAAAGCTGAGATGACCACTCAGGGCGGCTACACGGCCCCCGGGAAAGGTCAGGCCCTCTGGGGCCCTGAGGCCCCCACTGCAGCACACAGCAGCGCCCCCCACCCCCACGGCCGTGACCCCAGCCCCGTCCTGACTCCTGAGCCCTGTGCCGGCTTCCGTCCCCGACTCAGGTCTCTGTGCCGTGTCCCGGGCTGGGAAGAACCAGGTTCTAGCGGCCCCTTGTTCCCCCAGAGCTGTCGATGGAGTTGGGGGGCTCTGAGGCAGCTCCTGAAGATGACCCCTTGCTGCGGACCGGCTCGGTGTTTGGGGGGCTCGTCCGGGATGTGAAGCGCCGGTACCCCCACTACCCCAGCGACCTGCGGGACGCGCTGCACTCCCAGTGCGTGGCGGCCGTGCTCTTCATCTACTTCGCTGCCCTCAGCCCCGCCATCACCTTCGGGGGGCTGCTAGGTGAGGGGGCTCAGCGTCACCGGCCGGGTTTCTGGGTCAGGGTGGCCCAGCCATCTGCTTAGGGGGCTGGTGGGTGAGAGCGAACTGCCTCCCGTGTGGCCGTCGCAAGGAGCTGCTGGATCAGGGGGCTGCAGTGGTCACTCTTGGGAACTGCCGCTCTGGGGGGGCTGCTCCGTGTTCCTTGGGTCCCCAGGTAGGGAAGCTAGATGAGGAGGAGGGACCACATGGAAGGAGCCAGGCCAGGGCCATCCCAGTGACCTCTACCCGCCCCAGGGGAGAAGACGGAGGGGCTGATGGGTGTGTCTGAGCTGATCGTGTCCACGGCCGTGCTTGGCGTCCTCTTCTCCCTGCTGGGAGCCCAGCCGCTACTCGTGGTCGGCTTCTCTGGGCCGCTCCTTGTCTTCGAAGAAGCCTTCTTCAAGGTGACAGCCGCCTCCGCCTCTCCCTCCCCAGGGGCTGCCTGCTCCGTCCCTGCCCCTGCCCTTGGCGATGGGCTCCTGCCGTCTCTCCCTTGGGGTTCACCTCCTGCCCGTGTGGGGGGCCCCAGCGTCCAGGGCAGACGGCCGTGGGTAACCCCCCATCCCTCCTGCCCTCAGTTCTGCCGAGCCCAGGACCTGGAGTACCTCACGGGCCGGGTGTGGGTTGGCCTCTGGCTGGTGGTCCTTGTCCTTGCCCTGGTGGCCGCGGAAGGCAGCTTCCTGGTCCGTTACATCTCGCCTTTCACCCAGGAGATCTTCGCCTTCCTCATCTCGCTCATTTTCATCTACGAGACCTTCCACAAGCTCTACAAGGTGGAGCCCAGAGAGGGCCCGGGGGATGGGCGGCGCCCTGGGAAGGACAGCATGGCTGGGGGTGTGGGGACAAGGAGGAAGGCCCTCTTGGGTGCGGGTACAGGTGCAGGCCTTGGTGAGGATGCTCTAGGCGAGGTCCGAGCTGAAGGGCAGGGAGTCAGACCCAGAGGGTTGAACTCCAGGCTTACCTGCACAGGTGTGTGACGGAAGCAGGTCAGTGCTCCAGGGCTGGGGGGTCCTTGGGTCACTGAATGCAGAGGAGGGTCGTGCGTGTAGCTGGATGTCCTGTGTGACGTGGCCGGCTCAGGTGTGGGAGGGGCCAGCCCTCTCCCTCACAGGTGTGCTGATGGTATGAAATCAGGGTCGCTTGCCCAGGTGAGCACTAGGGCAGCCTTGTAACCCACACAGGTGTTCACGGAGCACCCACTGCTGCCATTCTACCCCCCGGAGGGCGCCCTGGAGGCGGGGCTGGACCTGAATGGGAGCGCCCTGCCCTCCACCGATGGGCCACCGAGTCCCAGGAACCAGCCCAACACGGCCCTGCTGTCTCTCATCCTCATGCTTGGGACCTTTCTCATTGCCTTCTTCCTCCGCAAGTTCAGGAACAGCCGCTTCCTGGGCGGCAAGGTGTGTGTGGCCGGCAGGAATGGGGCCCGTGGAACCCCCGTGGATCTCCCTCAGTTCCTGTTGTCACCGCTGGGTTCCGCTCCAGAAAGCGCAGCCCCCTTCTCCCAGTCAAGGTCAACCCATGGACCTAAACCAAGCCCGTGCACCCCCACCCCCACCCCACTGTCTGAAGCCTCCCAGAAGTGCAGTCAGGAGAGGAGTGCCCTCCTGGGCAGGGCTGGCACCTGTAGAGTTTAAAGGGACAGGTCATGGGACTTCTGGCTCCCACTCAGACCCAAGACAGGTCTGCGTAATAAGCCCCCACATTAGTCTTCTGACCTTCACCTCCATCCACCTTTTCTCCCACCCGCTGCATGGCCCCCCTCTCAAGGCTCGCCGTGTCATCGGGGACTTCGGCATTCCCATCTCCATTCTGGTCATGGTCCTGGTGGATTACTCCATTACAGACACCTACACCCAGGTGAGTGCGTCCCCACCCCTCGGGCAGCTGGCTCTCGCCCCAGGGCCTTGAGAGGGAGCCCGTAGCATGTCGCCAGTGCCCCAGCAGCCGATCGGCTGGAACCCGGCTTTCCTAATGGTTCTGTGTGGGGGCTGCTCAGCAGTGGGTGGACTGGGGGTTTCAGAAGCAGCCACATGGTCTGGCTGAGGAGGCCAGCCAGCCCAGGGGTCTGGGGCTGGGTGGGACCCTCAGTCAAGACTCCTGGATGAGTCTCATATGGCACTGGGGGTGTAATGACAGGTGCCCCCACATCAAGCCACCTGGTGGCTCCGGGGCTCAGGGAGACAGTATCTCGTGTCCCCGTTCCCGTCCGGACCCTTGGAGGGACAGTGATGTTGGTGGATACAAAACTCACTTTCCCCAAACCTGTTCACACCCAGATTCCCTGGAGCCCTGGTAATGGGTTCACAGAGCTGGGTGGGAGCAGCTGCATGGGGAGTTCCTAGCGTGGGGAGGCAGCGTCCCCGAACCTAGTATTCCTTCTGGCCGTGCAGAAGCTGACCGTGCCCACGGGGCTCTCGGTGACCTCCCCCCACAAGCGCACATGGTTCATTCCGCCCCTGGGCAGTGCCCGTCCTTTCCCTCCCTGGATGATGGTGGCAGCCGCCGTGCCCGCCCTCCTGGTCCTCATCCTGATCTTCATGGAGACACAGATCACTGCGTGAGAAAGCTGGGGGGGCCCTGAGCGGCGGAGGTAGGGGAGGAGTGGGGAGCAGGCTGTACGTGGACCTGGGCCGTGGTTTGCCCGTGGTGCTTTGACGTGGTGTCTGTCTGTTGCCACCACCGCTTGCGGGTGGCACTTGACAGTCCTCAGAACACCCTGGCAGTGTGTTCTCTCACTGAGTGATGCTCATATGTATCTCATTTTGGTTAAACCACAACAACGTGGTGAGAGCTGGCATCTGGCTTTTGTGGAGTTTTAAATATCCCCAGTATGGAAATTTGGCTCAAATTTGCTTCAGTGTGAGAACTCCAATTTGAGAACTTGAAAGAGGAAGCTGGCAGGTCCTGGGAGAGCTCTGCTCTGCATGTCCTCCCCCCGCGGCACCGTCCCTGCTGTGCGTGCCTGGCCCCGCTGCTGGCCCACCCGCCACTCACCCCCCCAACTCCCGTCCCTTCCCCGCAGGCTCATCGTCAGTCAGAAGGCACGGAGGCTGCTCAAAGGCTCCGGCTTCCACTTGGACCTGCTTCTCATCGGCTCGCTGGGTGGGCTCTGTGGGCTGTTTGGGTTGCCCTGGCTCACGGCCGCCACCGTCCGCTCGGTCACCCACGTGAACGCACTTACTGTCATGCGCACCGCCATCGCCCCCGGCGAAAAGCCCCAGATCCAGGAGGTGCGGGAGCAACGCGTCACCGGAGTGCTCATCGCCAGCCTCGTGGGTGAGAGCGTCTGCCTCTCAAAGCCCTGGCCCCCACCCCACAGACCTGTCTTCTCGGACCTTAAATCCTTTCTCCATTTCAGGCTTGACCCAGGTCCGTTCTGAGTTTCCAAATGACTGGCCCCTGCTCTGACACCCCCCCCAAAACCTGCTTCTTGACATTCCATGTGCCTTTTTTTCTTGAGCCCCCTTTCTTGGCTCTCTGTCCTGCTCCATCTCTCTTGGTCAGAGTGATGAAGCCCAGCTCATCCTATCCCCACCAGGCCTGTCCATCCTCAAGGGGAATGTCCCAGGGGTCATGTGGGTCTGTGTCACCTCCTCCAGGCCTGTCCATCGTCATGGGGGCTGTGCTGCGCCGGATCCCACTGGCCGTGCTCTTTGGGATTTTCCTGTACATGGGGGTCACATCACTGTCTGGTATCCAGCTGTCCCAGCGTCTGTTGCTCATCCTCATGCCGGCAAAACACCATCCTGAACAGCCCTACGTGACCAAGGTAGGGCCGGGAAGCAAGGAGGTGAGGGACAGGGCGGTGGGGGAGGGCTTCCGGGCGGCCCTGGGCCAGAGACGGACAGGATGACCATGGAGGATAAGCTGGGACCTGGTGCACTGGGTCCCCAAAGATGTGGTGGGAGCAGGCCAGGTGCTGTGTGCTGAGACCTGAGGCCTGTTCCTCAGGTGAAGACCTGGCGGATGCACCTGTTCACCTGCATCCAGCTGGGCTGCATCGCCCTGCTCTGGGTAGTCAAGTCCACGGCCGCGTCACTCGCCTTTCCCTTCGTGCTGCTGCTCACGGTGCCTCTGAGGCGTTGCCTTCTGCCCCGGCTCTTCCAGGACAGGGAGCTGCAGGCGGTAAGGGTAGCTGCTTGGGGCAGTCTTAGGGGAGGCCTGGGTGCCAGTCTCTGCTGCTGCGTGACCGGAGGCACCTTGCCTAACCTTCTGCAATCTTATTCTCATCTCGTGGGGCTACCCATAGACTCACTCTTTTAGGATCGTGGTGAGGATTGAACACGGAGTCCAGGTAAAGCAATGAGAAGGGTGGTTTGGTGTGAAGTAAGCGCAAGGCTGCCGCAGACAGCTGTGCAGGTTGTGTCCTGAACAAAAGCACGCAGCTGAGGGACGTGTGGGGACGGGGTGGTGCCAGAATCCATCCTGAGCCCTGCTTTTGTCAGCGAGAGGGAGGGACATCTTTTTGAAAATTGTCCACCCACACACGGTCTACCAAGGCACCACAGGAGCTTCAGCCCCAGGAGAGCACTTCTGGGTGGTAGCTGCTCTCATTATTATTAAGAGGTACCGCTGGTGGGGGGGGGGGCGTGTGACCTGAAGGTTTTGGCCAGAGGCAAGCTCTTCAGGCTGGGGCCATGGTTCCTATAGACAGTGAGGTCTGGAAAGAAAGACACTGAGGGCTGCTGGCTGGAGGCGGAGCTGGGGGACAGGAGGCGGCGAGACTGCTTCCTCCCCTGTCCCAACCTTCCGCTCCCTTCTACAGCTGGACTCCGAAGATGCTGAACCAAACTTCGACGAGGACGGCCAGGACGAGTACAATGAGCTGCACATGCCCGTGTGATCCTCCACCGTGCTGCCCCCTGGAGACCCCAACACCTTAGTGATCAACACCCGGGCCCCAGTCAGAGCCCAGCCCCAGGGCCAGCGGGCTCCTCATGACCCAGAGATGTGCCTGGAACCACTACTGACGCCACGGCCAGAGTGGGCCCCTGACTCTGCCTGGGGCTCCGACCTCGTCTCACCCAGGCCCTTTCACAGACCGGACCGGCAAAGGCTTTGAGCTCATTATAACCACACTCCTGTCTTGTGTCCGCCTCACTTTCTTGGTTCCACCTCTGGCTTCTCGGGTCATACTTAGCCGTCTGGAATTGGAAAAATTGGAAGAATTTTCTCCTTTCAGGGTCGTCAAAATCAGGGAGTTTTGAGGCAAGGACAGATTTCTTAGGGGAAAGGGAGAGAATGAAGATCACAGAAGGTCAGAGCTGGGCCTTATCATTCCCCCCTCAACCCCCCTGAAGTGCAGCTGAGGAGCTGGAGGCTCAAGGTCTGGCTCAAGGTCGTATGCCCAGTTAAGAAAGCCCCTGCTTGGAAGGCGGAGGGTGGGGGAGGGGAGAGGGAGGCGGTTGCTCTGCTTCAGCTAGGGAAATCAGAGCGGTCCAATGGCCGTGGGGCTGCAGAAAGGAATAGAAAATGTTTGTTTTCTTTCCCTGATCCTTGGCATTCCAAAGAGCAGGGGCAGAAGCTGCCCAATCCCCTAGACGCCAGGATGGTGCTGGATTTGGGGTTCCCGGACCATTTTAGATTCTCCAGGCTTACAAGAGAGGCCGTTCTGGGATTCCTGAGGCCACTCCTTGTGCGACAGTCTGTTATGCCAGAAATAACCAGGGAGGCCTTGAGGAGAGTGCAAAGTGGGAGCCCATTGCGTCACAGTTGCCAGGCAACCAGCAGCGTGGTTGAGCGCTTGTCCCTGTGTTGCCCTCTAGTGGCCGCTCTCTCACACTGCGGGCCCTGTCCCGACCCTGCAAGGGGTAGCACTGCCACCTGGTGGACTCGCTGTGGTCAAAGAGCTCATTCAAGCACATTGAATGAGCAGAGAGTGGGGCAGAGAGGTTCCACGGACCTGCAGGGCCCCGTTAGCCATTTTCTCTGGGTCCGGTCCTACTTCTTCCTTATCCTTTCCCCAGTTTCCTCCTGGGTGTTCAGGCCAACAGCTTGAGCCCTGAAGTTGGTCAAGAAAGAAGGGGCAGACCGCTGTGAGGCTGTTTGCTTTGTTCATAAGGAACAGAGGCACTCCAGCTGTCCCGGACTGTCATTCAGGCTTAAGCAGTTTAGTCCAGTCAGCCCCTTTGGTCTCTGGCGCCACGGTGGCCTCCAGCTTCATCTGGCCTCCGACTGATTCCCCTGGCCTTCGTGAAGACAAGATTACTTTTCCCTGAGATTAGCCAAGGCCCGGTGGAATTTCAGAAGAACTTTGCCAAGGAGCAAAGTGAAGGTCGGACACAAAAAGCTAGAACACAGACATGTGCAGAGCAGATTCCAAATGCAGAGATGGCAGGAGCCACACACACAGAGATAGGCTTGGCTGAGAAAACGCATGCAGGACTCTGTTCCTTTCCTGAGCCCTAAGTCAGGCTGCCTGGTGCCGGCTCTGGGCCTCGATGTGGGCGGGCTTCCCCGTCGGGTCTGGGGGACGCAGAGACAATGCGGGAAGGAACCTACCTCTTCCAGAGGCCCTACGGGGAAGTAGTGACCTGGTCCCTGAAGACTCGGCTCTTCACTGGACACAGGTTGTGTCAGTCATCTCTGCTTGGCGAATAGCTGAGGACTGTGGGCGTTGCTCAGCTGGAAAGAGAGACACCAGAGGGCGGGGGTTTTTGAAACAAGGAAAGAGTCTTGGTCCTGATTGGTGGGGCAGGTGGCCGCCCGTATAAGTAGGCCTTGAGGCCTCAGAATAACAGGTGAACCAATTTCAGCGAAAGATCAAACCGGACGTAACTTCCGGCTATGAACATTCCCCGCAATGGGAAAGGACGGGAATAAGGCCTAAGAACCTGGAGCTTTAAAGACCAATGCCTTTGCCCATCCTCACCCCGCCCCCAGCCCTTACCAAGGGAAGGCAGCCGCAGTCCCGCGAAGTACAAGGCCAGAGCCAGCACACGTGCGGAGCTGGGCTTGGTTAGGGGAGGCTCTGACAGGACTCAGGGGGACTGAACAACCTAAACATCCCTTGAAGGGTGGCAGAGGACAGGTTGACCTTGGGGGCCAGAGAAGAATCAGAGGTGATGGAACAAACCCACAGAGAGACAGGCTTGGTCTTTCAGAGATGGATTCACAGATCGTTACAGACGGAGCTGTTCAGAGTCTCTCCGGAAGCCTCCGGAGCCTCTTGTGTTTTCTCTGTCTCTTCGTTGACCCTCCGCCCTGATCCTCCCAGGGGGCTTCGGCTTGACTGAGGCCCCCTTCTTCCAGGTGTAAAGGGGAGTTGATGGCGGGTAGCCCCATCTGGCCCTGGTGGCAGAGCTCGGGAGAACTAAGGGAGGGTAGAGGCACTTCTTTCTTTTCTCTTTTTTTTTTTTTTTTTTTGTCTTTTTAGGGCCTCACCCAGGGCATATGGAGGTTCCCAGGCTACGTGTCAAGTCGGAGCTACAGCTGCCAGCCTACATCACAGCCAGAGCAACATGGGGTCCGAGCCGCGCCTGCGACCTACACCACAGCTCATGGCAACACCGGATCCTTAACCCAACTGAGTAAGACCAGGGATCAAACCCAAATCCTCATGGATCCTAGTCAGATTCTTTTTCGCTGTGCCACAACAGGAACTCCAGCCATGGTAATTTTGAGAGACCCCACTCCTGTCTGCTTTACTGTGGAAGCAGCTTGTCCAGTGGGCACATCCAAGGTGACACAAGGCCGTTCCGATAAGGAGGGTAGGGGACCCATTGCCAGCTTAGCCTTCCCCTTGTGGCTTTCTGAGCAAGGTTATAGCTGCATCCTGGGCAGCTGCCCCACGCTTTCCATATCCTTGGACAAGTTCAAGCCCACTTCAGGCCCAGGGAAGTGCTAATTCATTCTTCTACTTTGAGCAGAGAGGCCGGCTGGCATTTCCCTGTTCTGTGCTGAAGATTCAGCTTACTCATGAGTCTGATGCCCTCGTGAAAGCTTCTGGCTGTCAGAGCTCACGGACCATCCGCTTGGACTGCCCCGGCCCCTCCCTTAGAGCACGGAACCTGGCAATAATGTGTCCTGTTTGGCAGCGGGCGTGATAGCTCTTCTTGTATCATATCAGGTGACTCAAATAATGATCGTGCTGTTGACACTTAAGAGTCTCAAAGGGAATTCTGAACAGCGATGGGAAGATGAAACAGACCTCAAGAGCACTTGCCCCAAATACTGCTGGTGCAGCTGGCGCTTAAGCCGCCGCTGAAAATAACAATCAAATCGGTTCTGGGCAAGCACTGAATGGGGGATCGAATCTGGTGTGGCAAATAGGAAACCCAGAGTGAGGTGTTCGGGTTCCAAATAAATAAATGACACCATTATCCGAGAGAGCTCCCCATCAGTTGTGTGATTCACTGCTTGTGCCAAGAGCAAATGTTCATATTTGTAGGATTTATGTTCTGGAAGGAAGATTTAATATTTGTGGCCTCTGCTGGGGTTATTCTTTATGTAGGCGGACATGTTTCTTTTTCTTGGACAACACTTTATCAACTGCTGACTAAGCAGATAGCCATTGGGTTGTTTTCTGGGTGGTGGGTGAGTCCCACGTGGATCTGGGAAGGTAGGGATTGCTCCAGTGCCTCTAAGTGGAATTTGTTCTTCCAGCAGATCTTGGCCATTGTGGTGCCTGCTCTGGAAGGCTGGTTACCCCTAGACCACATCTGGGAGAAGGTATAAGTTTAAGAACTTTTTACTTAGCCTTGCCAGGCCAAAGGGAGTGTGGATCTTGAGGGGAGCCTGCTGTTCCATCGCCAGGGGAATTAGGAACTCAGGGACCAGAGCGGGCGAGGAGGGTGAGGTGGTGGAACTGAGCAATGCCCTTCGAGAATGACTTTGGGAGTCACGCCCGAATAATCAGACAAAGCTCTGAGAGATAACCAGCATTCAATTCAATAAAAGTTTAATATCCATGAGAATTGTGCAGTCCCAAGGGAGAGGAAGCCTTGTGGAAAGAATTCAGGATTCTTTCTAGTTATGTGGAAAAATATATAGTTATATACCTTAGAATCAAATAAATACAAAAATCAGGTGTGATCGAATTCCCGTCGTGGCTCAGTGGTTAACGAATCACACTAGAAAAGATGAGGTTGCGGGTTTGATCCCTGGCCTTGCTCAGTGGCTTAACGATCCTGCGTCCTGCGTTGCTGTGAGCTGTGGTGCAAGTTGCAGACGCGGCTCAGATCCCGCGTTGCTGTGGCTGTGGCGAAGGCCGGCGGCTACAGCTCCTGTTAGACCCGTAGCCTGGGAACCTCCATGTGCCGTGAGTGCGGCCCAAATAAGACAAAAAGATGAAAAAAAAAATCAGGTGTGGGTCTTGGAGGGGGATATGCACTGGACTCTGGTTTGAAAACTAGTTATCAAGCACTCGTATCTAAGGGAGTGATCTTTTCGGCACCTCCATCTTTCAGTCAGGAAATTAGAGCCGGCAAATAGGACCTGATTGATCTGTAGAGTCACCAATGACGATGCAGGATCCAAGACGCACCTGTGACATACCACAGCTCACGGCAATGATGGATCCTTAACCCATTGAGTGAGGCCAGGGATTGAACCAATGTCTTCATGGATACCAGTGGGTTCATTTACACTGAGCCACGACAGGAACGCCCTATTTATTTTATACCTAATAGTTTGTACTTCTTAATCCTTTTCTATCTTGCTCCTGTTCCGCCCCTCTCTCCCTGGTGACCACTAGTTTGTCCTCTGTATCTGTGACTCTCTCTTTTGTTATAGTTATTCACTTTTAAATATTATTATTATTATTATTATTATTATTATTATTGAGTTTTAAGTCTGCAACCACGACATATGGAAATTCCCAGGCTAGGGGTTGGATCAGGGCTGCAGCTGCCATCCTATGCCAAAGTCACAGCAACTTGGGATCCGAGCTGCATCTGTGACCTACACTACAATTCATACCATGCCGGATCCTTAATCCACTGAGCGAGGCCAGGGATGGAGCCCACATCCTCGTGGATACTAGATGGGTTTGTAACCAGCTGAGCCACAACAGGAACTCCTTGTTTTATTTTTTAGATTCCACGTATAATTGAAAACATAGAGTATTTGTCTTTCTTCGGTGTATTTCTCTAAACATAACACCATCTAGGTCCATCCTAGTTGTTGCAAATTGGCTGTCTTCTTGTGACCTCACATGGCAGCAGGGACAAGGCAGATCTCTGGGGTCTTTTATATGGGCAATAATTTAATCCATGGGGGCTCCACTGTCATGACCTAATCACCCTCTCAAGCCCTCCCCCCACATCATCACTCTGGAGGTTAGGATTTCAACATACGGATTTTGGGGGTTGGTCACAGATATTCATTCTATAGCAATGATACCTTATGTTCATGCAGTTTTAAAGAGAATTTGGTTATTAGAATACTAGACCTCTAACTTTATTTTTTTGTGTCTTTTCACTTGAGTAATTGAAATTTGTGACTTTTAAGCTGAAATCTAAGTTTACACATAGATTGGAAATTTAGAATTTAAGGTTGACTCTTTTGTGTGCTTAATTTATTAAGTCTATAGGAGTTACTGTCCTACTCAAGAAGGTTTGTCAGTCAGATGAAGTACTTAAAAAGGAATTGAATACATTAAATTTATAAATGCTGCTTAAAATGTTAAAGAGGTTTAATTAACTAAGTGTATCAATGGGACTAAACATTAATCAAAAAGCCCTCTCCAAATAACTGCTAAAATTTGCCAGACTTATAAACAGGATAATAAGATTCCTAAGCTGATTTTAGAAACTTAAGGAAGAACCTACATTTCTAAATTTACACATCTAGTAAATCAAATTCTAATTTTCAAGACCCAAAGAAAGCTATGGGTTGTCTTTCCTGTGCACAATAAGCCACCCCCCAAGAACATAAAAATCTACCTTTCAACCGATGAGCTAGTAAGTAGTGGGGGGGGGGAGATTTGGCAGCTAAGACAATCATTTCCATTGTGGTGGCTTTGGGTTCCTAGTAGCCCCTCTCAGCAGCCCCTTTCAGGTTGGGTTCCACTGTTCTATTAGCTCTAGGTTACTCCCCAAATAATTTCCCTTGAGCAAGAATAAGGACATTAATTGGTAGAGGCTGAGGTTTTTGTTTCCCAGAGGGCTTTGCAGTCGAGCGTCATTGGAATATGCAATGGTCAGAATGCTTACATGCAACCAGTAGAAGCCAGATCTAGTCAATTTAAGCAGAGACGGAGTTCTTGAAAGCCATCATGGAACCACTGGGAAAGTAGGAGAATCCAGCTCAGAAGTGACATTGACCAGAAGCACAAGGACATGTCATAGAAAAAGTTTGATGGGAATGATGCCATCATTCTGAGCATGAGAGGCCACAGTTCAGGCCCCTGCTGGTTGATACCATCCTTATCCTTGATATTGTTGCCCCTGGAATGGCTGCCTGAAGGGTCTGCCACTATCCTGCTTCTTTGTGTTACTAGCCCCCAACCCAAGGTCTCAGGTGGACGCATCTCATTGGCCCAGCTTACATCGCTTGCCTGTCCCCAGGCTGGAGGGGAGGCTAGGAATGAAAGTGCATTTTCAGCTTCCAGGGTGGGAGATGGGCTCTGACTCCCTCTGAAACGCACGGCAGTGGTGTGTTGGAGCCGGCTTATAAGAGCAGATGGTTGTAACTTTAGGGACTTGTGAGCTGGTTGTTGAACACAGCATTTATTACAAAGTAAATTGCAGTAGGTGTACCCTCCCCACCCCTCCTGCAAAGTACAACTACAACTAGCCTCCCTGGATATTGTATATACAAGAAATACAGGAGTTCCCGTTGTGACCCAGTGGCTTAAGAACGCTACATAGAGTCCATGAGGATGCGCGTTTGATCCCTGGCCTCGCTCAGTGGGTTAAGAATCTGGCATTGCTATAAGCTGTGCTGTGTGGGGTACAGATATGTCTTAGGTCTGGCATTGCCGTGGCTGTGGTGTACACCTCAGCTGCAGCTCCTATTGGATCCCTAGCCTGGGAACTTCCATATGCTGCAGGTGCGGCCATACAAAGGAAAAAAAGAGACACAATTCCAAAAGGGCAGAAGAAGGCAGACCACGAGGGACTTTGGGACCTGAGGAAGAACACATCGATGAGTTCTTTGGGATTTTTTTTCCCCTCAAAGTTCCCAAAAATGGCTTAAAATCAGCCATAGTAAGAGGATCTACACCCCCAAAATGGGCAAACACTGGAAAGTTAGGTCTCCCCTCCCTGTATAGCAGGTTGTTAAGCTTTTACCAGGACACCACTGCTTAGAAGGTAAGGAATTTCCTTAACATAAAAAGTGAGTTTAGGTACTGGGTGATCCCCTCACCCGCCAAATAACAAGTGTCTATCAAAGAATGAATAATGAGGAGTTCCTGTCGTGGCTCAGTGGAAATGAATCTGACTAGCATCTGTGAGGATGCAGGTTCGATCCCTGGCCTCACTCAGTGGGATAAGGATCCAGCATTCCCATGAGCTGTGGTGCAGGTCGCAGACACAGCTCAGATCTGGCGTTGCTGTGACTGTGGTGTAGGCTGGCGGCTACAGCTCTGATTTGACCCCTAGCATGGGAACCTCCATATGCTGTGGGAGCGCCCCCCCCCAAAAAAATAAAAGAATAATGATTCAGATCAGTTATGAGGGGAAGAAGAAGCTGGGCTCTTCTCAGGGCTATTTCCTCTCTGGTTTATTGTTACTCTCATTTTATACAAAAAAGTTGTGGACTGTGGGGGAGGTGGGTTCGGGGGAATAAAACTTTAACCATTAATAATTTTGTTCTTTGAGTGTTCAGCAGAGAAATGGCAAGATGGGGGAACTACAAAAAAAATGGGATCATATGAAAGCTCAGATATCTTTGTACTTTTCCCTAAGCAAAACCCTCTCCACCCTTTCTCCATCCAATTCTGATTCTTTCTTTTTTTAACGATTTTTATTTTTTTCATTATGGTTGATTTACCGTGTTCTGTCAATTTCTACTATAGAGCAAAGTGGCCCGGTCCTACATATATACATACATTCTTTTTCTCACATTATCCTCCATCACGCTCCATCGCAAGTGACTGGATATAGTTCCCTGTGCTCTACGGCAAGATCTCATTGCTTATTCATTCCCAGTGCAACAGTTGGCATCTATTAACCCCAGACTCCCAGTCCATCCCACTCCCTCCTCCTCCCCCTTGGCAACCGCAAGTCTGTTCTCTGAGTCCATGAGTTTCTTTTCTGTGGAAAGTTTCATTTGTGCCATATATCTGGTCCTTTCTTTAGCACCTTAATCTAGAGCCTGGGTAGTTAGCTGGTTTTGCTCTTCCAGCAAATTTTCCCATCCTGTGCATCTCTATTTGGCTATAGGTGGGGTGGGAGTTGGGGGTGGGTGGGCCTTGGATGGGGATTCATCAACCATCCTGTTCTATATTTTGGCCATGGTGACTAGTCCAAAGGGTAGGCACACAGCCAAGGGCTTATGTGGACCTTCGGTGTGAGTTCTCTTCATCCGCTGGGATTGCTAAATTGACACTGGCAGCACCCATGCTCCCTGCCACCCAGAGAGGGCCTCTCTGCAGCCAGAGTGTGGTCGGCATAGAGCTAAGTAGAGATGAGACAGACAGACAGACAGACAGACAGACAGACAGACACACACACACACACACACACACACACACACACACACACACAGAGTACCATTTGAGCTGAGTCCCTGGGAGCCCCCCGCGGCTCTGGGCCCTGCAGCTCATTCTTCCTAGCTAAATTCCATTTTTGGCCAAAGCAAACTAGTTGAGTTTTTTTGGCACATGCAACCGAAAAATTTCCAGATGAAACACACATTCCTTATAGAGTCCCCATGGCTTCGGCTCCTTTTTCCTGCTCTTGATCTCTCTCTCCTCTGTTTGGAATTTGTAGATGGGTCCTGACACGGCCAGTGACAACCTAAAACCATGGGAAATGTTTTTCCACCTAGGGATCTGGTTAACTTACCGATAAATCTCCAGGGGGCCCCTGAGAAAGCTGCTTCTCTCCTCTGAGTGTCGTTGGCTGCTGCAGCCAGCCTCGGAGTTGCATTCGAGCCCGGGTAACAGTGTGTGATTCTGCTGGTTTATGGCCTGAAAGAAACATTCGGGCAGGAATATCCTTTTTTTTTTCCAATATAGAAGAATCCTCCAAGAATCAAGCCAAATGTTTTTTGAAACATTTGACGGTAGTAAACTGATTGGGTGCTAAGACACCTCCGTTTTCGGCTCCCATATTCCCCGGTTTATCTCGGCACCAGAATGTCTATAGTGCCACCACCTAGCCACACGTTCATTTTTTTTTTTTTTTTGGTCTACGCAAGGCTGTAAACTGCATATGCTTTATTTCAATTAGCTTAATTGTTTTTCGTATTTAATACTAATTGTCTTAATTAGCTCCCCAAACACAACAATGCTGACGACGGCAATGATTACATCTTACCCATATGGTTACAGAAGATGGATGACTCAATTTCCCATCCTCAGGCTGTGTGAGTCCCAGGAGGAGGACCCGGCAGATGTGCGGGGAGGAAGATGGAAATCCTCCAGAGAGCTGACCTGGCCTTGAACGCACAACGTGAATATCAAGAATAGATGAGGAGGTGACGGACAGGGGAATAAAACAGGAGAATGAAGGATTTATGGAGGCTTTGGGTCATCCTTTTTTTTTTTAATGTTCATACCATGGAGTGATGCTGGGTGAATAATAACAAATTTCACGGTGCCAGCAGGCTCTATTGACTCTGATCGGAAGAGGCAATGTTTGAGGACCAAATGGCAGGAGATTGAAAGAGAGAAATGCCCCGTAGTGCAATCTGTCCTGGGAAAAGCTGGTACCACTCAAAACCTGGATGACATTTCTTGCGCAAATCTGGCTTAGAAGAAGTTCATAGCCAGTGCCTGGCATAGAATGGGAGCTTAATCTAGGTTTTAATCAGCACCTGTCAGGAAATCCTTTGGGCTCAGCCTTCAAAATCTGTCTAGAACCTGACACTTAGTACCTCCTTAACTGCCACTTCTTGCTCTGATCCATCATCATTTTGACCTGCCAGCCCCCACCAGCCTCTCAACTTGTCTCCCCGAGGCTACCCTCAGCCCCTATGGTTTATTTTCAACGCAGCAGCCAGAGGAATCTTTCAGAACAGAAATCATCTATCACTGCTCTTCTCAAAACCCTCTGACGGCTCCCATCTCACTGGGAATAAAACCTGGAGTCCTCGTGAGTACCGGCAGGGTCCGTCCACGCGAGCTGCCTTATCTTTCTGAGCTCATCTGCTTCCGCTTTCCGCCACTCTCCCCACTGAGCCCGCCCTCAGTATCCCCGGCGTGTCCACACTTCAGTACTGCCTTGCCCAGTTCCATACACACCAGCGCCGTGTGGCTGCCCTGACACAGGCAGACATGCAGGCAAAGGCGGGTGAACAGCACACGTGAGATGACCGGAATTAGGGAGCACCATAGATCAGTCACCGAGTCGGGGCCGCCTTCTGTGGCAACTGCGCTACTCAGCGTGTAATCTTGAATGAGTGGTGTTCTAATCAGCTGGGGTCCTGTTAGAAATACAGATTCACAGGGCCAACCCCACCCTTGGAAATCTGTGTTTTAACCAGCCCTCCAGGTGGTCCTGATACTTACTGTTCTTTAATGCTCTGGCCCTTTATAGAATTTAAAGGGCACCCAGGACTGTTGTTTGAATGAATGAAGGAAGGAAGGGGGTATATGCGTGACAGTTGCCACAGTGCCCATTCCTTTTTCTGTTCTCATTCTTTGGCTGAGGGTCAGATGACAATTAGCATGACATACAAAGTGATTCTTTCTTTTATTGTATTTTATTTTTTTTTTTATTTTTCCATCATCGCTGGCTTACAGATTTCTGTCACATTTTCCAACTGCACTGCTTGGTGACCCGGTTACATGTACATATATGGATTTGTCACATGTGATTAGACATAGTTCCCAGTGCTATACAAAGTGATTCTTTCCTGATGGAGCCAGAGGGCAATCGTTAAGTGCAAGAATGAAAAAGAAGGAATTACCTGAGTGTCCTAGGAATTCAGAAAGTTGGCTTTTGAGATGAGGGTGTAAGGCATTCCTGACGGAGGAAAGCAAAGGTTTGAGGCTGAGAGGAACGTGCCTTGTTCATGGCAGACGGAAGGAGGCCACCAACCAGAAAGCGCCGTTTGTGTGAGAGGAAGGGAGCGGGAAACCGAAAGATGGACAGGTATTTCCTGCGGGTTTAGCAAGTACCCAGGAGGTGAGTGGACCTGGCCTCTGGGGTGTTTGAGGAAGGTAGTGTTGCTGGGGTGGAATATCAACTCAGATAGTCTGTGTAGGAACATGGGCTTCAATTTAGTCTGATATGGCTGTTGATTAACATTTGTGGTTTAAGGGCTTCAGAGAGTAATTCCCCACTAGCCTTGCTTACTATGGGAAATGTGCCTTCCCCCAAACAGACCTTAATCTCTAACCCACTCCTTAACTGATAGAAAAGGAATGAGAGGAATGGTGGCTTAGTCTAAGGGAAGAGAAATCATGAAACTTACGGAACATTTCCACCCCTAAAGCCCCTTTTGGACAAGGACTGATATAGGTAACTGGGCAACGCCAATGGGAGAAAACCACATCTTTCTGGACCCCACGTTGGCACCCCCATCTTTTTTTTTTTTTTTTTGTCTTTTTACCTTTTCTAGGGCTGCACTAGCGGCATATGGAGATTCCCAGGCCAGGGATCGAATTCGAGCTGTAGCCACCGGCCTATACCACAGCCACAGCAATGTGGGATCCGAGTCGCGTCTGCAACCTACCCCACAGCTCATGGCAACACCGGATCCTTAACCCACTGAGCAAGGCCAGGGATTGAACCTCATGGTTCCTAGTCATATTTGTTAACCACTGAGCCACGATGGGAACTCTGGTACCTCCTCTCCGCTCCATCTTCAAGAGATAAAAATCCCTACAGAACAATAGAGAAGGGGGCTCTTTTACCCCTTCCCAGCAGCCCTGGGAGCTATTTACTTTCCTTTAATAAAGACTTTGCTTGCTTGCTGCTTGGGTGTTCACAGAGTTCATTCTTTGACTGAGTGAACAAGACCGCGGATTCTGGTAGCATCTTTCCGGCATCATTGCCATTTGTGAGGTGATGGGAGTGACAAAACGTACAGTGGTCTTGGCGTTCCTTACAGAATACCTTGGCTATGCGTTCAGTGTTCAGAAGGTCAGGAAGGTACTGGCACCTTCTAGGGTTTTCTATATGCCACACGCTATTCTAAGCATTTTACACGCGTGTGCTTGTTCAGTCCTCACAGTGCAGGGAGGTGGCTTTTCTTTTATTTGACCAATGAGGGGACTGTGACACTGAGAGGTCAGTAACTTGCCCAAGGTCACCCAGCCTGTAAGTGGTGGGGCCTGTATGGAAGGAACCCAGGCGATCTGGTTCCACTGCAATTTGCTGCCTGGACTGCACTGTGAGTCTGGCCTTGCTGCTCCCCAGTCCCCTCGGAGTCCGTCTTGGGGCTTCAGAAAGTCCCTCTTTCTTGGCTTCTTCTTCTTCCATCTGGTTGTCCTTTCCCTGGTCAGGGATCCTCTACCCTCAGGGTCCCTTGGTCAGGGGTGGGATGCTGCAAGCTGGGAGCCCGGGTGGAGTCAGATTTTATAGCGTTCGAAGTTTAGACCATTTGGGACATTTTCTTAAAAAAAAAGAATACGAAAATGTCTTGCTTTTGCAAATTTCATAAAATCATTGACCCTGTGAGTTGTTGTCATACTCGGAGCCACCCAGGGCCTCAGAAAACCTGCCTCTGGGTCCGGGGCTGGTTTTTCCAGCCATCCCAGAGCGGAGACACTAGCATCTTTCTCTTGCTAATATCTGTCTCCTCTTAGAGCAAAAATCAAATGCACGAATAGGCTCCTGGAATCTCTTTTTCTCACTTCACCCAAAGCCTTGAGGGAGCCTTTTATCATCTTAGCTTGAGAGCAAGAAAACCCCATCCTGCCTCCTAGAGGAGAAGAGGGGTTTATTAGCGGACAAGGCAGTAGGAAGAGGGCTCTGCAGTGTTTATTCAAAATTAGGACCTCACTGCTGTAAACCTGGACACGTGGACTGCTGGCCAAAAAAAGGAGCTGAGAGTCTCCTGGCTGGGCTCCAAGGGACAAACTACCATCAACTGTAGCAAATGACCCCAATTCCTTCCCTTTTGCTGGTTTCATACTTATTTTAGCCCGTTTCTGCACACATTTTGTAAACATTGTCCTGTTAAGGAGTGGTTGGCTGGCGCCTCAGCAAGGACCTACTTTTTTTTTGGCTGCACCCAGGGCATGTGGAAGTTTCCCGGCCAAGGGATTGAACCCGAGCCACAGAAGAAACCAGAGCCACAGCAGTGACAACGCCAGGTCCTTAACCCACTGAGCCACCAGGGAACTCCCAGACCTAGTTTTTTCCATGAGTAATTTAACAGGTAGCAAAGCCAGGTAGGTAGCTTCTATAAACAAGCCTTTTCCAGGGCCCCATCTAGGCCAGCTGGGCTACGCCAGAAACTGGTTCTGGCCTGTCCTTAAAACAGGGGCATGATCAACGTGGCTTTAGGAGTGCTAACTGAGGAGTTTGGACAGGGTTCAAGCCTGGAAAGGCAGAGAGACAAGCCAGAGAATGGGATAGGGACTCGAGGGTGAGGGTTGAGGCGTAAAACTGGGAGTTACATGGAGGTGGGGGGATCAGGCTTGAACACTTTCTACCATCACTACCCACTGTGGCAGATCCTCTTTTTTTTTTTTTTTTTGCCTTTTCTAGGCCATACCTGCAGCATATGGAGGTTTCCAGGCTAGGGGTCTAATTGGAGCTGTAGCTGCTGGCCTATACCACAGCCACACCAACGCGGGATCCGAGCCGCGTCTGCGACCTACACCACAGCTCATGGCAACACCGGATCCTTAACCCACTGAACGAGGCCAGGGATCGAACCTGCAACCTCATGGTTCCTAGTCGGATTCGTTAATCACTGAGCCACGAAGGGAAATCCAACTGTGGCAGATTCTAATGATAAGAATGTGTCCTGCTCCAAAGGGCATGACGTGTGGTCTCAACCTCGCTGGGATTCTCCTGGGACTCCACTGAAAGGGCTCACTTGATATTAAAATATTCTCTCTTCATTTTCTTCCCCTTCCCTCTCTTTCTCTCTCTCATTCTCTGAGGAAATGGACTGTAAATGGCCACTTCACAGACAGTCCTGAGCTGCAGATTAGAGCTAAGCTAGCAGTCCTGGGATTCACAATCATAACCTCATGGGATTGAACTATTAACTAATTCAAATACAAGAATGTCAAGTCGCCCACCCTGGCTTTGGCAATTACCAGAGGCCCCTCTTCAGTCAATAATTCTAAAATGGCTGGAGTTGCCACCTCCTCTTTAATCGGGTCTCAAGCCCAGGGAGGCAGAGAGGCTCCTTTTTTCTGCCTCTTTCATGTTTCCTTGAAAGAATTGAAGGAATCTGGCTGGGATGTCTTTTTTCTTTTCTTTTCTTTTTTGACTGCACATGAGCCATCTGGAAGTTCCTGGGCCAGGGATGGAATCTGAGCTGCTGCTGTGATGTACGCCATAACTGCGGCAACACTGGATCCTTAACCCACTGCACTGGGCCAAGGATTGAACCTGTGCCGCCACAGAGACAGTGCTGGATCCTTAACCTGCTGTGCCACAGTGGGAACTCCTGGGATATATTTTCTACCCCCACCCTTTTCCTCAAGGAATCATGCGATAAGCCTCGAAGGCTGAAGATGGTAAAACTGAAAATTAAGGGCTAAATGTTCAAGTGTCTGGAAATGTGTCCTTTTCAGAAGAACCACATGATTTGAACAAAAAGCAGAATAAGCAGAGTTCACCCAGAAACTGAAATGGCCAGTGAATTGTAAAAGAAATACTTGTTCAGGGTAACAAGTCCATAAGGCAGACTGACCTTGAGAGCAGGATTTGTTTTTCTCAAGGTCTCCGTGTAGCGAACACTAGTCCTGACTCCAAATGTGTGAACTTGGGCTGGCACGTCTGCCTTCTGATTCAGGTTGCTCCCGAGCAGCAGTTGCTAAGGAGTGGGGATTTTAGGTGACGGATGTACCACATTAAGTAACATCATGAGAAAGGGATTCTGTTTGGAGTCATATTGGCTTGAGTCCTGCTTTCACCATTTGCTTAATCTTTTGTCTCGGTTTCCACATTTCTCAAGGGGTTAAGATTGATGACTGACTTCTGGGGTTGTTATGAGAACTGTGCCTGGCAGAGAGAGTTGTGTAGTGTTTACTGTTATGCTGATGAATTTGTTTTCAGTGATTCTGGTTAGAGAGAAGGTCCCAGTCTGAGACTAACATATCTTCAACACCCTCTTTAGGCATTTGCTAATTTTTCTTTAACAGAGAGCAAGGCTTAGTTTCAGAGTTAGCCAGAATGTGATGAGACTGTGTTTCATTATATTTATTTTTATGGTTGCCTCCTACTTATATGGCAAGTAAAACTGGTTTGCTCTTTATAACAGCGACACAACTTAAAAATTTTTAAAAATTCAAACTGAAGTATAGTTGATTTACAATATTGTGTTAACTTCAGGTGTACGGTAAAGTGATTCCGTTGTACATAAATATGTTTTTTTCTGATTATTTTCCATTATAAGTTACTATAAGATATTGAATAGTTCCCTGCGATATATAGCAAATCCTTGTTGCTTGCCTATTTTATGTATAGCAGATTGTATCTGTTAATCCCACACTCCTATTTTAATCCCTCCTACCATCATGTCCCCTTTGGTGGCCATAAGTTTTTCTGGTAACATAACTTCTTTTTAAAGTCCTTTTGCTTGAATAAAATGTGAGTAGATTTAAACAAAAATATTAAGGAGTTCCCCTTGAGGCTCGATGGAAAAGAATCCGACTCGTATCCATGAGGATGCGGGTTCAGTGGAGCGACTGCCCCATCCTGTGACCACGCCTTCCTCAAGACCCTGCCCCCTCGGACGGCTGGGAAGGATGCTCCCAGGGGAACGGGCAGACACGGGTCCTCAGTGCAGGGCACTGGATGCGCGAGCGCGCGCGTGTGTGCATGCATGTGTGTGACACTACACAGGAAAGTGGAATTTTGAAAAACTGATCATTTCTGATCAATAGTGAACAACTGATACAGCTTGGTTAAGCCTGAACCCGTGGTTTCCCTTTCCAGACCCCAGCCTCTCAAGTCTAAATCAGAAAGGCGGATCTGCTAGGTGTGGGGGAGCAAAGGGCATGAGCATCCGCTGTTTCCACTGAGCGAGGAGGCCGGGCAAAATTAGATGGAGAGAGGAGGCGGGGCAAAATTAGATGGAGGCAGAAGGACCTGAAGAACATGTGTTTTTTAGACACCACGGATAAACTGATTTAGAAGATGGAAGTTTAAAATTCCGGAAATGACATGATTTAACTTCGTTATTACAAAAAAGGCAGATATGGGGCTCATCTAAGGAAAATTGGGTAAAACAAGACAAATTAATGGCTCACAGGAGTGGTTAAAATATGGACTTTTATTGGAGATCCCATGGTGGCACAGTGGAAACAAATCCAACTAGTAACCATTAGGTTTCACCTTCAATCCCTGGCCTGGCTCAGTGGGTTAAGAATCTGGCATTGCCCTGAGCTATGGTGTAGGTCTCAGATGCAGCTCAGATCCTGCATTGCTGTGGCGATGGCAGATGTAGCTCCGATTAGACCCCTAGCCTGGGAACTTCCATACACTTCCAGTGTGGCCCTAAAAAGCAAAATTGTATATATGCTTTTAGGGCTGCATCTGTAGCAAATGGAAGTTCCCAGGCTAGGGGTCCAGTTGGAACTGCAGATCCTGGCCTACACCACAGCCATAGCAACACCCGATCCAAACCACGCCTGTGACCTACATTGCAACTTGGGCCATGCTGGATCCTTAACCCACTGAGCAAGGCCAGGGATCGAACCCACATCCTCATGGATACTACATTGGGTTCTTAACATGATGAGCCACAATGGGAACTCAGAAATATAGGTCTTTAATGAAACCCCAGTGTAAAAATTTGTTTCTCTCTCTCTCTCTCTTTTTTTTTGTCTTTTTTAGGGCCACACCCAGGGCATATGGAGGTTCCCAGGCTAGGGGTCGAATCAGACCTAGAGCTGCCAGCCTACGCCACAGCCATAGCAACACAGGATCTGAGCCGCGTTGTGACCTACACCACAGCTCACGGCAAACCTGGATCCCTAGTCCACTGAGTGAGGTCAGAGATGGAACCTGGGTTCTCATGGATACTAGCTGGTGTCGTTAACTGCTGAGCTACGATGGGAATGCCAAGAATTTCTGTTTCTTAAATGATACCTTGGACTCCCCAGCATCCTCCACTTAGGACTCCATCCTAGGTCATTCGTGCCTGCTCTGGATTCGTCCTATGGAGGAGAGACAGGCTACATGTCTCCACTAGACTGTCCCACTGTTACTCTAAACTATAAACTTGACTTTTCCCCTCCCAACCCCATATCTGCATCCAGGGTATTCCTGTTATATAGATCCCAAGGTTCAAAATCTTTGGGGCCAGAGTTCAATTTCCCTTTCCTTTTAATTTTTCCGTCCAACCAGTTATTAACTCCTTAGATGTTTTTTGTGCAATTTTTATGAGCTCAAAATCTTTCTGTGCATTCTTCCTGTTCATACCGCCGTCTTCCTTAGCTGATTCTTCATTCAGTAAACACCAAGTGCTTAATGTGTGCTGGAACATAATCTGTGTTATCTTATACCTGAATCCTTTTTGTAAACATGTGTTAATTTTTTAAACTGAAGTACAGTTGATTTTTACAAATGTATGGCAAAGTGATTCAGTCATACCTATATATGTATCTATTCTATTTCAGATTTTTTTCAATTATAGATTGTTACAAGTTATTGAACTAGTTCCCTGGGCTATATTGTAGGTCCTTGTTGTTTATCTATTTTATGTAAAGTAGTGTATATTTGTTAATCCAAAATTCCTAATTTATTCCTCCCATCCCACCATTCCCTTTTGGTAACCATAAGTTTGTTCTATGAGTTTACAAAAAGGTTCATTTGCATCGTTTTTTTGAGATTCCACATACAAGTGGTATCATATGATATTCATCTTTCCCTAACTTACTTCATTTAGTATGATAACCTCTGAGCGCATCCATGTTGCTGCAAATGGCATTATTTCATTCATTCTTATGGCTGAGTAATATTCCATTGTACATATGCACCACATCTTTATCCAGTCCTCTGTTGTCTCGCCTATTGTAAATAGTGCTGCGATGAACCTTGGGGTGCATGTATTTGTTGAATTATGGTTTTCTCCAGGTATATGCCCAGGAGTGGGATTGATGGATCATATGGTAGTTCTATTTTTAGTTTTTTAAGGAACTTCCATACTGTTCTCCATAGCGACTGTACCAATTTACATGCCCATCAACAGTGTAGGAGGGTTCCCTTTTCTCGACACTCTTTCCATCTCCAGCGTTTATTATTCCTAGGCTTTTTTTCTTTAAATGTGGCCACACCTAAGGCATAGAGAAGTTCTTGGGCCATGGACTGAACCCCCACCACTGCAGTGACTCAAGTCATAGCTGTGACGATGCCAGACCCTTAACCTAGTGAGTCTTATTTGTAGACTTTTGGATGATGTCCATTCTGACTGGTGTGAGCTGATACTTCATTATAGTTTTGATTTGCATCTAGTAATTAGTGGTAATGAACATCTTTCCTTCCTTCCTTCTTTTCTTTCCTTTTCTTTTCCTTTTTAGGGCCGTACCCGAGGCATATGGAAGTTCCCGGGCTAGGGGTAGAATTGGAGCTGTAGCTGCCGACCTACAGTGCAGCCACAGCATCTTGGCATCTGAGCTGTGTCTGCGACCTACACCACAGCTCACGGCAATGCTGGATCCTTAACCCATGGAATGAGGCCAGGAATTGAACCCGCAACCTCATGGATAGCAGTTGGGTTTGTTACCACTGAGCCACGACGGGAACTCCATGTGCATTTTTCATGCGCCTGTCCATATGTCCTCTTTGGAGAAATGTCTGTTTAGGTCTTCCCCCATTTTTTGATTGAGTTGTTTGTTTTTTCGATATTGAGCTGCATGAGCAGTGGGTAATCATTATGGATCAGGTAATGCAGTTTGTTGAGCCAAGTTGGCAGTTCATAAAGGACTCAATTTGGCTGGTTAAAAACCTGATAGAAAAGAATTCCAGAAGACTGCCCACGGCAACAGCAATAGGATTTGCTATAATGGGATTCATTGGCTTTTTTTGTGAAATTGATCCATATTCCTATTAATAACATCATTGTTAGTGGCTGAATACCTTTTCATAAGTGTTTTCCATCTTGGGGATTGATGAACAAATGAGATTTGAGAAGCTCATGGAGTAAAAATTTTGCCTATTTAAAAAAAAAAAGATATTAAGCTGCATGAGCTGTTTGTATATTTTGGAGATTAATCCCTTGTCCATCGCATCATTGGTAAATATTTTTCTCCCATTCTGTAGATGGCCTCTGAATCTTTGATTACAGTGCCAGGCGCATAACTGGTGCTCAGGAGGTACTTACTGAATTAATATAAAGGAGTTTCAGTCTTCATTCTTTTGCTGGGGATGTTTTTGTTGCCTTGATGGGGAGAAAAATACCGTCTGATACCCTGGTCCAGCCTGGATCCCTAGGACTTCCTGACACTGATGTCTACTTCAGGACTAGGTCCAGGGATCTGCTCTTCCTTGTCCTCCTAAGAATCTTATTCTAAGAATATGAGAGGACAGCTGGACATCCATGGAACTTAATTCACTGGGTGCCCAGATGGTCAAACAAAAGAAGGGGAGAATTTGCAGGCAGCTGAGGCCTAGAGTTGCAGGGGGTCACAGGAGATACTTTGTCTCAGGTTCTTGAACTTTAAGTTAACCCACCCTCTGCTTTCATTTGTAATTAGTTTTCAGAGACTCTTTCCCCACTGGGGGAACTTAAGTTATTAGCATTTTTTTTTGTCTTTTTGCCTTATCTAGGGCCGCACCTGCGGCATGTGGAGGGTCCCAGGCTAGGGGTCTAACAGGAGCTGTAGCTGCCAGCCTTCGCCATAGCCACAGCAATGCGGGATCCGAGCCGCGTCTGCAACCTACACCACAGCTCATGGCAACGCTGATCCTTAACCCACTGAGCGAGGCCAGGGATCGAACCTGCAACCTCATGGTTTCTAGTTGGATTTGTTAACCACTGAGCCACGATGGGAACTCCTGTTAGCATTCTTTAAAAAAAATTTTTGTTGTAGTCGACTTGCAATGTTCTGTCAAGTTAGCATTTTTAAATTACTGAAGGTAACTGACAAATTAGAGGAAGAATTTATATACTTTAACTCAATCCCTGTGTGGCAAAACACCTGGTGGAGGTAAGCAGGGGGCTTTGTCATAGATTTGTCCCTTGTTTGTTGAATAAATAATCAAATTTTAGGGAGCTCCCCGGTGGCTCAGTGGCTTAAAGATTAGGCATTGTAACTGCTCTTCAGTGACCATGGGTTCAGTCCCTGGTTCGGGAACTTCTTGATGCCACGGGTGCAGCCGAAAACCAAAACAAAACAAGAAAAAAGAAAAAAAAACAACGAAAAGCCCCTCAGACTTTAAAGCTGGTGCTGCACACTGGAGCTGAGAGGAAGGTCGCCCTTAACTTTTTATTACACAGTTTTCAATAGACTCCCCTTGTGGTAAATATTTTTTTTTTTATTCCAGAATAATTTGCCATAGTGTTTACCGAAAAACTTCTTATTCAGCTGTAAAATGGTTGTGTTATTTTGATTACATTCTCACTTCTTGGTAACTGTCTCATTTCCCTCTTGTAAAAAGAATGCTGACACCTAACATAGTTGTGCCTTGACATCAATTAGGTTGGCGGGAAGGATTTTGCTGATAGAATTCAACGGTTGTGAATACCTTCTTTGTCCACATTTGGTTTCCTCAAATCATCCGTGATTCATAGGTAGCGCAGATGTTCCCAGCTGCTGGAAAATGAAGCCTGAAGTTCATGCCGATAAGGAGAAAAAGACCTAATTCAAATTCCAAGAATTATTTGACCTAAATCAATTTCAGCTTGAGAAAATGGGGTCAACTCTCCGTACCCCCAGAAGAACCACCCTGGTGATTAAAAAGTAAATCTTGAAGAATTAAATTATGTTGCTGTTCTGCTTTCATATGCATACTTAGGAGAAAAAAAAAAAAACCCAGAGCATCAAAGGCTGTCGGAATAACTCAATTTACTGATGATGGCAAAGCATTGCTGAAAAAAAGACTTTCTGGGCAGTGAGTTTTGCTCCAGGGAACTGCTACACACTTCAATTCGTATCTGAGAGAAAAGGAGAAGACTTTCAAATGAATAATTTTATGACTTTCAACCACACGCATACTGCTTGAATATCAAATTATTATAAATGAGCACTTCAAAAAGATCTACCTGTTAAATGAGTAAAAAGCTCTAAACAGCTGCCTAACAGAACAAAGAGATTTGAATTAAAATGCAAAATGGAGAAGGATCTGGGGTGTGACACCTTGGTGCTAAGCTTCCCAAGACTTGACCAAGGTAGAGGTTATCCTCTGATGGGCGGGACGGAGGCTTGACCTTAGCATTTTAGAGGCAATCAGATCCAGCCCTCCTTCTTTCACAGGTGAAAACACTGAGGCCAGGACACAGGGGTCCTGCCAGGCCCTGTCCCCAGCCTACTCAGTGTCTCGTCCAGACTCGCCCCAGGTTTGTGTTCTCTGAGTAGCATGGAGAAAAGTTGGTGATAAAACTGCTCTGGCTGTGAGATTAGCCAAAGATGGTGGTTTATGTGTCTGTTTTTTGAGATGACATTTGTATTTTTTTTAAGTTTTAATTAAAACATAGTTGATTTACAATGTTGTGTCAATTTCTGCTGTATAGCAAAGTGACCAAGTCATATATACATATCTGTATGTGTGTGCGTGTATATGTGTGTGTGTGTGTGTGTGTGTGTGTGTGTGTCCTTTCCTCATTATCTTCCATCATGTTCCAAGACTGGATACAGTTCCCTGGGCTGTACAATAGGAAGATTATTTATTTATTGTCTCTCTCTCTTTTTTAGGGCTGCACCCACAGCACGTAGATTTTCCCAGGCTAGGGGTCACATCGGAGCTGCAGCTGCCAGTCTACACCACAGCAACGTGAAATCGGAGCCTCCTCTGCGACCTACACCAGAGCTCACGGCCACGCCGGATCCTTAACCCAGTGAGCAAGGCTAGGGATTGAATCTACACTCTCATGGATATTAGTTGGATTCATTTCTGCTGAGCCACAGTGGGAACTCCTGTTTTATTTTTATTTAAAAAATTTTTTATTTATTTATTGAGTCTTTTTAGGACTGCTCCAGTGGTATATGGAAGTTCCCGGGCTAGGGGTCGAATTGGAGCTACAACTGCCAGCCTACGCCACAGCCACAGACAGCAACACCAGATCCCCTGCGTCTGTGACCTACACCACAGCTCACAGCGACGCCAGATCTTCACCCACTGAGTGAGGCCAGGTATCAAACCCACATCCTCATGGATACTAGTCAGGGTCTTAACTCACTGACCCGCAAAGGGAATTCCGGGAATTCTTACCTTAAAAGGGATCCTCAGCCTCAATACCTTTAACCCTTAGCTCATTGCTAAGGCAGGGGTTTTTCAGGCACCCTTCGCCCATCTTTTATAGCAACAGGTAGATGTGTATGTGTGAAGGTGTGTACTGCGTGTTGTAGAGGAAAAGCTACCTTGGTCTGGTGGTTGGAAGATGTGCCTTCTTGTTTTGAATCTGCCACCAAAGAGCCACATGTGATCCTGCGACGTTGCTTTATCCCAGATGAACTTCTGGGGAGTTCCTGTTGTGGCTCAGATGGTTAAGAACCTGACGGAGTGTCCGTGAGGAGCTGGGTTTGATCCCTGGCCTTGCTCAGTGGGTTAAGGATCCGGCTTGCTGCAAGCCGTGACAGATCTGGTGGCTGTGGCTGTGGTGCAGGCCGGTAGGTGCAGCTCTGATTTGACCCCTAGCCTGGGAACCTCCGTATACCACAGGTGTAGCAGCGAAAAAACGAGCTTCTGGAAACTGGGCATGTGGGTTTTTGCCCCAGGTTTCTTGTCCCTCAGGGAAGTAGTGAAGATGAAACAGTCTCGTGAAAGCGGAAATGCTCTGTGAACTGGGAGATGTGATGGGAGGGCGTATTCATCATGTCTTTTTATTTTGTGTATACGTGTGTGTGTGTGTGTGTGTGTGTGTGAGACTATACGTATATGTGAATATATATATATTCTTTTGTGTGTGTATACATATGTGTATGTATGGATGTACCTGCACCTGTGGCATACGGAAGTTCCTGGGTCAGGGATTGACTCTGACCCACTGTGACCTACGCCCCAGCTGCAGCAATGCCGGATCCTTAACGCACTGTGCCGGGCTGAGGGTCAAACCCATGCTGCCACAGAGACAATGTTGGGTCTTAACCCACTGCACCACAGTGGGAACTCCCTTATTTTGTATTTTTGAGGCTTTGCCATCTTGAGGCCTTGCTGACTCTGGAGAGACTCCCCTCCCAGGGGCAGCTAATTCCTAGAGACAGCAAATGACTCACCCGCCGGCCCACCAATCCAGAGTTCAGACCCCCAGCCTCCTCCTGTATCAAATTCCTACACTCTGGGCCACGACTCTCCTGCCCTAATCACCTGAGACCCAGGTACCAGAAAACGAGGGGCAGCCCATCTGCCCCAGCGCCCAGTGAATCACTCAGATCACTGCTAAGCCTGCTTACCCGGCCTCACCTGTTTCTTCATGCGGAAACCACAATAAAGGCTCGTGCCCCACTCCCTCCTTGCTCTTTCTGCCTCCTGACTGGCCCTGTGTGTCCATCGGTGTGTGTCTCTCGGTGTCATGGCAGGGCCTCCTTCTTTTGGGACCTATGAGTGTAACAGATTATTGTTTAAAAAATCAATCAATTAATTGTTATTTTAAACTTAAGACTTCATTTTTTAAAAACTTATTTTTTGTTTTTAGGGTTGTACCCCTGACATATGGAGGTTCCCAGGCTAGGGGTCCAATCAGAGCTATAGCTGCCGGCCTACACCACAGCCACAGCAACGCAGGATCAGAGCTGCGTCTGCAACCTACACCACAGCTCATGGCAACGCTGATCCTTAACCCACTGAGTGAGGCCAGGGATCAAACACGCAACCTCATGGTTCCTAGTCGGATTCATATCTGCTGCGCCACAATGGGAACTCCTAAACTTAAGACTTTAAAAAACAATTAAAAATCCAGGAGTTCCCGTTGTGGCTCAGTGGTAATGAACCTGACTAAGATCCATGAGGATGCGGGTTCAGTCCCTGGCCTTGCTCAGTAGGTTAAGGATCCAGCGTTGCCGTGACCTGTGGTGTAGGTCACAGATGAGGCTCGGATCCAGCGTGGCTGTGGTGTAGGCCGGCAGCTGCAGCTCAGATTCAACCCCTAGCCTGGGAACTTCCATATGCTTTGAGTGTTGCCCTAAAAAGCAAAAAAAAAAAAAAAAAAGAGAGAGAGAGAGAGAGAAAAGAAAAAATCCACAGTAACATTGAGGGAAAGGTACAGCAATTTCCCATACACCCTCTGCCACCCCATATTTACAGCCTCCTCCACTATCAACATCCCCCACCTCCGCGGTGGTGTATCTGTTATAACTGATGAACCTACACTGACACATCATAATCATCCAGCTCTGCGTGTTGTGCGTTCTATGGGTTTGGACAAATGTCTGACATATACCCACTATTAGGACATCACAGAGTATTTTCACTGCCCTAAAACTTCTCTATTGCTTAATCCACTCATCCACCACCAGCTCTTTGTAACCACTGATCTTTTCATTGTCTCTGGAGTTTTGCCTTCTTCAGAAGGTCATGTGGTTGGAATCAGACAAAAGGTGGAGCCTTTTCACATGGGCTTCTTTCACTTAGTAATATTCATTTAAGGTTCCTCTCTGTCTTTTCATGGCTTCATAGCACTTTTCTTTTTTTAGCGTTGAATAATATCCCACTGTCTAGATGTACCCCCGCTTATTTATCCATTCACCCACTGAAAGGCATTTTGGTTGCTTCCAAGTTTTGGTGATTATGAGTAAAGCTGATGCAAAAATTCATGTGCAGATTTTTGTGTGGACATATGTTCTCAACTCCTTGGAGGACTGAAAACCAAGGATTCCGTTTGCTGAATCATGTGGTAAGAGTATGTTTAGCTTTATAAGAAACCCCTCAAGAGTCCTCCGCAGTAGCTGTACCATTTTGCATTCCCAATGAGAGTTCCAGTTGTTGCACATCCAGTATTTGGTGTTGTCAGTGTTCTGGATTTTGGCCATTTTAATAGGTGTATGGTAGTATCTTGTTTTTTATTGTTCTTGTTTTCTTTGGGGGGGTTGTTTGTTTTGTTTTTGGTTTGGTTTTTAGGACCGCACCTGCAGCATATGGGAATTCCCAGGCTAGGAGTGGAATCAGAGCTGCAGCTGCCGGTCTACGCCCCAGCTATAGCAATGCCAGATCTGAGCTGCATCTGCAAACTATGCCTCAGCTTCTGGCAATGCCAGATCCTTTAACCCACTGATCAAGGCCAAGGATTAAGCCCGCATCCTTATGGATATTAGTCAGGTTCTTAACTCCCTGAGCCACGATGGGAGTTCCAGTAGTATCTTGTGTGTTTTTTGTTTTTGCCTTTTTTTTTTAATATTTCCCTGATAGTATATGGTGTGGAGCATATTTTCATATGCGTATTTACCATCTGTATAGCTTGTTTGTAAGCTGTCTATTGAGATCTTTGCCCGTTTTTAAGTTAAGTTGCTTATTTTCTTACTGTTGAATTTTGAGTGCTTTGTATATTTTGGATAACAGTCCTTTATCAGAAGTATTCTTCGCAAGTAATTTCTCTGTGACTCGTCTTCTCATTTTCTTGGCATTATCTTTCGCAGAGCAAAAGTTTTAAATTCTAATGAAGTCCAGATTGTCAGTTGTTCCTTTCATGGATTGTGCTTGGGGTGTTTTATCTAGAAAGTTATCACTATACCCAAGGTCATCTGGGTTTTCTCCTATGTTCACTTCTAGGAGTTTTACAGTTTTGTGCTTTATGTTTAGAGCTGTGATCCATTTTGACTTAATTTTTATGAAGGGTGTAAGGTCTGTGCCTAGGTTTTCTTTTTCTTTCCCTTTCTTCTTTCTTTCTTTTTCTTTCTTTCTTTCTTTCTTTCTTTCTTTCTTTCTTTCTTTCTTTCTTTCTTTCTTTCTTTCTTTCTTCCTTTCTTTTTCTTTCTTTCTTTTTTTAACGTGAATGTCCGGTTGTTTCAGCACTGTTTATTGAAAAGATACAAACTAATTTTTTCAATGGCAGTCATCACCTGTTCTGTTGGCCACACCATATCTAAATAATACTAAAATCTATACTAAAAAACAAAGATCCGTGTTTCATTCAGCTGGACTGGGATCTGCTTCTGTTAGCAAACAGCAATGCCTCTGCTGCCCGATGTCTACCTCTGCTTGTTCAGCTCCCAGGTCTGTCCCTAAATCTTGGGGGCCTGGAGTGCAACCTGTCCCCAGGGAGGAAGTGGTGATGCAGAGCTGAATGATGGGCAGGTAGATCAGCTCCCGGAATAAATGCCTGGAGTCTTGGGCCCCCAGGAAAGCACCTACAACCACACTCTCATTGGCCTAGAAAGAATTTCATGTTCTGCCTTCCCGCCTCTGTTTCTGTTTTCTCTTTTATCTGGTTTCTCTGATCTCTATTCTCTGGTGCCATCTGTGCATTCTCCCATTCTGCCTAATCACCTGCCCAGCTTTTAAAAATTTATGGAAGGCCCTCCTTAGCATTTTAAAGGTCTTCTCCATATAGGTTCTGCACATTTCTTACTAGGTTTATTCTCTGATTTGTTTGTTTTGAATTTTTTTTTTTTTTTTTTTGCTTTTTCTGGCTGCACCCTTGGCATATGAAATTTCCCAGGCTAGGGATTGAATGGGAGCTGTGGCCTGCACCACAGCCACAGCAATGCAGGGTCTGAGCCTCGTTTGTGACCTACACCACAGCTCATGGCAATGCCAGATCCTTAGCCCACTGAGCGAGGCCAGGGATCAAACCCATGTCTTCATGGATTCTAATCAGGTTCGTTAACCACTGAGCCATGAAGGGAACTCCTGGAATGCTCCTTTTTAAAAGTTTTTTTTCTTTCATTATATTTTCAAATTAGTTAGTTATGTGTATGTAGCAAGATATTGATTTTTCATATATAAATTTTTATAGCTAGCCACCTTATTGAATTTTCCTATTGATTTTAAGTTTTTTTTTTACTTGATTCTTTCTGGTTTTCTAGGTATAGAGTCAATACTAGCTACAAACCAATAATTATATATATATATATATATATATAGAGAGAGACTTTTTTTTTTTTTTTGCTTTTTAGGGCCACACCAGAAGCATTTGGAGGTTCCCAGGCTAGGGGTCCAATAGGGGCTACAGCTGCTGGCCACAGCCACAGCAACATCAGATCTGAGCCGCGTCTGCGACCTACACTGCAGCTCAGGGCAATGCTGGATCCTTAGCTCACTGAGAGGGGCCAGGGATCGAACCCACAACCCCATGGTTCCTAGTCAGATTCGTTTCCACTGTGCCATGATGGGAACTCCTATATAGTCTTTTAAGGGCCGCACCCATAACATATGGAGGTTCCCAGACTAGGGGTTGAATCGGAGCTGTAGCTGCTGGCTCACGCCACAGCCACAGCAACTGAGGATCTGAGCCACGTCTGTGACCTACACTGCAGCTCATTGACAACGCTGGATAATTAACCCACTAAACGAGGTCAGGAATCAAACCTGGGTCCTCATGGATGCTAGTCAGGTTCGTTAACCATTGAGCCACAAAGAGAACTCCCTAATTTTTTAAAAAAATTATTTCTTTTTAGGGCTACACCTGGGGCATATGGAAGTTCCCAGGCTAGGGGTCTAATTGGAGCTGCAGCTGCCGGCCTATGACACAGCCACAGCAATGCCAGATCTTTGCTGCATCTGCCACCTACACTGCAGCTCCCGGCAATGCTGGATCCTTAGCTCACTGAGAGGGGCCAGGGATTGAACCCGCATCCTTATGGATACTAGTCAGGTTCGTTATCGCTGAGCTACAATGGGAACTCTGATAATTTTTCTTACTTATGTTTCTGGCATCCTTTCTTTTTTTTTTTAAGCTTTTAAGGGCCGCACCCCACAGCATATGGAAGTTCTGCTAGGAGTTGAATTGGAGCTTTAGCTGCTGGCCTACGCCACAGCCACAGCAACGCCGGACCCTTAACCCACTGAGTGAGGCCAAGGATGGAACCTATGTCCTCATCCATAGTAGTCGTATTCGTTATGGCCAAGCAAAAACGGGAACTCCTGTTTCTCATCCTTTCACAGCGATGTTGTTATAACAGCAAAAGAGTGGGCATTCTTCCGCTTGGTTTTTCATTTGGGTTTCTCTCGAGGATTCTGCCTCTCTGGTACCATTTATGACCTGGGATACCGAACCCGAGTTCTGACCACGTGCTCTGGCTCCCATTTGTTGGTGTTTAAAGGTGTTAGGGGCCGGGGGGTTCTCAGGGCTTGGAGTCCACAAGGCTGATAGACCACTTAATCTTCTTCACGTCTCCAACATGTGTCCCTGGCCCCTTCCCAACTTCTTTTTGGAACTTCCTCCAGCTTGACTTGTGTTTTCAGCTTAGCGAGTCATCTTTAGGGAAAGGAACCACAAAAAAGGGGACAGTTACAAAACTAGCATTATTTCAGTGAACTGTGTAATTAAAGAGACATATTATGGATGTATTTGTAAGTATTTTTTAACCATTCAACTACTTTTTGGGCATCAATGACAGAAATCAAAATCAAATCAGGTTAGCAGTTCTTGTCATGGTGCAGTGGAGACGAATCCAACTGGGAACCACAAGATTTCAGGTTCGATCCCTGGCCTCACTCAGTGGGTTAAGGATCTGGCATTGCAGTGAGCTGTGGTGTAGGTTGCAGACATGGCTCAGATCTGGTGTTGCTGTGGCTGCAGAGTAGACTGGCAGCTGAGCTCCCATTCGAATCCCAAGCCTGGGAACCTCCATATGCCGCGAGTGTTGCCCTAAAAAAAAAAAAAAAATTCAAATAAGGTTAAATTAAATAAAGAGAAATTCTTTAAAACATTTTTAAATGTACTATTTAAAAAATATAGTTGATTGATTTATAGTGTTGTGCCAGTTTTTTTCTACTGTGCAGCAAAGTGATCCAGTCATACAAAAAGAGAATTTCTTTCTTTTTTTTTTGTTTTTGTTTGTTTTTTCGGGCTGCACCCATGGCATATGGAGTTTCCCAGGCTAGGGGTTGAATGGGAGTTCAGCTGCCAGCCTACCCCACAGCCACAGCGACACCAGATCCAAGCCACATCTGTGACCCACACCACAGCTCACAGCAGTGATGGATCCTTAACCCACTGAGCAAGGTCAGGGATCGAACCCACAAACTCATGGTTCCTAGTGAGATTCGTTTCTGTTGTGCCATGACGGGAACGCCAAAAAAAGAGAAGTTCTTGATTCCTATAACCAAGCTGCAGGGAGGCTGGGTTGCTCATTCCTGCCTCCTCTGAGGACTGACTGACCCCTAAAACTGGTGCCTGTGGCGTAGGCAGCTCCGGAGATGTTCTCTTTAAAGTAATAAAACCTTCAATGGCGCTCTTACAAAGTCCAGGCACTATTCTAAGAACGTGACATACGTTCCCATTTAATCCTCAGCACAACCATGTGAAGTGGGTGGTGGCTATCCTCATTTACATATAAAGAAATGGAGGCTTGGTGAAGAACCCCTCACAAGACTTGGAGTCATTTGTATACACTCTCCCCTCTCTCAAGAGCAGAGAGAAAAGTGAGCTCTTCCCAACTCCAGTGGAAACATTCCCGAGCGTGCGCTCTGATTGGTCATTTGCTTATCCCCGAGCCAATCACTGAAGCCAAGGGACCAGTTACTAGGATTAGCCCAGCCTGAGTCCCATGCTCATCCTAGGGCTATAGAGAATCCAATAGGGAAGGAGCTGTTCCCCAAAGAAGGTGGGGGTTCTGGTTTGGGCAGACAAAATAATAAATATCCTCTCCAGCTCCCAAACCTGAACACTCCACTCCAGTAAACCAGCCATCTTGATGCTCTGGGAAGGAGCCTGGCACTTTGGTGCCTGCCGGTTCCCTCTCCCTGAAATCCCCTTTCTCCTCATCCTGGGTACCACGTCCCTTCTCTCTATGTGTAGTACCTCTCATTTGACAGCATCAAGCTTCCTCCCTTCCTGTTGAGTTTGGGGAGGAGTTCTCTAGATTTCGCCAATCATTTGACTGATGACAAGGTGATTTTATTTTCTTGGGGAAAAACAAAAGCTTCCTCAACGTACTCTTCTAAGATCTCACTCACCCCTTCAGACTTTCCAGCTGATAGAACTTAGCTGGGAATTGCAGTAGTTCAAGGTGTCTGTGCCAAGATATTAGCATATATGGCCCTAGGCAAAGACACCACTGGCGCGCTCCATCTGTTTTGCCAAGTTCTCTTATGTAAGTGACAGCTGAGGATATCTTTTAAGAAATGCAGTGTTTGTGAATGATGTGTCTTAGTAGAAGAACGATGAGACGCGCCAGCATGCAGAACTCACTTTGTGGGAGCACGTTTTTGGCTCTAGGGTAATTTGGAAGTTGAAGCGTGTGTGTGGGAGGAATGGCAATGGGGTGAGTTAGGACGAGGATGGGAGGAATCTTTTCATTTGTGAAGCATTGTTGGAACCTGAGGCTCCTCTGGTATGCTTGTCTTGGGACTCATTCTGGAGACACAACCCCGAGAGGTTTGCTAGGGCCCCTCCCCCGTCTTTCCCACCAGGTGGAAGATCATCCCCTGTCTGGCCCACCTGTGGCTCTGGATAATCTCTCTAAGATTGGGAGCGGCCACGTTCACGTGGTCAGTGTGGCGGTTGTAAAATGTGGCTCTACGAGTTCCCACTGTCTCAGCGGGTTAAGAACCCGACTAATATCCACGAGGATACTGGTTCGATCCCTGGCCTCACTCAGTGGATTAAGGATCTGGCATTGCTGCAAGCTGAGGCATGGGTCGAAGACGTGTCTTGGAGCTGGGGTTGCTCTACCTGGGCTGTAGGCAGATTCGAGCCCTAGCCCAGGAACTTCCATTTTTTTAGGCATGGCCCTAAAAAATAGAATAGAATAGAATGAAGTATGGCTCCAAACTTCCTTGGCACTCTTCCTAGCAAAGGACGGGGTCCGTGTCTCTTCCTGTTGGTTCTGGGCAGATTGTGACCGCCTTAGCCCCAAGAATATGATGGAAGGGCTAGGAAAGGGCAGAAGGCTTTCACCAGGTCCTCTTACAGTGCTGGTTCTCCAGAGACCCCCACCTTGGGAAGCCCCCTCCCACCATGTTGTGAGAAACTTGAGTTGCCAAGTGGAGAGGCCACATGTAGGTAAGTATTCTCACCAGTCCACTAGCCATCCCAGCCCAGGTGCCAGATGTGTGCTGCCAAAGCCCACTTGGATGCGCTAGATAATTAGGAAGAAGAAAAGAGCCACGCCTACTGTGCCTGAACTGCTGGCCCACAGAATCTGCGAGCAAAAGAAAATGGTGATTGTTTTAATGCCATGCAGTCCTGGCTGTTTATGATAAAACAAAGACAACTGCAACAGAGTGTCTTGGTATCTATCACAACTAAGGGCCCCTGGACTTTCTTCAGCTCTGGTGCTGATGTGTGTTCTGTGCAGAGCAGGGTTCTTTGCAAGAATAGGATCCCAGGCTGTCTGGTGTTATTTTATAAGCCCTCCAGTATGTAAAAAAAATGATGCCATCTTGCCCAGGAATATTTCCCCAGCTTGGAGTCTGCTTTAACATTTGGGCACTCTATCCTACTCTGTCACACTTGATGGAAAATTCCAATGGACCTTTTTCTTCTATGGCTATATTTAGCTTCTAAGAAGCAAGATCCAACACCCTGTTGCTAGAGTGTGCCAATTTATGTGGAAGATTTGATCTGCATACTTTTCTTTCTTCTGTCATATTATTCATCTCCTGGTCACTGAATAGGAAACAGGGTTTAGATCGTTGAAGCCTGAAGGAGTTCTATTAGTCAATCAACACACAGTGATAGAGTGCCTGCTCATTTTTAAGTGCCTGAGGAAGAAATAAAGAACTGTGTGACTCTATCCACATTCTCAAGAGTAGGTAGTTTATTTGGGGGAAATAAGACACATACATGGAAAGTCAGCCCAAAGATGATAATATTTCCAGCATTTAAATAGCATGTTTACCCGTGGGAGTGGGTAGCAAGTACTTTCACCTTTTTTGAGTCTGATGAAACTGAGGGACCCCTTTTATAACACACAAAATTATAAAGGAAACCAAACATCTTAAAATATGACTCTGCAAATGCTAAAAACCAAAACGCAAACCAAAACAATCTGAATGTAGTATCAGCTAATCTTCCATATTATCGATTAGATAAAATTTAGCAATAGTCTTAAAACTACCATAATTCTGAAGGAGCAATGCATAAAAACTATGTACTGGGACGTGGGAGATGCCTGTAATAACTGTGATATGGTACAAAATATCTGTGCTTTCTACTGATGACAAAAATCACAGGTACTATTAACATAGCCAAGGTGAGGGGGGTTTGTGCCACATTTATAGCTGAGGGAGATGCTAAATTTTTTTCTTCTTTCTTTTATTGGAGTACAGTTAACTTATAATGTAGTGTTAGTTTTAGGTGTACAGCAAAGTGATTCAGTATATATATATATATATATATATAATCGGTGTGTTTATATATATATATACATAAATCAGTACATATAAAATTATATATATATAATTTACATATATAAAATCTCCATTCTTTTTCAGATTCTTTTCCCATATAGGCAATTACAGAGTATTGAGTAGATCTCCCTCTACCATATGGTAGGTCCCTGTTACTTATAGATTTTGTGTACAGCAGTGTATATATGCCAGTCCCAACCTCCCAATTTATCCCTCCTCCCCAGTGTTTCCCTTTTGGTAACTGTGAGTTTGGTTTTGAAATCTTTGAGTCTGTTTCTGTTTTGTGAAAAAATACTTTGGTATCCTTTTAAAAAAATTCCACATATAAGTGATATCATATGACATCTGTCTTTCTCTATCTGACTTTCTTCACTTAATATGATAATCTCTAGATCCTTCTATGTTGCTAGAGTAGCATTATTTTATTCTTTTTTGTGGCTGAGTAATATTCCATTGTATATATGTGCCACATCTTCTTTATCCATTCCTCTGCTGGTGAACATTTAGGCTGTTTCATGTCTTGGCTATTATAAATAGTGCTGCAATGAACATTGGGGTGCAAGTATCCTTTGGAATTATGGTTTCCCCAGGATATATGTCCAGGAGTGGAACAGCTGGATCATACTGTAATTCTACATTGAGTTTTTTAAGGAAATTCCATACTATTCTCCATAGTGGTTGCACCAGCTTACATTCCCATGGCTTCTCTTTGGGAGATGTTACCCTTTTTTTTTTTTTGTTTATCTTTTTGCCTTTTCTAGGGCCGCATTTGCAGCATATGGAGGTTCCCAGGCTAGGGGTCTAATCTGAGCTATAGCCGTGAGTCTATGCCACAGCCACAGCAACACGGGATCCGAGCCACGTCTGCCACAGCTCATGGCAACACCGGATCCTTAACCCACTGAGCGAGGCCAGGGATCGAACCCGCAACCTCATGGCTCCTAGTCAGATTCGTTAACCACTGCGCCATGATGGGAACTCCAGGGAGATGTTACATTTTAATTAGAAGACTAATGCAGACAAACAGGGTACATGGGCTTTAGCAACGTTTTATAAAATAACAAAATTGAAGTCAGTCTTGATTTTATTATTGCTATGCACCATCAATTATTATTATTTTTTGTCTTTTTAGGGCATATGGAAGTTCCCAGGCTAGGGGTCCAATAGGAGCTATAGCTGCTGGCCTACACCACAGCTGGATCCTTAACCCACTGAGTAAAGCCAGGGATCGAACTCACGTCTTCATGGATAGTCGGGTTCGTTAACTACTGAGCCACAATGGGAACTCCGATGCACATCAATTTTAAATAATACCGGTAATAAAACATCCCTGCAGTGGCCAGAGTGCCATTGCCCTCCAATGTGCCACTGAGTAAGTGTATAGTTTTTACCCTATTCAAGTTCACAGACCCCTGAATTCTACCCACGGTCCCCCTTGCCAGTCTCAGATTCCAGGTTACAAACCCCTGTTGTGTGTTGTGTCCTGGTTCAGAGTAGGGGCTTTGGAATCAGATGGGGCTGGGCTTGCTTCTGCTGTGCTACCCACTAGGTATGTGACTTTGAGAAAACTCAACCTCCTAGATCAGCTTCCTTCTCTGGGAAATGGGATATAAGAACGGCACCTTTCCTGCCATCATTTGGTGGATTCCTGGAGATCAAAAGATGGGTGAAGTGGCTCATACACTGCTGGTGGGAATGTAAGTTGGTGCAGTATTTGTGGAGAACGCTATGGTAGTTACTCAAAAAACTAAAAATAGAACTACCATAAGACCCAGCATGTCTACTCTTGGGTGTATATCCAAAAACACTAATTTGAAAAGATACATGTGCTCCAATGTTCATAGCAGTGTTATTTACAGTTGCCAAGAAGCAACCTAAGTGTCCATCAACAGATGAATAAAGAATATGTGGTATATATATACAATGGAATACTACTCAGCCATAAAAATGAGTGAAATTTTGCCATTTGCAGTAACATATGTGGACTTGTGTGGTATTATGCTAAGGGAAATAAGTCAGGACAGAGAAAGATAAATATATATTACTTATATACGGAATCTAAAAAATATAACAAACAAAAATATAACAAAAAAAGAAATAGACTCACGGATACAGAGAATCAAGTAGTGGAGCTCCTTGGTGGCCTCGAGCAGGCTAAAGATCCCGTGTTGTCACTGCTGTGGGGTGGGTTTGATCCCTGGCTTGGCAAATTCTGCAGGCCATGGCGAGGCCAAAAGAGAGAGAGAGGACAAACTGGTAGTTACCAGTGGGGAGACGGAAGGGCGAGGGGGAGGACAGGGATTAAGAAATACAAACCATTAGGTATAACATAAGTTATAAGGATATATTATACAACACAGGGAATACAGCCAGTATTTTATAATAACTGTGAATGGACTATAACTTTTAAAAATTGTGATTCCTTATATTGTACTCCTGTAACTTACAGAATATTGTACATCAACAATACTTCGATACAAAGCCCAAAGTGGGTAGAGTGGTGAACACTGCACCTGTTCTGAGGAGGGAGCTCCAGCAGTGTTGGTGGAGCTGGTGGTCGTAGTAGCGGTTGAGCTTCCCAGTGGCTCTGGGAAAAAGGTAATGTTGTCCGGCTTTATTTGGTGAGAAAACTGGTTCTTTACCTCTGCTGAGGGGGTTCTGATAGAGCTGGACACCCTGATGCCCTACTGTCACCTACCTGCCAAGGACCGCTGGCCTTTCTGATTGTTTTTCCCTCTCTCCCCTCAGTGTCCTTGTGCCAGTTGTGGGTGCTGGGTCACAGGCTCCAGCTCCTAGCCCTGTGCAGGCTGGAACGACCTGGGATGAGCTGGATTCTCCTGGACCGGCTGGTACATTTCGGGTTCTGCTGCCCATTGGGAAGGCTGCACTGACATGGCAAAGGCCAAGTTCCTCCTTATCTGAAGCCTCTTGACTTTGAGGATCATGCCCCTGTTAGAACTTTTGAAGTCCTCCCAGTCTGGGCCACTCAACTGGCACCTGATGGATCTGTGGCTCTGGTTATTTTTCTTATTCCAGCCATTCTCCTTGGTTAGAATATAAGTGGACTGAAGGCAGAAAACTGCAAGATAATTCCTCTGGATGGAAGGATTTTTTTTTCTTTTTGGGTGTCCCATGGCATATGGAGTTCCCAGACCAGGGATCAGATCCTAGCTGCAGTTGCAGCAACCCCGGATCCTTTAATCTACTGCACTAGCCAGTGATCGAACCTGCACGTGGGCGTTGCCGAGACACGGCCGATCCCATTGCGCCACAGCAGGAACCCTAGAAGCGAATTTTTATCTTCTTTCTCCCTCTCCAGCTGACAGCCTTGCACTTAATAAATGCTTAATGAATGTTTATTGGATGGACAGACACATCCGTGGGGCCAGGGACTAGCCACATCTTGAGGGCACTTCTCAGAGCAGCCAGCTCTGAGCCCAGGTCTGTGTACTGGGCAGACCGACCGCATCGTCAGGTCTAACAGCTGGTCAGGTGCGATGTCTCTAGAGTTCTGACTCCAAGAAAAGTGCGTTTTTCGTTTCACCTCAAGTGCAGCTGGGAGCTAACCCCCCTGATGGTTGGCCCCCATACCCAGAAAATCAGATCTAAGTGGCCTGGGATGGGGTCCCCTAAGTTCCTACCGACTCTGGCAGTGAGGACCACTGCCCAGCCTTCACGTGGAGGGGGTCCAGGCATGTGGGGGCTTTTGTGGGTCCGAGTGCTTGATTCCCCACCCGCTAGCTGTGTGACCCTGGGGAAGTGACTTAACCTCAATGAGCCTCAACTTTCCCATCTGTACAATGGGGCACTAGATAGTACCCTGCCTCTAGGGAAGTCAAGAGGGTTCAATGATACCACACATGGGGTGTCCTTAGCATCTCTTAAATGCTCAATAAATGGTCACTGCCAGAATTATTACTGTTGTTGCTATTATTTTACTGATAGGTATGAGTGAAGCTGGAGAGGGTTTGGGCCATAAAGACATCCGTGCCTCAACTCCCTCCTGTGCTGTGTTTTTGTGTCAACCTGTGCTCTTCTCGGGGACAGGCGGTGTGGCTGTCTTTGCCCCTCTGTCACAGCCGGCCACAGAGGTTTGGAACTGCCACCTGTCATTTATTATCCAGGCAGGAGGAATGTAAAGCAAGAGACTTCTGCACTTAAAGCACTTTGACTTTATTAAGATCCTTTCAAATGTAAAAAACGCTCACACAGTCACTTTCCTCGGCAGCTGCATTACCATTATTTTCAAGCTCTGAGGACAAAATGAGATTAGGTGTGAGGCAGGGGCAAGGTGGGGTGAGCATTCAAGGGCTGGATTTAAATCCAATTCTGCAGGTTGAGCCTGTGTTAATGCAATATTATAGGATTTGGAGGCAAGGGCTTCTTGCAGTTTAATCCAAGGTTTCTCCAACATCTGGGTCATTGGCAATGTCACTGCTGCTTTTATTCTAACTACATCAAGGGGATACTCAGAGAAAGCGTGCTAAGTCTTAACTCCCACAGTTGCTTGCCTTTAAGGCACCAAATAGACACTCCTGCCAAGCAACCTCCCCTGATCACAGGAGAACGGAAATAGAAATGTTTTAACCCTTTCCAATGATGATTCAGGGCCCAGAAACACACACGCCTGGTATCTTTCCACTCCAACCAGATGATGAATTTCAAACAGGAGAGCTCAGAGATCAAAGAAGGACGTACATTTAATTACCCCACTGCAGCCACACATCTGCTCAGCCTGCCGGTGGCCCCAAGAGCCAGAGCAAGCAGCAGCATACACAAGTTTGGCCGAGCGCAAAATTTATCAAAGTGTTATGTGCTGGGCCCTGGGAATAGTTCAGTGATTGAGAACCCCCTTCCCAGAAGGGGTTCAGGGTTGAGCACATGAAAAAGTGTGATAAAAGATATGACTAGCAAAACTGACAGCACTTATGACTTGAACCTAACCAGAACCCAGATTGGGACTCGAATCCAGCCTAAACCTAGATTGGGACTTGAACCTGTAGTTTTTAAACGAGAACCACTTACCCAGAGGTTCAGGTTCTTTGTGCCTCTACTCAGAAGAAATTCAGTGAGATACAAAGTGATAGGCAGGAAATAGATTTATTAAGACGGGATGCTTGTGCACAATGCAAGCGGGCAGGCAAGGAGGCTCTGCTCCCAGTTTACAGTTTTATCATCCAAGGGGCATCTGGGTGGGAAAAGACTGCCTCTTCCTCTTTCTTCGAGTAGTAGCTCCTCCTTGGTAAGAGAGTATTGAACCCTATAAGGTCAAACTAAGACTGTCCTGATGCTTATTCCAATCAGCAGAAGAGTGGTCCTTAAACTCCTGCCCTTGGTCTGAACCTGACTGCAGACCTCACCCCATCCCCCACCCAATTACCTGGAACATATCTCGTACCTCCACTAATTAAGCAAGGCTGCCCATTCTGATGGCCCTCTTGAGCAATTATTAACTTACAGCATTCTCCCAAAGTTCCCTAGGTTTCCCTCTCTATCTTACGGTCCCTACAACTGTATGTATAACTACCAGCTCCATACTCGTCACTATGACCAAGGCCTTAAGAGCGCAGTGCAGATGCTCTTCCCAGGCTGGCCCAACAGCCATTATTAACTTCGCTGTCTTTTTCCTCATCTACTCGAGAGACTGGGAGAGTTTCAGTGTCGTTTCCTACCTTCTTCTCCAACTAGAAGTGGTTGGCAATGCGTTTGGGAGCATGAATCGTGATGTGGAAGCCTGCTGGTGGGTTGCAGGAAAACTTCTGTTTTCCTGACAAAAGAGAAGAAGAAGCTGGAAAGCAAATACAGTTTGCCTGGAAAGCACATCTGATGCCTGGATGTGCAGCAGCCATATTGCAACCATGAGGCAACAAACTTGTGACAAAGCCCACTGTCCTGGGTATTGTGAGTCCTTTAAAAGCTGGCAGCTGCCTTCTTTGAGACTTCTTGTTATGTGAGAAAAATAAATCCCTAAGCTGCGATAAGTCAGCTTTCTATTCCCTGCAGCTGAATGTCATCCTGATGGACACAGAAAAGTAGAGATGAAATGTCAGGGGCCTGTCAAGGTGGGAGAAGTGAGCTGGCACAGGAGGGGATCAGGAAAGGCTTCATGGAGGAGGTGACATTTGAGCTGAGACCCAAAAGCTTTCAGGGTTCCAAGTGTAGAGATGGGAGCTATAGCGTGAGCAGAGGCAGAAGCTGGGAAAAGTAGTGAATTAGTGCTATTTCTGCAAGTTTTGGAAACCAAATCCAAAACTTCAAGCTAGACTGACTAACAAGGGAGAATTGTTGACTCGCGATTGGAAAGCCCAAGAGTTGACTGGTCTGCCTGGATCCAGAACGTAAATTATGTGAGCAGGTGTTTGTCTCTGTTGTCTTTTATTTTTAATTTTTTTCTGTTTCTAATTTTTATTCCATTGTGCTTTTAGCCTCAGAAGAATTGTGGACCCATCCTTTTTTTTTTTTTTTTAATGATTTTTATTTTTTCCGTCACAGCTGGCTTACAGTGTTCTGTCAATCTGTTGTCTTCTTAGCTCCTTCTCTCTCTGGTTTTGTTCTTGGAGAGCAGCATGCGAGTAGCAGACAAGATGACGAGCAGAACAGACTCACACTGTCCCAGCTTAGAAATGTCTGGAGAAGTTTGGACCCTTACCGTTCACATATCAGGCCTTGGCAAGATCACCACTGGCCTTGCTTGGGCCATTTCTGATGGATGCAGCACGGACAAGGAATCTGAAAGGAGGGATCAGCCTGAGTAGCGGCCCCACCCGTGAAGCCCCAAGGGGACCAAGGGGGGTGTGAGTTCCCCGAGGGACCAGGAGACTGTATGTAGACAAAATCCACGGTGATTCTAGTCCTCAATGAGACATTTGTTCAGGTACAATTAGCTTGGGGAGCCCTTGTCTCAGGGTCTCCTAATCTGAGGCAGCCACTGCCCCTCCTTGACCGAAATTTGAAGAATATGAGCCCAAGAAGGCAGGACTTGCTGCGGTATGCAGACGCTACAGGGTTTCTCACGAGGCCAGCCTCTCCCAATGTCCCTCCCACACAAGTCGCATTTTTCCCTCCAGTTGAATGCATGACTATTTTCTCACTGTTAAGGACACACGTCTCTCTCTCTCCCTCGTTCTCTCTCACATGGAAGCAGAGAGAGGCATGGGAGGGATGGAGAAGCAGAAAATGCCAGGCTGATTCCATTACCTCTGGGCTGAAACAGAACCACATGTGGCTTGGGAAGCATGGCACCCAGCATCCGACAGCACCCTGCTCCCTTTTCGTGCTGGACAGAGGCCTCTGCAGGTGACCCAGCTCCGGGGAGCCTTGAGGAATCCTGCTCCCCGCTCCCAAGAATTGCTGGTAGCCCCTCCCGGGATGAAGGCAGCAACAGCAGAAACAAAACCACTGCTCTCTGGCCAGCTGGCAATCTTTCCAGGGCAGGGACTCTCCGGCTTAAGTGATTAGGCAAAGAATGGAGCTTTGTGCGCGCAGGAGAGAATCCTAGTTTGGATTCTCTCGATTTCTTTGTTTCTGTTCAGTCCCCGGAAACCCTACCCCCAACCCCACCCCAGATTCCTCTGCCGTGGCGCGAGCCAAGAAACCTGTCTTCTTCCTGCTTTCATTCCACAGCTATTTACTGAGCTCTCCTTATGTCCCAGACCTTCTTCTTCTTCTTTTTTGTCTTTTTGCCTTATCTAAGGCCGCACCCGCGGCATATGGAGGTTCCCAGGCTAGGGGTCTAACAGGAGCTGTAGCCACCGGCCTTCGCCACAGCCACAGCAACGTGGGATCTGAGCCGCGTCTGCAACCTTCACCACAGCTCACGGCAACGCCGGATCCTTAACCCACTGAGCAAGGCCAGGGATCGAACCCGCAACCTCATGGTTCTTAGTCGAATTCGTTAACCACTGCGCTCCGAGAAACACTTCTTCTTGGAGGCAGCAAATGTGGCAGAAAGAAAAAGTGTAAGTGCTGGCACCATCCTTCACTACTGTGACCTTGGGCAAGGGACTTAAGCTCTCTGAGTCTGTCTCTCCAGCTGGGCAATGCGTACGATATTAAAACTACCCATTGGTCTTTGATGGGAATTAGATGAATTGATTCATGGGAAAAGCAAGAGGCAGGCATCTTGTGTTCATGGTTCAGAAGGTAGCTTTAGTCCTGACTACCGCAAAAGGCTGCTCACCCACTGCTGGGAACAGTTGTTCACGTCCAGCTTCAAGAATTGGCCAAGCTCTTTGTTTAGAGTATTTGCCATCTTGGGCCTGGAGGCAGGCTGAGACGTTTTCTGCATGAATTGTTCCCAAACATTCAGGGTTTTATGTTTCAGAAAGTCTGACCGGGCTGGAATTTTAATCTCCCTTTTGCCACTCCTAGTCTCCTTTTGGAAATAAAGTCACATTTTTGAGATTCCGAATGTGTGAAACCCCCCAAGCTATTTGGAGTGTCCACTTGCTGCTTATAGCTGGGCTCCTGATCTGGCTTCGCCCGCACAGCAGACTCACCCGAGACCCGGGCTCCTCTCCGCTCCCTGGCCTCTGACCTTGTGTGTCCCGTCTCTTGGTTTCTGATTTATATTGGGCGTCTCTCAGATTCCTTGGCTACTGGCCCTGCATCCTGTGATTCTCATCCTGCCTTTCCTTCCACAGGCCCGTTAGTTGCTACTCAGCCTCTCAGGTGCTCTAAGCCTCTTCTGGAACTTTCCGGTGGGAAGGCTCTCATATACCTGTTCCTCCTTTGATATTAAGCTGTACTGCTCTCCTTTTTTATTTTGAACTTATGAATTCCCACTTATTTTTTTTTGTCTTTTTTTTCAGGGCTGCACTCATGGCATATGTAAGTTCCCAGGGGCTTGAATTGGAGCTGTAGCCGCCAGCCTATACCACAGCCGCAGCAATGCCAGATCCGAGCCTCATCTGCGACCTATACCACAGCCCATGGCAATGCCAGATCCCCAATCCACTGAGCAAGGCCAGGGATTGAACCTGCGCCCCCTTGGATACTAGTCAGATTCATTTCTGCTGAGCCACAGCGGGAACTCCTGTATTCCCTGAATTCTTTATGCTTCAGTGAGACTTGCTTTTTTTATCTGTGCATAGCGTAGATTTTTAATTTTTTTTTTGGTCTTTTTGTCTTTTCTAGGGCCACACCCACGGCATATGGAGGTTCCCAGGCTAGGGGTGTAATCGGAGCTGTAGCTGCTGTCCTACACCACAGCCACAGCAATGTGGGATCTGAGCCGTGTCTGCAACCTACACCACAGCTCATGGCAACGCCGGATTCTTAACCCACTGAGCAAGGCCAGGGATCGAACTTGTAACCTCATGGTTCCTAGTTGGATTCATTAACCACTGAGCCACGACGGGAACTCCCCCCCCCCTTTTTTTTAAATGACTACACCTGTGGCATATGGGATTTCCCGGGCCAGGGCTCAGATCTGAGCTGGAGTTGTGACCTACGCCACAACTGCAAGAGTGCCAGGTCCTTACCCTGCTCTGCTGAGCCGGGGATGGAACCTGTTCCTCCACAGAGACCAGCTGGATCATTAACGCACCGTGCCGCAGGGGGAACTCCCAAGGATGCATACTTTATATTCTCCCAAATTATATACTATATATACAAGGTTTCATTTGATTATATTTTACATAACATTTTATATGTTATATATAATGTGTACACTACATAACATTGCATGTACAATTTCCCTGTGAATCTTAACACATTGGTTTGAGGAGTATTTGGAAGGCTGAAAAAGAGGTAAAATAATGGGTCATGCTACCCCCTAGTGGCAGAGCATGGCAACACACATCACAGCAAAGGTGAAAAGGTTTTATATTCTCTTCCCATCAAAAATAAAAAAACACAGAGACTACATAGATGAATACAGAATCTGGATAATTCCCCTTATGTTAGAGATTCAAGTGTATTTATGCTTCAACCTGTTTTCATAGATGCGAAGATATTTCTTTCGCCCTGTGATTTTAGTCTTCTATTTAGGGATGATAGACGTAGGTCTTATTTCCTTAGGAAGTGATCAGTAATTCAGATGCAGACATAGGGATGGTAGGGGCATAGGTCGCAGTTGTGACGGGGGTTCAGTCCCTGGCCAAGGAAATTCCATATACCTTGGATGCGGTCATTAAAAAAAAAACTTTCTGTAGAGTTGAGATGTGTCTTAAACCCCTGGGTGTGTCCTATGCTGACAGATCAGGTCTTCTACTGGTTCTGGCGCACAGACTGACTTCGTGTGCTCGACAAAGGCTACTGTGAAGTCCAGGACTATGGGCATCTGACTTCAGGTTGTTACTCTACTTCCATCCCGATAGGGTTTTGCTGTGGAGCGTGGTTTTCTTAGCTGCTGCCCAAGGTTCCTTCGGTCCTTTTTTTTTGGATTCCTTTGAGCATCTCCACCTGCTAACCCCACCCCTTGCCCAAGGATCCAGGCTCAGGACCCTGACAACAGATGCAAATGATGCTCCAGCAGAAGACGAGGAATTGCAGGGGCCCGATGGCTGTTCAGGGGCTCGACCACGCGGAAAATATTTGACACTCACAACACATCAGAGCCGGGGTGGGCAGACTTCCTGAAAAGGGCCAGCAAGTAAAAATGTTAGACTTGTGGGCCATCCCGTCTCTGTCATGAGTGTTCAGTTCCACTCTGTGGTCATTGTGCCAAAGCAGCCGTAGGCAATACGGACACAAATGGCTGTGGCTGTGTTCGGGTAAAACTTCCTGAACACACAAATTTGAATTTCATTAAATTTTCATATTGTGTCATGAATTATTACCCCCCCTTTTTCCCCAACTATTTAACAATGCACAACTTATTCTTAAGATGTCAATGTTATAATAAAAACAGGCCACAGGCTGGAAAGAGCCTGTGGGCCTTGGCTCACTGACACAGGCTGCATTAGTGTGTGTATATTTCGTCACCTCTTTTCTAGCTGATGGCAGCTTTCCTGACACCCATGAGCAACTGGATTCAGGACTCTGTCCATTTTTCTAGATAAAACACAGTTCAGAAGTAGTTAATTTTTTGGTCAGACTGTTTTCTTTTCTTTTCCTTTTTTTTGCTTTTTAGGGCCACACCTGCAGCACATGAAGTTCCCAGACTAGGGGTTGAATTGGAGCCACAGCTGCCAGCCTACAACACGGTTGGTCACAGCAACAACAGATCCAAGCCGCATCTGTGATCTACGCCACAGCTCTTGGCAACGCCAAATCCTTAACTCACTGAAGCGGGGCCAGGGATCGAACCCTCATCCTCTTGGATACAAGTCGGGTTTGTTGCCACCGATCCACAATGGGAACTCCAAACAGACACATATTTATTTAGGCGTTTTGAACTGCCGAGCCTTTTATTTCCTCAAAAGAGTTTGTTGATCCACTGAAAATTCTCTTGGAAAAGCAGCCTCATGGCTGTGTCCTAATAGGCTAATTAAAACCTTTGGGCTCTCACTCAGTGACTTCTGCATCCTTTTCTTTCTCTCCACACCTCTGTCCATTTTCTTCTCTCTCCTTCCTAACTGGCTGATAATATAATAGTGTTTCCTCATTTAGAGGCCTTTAATCATCCCATGGCCCTCCTGTGGTCTCTTCGGTTTTCTTCTGAGACGAGGTGCCCAGGACCGACTGGCGGTCAAGGTCAAGGCGCCCGCAGTTGTACGACGTACCAGCACCATTACCGTAGTGGTCACTCCTCCATCAGACTGACTAATAGCTCACTCTCCTTTGTGACCTGGGGTGAGCTCAGAGCAGACATCTTCTGTACTTTCTCTGTGTTAATTTCAAGCTCTTTTCCTCAGGAAGTGATCACTAATTCAGGGCCCATCAGTGATCATAAAAAGTTTAAATTGCTCTTTTGAGCGCGAACTGCTGCCCAGGGGCCATTTGATTTACCAGGTGTCCCCTGGCTGTGCTTGTCCACAGCCGCTGCTCCTGCTCTTTGTTTCCATGTCTTCCTGTGGTCCAGTCGGCAGAGGTGGAACTTCGATCGGGGAATGAACAGGTGCTCTGCCATTGACCCGCCCAGCAAGGCATTAATAGCAGGTTGGATTGGATTGAAAGCCTTTTCAGCCCAAGGAGCTTGTCTCTGGAGGATTTTCAAGAGGCCAGACTGACCCTGGCATTGTGCTTGGAACTGGTTTGCTTCTGTTCAGAGAAGATCGAGGGATTTTACTTTCCCTGAAACTTTCCCAGTTTTGGAGTTTGATTGGGTTTTCATAGTGGGTCACTCCAGAGGACTTCTTTTTTTTTTGCTTTTTAGGGCCGCACCCATGGCATATGGAGGTTCCCAGGCTAGGGGTCCAGTCGGAGCTACAGCTGCTGGCCTATGCCACAGGCGCAGCAACGCCAGATTCAAGCCGCGTCTGTGACTTAACACAGCTCAGGGCAATGCCAGATCGTTAACCCACTGAGCAAGGCCAGGGATCAAACCCGCAACCTCATGGTTCCTAGTTGGATTCATTAACTGCTGTGCCACGACGGGAACTCCCCGGAGGACTTCTGAGATGGGGTTCTGCCCACTTGACTAGGTTTTTAGCAGCTTCCGATTGGTAAGTGTTTAAAATGTTTAAATGTGCCAATTAAGTTGGCAAAATTTGAATATGCATTGCAATCAGGTAACAATATTGTATCAGTGCTAATTTTCTGAATGGGATAAGGGCCTCTGTGATTATGGAAGAAAATGTCCTTGTACTTGGGAGATGCGTGCTGAGGGATTTGGAGGTTAAGTATCATGATGTCGGCGCTTTATCTCAAGTAGTTCAAAATACCTTGGTATATACATGTATAACGTGTATAATAGTGCATTCCTAAGCACACTCATATATGTAGAAAAATAAAGCAGATGTGGCAAAATGTTAACGATGAATTGGACGACTGAAGGAAGATGAAGGCTGAATCTAGGTAAAGAGCATATGGGAGTTCGGTCGTAATATTTTCGCAGCCTTGCGTTGGTCTGGGGTTTTTGCAAATGGATAGTTTAATTGATTTGGATGATGTCTCTATGGTGATGACAGCACCTGAGACATTCAGAGCCGGCTGGCCAGGCCCCCGCCTTCCTCACAGCGCTCCTTGCTTTGCTCTTGGATTCATTCATTAATCGCCCTCCCCTGGAACCACCGCACCCCCACCCCAGTGCCTGCTCCTACACTTCTGCTCCCTGTCCCCAGTGGTCTGCCCCATCTCAGTCAAGAGTCCTCAAACAGGAGTTCCCACTGTGGTACAACGGGATCGGCAGCATCTCTGGAGCTCTGAGACACAGGTTCAGTCCCCTGCCCAGCACGGTGGGTTAAGTATCCCGGCACTGCCGAAGCTGTGGCTTAGGTCGCAACTGTGACTTGGATCTGATCCCTGGCCTGGGAGCTCCATATGCCACGGGGAGGTCAAAAAAAAAAAAGGTGTCAACAATCATGGGCTGAGCACCAGTATGTGCTGGGAACGGGTGAGTGGAGGCGTTGTCCCACCTTTGAGGAAATACAGTCCAACAGGGAAGACAGCAACTAAACGGAGAAGTACAAAAGGCTTGGAGGAGAAGTGCTGAAGGAAGCATGTCATAGGGCCTAAACCTTGTGGTGGCTGGGGAGGTGGTTTCTAGGGAAGTGAGCCCAGAGCTGTGGAATACATGGGGGGCAGGGAGTGGCTGAAAAAGAGAGCTGCAGAGGCACCAGCGTGTGTATCTGGGACTAGGGGTGTGTCAGAGGTGTAGCAAGAAGCCCAGCCTGGCTGGGGCAGAGAGCTGGGGCAGGGGACAAAGGAGGTGGGAGAGGCAGGCAGCCACTCGGGTAATTTATTTTTCTTCCTTCTGAGAGCTATGGAAGGCAGTAGGCAGCAATGCCATGATTAGCTTTGCATTTTTGAAAACAAACAAACAAAGAAACAAACAAAAACAGGAATTCCCCTCTTGGCTCAGCTGTGAGGTACCTGACTAGTATCCATGAGGACTCAGCTTTGATCCCTGGCCTTGCTCAGTGGGTTGAGGATCTGGCGTTGCCCATGAACTGTGGTGTAGGTTGCAGAAGCAGCTCGGATCCTGCATTGGCTGTGGCTGTGGCTGTGGCCGGCAGCTGCAGCTCTGACTGGACCCCTAGCCTGGGAACTTCCATGTGCAGAGGGTGCAGCCCTCAAAAGACCAAAAAAAAAAAAAAAAAGAGAGAGAGAGAGAGAGAAAGAAAAAAACCCCAAGCCCCCTAGCAGCAATATGGAAAATTGGGACAATCCCATGTGATGGTGGGGAGAGAAGCCGGAGCTGCTGCAGCAGGCCAGTGAGTTAGGAATGCTTTCCTGGACGGTGTGGAGGCTGTGCTGACAGCAAGAACTGGGTGGGTATCAGAGATATGTAGGACGAGGGCCTGGGGGAATTGGGTGATTGACTGAACAATCCCATTCTGATGTCCCTTTATTGAAAAATTTCTCTGTTGTTCTTTTGGGTTTATAGATCTGGTTGGAAAACACTGTCCCCCCCCCAAAAAAAATATTTGTAGATGTGCCCATTTACATGGCATTGACTAATTATCTTGTTTGTGTGTGTCCTGATATGAATGAATATTCTTTGCACAGTGACGATGCTTTATCTCATTCAAAGAAATCATGCTAATTAGGAGTTGGGAGCTGCCCATCTCCCACTTTCTAGAAACTCGAGATGTGGGAGAGAGAAATCGATGTGCTATTAAATAATCTATTACATTTAAGAAATTGCACCTGGGACAATAGGGTTTATACTGGAAGATACTAATTTTGACAGAGAAGAGACCCGGTATGATGCAATGACAATTCTGACAAATAAATGCTGTGCTGCTTTTCCATGCCAAGGATGATTTACAATTTTAGTCTTACATGGTTCTCTTTGATTTATGGCATCCTGTTAGCCACAGAATTACTTCACAAAATCAGTTTGGCTATCTGATGTAAGATCCCCGCCCCCCCCGCCGCCGCCTAGAAGAAATTTTGGCCTGAAGAAAAGATGACATTAATTTAGGAATAGTGGAGTTATCATTGAGTTATCAAAATAAATCTGAGGACATAAATCAGTTCTACTGCATGGAGAATGCTAAATCGATAAGTCCAGAAAGACTTTATTGATTTCAGGGCCATCACTTAAGCCTTTTTCATTAGATTCCTCAGCCATAGGTTTAATTGGAATGATAATGTAGATAACTGGGTAAATCCATGTATCCTAACTTTGATACAGGGTTGTTCAAGGTAATGGAAATGATTTGGCCAGGCTGGGTTTCTCCTTCAGCTTCAGGGGGGTACGTGTGGGAAGACTTTACATCTTCCTGTCCCCTAGCGCTTCCGCTCTGGGAAGATGATGGCTCAACAGCTTTAAGTCACTTCGTTTAAATTTAATTGAAAAATCGTATACATAAACTGATCACAGTGGGTTTTTGTTTTGCCTTTTAGGGCCGCACTCGAGGCATATAGAGGTTCCCAGGCTAGGGGTCGAATTGAAGCTACAGTTGCTGGTCTACATCACAGCCACAGCAACTTGGGATCCAAGCCGTGTCTGCAACTTGCACCACAGCTTGCAGCAAAGACGGATCCTTAACCTACTGAGTGAGGCCAGGGATTGAAGCCACATCCTCATGGATCCTAGTTGGATTCGTTAACCACTGAGCCACAAAGGGAACTCCTGATCACAGTGTTCAGGGGACATTTAAAAACATTACTCATAGTTAAAACCAGCCACCAGGGAACTCCTGAGTTAGGGTAATTTTGAGGTTTGCGTTTTGGCTAAGTTGGGGAGGCAAAGAGGCGGTAGCTAGATTCTGTGAAAAACTAAATGAAGGGTCTGGGCATCATCCTGTGTGACTGAATAGTGCCCAGGCAGGCAGAGTATTGCAGTGAGTCCAACCTAAGCATTCCAGCGTGGTCTAGGAATCTTTCTTTTCTTGCCTCCTCCTCCGAGATCAAGCATCCAGGAAGAGGAGGTAAGAACCACATCATGGAATTATTCAGGTAGCCTCTTGCCGTTCCCTTCTGCCATCTTCCTATGACCGAGCAGCTGCTTCCTATGATTGGCCATTGTCTCCTGGTGAAGTCAAGCCGATCAGACCATGGGCTTGGGCTGTGCATTGGAGAAAGAAGGGCCAGGCTTAAGGAACCATACCCCTCAAATTGGGGGATTCAGGACCACAGAAAGTAATTGTTTCAGTATAGTGGTTGGACTAAAAAAGATCATTGGTGAAGATTTACACAGACACTTAGGAGGAAATTCCAAAATGTCCAGGAGCTTGTCCAGGAGCTCAGAGGGGTTTCTTTGCACCTTAACCACCATTTCAAGTAACTGGGCTAAAAGCAGGTACAAAGGGAAAGCCACACTGTGTTTCTCCTTGACTTGAACGGTACTACCAAGCTCACCATACTTCTGACACCAGACGTGTAGGTTTTCCACGTGAGCGATTCTGCAGCACCAGCTGGGTGTCCTGCACCTCAAATGGGTCCTGACCAGCTGGAGTTATTGTGGAGCCCAGACATTAAGGGTTCAGCCCCACAGGAATGCCACCCGATTCAGGCGCCAATGGCAGATAGTAGGTCTCCAGGTTACCCATGCTTTCTGTCCCAGTTGGTTACCAACTGGGGGTTCCCATGACCCTCCTTCTTGGATTTGATTGCTTGCTAGAACAGCTCACAGAACTTAGGAAGACACTTCTGTTTACCAGTTTATTATATAATAAAGGCTATAATAGAGGATACAGATAAACAGTCAGATGAAGAGGTACAGAGAGTGAAGTCTGAAAGTGTTCCAAGTGTAAGAGTTTCTGTCCTTGTGGAGCTAAGCTGTGCCACCGTCCTGACGTGTGGATGAGTTCCCCAACCTGGAAGCTCTCCAAACCCAAACCATTGGGATTTTTATAGAGGCCTCATCACACAGGAATGATCAATCATTAACTCAATCCATAGCCTCTCTCCCCTTTCTAGGGATGGGGGTGTGGCTGAATGTTCCAATCTTCTGATCATGGTTTGGTCTTTCTGGTGACCACTCCCCATCCTGCAGCAATTCAGGAGTTGCCTTATTAGAGTAAAAGACATTGCTATCACCCTGGAAATTCTGAGGGTTTAGAAGCTCCTTGCCAGGCACCGGGGACAGGGACCTATGTATACATTCATTCTTTCACAGTAAGAAACTTCTCTAAGACCTAAAACCCATGTATATGACTGTCTCAAATGCTTAGTCTCTCAAAAGAGTCCAGCACCCCCATCCCCAAAGCCTGTTTTTGGGCACATGCCAGAGGTGTGGTGGCGATGGCTCATACCAGCTTATTTGTCATCCAACCTATCATCAGATTTTCAGGCATTCTACTGTATAGCACAGGGAACTATACTTGATATTTTACAATAACCTATAAGGGAAGGGAATCTGAAGAAGAACATATAGGTACACATATATATACAGGGGTAACTAAGCTGTATACCTGAAACTAACATGATACTATAAATCAACTGCACTTCAATAAAAAAATTGAAAATAACTAATGCACCTATGCCAAATTTTTTTTCAGGAATTTTGTAAGCCAATTGCTAAACATGGCCGTTGTTGAAAATTAAATCATACAAGCAAACAATTAGATTAAGAAGGAATAAATACTCAAAACTCACCACTTCCTGTTTATTTTACATCTTACTATTATCTAGGCTCTTGAGGTTATTTATACCTGTTTTATCAGTGTGGTGCAATCAGTACGTCACAGTGCGCCTCTTTGCATTTCTTCCCAGCAGCATTCATGGCACTATGTTGATAGCCTGGCATCAACCATGGCAGAAGTTTTGCACACCCTGAATTCTGCAGATGCCACAAATTAGGGCTTGACTTTTTGTTTTGTTGACTTCCTAGTCTTAAGAATGTAATGGAGAAAATGTGAATAATGAATATTAAACTTAAAAAGTGTGTCATGTCTGTACTTGTTACCTTGAGACTAGTCCAAAACACGGACGGAGGTCTCCTAGTCTTTGAAACTATTATGTGATTCGGCAAGGAGGTCTCTCAGGTTAGTTCTGACATAAGTCTTCGTTATTTCCCTTTCTTTTTTCTTGTTAATGTAAAGGAAACTGTCAACCAACATTCATGTTGTAACTATATTCGTTTGTCATTTACAACCATAGGTTGACTAGGGACATAGGAATTTGGAAAAATCAAGAAAACATTGTGTGAGTCCACTGGCCACTTGGGATTTACAATAAAGGGTACTGTATAATTTATTATTATTGACAATTCTATGCCAGACATCCTTTGTATCAGTAAAATTTATACTAAATTTATATACATAATATAGCCATATATGCACATATTTTTTTCCCCAGAGAGAAGTTGTTCAGTATTTTAGCATCACCCCACTGGCATCTTCCCACTGCTCTCTTACTGGTCTTATATAAGAAGTTGGGGGGTTTCCCCCTTCAGTCTGTACACTCGAGGACACCACCTTTCTTCTCAGCTTGGGCTCATTCTATCACAGAGAGCCTTGAAAACCACCAAATTCAGCCTGCTGAGGAAGTCCAGATACCCAAAATTGACTTCGCTGCAATCTGAGGACTTTCCTAAGAAAAACTACAGCATAAGTAGGTGGAAGACAAAGTCAACAGTTCTTGGGTCTCCTTAAGTGAATGTCTTGTTCATCATAAAGGAGCACTTACAAATTTGGGGGATAATGTGAGAAAAAGAATGTGTATAAATACGTGTGACTGGGCCACTTTGCTGTACAGTGGAAAACTGACAGAACACTGTAAACCAACTATAATGGAAAAAACAAAAATCATTAAAATTGTTTTGCATTGACATATGTCAAGCAATGACAATAAGCACTGATATGTTTTATTTCCAAAGCACATCTACATTTATTAGCTTATTTCATACTTTTCAAGATTGCTATTTCTTTAAAAAAAATCCTAGGTGGTTCCATTGCACAATGGATAGTGCATTGGACTTCTCTAAAAAAAATCCTAATAGCTCCTGTATTTACTGCTTCCTGTTACAATATCACATGCAGTTTGATGAAACAAATATTCATCAAAGAGTGAGGATTTCGCTGTTTCTAGCAATTCCTGTGCAGCTGGAGAGGGGAGGATATTTATCACAGCTTTAGACACTGGCTAGCTCGTTCCTCTCTATGTTGTATTGCCTCTCGGACATGGTACGAAAGGCGTTTACTTGCTATTTCCTACACCATTATACCAAATCCGCAGTGAATTCAGGGCAGGAAACAAAACCCTAAGGGGATATCAGTAGTTCTAGTGGAAAGAGTAATCCCACTGCCATGGCCCGGATCCAGAGTCGCTGTGGCTGTGGCATAGGCTGGCAGCTGTAGCTCCCATTAGACCCCTAGTGTGTGATGTAGTTGTCTATGAACACATTTCTCTCTTGGGGTATCAGGTGGAGAAGGGTATCTTGGACTCTCAGGGAGGGAGAGGGGAGCAGACAGCCGCCTCAAAGATTATGGAGAATGTTGCTGACCATTCTCTAAATACTGTGCCTGGGGAGTTCTCGCTGTGGCTCGGTGGTAATGAGCCCGACTAGTATCCATGAGGATGTGGGTTTGATCCCTGGCCCTGCTCAGTGGGTTAAGGACCCAGGGTTACAGTGAGCTGTGGTGTAGTTCCCAGATGCTGTTCAGATCTGGTTGTGCTGTGGCTGTGGTGTAGGCCGGCAGCTGTAGCTCTGATTAGACCCCTAGCCTGAGGACTTCCATATGCTGAAAGTGTGGACCTAAAAGGCAAAAAAAAAAAAAAAAAAAAAAAAAAAAGCTGTGCCTGTTCTGGCTTTCATCAGTATGGAGGAGAACACCATTCAACTCAAATTATTTTCTTTGCTATTGTGATCAACATTGTAACATGTAAAGTTTGCTCTGGAAAATTCTGCATGGAGTAAGGTATGAATTAATTCAAAAGCAGGTGGCGACTTGTTTGTCATAGTCCTTGCCCGTTAACAACCATTTGATGAGGTCTCTGCAGCACCCGGGGTGTTGGGAATTTGGCTGGTACCCAGTTAACATGATCGATTTTCAGAGCTACTCAGGATCTCTCAGACCTGAAAATGGGCGTTTGGGACCAAAAGAACTGGTGCGATGCTCTCTGATGATCAAACGAAAGCAGACTGTTATCAAATCTTAACTCTTCTTTCTGCTGCGTGAGCTTGGTTTGCCTACAAGAGCATCCTTGGCACGCTTGGGAATGAAACAATTCAATTTCAAAAGCAAACACAGAGAACAAAAAGAACTCAGAGGCCAATTTATCACAGAACAAAGCCCAGCTAATTAGGAGCAACAACTACAGCAGAAGGTGGCGGAATGGAAGTGGTATTTTACACAGCGAAGGGAGCCAAATATATTTTTTTCACCAACATTTGCTTTTTTTCTCTTTAGTTATTGATTACCTTTGCAGAGGCGAGAATATTGACATGTGCAGGAGACCGTAACGAGTTGAAATAGTTTCAGATAGAGTGCCCTTGGCCGATCTCCGTGTTCTGATTTTAAGGGGGAACCACTGCGGGTTCTGAAATAGCTTCTATAACCAGTTTCATCACAGAGCTAATCATCCAAAGCAAAATTCCCTGTAATTTGACTGAAAAGCAGTGAGACAGCAAAAGCTTCAATTCTTGAAAAGGCTTTAGCAGCCAGCCAGCTTATGCTTATTAGAGATGCTTTGGCTCCGTCTCCTCCTCTCTCTGTCCTTCCACCACGACTAAATAAACCCAGAGGCTGGACTCAAGTATGAACAGACTCCTGGGAGAAAACAGTTCCACTAAAAAAAAAAAAAAAAAGGAAAAAAAAATTAAATCAGGCTTTGCTACCTGACAGAAGTTCTAGCCCCCAAATATCTAGAACTTGAAAAGTGAGTTAATTTTTTTTTTTTTCCAGAGGATGGACAAGGACACATCCTTAGGCCAGATGAGAGAGGAAGGACTCCAACACTTGATGGATGGAGACCTGGCTTCTGGAACCTCTTCTTCACTCTGTGACCTTTGACGAGACTCTTAAACTCTCTGAGCCTCGCTCCCTTGTTTGAGGCTGTATTGGCTTTTAGCCCTTTACACTTTTTTTTCTCCCCCACGGTAAATCTTTCTACATTTAGGATTAAGGTCCTTTGAAGACTTTGTCTTAATTTTTATGCTTTGGATTTTTATATTTATTTTATTTTAAATTTTATTTTATAAAATATATATATTTTATTTTTATTTTAATTTTATTATATATATTTTATTTTTATTTTATTATATATATATTATATATATCTTTTTTATTTTATTTTATATATATATGGAGGTTCCCAGGCTAGGGGTCTAACAGGAGCTGTAGCTGCCGGCCTTCGCCACAGCCACAGCCACAGCAATGAGGGATCCGAGCTGAGTCTGCAACCTGCACCACAGCCCTTGGCAACGCCAGATACTTAACTCACTGAGCAAGGCCAGGAATCGAACCTGCAACCTCATGGTTCCTAATCGGATTCGTTAACCACGGAGCCAAGACGGGAACTCCTGCTTTGGATTTTCAGCAAACATTAGTTAGAAACTATATTGGGGATATCTTGGAGTTCCAGGTAGTTTTATAAGGAAATGTGAAGAAAGTACCATCCTTCTGATAAGCTTACTTTATCACAAACCAGCCCTCATTTTGATTTTGTGTGCCATAGCATTAAAGTAAAAAAACAGGAGTTCCCATTGTGGATTAAGGGCCTGATGCTGTCTCTGTGATGCTATGGTTTCAATCCCTGGCCTGGCTCAGTGGGCTAAGGATCCAGCGTTGCTGTCAGCTGCAGCTTGGATCTGGTGTTGCTGCAGCTTTGGCATAGGCTGCAGCTGCAGCTGCAGTTCTGATTCCACCCTGGGCCCGGGAACTTCCACATCTTGCAGGTGTGGCCATAAAAAGGAAAAAAAATGATAAAACTACACATACATGTGACTCGAGTGTCTGCTTCTGCTCTTGCATATGCTGGGTGGATATTAGAGGTCACCTTCCTCTCATGCATTATTTCTGCCTGTGTCTACGCTGACCTGTGGCCCCCTCTTTGTCTTTAGGATTCTCTCTCCAGCCTCACACTGTCTCCTGGGACTGCCACCACCTCTGACTTCCCAGCTTCCCCCTCTGCTGGAAAACACCCTTCTTCCTTCCTTACTCCAGGGCACCCATGGCAAAGCCCAGGTGCAGCAGATTTTCTTTCATTCTTTTTTTCAGAGCTGTACCTGCAGCATATGGCAGTTCCTAGGTCGGGGTCAAATCAGAGCTGTAGCTGCTGGCCTGCGCCACAACCACAGCAACTCAGGATCTGAGACTTGTCTGCGACCTACACCATAGCGCATGGCAACACTAGATCCTTAACCCACTGAGCAAGGCCAGGGATCAAACCCCCGTCCTCATGGATACTAGATGGGTTTGTTAGTGCTGAGCCATGATGGGAACTCCCCGCCCCCCCCCCCTTATTTAAGATTTTCGATAAACACTTTGAAATATTTGAGGGTGCTTGAGATATTTGAAAGAAGACCTTTCAAAATGCGTTTGATTTCCAACATCTGGTTAAGGCAACAGCGCTGTGGCACAAAGTCTGCTTGATGAGGTTGGCCTAAGCCCCAGATTTCTGGTCTTTGTCAAAGCTCTTTGAGGGATGTTTAAGTCCCTAGTGACAGACATGGAGGTTTAACAAGTTTTAGGCCCCCTGATTTTCTTGGTGGCCTAAAGAGACTCACTTGCTGTCGCTCATCTGATCCAACTTGTCTTCAGATCACATTGAAATTCCTTTTTGTCACATCCCCCAGATCATACCAAAAAGGGAGATTAGCCTGATTATCAAGACGTATCAGCTCCGTGCTCTTAGTTAAATGATACCCACCAGGAACCACAGGGCAGAGTTTTGCTGGGGGAGCTGGGTGTGTTATTGCAATGACTTCGTTGAATAAACTTGCTGTCAGTGTCTTAATCTCCAGTCAAGTACAAGCCTGAGAAACCCTGTTAGCCACGATTAGGAGACATGGATGGTTAACAACATTTTCTCATCCCACTGGATCCATTTTCATTAGAACTCTAAATTAGTTAAAAACATTTTTTTTTTCAACAAGAGCACCTGACGGTGACATTACGGGTTTTCATGATGGAGGCCTGTTATAAGTAAGTTCAGCTTGATTTTAAATGGGGGTTCATGTTGGGATCTATTTCCTCTATGGTTCCTAACCCTTCAGCCTCCGCTTCCGCCTTAGCTGTACTTGGGTCCGCCCATGGCGCTGGGAAGGTATGCTTCACGTATGCATCAGCCATAATACTAAATGTGCAGAGTAGTCCCCAGAGGGGGCGCTATCGGGAATGGTTTTCCGTCTGCCCTCTCCTTAGAGTATAAGGTGGAGAGGGGTTCGGTTCTTGAGCGCCCAGGACTCTGGTTAGATTGGCAGATTCTGTCATTACTTATCCCCTTTCCCCCACCTGTTCCCCTCTCCTGGGAGCACAGCCCTCCCGCCCCCACACCTAACGACTCCGCGGGGCACACAGTAGGCTCTTCACGGATGTTGGAGGGGTGAAAGAAGCGGGGGAGGTGGGTCAAGGGTCCCAGGTTCCGAATAAGCAACTGTTGTCTCTCTTTTCCTGAGAACTGTGTTAATCCGTGTTGGGGGGATGGAGGGGCAGAGCAAAGGTGGGTGGAGACAGGATTCAGCCTGCAAGGATTTTATTAGGGGAAATGCCTTTGCAAGAGAGAATGGGGCGACTCTCATCAGGCTGTGATGCAAGTCTGAATTTAGGGAGAGGAAAGGCTGGTGGCAATGGAAGTCTTACCGAGCTTACTGGGGAGTCTTAGAGCCAAGCTGCCAGCCTAGCTAGGGGCCTGCCGTGCTCAGCCATTGGCTGGGAACGGGCGGTATGGCCTTGGCGTGCAGGTGGCACTAGCTTTCTGGGTACAGACCCTAGGGCCCTTTGTTAATGGTGTCCTGGAGTTGGAGGCCTGTCAGGGGCCTTCCTATGGCTGCCACAGAGCCAGTGGCCAGAGCTAAGCCTTCCGTGGATCAGCAGGTGCTTCCCGTCTCGGGGACGCTCTCCTGTAGACCCCTGTGCTAGGCCATGTTGCCCATGAGGTCATTCATTGGGTGGGGATTACCGGGGCTATTGGCCCAGCACCGCCCCCCACACACACACCCCGCACCGTCCCGCCATCCCAGGCACCATGTTAATCCTGAGAAAGACATGCCTCGTTCTGCCCGTGGGAGAGGAGTGGCGAGAGGGCTGCAGTACTGGAACAAGGCTGCAGAAGGTCTGGGGGCGCTGCTGAGGAGCTCAGAAGACATCCTGAAGGCGGTGGGCAGACCCTGAAGAGTTTTTAGCCCAGAGAGCGGTATGGCTGGGTTTGTGGATATGAGCTCTAGCGGGCAGGATGAGCTCTAGCGGGCAGGAGGCTGCAGAGAGAAGCGAGCAGAGACTAGGAAGATCCGCAATTACTTGGTTAAGAGGATGGTTGGAATGAAACAGCTGTATCACCTTTCCCTCTGTCCCTTCCAGCTGCCTTATCGGAGCCCTGTCCTTCCATGGCCCTTCTGCCCAGGATGCTGTGCCTCGGAGTCCTTTCTGGGGAGCCGCTCCTCGGACTGGATCCTGATAACTCCTCTCTCAGTCCCTTTCCCCGGCACCGGCTAAATGACCTGGTATAATCGTTTTATTTAAGATCAGCTGTGTTCAGCTGTGGTTATTTAGACTCTCAGCGTTTGGAGAGGAGAATCAGCCCTCTGGCTGCCGCTGGGGGAACAGCAAGTGGGAGCGAAGTACCCAGACTCCGTCCACGTTGACGTCGGTTGGTGGTGCCTCCCGGCAGGAAGTTAGTGCTTCGTGGTTGGCTCTTCTTTTTCACTGTGATTATATTCCCTTTACTCTGCTGTCTAACTTTTTCTCAACTTTTCTCCTCCCTTTCCTTCTGGGAGTTCTCTGTGGAAGGTGAGATCTCACTCATTCTCAGCGGTTTCGGATGATCCCTTCTTGTGGAGGGTGTGTTTTATTTTTTACTTTCCTTATTTTCCTTTTCGGAGCCACACCTGTGGCATATGGAAGTTCCTGGGCTGGGGGTCAAATCAGAGCTGCAGCTGAGGCCTATGCCACAGCCATAGCAACACCAGATCCGAGCCAAATCTATGACCTATGCTGCAGCTTTCTGCAATGCCAGATCCTTAACCCACTAAGCAAGGCCTGGGATCGAACCCGCATCTTCACAGAGGTCGTTAACCCTCTGAGCCACAATGAGAACTCTGAGAAGGGAGTGTTTTAGATGGCCACACACATCCCCTATTTCATGGTTATGTCCCCCGCTTAGTTTTTTTTTTCAAGATCTTTCCCTTTTTCGTTTAATACATTCACACCCCAAGTTTATCAGAAGAAGGAATTCTTTATGTAGGGAGGAACTCCTGGACCTCCCAACTCCAACTCTTGCCTCTGGACTTTTGTCTTCCTCTTGGTGGGCTGGGTACTGCTGTCATCACCCACTAGCCCCTGGGTTCTGTGACCAAGAGAAGACGCAGCTTTCCCCCTAAAGCATAGTTGGGACCGGACTGCTGTGTAATTCAGACATGACTGCAGGTTTGCTGGGGACAGCGAAGGAGGTTCCAGGCAGAGAGCTACTTATTAAGGGCTGCCAGCTGTGGTTGCAGCTGGAGCAGCTCTGCCCCTGGCGACTTCCTGCCTTTGCAGCCCCCGACTGGTGGCTTTCGTTAAAGACCCATCCCCTAACCCACCGGCACCCTCACACTCTCTGCATGACCAAGAGTCCAGCCTAAGAGAGCCATGTCCACCACGAGCAAGGACGTCCCTGACTCTTATCTCAAGCCTACCTACTGTGAATTGAAGTTTGGCACTTGCCATCATTCTCTACAGGGAGTAGAACATGAGTCACTGCAGCTGGTGACCTGCAGCGCCCCCTGAGTGGAACTCGGGGTGGAAACCAGGAGTGTTTCCTTTGCTCAGGGGAAACTGGAAGAATGAGCCTTCTGACAGTTAGATATTTCAGGAGAAGATGTTATGAGCCTAATTCTTGCATCTCCTCATATCTAGAAAAACCCTAAAATCCATCAATGATGACTAATGTCTGTGACCAGTAGTGACCTTCAGGAGACCAGCAGGCACCTCCCCTTCACCTTTCAGACTTACATCTTGATATTCTCCCTTTCCTCTTTGGGGCGGTATTTCAGAGCAATTAGTGGGCAAAACAAAAGATGCAGTTAGTGGGCTCCTGGGCTGCAGTTAGTGGGCAAAACAAAAGATGTCATGGTCCCCTGTGAGCACAGCCACTCCCAAGGGTGGGCCAATGAGCCCTGAGGGAACTCAGGAAAGCATATCAAAGGAGTGATTCCAGGAAGCCCAGACCTTTCCAGGAAGCCCAAACATCTTCCAATAGAAAGGGTTTTCTGTAAATCTTCTGTAAATCTGGTTATCTGTAAAGCTTTTTTTTCTACTACTCCCCATTGTTGCAAAAACCATATATTCTCGCTTCCCCCCTCCCCTCCTTGGAGCGGTTTCTTGGGGCTACCTGAGATGCGGTCTCCCAGGCTCAAGTCCTAATTTCACCCCAAATAAACATTTTTTTTTTTAAGGACCACATTCGAGGCATGTGGAGGTTCCCAGGCTAGGGGTCAAATCACAGCTGTAGCTGCCGGCCTACACCACAGCCACAACAACACAGGATCTGAGCCTCATCTGTGATCTACACCACGGCTCACGGCAACACCAGATCCTTAACCCACTGAGCGAGGCCAGGGATCGAACCTGTGTCCTCATGGATGCTAGTCAGAGTTGTTTCTGCTGAGCCACAATGGGAACTCCACCTCTCTCTCTCTTTTTTTTTTCTTCCAAATAAAACTTTCAACTTTCAGGTTGTATTTTTTTAGTCAACACTACTGAGGCTGAGTGTCCTGTTCTAGGATCATTGGCTTTGTGGAGGGTCTGTCCTTTAAAGTAGACCCCACACTGCCACTCACAGCAGTGTGGGCTCCCACTGTGGTCAGACAAGACAGTCTAATCAGAACACAATTGCCCAACAACCTCCTGCATCGACATTTGCAGGAGACCTCCAACCACGCATCACAATCTCTTGTCTTGTCCCTCAGGATGCTTATACTCTAGCCTGAGACACCATGAAATGTGGATTTGGGGGTCTTTGTTCCTAGAAATTGTAATAAGTAGGTCTGAGATGCTCCACCGAGGAGCCTAATATAGTTTAAACCCACAGTTTGCTTTCTCTAAGCTGCATGTCTGGTTCTGTGCTTTTAAATGACACAGATGTGTCCATAGTTGGTGTGGATATAAAGCTACCAAAATTAAGATTTACTGTCTTCACGTTGGCATTTTGTAATGAAAACAAATTGTTTTATGTGGAACATTTGCTTAATTATATATGCTCTAGTGGGATCTTGTCTGAATTATCTGGCATGTGAAGGAAAGGAACTAGGTTCTAAGCTGAGCAAAAAAGAATAATGCAGATTCTCTACAATAATGTTCAAGGGCTGCATGGAGAAGATTCATCGACTTTACTCTACATCCACTGTAAAGAGAATTTAATTTTTTTAATTTTTAAAATTTTCTTTTTTGGCCGTGCCACAGCATATGAGGTTCCTGAGCCAGGGATCAGATCCAAGCTGCAGTTGTGACCTCACCACAGGTTCAGCAACCCCGGATCCTTAACCCACTGTGCCAGGCCAGGGATTGAACCTGCGTCCCAGTGCTCCAGAGTCGCTGCCAATCCCATTGTGCCACAGGAGGAACTCCTATACAGAGAATTTTAAAAATTGTACGCCGTATACGCAACAGTACGCTCTCTTGGAGATTAAACACCCTCTGTTCTAGCAAGAGAGGGTGATAAAGATACCTCATTTGTCTTGAGAAAGAGTACATCATTGTTTTCTTTTTTTTCCTTTCTTTCTTTCCTTTTTTTTCAGGGCCGCACCCGCGGCATATGGAGGTTCCCAGGCTAGGGGTCTAACAGGAGCTGTAGCCGCCGGCTGACGCCACAGCCACAGCAACGCAGGATCTGAGCCTCGTCTGCGACCTACACCACAGCTCACGGCAACACCGGATCCTTAACCCACTGAGTAAGGCCAGGGATCGAACCTGCAACCTCATGGTTCCTAGTCAGATTCGTTAACCACCGAGCCATGATCGGGAACTCCGAGAAGAGTACGTCTTTGAATCGCAGAAAGTACCTCCTACACCATCCTCATGAAGAGAACTGAGAATGCTGTAGACATACCAAGAAAGGTGATAGTTCTGTTTTCAGAAAAAGAGGGTGTGACTGGACATTTGGGACCAGCGTATGGGAGGAGAAATGAAGACCATCCTGGGAAGAAGCTTGGTGAAGAGAAGGTGTCTGGGGTTCTGGGCCCATGGGGGTGGGGGGTGAGAGCTGTGCCCACCTGTTTCCTGGCTTTCAGTCGAGGAAGGAGATGAAGATGGGAACAGAGGGAGTGCTATGATGATGGGCATCCTGCCACATGGCACCACTTCTTGGCTTCTCTCTTCTGCCTGCTTGGGCTGTGGGTCCCTGCGGGCTTGTGATACCCACTAACTAGTCAGGGAGTGTGGCTCAAGTGTCCATACTCTGGAGAGAAGATGAAGCATCCGAGAGCCCCCAGGGGAAATATGGGTGAGTCTGAAAGGCTGGCCCTCTCCCTTACATAAGGCTTCATTGTGAGGCAAGGTACTCTGACAATGAGGGGAATTAGTCATTGAGATAAAGACCAAGTGGACTTTCCTCGGGACCTTTGACATAGGAGAATCTCATCTGTTTGGGGTGGATTTTGCGCGGTCCTGCCTGGTGGGGAATGGGGCTCAGGGGATGCGTGAAGAGGAGTGAGGGAAGAAGGGCAGACAAGGGTACCAAACAAGTTCACTTCTCACAAGGGGATTATCTGCCTACTCATCCGCTGAAATTGGGATGGGTCCCATCATTTTTCCTAATTCCCCTGGTTTGTTCAAATTCCCCCAGGGCACATTAAAAAAAATGCGGAAATCAGGTGCATTATCCTTTATGCTTGGTTTAATGAAAATAAATTACAGGAAAATATAGGCTGTGAGGTATCTCCTTTTATCCCATGGAGAGAGGAATCTTTGTAGCACTTTCTCTTGTGAGTAGAACTCAATAGTTCTCCTTTAGTAGTAAAATATTATTATAGCCATGTTCCTTCGTGGTGTTGCCTGTAATTACAAGCCTGTTGAGTTTTGTGTTTAAGCCTAGTTTGGGGGATGTGGAGCTCAGCTCTTTTCAATCACACACAATCACACAGGATTAAATTTGGCATTCAGGTTTTTTTTTTTTTGTATAAAACTGGTGATAGCTGGTTAATGAGCATTCTGACCACCAGTGTGAACAAAAATTAATTCCATTCAGGGTATTTAGCTAACATGTACTGGTTCTGTTGGACCAATGTCTGTGGAAAATTACAGTGTCCTTTCTGATGCAAGGCTTATGCCTGCTTGGTTTGTATGTGTGACATACCTGCTGTCAAAATAGTTTGAATATTGCCTCTGACTTATCACTCTACTTTTTTTTTTCCCACATGTCTGTTGGATAACCAAGCTGTAAGCCAAGATATCTTGCCCAGCCTTGAAAATAAGTGCCAGCTGACACACCTAAAATTTATGGGTAACTGATGAAGTGCAATGGATTTACAAGGAGCTACCTCATCCATCAGATGAGACAACTGGGTACTGTTGAAGTAATTGTTTTATTTATAGTTCGTTAGACTTCCAGTGTGCAGACTTCCAAGCCAGGGTTGGCCATACCTGGTTACATAGGCCAGTAACATAACTTACCTATGATGGTTCCTCCCTGGGGTCCAGTGTTGGGCACAGGCTCAGTTGGTTCAACCATACTCTGGCTTCTATGACTCTGTGATGGGTCATCTTACTAGGTCTGTGTAAGCATGTGATTTCATGTACGAGTATTACTGAACCTGGATTTGGCTAAAGCACAGCAAAGTTAACTGTTGACACTGCATTGTGGTGAAGGAAAGTACAGCATTTATTGCAGGGTGCCAAGACAGGAGAATGGGCAGCTAGTGCTCAAAAGACCGAAACTCCCTGATGGCCTTCAGGGAAATGTTTTTAAAGGCATCATTGGAGGTATGGGTTGCAGGATGACTGACCAGTTCATGAACATTCTTTTGGATGGTTGGTGGTGAGGTAATAGGGTGATATTTCAGGAGTCAACATTATCAACCTTCTGGTCCCAACTGATTTGGGGTATACGTGCTTGGGGACAGTAGTTTCCATCTCTGGTTTCTGTAACAACTACTTTGGAATGTGCATCAGACATTGTTATCTATGTCTTTTAGGGAGGAATTAAAACTCCTTTGACTCTGCTATGTGGCTGATCTCTTGTTTAAATAGTTATCAGTTTCCAGGTGCAATAACTATTCTTTATTACTACATGTTCACATTTTCTTAATCATTAGCCCTTGAGCCAACCTTTCGAGAATCAGGGTAGAGGCCTGAAGCAAAGCCATTTACTTCTAGAGACAGGGGACATGGCATGGTGTGTGCATTGGGTGCTCATATACCAGAGAGGATACTGAAGTGTACTGCTTGGCTTTAAGAGGATGAAAGTTGATTTCCCATTCCACCTCGAGTCCTTGGTTCTGAATGTTGTACCCTACACTGAATTTCTGAAATGTGCTACTCTGCTTAAAAGGGCTGAGAACTGGGAAGAAGATGGGGAAATGTGAAAATCTCTGGGATTTATGTAATAGCAGTGAAATTGGAGATTTGCACTTCTCTTGTCCAATTTTCTCCGGCTGTTGTAAACTCTTTTTGTGGAAGCAAAGTCAGTGGAATGTTGTATACCTGTCCTGACCTACTATTCCAAAGACATAATTATGACTTAAAATAATAGCAATAAGTAGGATAATAGCTGTAATGTAGTGGAGCAAACCCAGGGCTAGTGGTTTCATATATATTATTTCATTTAATTTTTAGAATAACAACTCTGTAAGTCAGAATTATTTCCCACCTCTTAATGGATAAATAACCGAAAACTCTGAGAGATTTGGTAACCTTTCCCCAAGTTTGCTCAGCCCAGTTCTGTCCAGCACCACAGTCCAACCTTGCCACTGTGTGGCCTCCCAAGGAACCCGCATGCTTCCACCTGGCCAATGCATTTTCTGAAATGAGAGCTGGGTAAGTGTTTCAAGGGCTCCAAATTTGTATGCAAAGTTTTTATTTCCTTTAAAATTCCCCTGATCACTCCCCCAGTCAAAGTTATCTTGGACAGAGAAAGTTCTTCAAATATTCAGACCACCTGTCACTCAAGGATTGTTCTGAACCCTGGCAGTCTCTAAAGTGTTCCTCCTTTTGCATGAAACAGCTCTATCTGGCTTATAATTAGAAGCGAAATAATTTTAAACGGCTCCCATGCAGCTCAGCTTTCAAAGAGGTTCCAGTTACATATAACTTCATGTAAACAGATAATCAGAGGCCAGAGCCGGAGAGCACAGTTCCTGGCTCCTAATTGGCATGAAACAGGGATGTCTGCTCTGCATGAAGCCTGGGTCAGGCCACCTCTCTCATCTGTGACCCCTTGCGGTTGAGAGGGACTCTCCCTGGATTGCAAAAAGGCTTCACAGGGGCATTGAAAAATGGGATGAAATCAACTTGAGTAGAAAACTTAATTGGTTTGAATCCTTCCTTAACCACCAGTAATTATTTTTGGATTGACAGCCTGTCTTACAAAATAAATGTTTTCCTTTCTGAAGTAGAATTTCTTGCCTTGGTTGCAAGTCCAAACAATTTCACTTAAAAGGCTCCATCAGAGATGAACTGATATGATTCTACTACTCTTCCTATTTAAGATGAATTTTGTAGGTTGGAGGATGTGGAACACACCACAGTTCCTCAGCAAGTTTTGTCTCAGCCTTCCCCTCCACCTCTTCAACTCCCTTGCCCCACAGCCTTTGTTACTGCCGTTATTTTTAAATTCCAAAACTGGATGGAGTTGTGGTGGTGGTAAAACTGTGAAACCCACAGGACCTGAGTACCTGAGGTTTTCTTTGAAACTGTCATTGATTTTCCAGAAGGCCAGTTATTCCAAATGTACATAAAATGGAAGTATCCTAAGAGAATTTCAGAAATTTTTGGGTTCCTGAGCAGGCTGCTGAGGGCTGGAGGATCCTCTGAATGCGGTCTGTGGACAGGAACAATATGTGTTTGTGAGAAAGGCACAGGGAGATTTATTTTAGAGTTTTGATCTAGGGTTCTAGCAATCCTCTTCTCTCCCCACTTCCCCCTCTCACATCAATCATTTCTTTCTTTCTTTAGCAAGTCTAAATCCTCACCAGTCTTTGTATGATGGTTTGAGGCCATATCTTCTTTCTACCAAGTCTTGTCTTTGTTGATTTTATCAATCAATCAATTAATGTCATCTCTTTTAATCTAATATTGGAATGAGTAGCTACTCATGCAAGGTAGCTATATACACTCTGTGGGGCTGTGAAGATGAACCAAATTTAGATACTTCCCTGAAAAGTTCATAGTCTACCAAGAGAGAAGTCAAGGAGGGCTGGTTAATCGGGAAGAATACAAATAATCAATCAGTTACTCTGTGATGTCTTAGGGTAGAAGGTGATACAATGCAATGAAAGAAGATGTGTGTAAACACCCAAAAGGATTCCCTCCCATGGTGGGTGGAAAACCTCTGAAAACATGCTCTCTAGTTTGAAGATTCTTCAAGATACACCATGTTTCCTTGAGCAGGGAGAAATATGCTGTGGATTTTTATTTCTAATTATTTCTTAGTTGCTGGGAAGAGGCCCTTGAAGATGTTGACAGCAGGTTTAAAATGGTGTGGGGAGTTTGGTAAACTCTGACTGTAGGAATGAAAGTGAAAGGCAGATGTCCAGTGCTGTGTATGGCTTCCAGCTCAAGAAGGTGTAAGGACCGGTGAGCAGGGACCACCACAGTCAGAAGAGGATCGTGAGCTTCCTTAAGCCAGTGACTTGTCTCACATTTATTGTGTCTGTTATCTCCCTTGCACCAATGTTACATCCTCGGGATTTAAGTCATTGAAGATAAAGCCCTTAGGTGAACGGGCTTAGTGCCCCTCTCTCTGGGGACAGGAAGGAAGTGGGGCCTGAGGAGATTGGATCAGGCAAGGGAAAAGTTTTGGGATCCACTGGGTCAGAAGAGGACCAAGAGAGAAGGTGAGATAGAATGTCCTGGGGCCAGGTGGGCAGGAAAGTGACATGGTTCCAGCAGAGGAAGGGGTCCCTGACACAAGCAGAAATGAATGCCAAGGAAGTTCTGAGGACAGAGAATTACTCTTGGCTTGAGGGCTCAAGGAAGCTTGATTCCATGGAGAAGACTGATTGTCACTGGAATGATAATCCAGATCCAGGTATACTTTGCTGTACAGCAGAAATTGATAGAACATTGTAAATCAACTATAACTTAAATTTTTTAAAATCTAGATCCAGGTACATAGAGTTTAAAGGAAGAGAATCTATGTAAAGAAAGATAGGAAAGGAGTTCCTGTCATGGCTCAGCATTAATGAACTCAAGTATGATCCATGAGGACATGGGTTTGATTCCTGGCCTCACTAAGTGGGTCAAGGATCCGGCATTGCCTTGAGCTGTGGTATAGGTCGAAGATGTGGTTTGGATCCTGTGTTGCTGTGGCTGTGGTATAGGCTGACAGCTATAGCTCTGAAGAAAGAAAGAGATGAGGGTATGAAACAGGAAATCATCAAGTTTGGTTGGCAAGTAGGGAAGGAGTAGGGGTAAGTGTGGAAAGATAGGGGTCAGATTATGGCTGCTAAGGAGACTGGGCAATGGGGGAGGGTCTGAAGTCTCTGTGAGAGTGTAGAGCTGTGCTTTAGGGAGATTAAACTGGCAACAAGTTTGTTTGGGGAGAGAGATCAGAAAGCCATTGCTGTAATCTAGGAGAGGGTGAGGTAATAGGGTCTTCTATGACTCAGGATTAATTTCCTCTCCCTATATCAGGAACTTCCACAAGTTAAAAGTTCATTTCTCGCTTATGTAAAAGAAGTGGGAATGAGCAGTCGACAACTGATATGTAAGCTCCATAGTTATTAGGGATTTGGTTTTCCATAGCCCCTTGCTTTGCCATCCCTAGAGAACTGCCCTTGTTATCAATTTCCATTCAGCAGCAAAAGGGGGGAAAGGTGTATAAAAGAATGTTTTTAAGGAGATACTTGCCAGAAATTCCATGGGACACTTTTACTTACTTCTCATTGGTTAGAACTTGTCACATGACTATACTTAATTGAAGAGGAGTCTGGGAAATGGAGTCTTTTATCTGAGTTTCCATGTGTCTGGCTGAAACTGAGGATTCTTTTATGAATGAGAAAGGGGAGAAGGTTTATAGGGGCAGGGTTGATTCAAGTAGTGGCAAAGAGAATGGAGAGGATGGGGAGAATATGTGAGACTGGGCTTGACAGCGGTTTAGAGATGGCATGAAAATAAAGATTTGGAGTCTGGGTAGAGTGAAGTGGTGGAAATAATAGTTAACATGTGTCACTATTCTAAGTGCTTTCGGCCGAATTTTACTTTGATTCCTCATAAAAACCTTGCAAGATAGCTCCTAGTATTATTATAGGTCCTAGTATTATTATCTCTATTTCACAGATGAAGAAAATAGGGCTTAGGGAGGGTAAGCTGCTTGTTCAAAGTAATACTGTCAATAGAATAACCAGAATTTGAACCCAGGCAGCTAGTTCCAGAACCTGTGCCATTAAGCACTATGCTGTGTTCACACCATGCCTTTTCTCCACAGGATTCTCCCTATCCCTTGAGTATTTTTTGCTTCTCTAATGCTTCATGATAGATGGTAGAGAAAAGCTGTCGAGCAGATGTTTGTATGTGGGTTTGGAAGTGCACTGGAAGTGCTGATGAACTGTCCCTTGTTTTGGTCATTGACAATTTCGAGCCTTGGTTTGAGTGGGCATTGAGCCCTGGGAGGGGGTGAAGGCTGAGGGTGGTTCTGTGGGCTGCATCTCAGGAGATTTCCCTGGTGGTCTGGAATTAGACTGAGAGCCAATGTTAATAGGTCCAAATGGGCAACAGAGGGAGGAAAAGCCAAGAATGAAATGGTAGGGCCCAGAGCCTTGGGTAGCTCCTGCACAGGGAAGCCTGGATGGGGAGTCAGGAAGGTAGGCTCTGGATGATTCAAAACAGGGAGCTCTTAGCATGGCTTCCTGGGCAAGTGGGCAGCCTTGTGCTCCAAGATCTTGGGGATTTAGCTTTGGAAAGGACAGAAGAGGTTTGTCTTGTGGCCAGATGTCACTTGGACACAATCTTCTCTGTCTGCCCACTGCTGTTTCTCAGAAAGCATGATTGAGGTCAAATCTGTGCCAGGGCTAAAGACCAAGACTGGAGCAACTTCTGCAGAAAGAAGGGCAATTAGCAAATTCCTGAATTAGAGTTGGGTTCCTCTTTCTCCTGTCAATTCTAGCCACTCGTTAGGTTTTAATCCAGCTCCTCTGGCCTGCAGTGTGGAGCCACAGAGTTCAGAAAATCAGGGCCTGGTCATCTTGGATAAAGTAAGTAAGACCTGGTCTCCCCTTTGGTAAAAAAGATTATCACACAAAAAAGTTATTTCCTGAGACTGTGAGGATCCAGAGCATTGACATGTGAAGCCGTGGGCAAGCTCTCAAGTTTGGTTATTTATTACATTAGTGATAATGATGCCTTATTAGTCCCTAATGCCTGCTACTAAATGGTTCTACGCTTGAATTTCATGCTTCGTTGAATTCACTGACTTCCATTTCTCACCAAGGTGCGGTTCTGCTCTGACTCCTGTATTCAAAGCTTGGAAATTTACTTAGGCACCAAAAGATAAATCTTGACAAAATTCATAAAGTTTCTACTCCTTTTTGCCCTGCTCACTGGGCATTAGCCGTCATCCCTGGGATTTGGCACCTTCCTCTTATTCTGATGGGAATTTATATTTCAATATATATTTAGAAAATACTTTGTGGAAAAGCTGCAGGCAGCTGTGGGTAAAATGCTTTCCTTGCACAAAAGTCTCACACTAGAATGAACCTTGATGTTTTGAGATATAGAGCCTTGGTCTAGGTTGTAATGGAAGCTGTCCATCTCCCATTCCATACCTCCTTCCTTTCCCTCGACTAAGATTTAATCGTAAGAGAACAAACTCCTAAGGAATTATCCTGTTCTAAAGATGGAGACAGGAATAAGATGCCGTTCCGTCCTCAGTAAGCTCACTGTCTGGGAGAGAAGACAAACTGGAAAATAAATAATTGTAATATGGTGAGACAAATGCCATTAAATAAATATATACAGGGTACAGAGGTGGCATTTCAACAGGAAGGAGCAAATACATCTTGGCTTTTTAACAGGAGGAAAATGTATCTTGGCATTATCCCCGTCTAAATATGCAAGCCCAGAACTCATCCATCACTCAGTGAAACTGACTCTCCTTGCTTGCATTAACAATCCTTTTAATTTCAGAGACTGAGGGCACTTGGATTTTTATTAGTCAGTCTCTTCTTTCATTTCATTGTACTTCTTAATCCCTAGTTTATGTATTTATAATGCAAAATGCATTAGGTCATCCCTGCCTCTCCCATTCTCTCAGTGACCTCTCTGTGTGTTGTTTTATTTTTCCACTATAAATCTTTAAGGAACAGTGTTCCTTCCTTTACCAATCCAACTTTGCCTCATCAGATTTGCAAACATTTGAAAGCTTAGAGGTCTCTCGTGGTGCAGCAGGTTAAGGATCTGGCATGATCACCGCAGTGGCTTGGGTTGCTGCTGTGGTGTGGGTTCGATCCCTGGCCCGGGACTGTCCACATGCTATGGGCATGACCCAAAAAATTTTTTTTGAAAACTTGACAGTACATTTGTTGGTAAGACTGTAGGGAGCTGATGTTCTCATACATCATTGGTGGGAATAAAAAATGATACAACTCTTATGAAAGGAAATTTCATACTATCTAACCAGACTATATGTGCATTTATCCTCTGACCCAGTGTGAGTTTACTTCTAGGGATATATATCCACCAATGTGAAAATATAAATACACAAGGTTATTACATTTAATATTATTATAGTTAAATATTACAAATATTACACAAAGTACAAATATCACAAGGCAGTATTATTTGTAATCACAAAAACATCACACCACCTCAATGTCCAAACATAAGAAATTGACTGAAAAAATGATGCTACTCACACACAAAGGAGTGCCATGTGGATGTACACAAGAATGAGGAGGAGCTCTACAAACTGACATGGAGTGATTTCTAGGAGATATTGTTAAGTGGAAAAAAAGTGCAAAAAAATATAGTATGCTAAGTTTTGTGTAAGAAGGAAAAACAGAAAACATATATTTGCTTATCTTTACAAAAAAAAACACACAGGCAGTGTAAATCAGGAAATCTTAATCAGGAATAGGGCAGAAGAGATATGGTGGGAGTAATTCTTCTCTGAGTATATCTTTTTGCGTAGTTTTGACCTTCAGGAGCATGCTAATATTCTACATATTCAAAAATAAAATTAGTAAGAATGGGAAGGGGGAAAATCTCTAAAACTGAAAATAAACTCAAACAAATCACTCAATCATATTTCAAGTGAATAACATAATACTGAAAAGAGAGGGAGAAAACCAAATGACTAATTCAACTTACTTAGGAACACTTCCATCTTAGGTAGGAGCATGAAGAAGGCAGGGAATTACACACAATCCTGAGCTCTTTTTTGTAGACTTGTTTTTTGTATGGGTAGGGAAAAGCAGTACTGAAAAAAATTTTGTATGTATTATAGGATTAGGCAAAAGAGTACAGGTGACCCAAACTACACAGGTTTGAACAGCGTGGATCCAGTTATACAGAGATTTGAAAAACATAAATACTACAGAACTACACAATCTGAGGTTCTGAGGTTGGTTGAATCTGTGGATGTTGAACTGCAGATATAGAGGGCTGACTATAAAGTTATACGAGGATTTTCACTTGTGTGGGGGTGAGCAACCTAAACCACTGTGTTGTTCAAGGGTCAACTGTAAATATATTGTTCTTGGGAGCTGGAGTTCTTGCTAGGAAAGAAGGCACATAATATGAAATGGGAGAAGGCAAAAAGAATCCTTTTGGGATGGATTGAAATTGGAGGTTTCAATGTGTACCATATTTCTAAAACATACATAGTATATGTTTATACACATATGTACTACCTTCATCCACTGAAAAGGCCAAGAAGCAATGTCACCTCAGTTACACTGAGCACACCTAGTGCCCAATTCTTAATCTCTAATACCATTCCACACCAAAAGGAACCAGGGCTGGGGCAGGGCAGGTAAGAAATGAGCCTGGAACATTCTGTTATACTAGAAAATAAGAAAGTGCTAAAAAAAAAAAATGGAAGTATGCCATCTTCAGGGTCCAGCCTGAAACAATTTGAATACCAAAATAATTAAGTAAAATAATGAATCATAAATTATTAAAAATCAGAATTCATGAGCCTATACCAATAACAAATGGATACACTAATAATAATAAGTATATGGGGAGGAGGGAAGACTGTTGCCTGTGATGAAATGCAGAATGTCAACTGGTAAATTGGGAGAAGGTAATGGTTGGAAAGTTAGCATTTTGCAACATCATGGAAAATATTAGATCAAACAAAAATGGTCAATACATGCTATACTTAGGGGGAAATTTAGATGAGGAGCAGGATATTTGTATAGTCTTAAAGAATCTCCTACAGACTGATTACCAGTTCCAAGGAAAAAAATAGCTATTTCACAGTGGAGAAATTTGACATGACTGATTAAAATCAGCCTCAGCCATCATCTTGGCCGCGCACACCAGGTCCCGAGGATCGACCAGCTATCCCGGCGGACTTGTCTGCAGTGTGCACCAGGTCCCTGCAGTCGACCAGATGTCCGCGCAGATTTGGTTGCACGCACTGTGTCGTATGGGTTGAGCAGCTGTCCTGGTGAACTTGTCCACTGGAACTGGAACATCGCGTAATACCCTGTGAAACACAACAGCACCTATGGAGTTTTTGAGCCAAGACTGTGTAACCTGAATCGTGAGGAAACATCAGACAAACTCCATGAGAAATATTTTATTGAAAGTGGGGGAGAGGAGAGCTCTAACTTAAAAAAGGTCATTATAGGTGACCAAGAAAGACTCTGGAAGTGTTCCAGATTAAAGAAGGATAAGGAGACACGACAGCTAAATGCAATCCCTGACCCTAGGCTGGATTCTTTACTGGAGGGAAAACGATGTAAGGACATTGTTAGATCAAGTGACAAAAATGGGAATGGGATATGGACAGCAGAACAGATAAAGGTATTGTCCCAATGTTAAATTTACTGAAGATGATAACTGAACTATAGTTATATAAGAGAAAGTCTCTATTCATAGGAAATACAATTAACGTGTTTAGGGGTAAGTGGCCATGATGTCTGTAATTTCTCTTAAAAAATGAGAGACACAGAGAGACAGAGAGAGGAAATAAATCAAGTGGATAATAAAGCACATGGGTAAACCAATCAGCAACAGGTGGATCCAGGCAAAAGACAATCAGGCATTACATTACTATTTTTATCCTTATAACTTTTCTCTAAATTTAAAGTTATTTCCAGGTGTTGCCTGGTGGCTCAGGGATTAAGAATATGCATTGTCACTGCTGTGGCTTGGGTTTGATCCCTTGCCTGGGAACCTCTCCATGCTATGGGCATAGGTAAAGTAATATATATCAGTTAAAGTTATTTCCAAATAAAAGTTTTAAAAAATATAATCTTGCATATCATGCTTTGGTGCAGAAACACTTATCTCCTATTCCTCTGTTTGTTAGTTTTGCTTCCGCAGACTGAGTTGATGTTGGACCACTTGTTAGAATACATAATATCATTAAGAAAAACAATTTTTTTTTTGTCCTTTTAGGGCTGCACCCAAGGCACATGGAGGTTCCCAGTCTAGGAGTCCAATCGGAGGCATAGTCACCTGCCTACACCACAGCCACACAGCAATGTGGGATTCGGGCTGAGTCTGTGACCTACACCACAGCTCACAGCAATGCCTGATTCTTAACCCACTGAGCGAGGCCAGGGATCGAACCTTCGTCCTCATGGATACTAGCCACAACAGGAACTCCTGGTTTTCTTTTTTGGTGTGTGTGTGATTAGCAGTAGTCTTTTACCAAGATGTGTGCGTGACTACATGTGTTTCCTAGCCAAAAAAACCCTCATATGTACATTCGAGCCACAACGGGAACTCCTGGTTTTGTGTGTGTGTGTGTGTGTGTGTGTGTGTGTGTGTGTGTGTGTGTGTGTGTGATTAGCAGTAGTCTTTTACCAAGATGTGTGCATGACTACATGTGTTTCCTAGCCAAAAAAAACCTCATATATACATTTGTGCTTCTCCCTACGTCTTTGGAGCATTTTCTCAGAGCTGAGAGGCTGTACCCTGGGCTAGAGTCTTCAGCAAGACATTGAATAAACTCAACTCACAGCTCTTACGTTGTGTGTGTATGTTTTAAAATTTCTGATTACCTAAACAAGAAACCTTGCTATGGAGCTCCAGAATAGATATGGGAGGAACCAGAGACACCTCCTTGAAGCTTTGAGCTGTTTCTCCAGCACACATATGGCCCCCAATGCCACAAAGGAATCTTTCGTGGAGGGTATGGTAAAAGGCAGTATTAAAAATCGCCTATACCTTATTTTGAATTCAGTTGTTTGGCATGCTCATCTTAAGGTTTTAGACTGCCAGTCTTTCTTTTAAGATTTTAGGAGTTCCCATTGTGGCTTAGCGGAAATGAATCTGACTAGCACCCATGAGGACACAGGTTCTATCTCTGGCATTGCTCATTGGGTTAAGGATCTGGCATTGCTGTGAGCTGTGGTGTAGGTCAAAGACACCTCTTGGGTCTGGCTTTGCTGTGGCTATGGTATAGGCCAGCGGCTGCAGCTCCAATACAACCCCTAGCCTGAGAGCTTTCATATGCCATGGATGAGGCCCTAAAAAGACCAAAAAAAAAAAAAAAGACTTCAGAACCCTAACTTTCCTTATACTGTGCAAAACTCGGTGATGTTTCCTTGTATCTTTTTTTTTCCTTTTTTTAGGGCTGCACTCGTGGCATATGGAGGTTCCCAGGCTAGGGGTCAAATTGGAGGCCTACACCACAGATCGGTGCACATCTGCAGCCTACATCATAGCTCATGGCAATGCTGGATCCTTAACCCACTGAGTGAGGCCAGGGATGGAACTTGCATCCTCATGGACACTCATCAGATTCATTTCCACTGAGTCATGACAGGAAGTCCTGCTTCTTTGTAATTTAAGTGGCAAGAAAATTTGACCCTGGTTAAGCCCAGACTCTCTCAGAACCTTCCTCGGTACCGAGGCATAAGGAGCAGAATAGAATTTAGGGACAATTCCTCCATGACGCTGTATGCCACAGTAAAGTGGAAGGTTTTCTTCTTTTAATTCCTGGCATTTTGTACCTCTCCTCCAGAAACTGTGTAGTGCTGCTTGACAGCCTTCCCCTACCCCCACATTCGTTGATAAGAACCTTTCAATAAACATTTTTGAAGATCATTTATTATGTCTTGCTTTTCTTTGTTTCCACACGCATTCCTGGCAGTGATGCAAATCTTCTAAGACTGTTATGTGTCTGCAAAGTGAATTGTTTCAAAAAGACTTGTTTGTGGAATTATTTTTCAAGGTAAGAATGAAAGGGCTGGAGGGGAAATGTTAACCTCAGCAATTTGTGATAGAACCGTGCCTTCTCCACCGCCAAGACTTTCGCGCCCATCCATGAGTTACTTTTAGAAATCCGCAGAGACAGCTTTCTGGAGGTGTGCTTGCTGAGAGGCAGGGTCTTAAAAGCAGCACTCAGAACGATTCAGTGTGGGTTTTATCCACAAACAGCCCTGAATAAGGAAGACTTTGTGTGGGAAGCTGTTGTCATACTTCCCAATAACACGTGCTTGAATTAGCCAGTGTGAACCTCCCTTGTCCCTGGCAGAAAACAGCTCCCCATTCACGCACTCCTTTGGCCTCAAACCCTGTTCACAGGGACCCTTGCCTGGGTCGGTTCTAACTTTGGGGTCAGACAACTAAACGTGAGCATGGAGGCAAAAATACCCCCATGGAAAGAAGCCGTGGATGGAAGTGGGTGCCCCTGCCCCACATTGGAGCAGAAATAGGTCCCACCCCACCCCCACATTGGAGCGGAAATTGGTGCGGGGAACTGAAGGTGGGGGGTTTGAACACCATTTAGGGAGTGAAAGGAGGATCCACAGTCCTGTTTCCAGAACAGGATGAAAGGGCTCTTTCCCGTCTTACTTCCTCCTGCACCCTTCTCCCAAGGCTGAGGAATCTGTGAAATTCTTTTAATTAAAAAGTGAAAACCAGAAAGAAAAAAAAATACTGAAATGACATGGGTAGATATGCTTTATTTCTTTAATTAAAAGCAATGGAAAGCACATTAAAAGTCAAGTTTCGGAGAATTTTCATGGACTTTTTCTTTTTTTTTTTTTCTTTTTTTTTTTGCCTTTTCCTAGGGCCGCACTCGCATCATATGGAGGTTCCCAGGCTAGGGGTCTAATCAGAGCTGTAGCCTCCAGCCTACACCACAGCCACAGCAACGTGGGATCTGAGCCGCGTCTGAAATCTACACCACAGCTCACGGCAACGCCGGATCCTTAACCCACTGAGTGAGGCCAGGGATCCAACCCGCAACCTCATGGTTCCTAGTCAGATTCGTTAACCACTGAGCCACGACGGGAACTCATTTCATGGACTTTTTCAATGCATTGTCCCAATTTTATTCTCTTCTGGTGGGCTGTCCTGACATGATCATGGTTTGAGATACTTTGAAGAATCCAAGAAAATAATTGCGTTGTTTACAGGAGATGTAAAAAAAAAAAAAAAGACCTGAGCTGTTTAATAATTTTGAATCCAGATAACTGTGATAACCAACAGGACTCTGAATGTTGACAGGTAATTTAGAACTCAGGCACCCAATTACATCCGTTACACACCTGCTTGTCCCCTAAGCTCACTTCCAGTCTCTCTCCTCCTCATTCACCAGGCTCAGGCCTTAAACACACTGTGCCCTTTGCCCTTTCCCACCTGAGTGTTACCCAAGGGTGCTGTTCCTTGTTAGGGAGGGATGTTCCCCTCCAGGACCACTGCAGGCATGGGGGGTGGGTGGGACGGGGAGGGGACTCCCCCAGGTTAAATCGCACCTCCTCTGGCAGGCCTCTTCCTGTCACCCTCATTGTGCTCCAGAACACAGATCTAAGGCTTCATTCTAGCCTCCTTTTGTTTCCTTCAAAGTATCTATCAAAATTCATACTTATTTCAGAGTTCCCATACGTGGCTCAGTGGTTAACGAATCCGACTAGGAACCATGAGGTTGCGGGTTCGATCCCTGGCCTTGCTCAATGGGTTAAGGATCCGGTGTTGCCGTGAGCTGTGGTGTGGGTTGCAGACGCGGCTCGGATCCCGAGTTGCTGTGGCTGTGGTGTAGGCTGGCGGCTACAGCTCTGATTAGACCCCTAGCCTGGGGAACTCCATATGCCATGGGTGCGGCCCTAGAAAAGACAGTAAATAAATAAATAAATAAATAATAAATAAATAAATAAAATTCATAATTATTTTATTGGTTAGCCTACTGGTTTTGAGTGTCCCTGAAATGTGACCTCCCTGAAGGCTGGGATTCTGTCCATCTACCTTAGCAGTGTTGCCATCTGCAAATACTCTTTGAATAAATGAACTTGCTAATCCTGGCAAGTCGCTAAGTGGAGCTGGCAGGAACAGATCACGAGGGGGCGCTTGCTGCCAGGAGCTGGCCCGGCATGGAGAGGGCCAAGCTGGTTTGGGATGCTGGGGTGGAGAAACAAGAAGAGGAAAAGTTGAGTTTTTGCTTGGAATCCTTTTGATGCCAGGTGATTTTCCATATTTTCGTGGCGAGATCACGTGAGTCAAGCCCAGGCATGGGCTTGAGGCTGTGTCTTTTCTGGGAAAAGGTGGGATGTGGGTCAGAGTTACTGCTAATGGTAATTGTGATCGTAATAGCAATTTTTTCTGGAAAAATGTGGCCCTTTAATGGCAGACCTTCAGTAAGCTGTGCAGGTGCCTTCACAGCCAGGTGAGGTGCTGGAGTGAGGAGGCACAGGAGGGAACGGGACGGCAACTCGGTCGGTGTTCAGAGTTTGGAGAGGAGACTGACCTGTAAACAAGGATAACACAAGGGTGACAAGTGCTGCTACTGAGATGAGTACAGGTGGGGCTGTGGGTGTGTGTGTGTGTGGGGGGGGGCTTTCTAGAATGGCCAGCCTAAGCTTATTGCCTCCTTTTTGGTTCCTTAAAAGAGGATTTGGTGACCTCTGCTGGGGGATGAGACGGCCAGCCTGAGCTGAGCCAGGATGATCCAAGGAGAGGGGAGATTTGCACAGAACCGAGGAGGCTTTTTAAAGTAAAATATTGGCCTTAAGAGAGAAAGCTTGGAGTTCCCACTGTGGCTCAGTGGAAATGAACTTGACTAGTAGTCTAGTATTCATGAGGGTTTGATCCCTGGCCTCAAACAGTGGGTTAAGGATCCCCAGTTGCCTTGAGCTGTGGTATAGGTTACGATGCGGCTCGGATCACACATTGCTGTGGCTGTGGTGTAGGCGGGCAGCTACAGCTCCGATTCAGTCCCTAGCCTGGGAACTTCCCTATGCTGCAGGTGTGGCCTAAAAAGACAAACAAAACCAAACCAAACCAGATGTTGCCAACTTGCACCAAAAGCAGCTAGAAAATACTTTATGAACAAGGCCAGAGAGTGGAGAAGGCTGGAGGAGGTAAGCTTGGGGAAATGGGAGGGAAGGATGGATGGGTAAATGGACCTGCAGGTCTGGCAGAGTGAGTCCAGCTGGCTGGGGGTATGGATGGAGCAATTCCACTACGAAGAATTTATTCTCAGAAACCAAGCAGACACTCATGCAAAGACATCTATCCTTTCATTTATGGCAGAGACTGGAGTAGCTAAATACAGGGATTGAATAAATAATTTATGGTATACCCAGAATATGATAGGATCATTAAAAATGATGGTGCAGTTTTATTTCTATTGGGATGAAAAGACACTTAAGAGATAGTGAATAAGGAGTTCCCTTCGTGTCTCAGGGGTTAGCAAACCCGACTAGCATCCACGAGGACTGGGGTTTGATCCCTGGCCTCGCTCAGTGGGTTAAGTATCCGGTGCTGCCGTGAGCTGTGGTGTAGGTCACAACGGCTCGGATCCTGAGTTGCTGTGGCTCTGGCATAGGCCAGTGGCTACAGTTCCGATTGAACCCCTAACCTGCAAACCTCCATATGCAGAGGGTGTGGCCCTAAAAGACAAAAAAGAAATACATATTCAATCCACATATTGGGATGGAAAGACATACTGAAATATTGATAAGTAAAAAACCAGATTACAAAACAATATTAAAAACACAAGTGAACACACAATGCTCATGGTCTGGGGGGAGGTTTAGGAATAATTGCTTATTTTTTGGAGTTCCCATTATGGCTCAGCAGGTGAAGAACCTGACAGTGTCTATGAGAATGGGGTTTGATCCCTGGCCTTGCTCAGTGGGTTAAAGATCCGGTGTTCCCGCAAGGTGCAATGTAGGTCACAGATGCGGCTCGTATCGGGTGTTCTGTAGCTGTGCTGTAGGCCAGCTGCTGCAGCTCCAATTTGACTCCTAGCCCAGAAACTTCCGTGTGCTACAGCTGCAGCCATTAAAAAAAAAAAAAAAGAACAATTGTTTATTTTTTGCTTTACACTGTTATGTACCCCCCTCCCCTGGCCAATAAGCAGCATTAAGTTTACAACCAGAAAAATCAGTAAAGTTACTTCCATTTTAAAAGGAAAAATCCACAGGGTTTTTAAAGAGATGATTAGGGCCAGAATCCCAAATGAGTAAGTGACTGCTAAGAGACAGTACATTACTCATTCATAATTTCCCAAGGAGATTCTCCCAGCAGGCAGAGGCTCTGGATCCCGTGGTTTAGATTCTGGGTGGAGAGATGAAACTTTCTTTGGCTTTGCTTCCAGCGCGGACCTAGGGGTGAGGTTGGGCTCCCTCTTTAATGCTTGGTGACAGGCATGAGAAAGGCGACACCTTCCCGGGCTCCCAGAGTGAGCCACGGTTAGAATCACTAGGAGAGCTGAAATTAACACTGGTCTGTGCTCAGGCCCCGCCCCTCAGCCCCTCAGATCAATTAAAGGCCAATCTCTAAGGATGAGGCCCCCTGACGCTATTTTGCATCCAGGGTTGAGTACTCCCCATAAGAGGCTAAAGGGTAAAAAATAAACAGACAGCATCCTAAATCTGGACCTGGGCATTCGGGTCCTGAGTGGTGTTTGAAAACGGGATGCTTGGCCAAATACTTCCGTACCCACTTTTAGGAAAGTCTCAAAGCCGATGCGCAAACAAAGACGCTGTTGAAAGTCCTGCAGTGAGGAAATCCGTTTGCTTTGTTTCACCTGGTGTTTCCATTTGTCCCTGCCCGTGGAAACATTTGCCTTGGGCAACCCTTTATCTTGGGTTACCGTGGGCTGACAGCAGAAGCCCGGAGTCTGTCTTGAATGCCACATAATTCGGCCACCCTGTAGGAGCGCTTCTCTACAACGTCCTAAATTCCCGTGAAGACCGAAGGGGACCCCCAGACCTATAGCTGTAGCGGTGAATGGAGAGTTCCCCTTCTGGAACTTTAGAGTAAGCCTATTGCTCACCAGAGCACCTGACCTGGGACAGTGGAGGAGGGGGACACCGTGACTACAGATTCAGGTGTACACAGGAGGAAAATGAGGTCCAAGGAGGTTACTGAGTGCCTGACCCAAATCATGCAGCTGGTCAGGAGCCCAAAAGGGACTAAAGTCCAGACTTTCTGCTTCTCTGTCAGACCCTCCCTCCCCCCCCCACCCCATGAAAGGCTTTGCTTCAGGCGTTTTACGATCTTTGAATAAAGGCGCACTACCCTGACTAATGGGGAGTTTTGGCTTTTCTTATCCCATTTTGTGTTCCTATCTCCATCTGCTACGAAGATACCCAAAGCTCTAAATATCATTTGGTCGTAAGGAATGTTTAGAATTGAAGAGCTGGTTTGACACAATTAAAAGCTTCCAGAAGGCCGTTACCACGCCAGTTATTTACTTAGCGATAGAAAGCTATTTAAATTTCATTAGGGAGTAGAAAATAGAGCGATAAGAACAAAATATGGTCAGGCTGACTGTGACCTCAAAACCCCTGCTCCTTTGGTTCATAAGAGATAGCACAAGCAGAACATTCAGATTCAAGGATCTTTTGTTAAACTTAGCATTCGCTTAAATAGAATTGTTTCTTAATCTCTTTGTGGGCTGCTAATGGGCCGTTTATCGGGGCATTTCAAGACAAGAGGATCTGGACCAAATAGCGCTGCCATTTTGCGGAGGCAGCCCATGTATTGCTGGTGGTTGAGCAAAGACACAGTAACTCCCTGCCTGGAGCAAACCGAGGTTTACTGTTGTAAAAGAAAAAGCCAGAACCGTCTCCCATCCACAAGGCAAAGAAAGCAGTGTTTACTCCTTTATTCTCTTGCCTCCTTTTACGTACATCTCTTTGATTGTTGACACTCTCTCCTCTTCCCCTAGTCTCCTTTCAAAGTCATTCTCTATAATTTTAACAGTAGTAGTTCCAATAACACAATGTCTCATTTTGCTCTTCTTATAGGAGGTAGGAAGGAAGGGCTGGAGGACCTAGTCGAATGAAGGATCTGGTTCAGTCGCCCTTTTCGGTGTATCATTTTATGCGTTCTGACAAATGAATACCATTTTATAACCACCACCCAAATCATCACGTACGACAACTCCCTCACTCCACAAATTCTCTGTGCTTCTTCGTGGTCAGTTTCGGTTCCTTATCTCCATAGTTCTGCCTCTTCCAGAAAATCATATCAGCGGAATCACAGAGTATGTCATCTCTTGACTCTGGCTTCTTTCGCCCAGCGTAATGCATTCTCGATTCCCCCACGTTGTTCGGCGCATGATTTGTTGCGAGTGTGTACGTGTACTGCCGTTGTTAGTGGGCATTAGGATTGTTTCCAGTTCTTGGCAATTATGGATAAAGTTGCTATAAACGTTCACATACAGGTTTTTGTGGGTTATATGTTTTCATTTCTTTTGAAGAAATACCTAGTGGTATTTCTTCTGTTGGATCATGTGGTAAGTTTATGTATAACTTTATACTAACTTTAATTTTATCAGTTATATGTTTTACTATATAAATATATGCTTTTGATTTAAACAATTAAATTGAAATCAACCAATTTAATCGTTCTTAATTATATAAAAGGGTATCATGTTGAGATAATCTTTGGGGCTTTTTTTCCCACTTAGTTTCATATGGTTATGCTTTATCCATATTGTGACATCTGGTTGTGAGTGTAATATTCTAGCAGGTTAATATAACACAGTTTATTCATCCCTTCTCCTACAGATGAGGATTTGGCTGTTTCCAGGTTTTTAAAAATTGTTTTGCTTTACTACTGACGTTCTTGTTTATGTCTCTTGTTGTATTAGTTATCTGTTGCTGTGTGACAGTATCACCAGCAAGTGAGTGGCTTAAAATAACAAACAGTTATCTCACAGTTTCTGTGAGTTGAAAGCCCAGGTGTGGCTTAGCTGGGTCTTCTGCTTCAAGTCCTCATCAGACTGCAGTCAAGGAGTTGTCCAGGGCTGCGGCCTAATCTCAGGATTTGAGTGGGGAAGGCTTCACTTTCAAGCTCATGGGGTTACTGGCAGGATTCAGATCCTTGCTGTTGTCGGACTGAGGGCCCTCAGTGTCTCGCTGTCTGTCAGCCAGAGGTCACCCTTGTTCCCCCCAGCAGCATTGCTTCATTGAAGCCAGCAAGGGAGAATGTCTGCCAAAATGACAAATGTCACAATCGTAAGTAACATGCTTGCAGAAGTGACATCCCATCACCTTTGCCGTGTTCTCTTGGTTCAAAGCAAATGTGGGTCCTGCCCACACTCAAGGGGAAGAGGTTGCCCAGAGAAAGAAGTACCAGGAGGCAGGGATATTGGGAGCCACTTTAGAGTCTGTGTGTGTCACTTGTTGCACATGTGTAGAGCTTTCTCCTGGGTTTATGCCTGGGCATAGAATGACTGCATTCTAGGAAACTCTCTCTATTCCTGATACTACGCTTTACTTAAAGACTATCTTTTCTGGAATTAATACAGCTAAGTCAGTTTCCTTTGGGTTCATATTTGCCTAATATATCTTTTTCCATTCTTTTGTTTTCACTTTGCGTATCCTGATGTTTGAAGTTTGTCTCTTGCAAATAGCAGTTATCAGAATTTAAAAAAAGAAAAAATCCAATCTGTCAGCCCTTATCTTTGACTGGTGAGCTCAGTCCATCCACATTTGTTAAAATAAGTGACACACATGGACCTGTTTTTATCATCCTAATTTTTGAGCTTGTGTCACTTTTATAATACTTTCTATTTCTCTTCCTTACTTTTATTTCTAATGATACATCCATAGCTCCCTAATTCTGCCTAAGGTGAAAATTCAGGATTCCTTTCCCTTTCCTCCACCTTCTCCTATCATGTTGATAGAACCTAGGCTTTAATTCTAGATTGTTATAGGTGTAATTTCCCTTTTTCTTTGGCCTTGGCTTGCTTTTTCCTTTTTAAGCAGTAAGAAAGTTTATCAAGTTATTTGTACATCCTTGTTCTCCAAATCTCTTGTGAATCTCCTAGATTTTTCTCTCCCATAGTACTTCAACCAAAACTGTTTATAACGCACACTTTCTGCAGCATATTTCGTTTGCCTGGGAATATTTTTATTTGACTATAATACCTGAATATAAATATTAGGTTTGGTTGAATAGGAAATATTAGATTCTGTATCCTTTTTCCTTCAGTTCTTGAAAACATTACTCCATCTTTTCTTTTTGCATTTATTATTGCCGATGTCAATTTGATTCTTTTTCTTTTGTATGTGATCTGCTCTTTCTATGATACACTTTTAGAACTTTATAAAGATTCTTAAATTTTATTATGTGTGTGTCTGTTTTTACATTTTCTGGAATACACACACACGTATATATTTATATATGTATATATAAAATTTTTCATATGGAAGAAAATTGTTCTCCACTGTGTCCTCAATTATTTTTTCCTTTCTAGTGTATTTTATATTATCTCGATGTTAGTACCTATGGTTATCTTCTTCATCTTTTAGCTTTTCTTTTATATTGTCCATTTCTTTTTTCTTTTCTTCTCCTTCCTTTCTGGGATATTTTTTTCACTCTGGCCTCTCAATTCACTAATGTGTTTTTAGGCAGTGTCTGTTCTAGTCTCTCCTTATTTCTGCTATTATAGTTTTCTTACTACTATTTCTGTTTAATTCTTTTTATGTTTTCTTGCTTATTATTATTCTTTCTCATATGTTTTACAGGACGCAGGATATAGGATACATCAGGCTGATTAAATATGCTTGGCTCATACGTTTTAATATATCTGCTCCTGTTGGAATCTGTAATCCGGGAGACTGTTCTCATTTGACATGACTGGATTCTTCAAATATCTACTTATTTTGTGTGCTTATTATTTTTCTAGGGTGCTGGCTACTCAGTCACGCAGTGCAAATGGGGAAAGGCAGACCTCCCTCCTTCAGGGAATTAGAGGTAGATGAGCTTCAGGGTCTAGAGCTCTGACATCAGAAAATTACATCCAATTGCTACTTACCCCACAAACCACCCTTCTGGTCAGATCTTCATCCTTTGTCCCCTAGAGAGAAGAACATTCACAAGAGACTCAGAATTCCGTGGTGCTGAGCCTTGGCTGTGCATTGAAATCACCTGGGAAGTTTTTCAAAGTCCTGCTGCCCAGGCCTGCTGCCCTGGACCAATTTCACTCGAATCCTTGAAGATAGACTCCAAGTACCAGTGCCTTTATTTTTTTATATTTTATTTTTATTTTCTCTTTATGGCCTTGTCCAAGCACATGGAAGTCCCTGGGCCGGGCACTGAATCTGAGCCACAGCTGCAACTCACTGCACCAGTCCAGGGATTGAACCCGCACCTCTGCAGTGACCCAAGCCGCTGTGGTCAGATTCTTAACCCACTGAACCACAGCGGGAATTCCAAGTAGCAGTGCTTTTAAAGCTCCTCAGGTGATTTCAAAGTGCAGCCTAGTTTGAGACCCGTCATCAAACCAGATGTAATTCTCCAGCCCTGGCTGATTTGCAGAAGAGGGGATATAGAGGGTCATTTGCTTTCCCCTGGTTTTTCTGCTTCTTCTGAGGCCATCTGTACCAGAGTTCTGTCTTAGCAGGAGATGCTCAGGCACCGTTTGCCAAGAGATGTCGAGCGGGGCATTGGAAGAACCAGGAGCAGAATTCCACTGATTTTTCTATTTTATCTTCCCACAACCTTGCTGGGCTAGGTTGCAGGATGAAACCCGCCACTCCACAAACACCCATCCAAAACAGCCCCAGAAAAGTCAGAAGCTTCTCATATTGTTCTCAACTTTACTTTTCTCTTTTTGCGGGGTTGGTGGGGACGCAGCAGTCGGGGTGAGGATGCAGCAGTCAGGCTAGTTCAGCATCTTGGCCTGAACTGGAGCTACTCAGGGTATGTATGATCAATGGAAGGCAAGTATAAGCATCACCTGGGGGCTTGTTAGAAATGCAGACTCTTAGGCCCCACCCTGAACCTATAGATTCAGAGTCTGTGTTTGCACAATCCTTCTACCCCAGGTAATCCCTGTGCATATGAAAGTTTGAGGAGCACTGCTTTAGGTAGCACAGATGCTGAACAAATATGTTTAAACTGATCCAGGTACCTTTTGGGCCAAATACCTTAGACTTTGCTTGGTCATATTGTGCTTCTAAAATGTTGATTTTGGTTCTTTGATTTGAACTCTCTCTGCTCTAGGACAGAATTCAAAAATGTTGGATTTGGCTGCTATGCAGATGGATTTTTAAAGTAATTTTTATTTTAAGAGAAACAGTTCTCTACTAGCACCATCTACCTCTAGGTTGTAGCTATCATCACTGTCACAATTTTATATTTACTGGTGTGAATAGTTGATTGATATCTGGCTCCTGTATGATAGTGTAAAACTCCAGAAAGGCTAGGAAGACATCTGACTTTTTAGCCAGTGTCATCCGAATGCCTGGCAGAGTGTGAAACATACAGCAGGTGCTTAATAAGTATCAATCCAAGGAGAGAAATGACTTGAATGTTTGTAGAGATCTAGTTAATTATTGGTTGCCTGTTGAATGCTCACAGTAATGAATACACTGATAAAGGGTTCTTTTGTTAAGAAAAAAATACATGTATGGTTTTGGGAATATATTTCTTCCATTATTAATATTTCTCATCATGAATATTAAATCCAACTACTTGATTTTTTTTAGTCTTATGTTTATTTTAAAAATCTTGCTTTTGGGGGGTTTGTTTTTGTTTTTGTTTTTAGGGCCACACTCATGGCATATGGAGGTTCCCAGGCTAAGGGTCGAATTGGAGCTGTAACTGTCAGCCTACGCCACAGCCATAGCCACGCAAAATCTGAACTGCTTCTGGGACATACACCAAAGCTCATGGCAACAGCGGATCCCTGACCCACTGAGTGGGGCCAGGGATGGAACCTGCACCCTCGCGGATACTAGTCAGATTCATTTCTGCTGCGCCACCAAGGGAACTCCTATTTTAAAAAATCTTAGGAGTTCCCCGTTGTGGCTCAGTGGAAAAGAATCTGACTAGTAACCATGAGGTGGCGGGTTCGATCCCTGGCCTTGCTCAGTGGGTTAAGGATCCAGTGTTGCCATGAGCTGCGGTGTGGGTTGCAGATGCACCTCGGATCCTGCATTGCTGAGGCTGTGAACTAGGCCAGCAGCTGCAGCTCCGATTGGATCCCTAGCCTGGGAACTTCTAAATGCTGCGGGTGCACCTTAAAACCCTCCCCCCACCAAAAAAAATCTTAAATGCATACTAGCATTTAAACAAATGCTAACATTTAGTGTTTACTCATTTCTTAATTCAGTATCTACATTTATTCTTTTTTTTTATAAAACAAGACAAAAAATATTGCCTTCAAGGAATTTAGATCTCTTTCGTATTCTTAGACGAAAAAAGCAAGGGGGAAAGGCGGTCACGTCATGCGCTGAGAATGAAGCCTGTCCGAGCCGCTTCTACCACTGTTCGTCTCTCTCACTCCGCTCTGGGTCCAGGACAGCAGCCCAGCCAATTAATATTAAGTTTACTCGTTCCCCTGCTCAGTCCTCTCTGCCAGGTTTCCAAAGAGGTGTTGACTGTGAAGGAGGCTGTCCTCTCATCCGCCAGAGACAAGTGGGAGGGAATGCGCACCTGACAAAGACCCAGTTTTTGGATTATGTAAGGCATGTAAATGCACATTTAAATAAACACCTTACTTAATTTGAATATTCCGTTTTATTGGTAAAGATAGCACATGTGTTCCATTATGCTGGATGCTGACGTCTTTTATTATTGCGGTCCCCCAAAGATAGATGATTCCCCCCAACTTAATCCAGCTGATATAATTCTGAGTGGGGTTCTGAGTCCGCTTTCCTGTGTGTCTCCTTTTCTTTTCCTCCCTCCAACCAGCCTGATTACCTCCGTAGTAATTACACGCGCAGTAGCATTAGACAATTTAAAGAATTAGGAGTTTTAAAAGCTCCTGCCCAGGCTTTCTCTGGAAAAGTTGAAGTATTTTGCTTTAAACTTGGCAAAGCTAAAGACCAAAGTGGCGTCTATGATCAGGGAAAGTCTGACTCAGAGTTGAAGCCTATTAGAAAGCCAGTAGCAACAACGCAGGCTTTTTGCTCGTCAAAGGTGATGAAAGATCTGCAGAGGGGCGAAATCAAGCAGTATAATGAGGGTGCTATGGAAATGATTTGGTTTCGAGCACTGCTGAGTTTTAAAGCAAATAACTTATTTCAAATTTTTTGTAAAAAGTTGCATTGGAAAGTGTAGGAGCCATTTGAAAATGCTTAATTTTTAGTTTCCAAAATGTGCTTTTATCTGACAAATAAATGTAAACCTTGATGGGACATTTGGGGACTGCACTTTTTTCACTGATCCTACCTTTCAAAATCGATTGCGAATTCTTCCTTTCATTAATGAGGTATTAAAAAAAGAAAAGAAAAAGAAAGAAAACAAGTGATTGAACAAAAGCGTTTTTTTTTTTAAGAGAATAATTGTTAAACAGTGAGAACCTCGTGGAATCTCATTTCTGCGCACCATGAAAGTGTTCTTAAACCAATGATCTTTTGATGAAGAGACTGTAAGAGGGACCAGGCTGGAAAAATTGTCATTTGTTTATAGGGGAGACACTGTCTCACCCTAACCACCTCCCAGCCCTGCTCACTCTTTTCTGTGCAGTTGGGAAAAGAACCAGAGTATAAAGACTTCATTTCACCAGCAGAGGTCACCCTTTCTCCCTTATCGTTCCCAATAAATGGCTTCTTTAGCTGTGATTTCCTTAGTGCAAGGAAATGCAGGAGTTTCAGCACAGCCAGAGGGCTGCTGGAAATCTATGCATCATTCATGCCAGCTGTATCTTCTTATATATGCACCATTTAAGTACATTATCTACATGAACTCTAAAATGGATAACTTGCATATATATGATAAGAAACTTTCTTTAGAGTAAATATAATAATCCTATTCTTTAGTTCATTATCTATGTCATTAAGTATTATTCAGTTCTTATGGTGCCAGCTCAAATTCTGCCCAGTTCACTGACTCATGGACCAAAGAGTAAGGTTGTCACAACACCCTGGAGGTGACTGGCATAAACCCTCAGAGAGAAGCCCCTGGTAAATTCCAGAGGAAGAATTACATAGGATGAGTATGTATTGAACACTGACCAAGCATGGAACCTAGTGCCAGGTCTTGGAAGGCAAGCTAGAGAGAAATAAACCCCAGACCTGGCTTCTGCTTTTGGTTTTGTTTTAGAAACAAAAGCACATGTTCATAGTTCATTTAAAGATTGGACTATAGAGTGAATTTCTAAGTGGATTCTTCATGAGTGTTTTCTAGAGGGTAGGTCGGCCCATCAGAACCATCTACAGAAGGTCAGGGGTAGGTGAGTGATGGAATTGGAATTGCTCCCATCCTGTTGCCTTGTGCTGGGGGTTGGGGGGGAGGGAGTTGAGGGGAAGAACATGAGGACACACTCAGAACAGGTGTGAAAATGGACTTTAGGAAATTTTTCTCTTCCTCCCTTTTTAGGAGAAATAGGCATTTTTCTTAGGGTCCCTGGGAAAGTTGGAGTTTATTGGTTTCACAATGACTGGTCAAGATCTTTTCTAAGCTGAACTTCCTCTCTTCCTTCCCTTTTTTTTCTTTTAGTTGGAAGTTGTATTGAAGTATCGTTAATTTACAAGGTGGTGATCATTTCTGCTGTACAGCAAAGTCACCCAGTCATACATATACACATTTCCATTCTTTCTCAGATTCTTTTCCCACATAGATTATCACTGAATACGGGGTTGAGGTCTCTGTACTATACAGTAGGTCCCCATTGGCCAATCATTCCATATACCTCACTGTACCTACGCCAATCCCAACCCCCCCGTCCATCCCTTCCCCTCTCTCCCCTTCACCTGTCCCCTTTGGTAACCATAAGTTTTTCAAAGTCTGTGAGTCTGTTTCAGTTCTGCAAAAAAGTTCATTTGTATGCTTTTTTTTTTAAAAAAAATCCACATATAGGTGATATCAAATAATGTTTGTCTTTCATTCTATCTTCATTTAGTATGATAGTTTTTAGGTCCATCCATGTTGCTGCAAATGGCATTATTTCATTCTTTTTTATGGCTCAGTAATTGTCCATTGTATATATGTACCACATCTTCTTTATCCACTCCTCTGTTGATGGAACTTTAGGTTGCTTGCATGTCTTGGCTATTGTAAACAGTGTTGCAATGAACATTGAGGTGCATGTATCTTTTTGAATTATGGTTTCCTCTGGATAGATGCCCAGGAGTGGGATTGCTGGATTGTATGACAGTTCTATTTTTAGTTTTTGGAGTTCTTGCTGGTATTTTATTTTATTTATTTTTCTTTTTTTTATTTTTTTTTTATTTTGAGGGGTGTACCTATGGCATGTGGAAGTTCCCAGGCTAGGGGTCACATCAGAGCAGCAGCTACCAGCTTACACCACAGCCACAGCAATGTGGGTTCCAAGCCGCATCTGAGAACTACACCGCAGTTCACAGCAACGCTGGATCGTTAACCCACTGAGCAAGGACAGGGATCGAACCTTCATCCTCATGGACACTAGTTGGGTTGGTAACCCGCCGAGCCACAACAGGAACTCTTGTTGGCATTTTAGAAGTTTCAAAGTGTGGTGGGTTTAAGGGATCCTCTTCCCTTGGGCTCCGGGTAGCGCTTCCCAAAAAATGGAAGTGCACTTGTCCCCTCTGAGGAGGGTAGGCAAGCGACCGTGACAGTGGACCTCCACGAATGCCTGTGAGGTGACGCATCCCACAGAGAAAAAAATCTGCCCGTGTTCTTGACATTATCCTCTGGGGCCCTCCCTTTTCTGCTCACTGGGCCTCTGGCCCTCCCGGCTGGTTGTGCCTGGTCACCTGCTCCCTGCCTGCCTGGCATGCCTTCTAGAGCAAGTGTATTAGAGCCAGGTGATGCTGGCCTGCCAGGGCCATGGATAAACACGCAGATATCTTGCAAGCTGATTTTGAAATTTTTGGTAGCTTGAGATCAGCCTCGGTGGGACTATTTACAACAGAAATCAGCAAAACTCCACAAATCAAGCCCTCCCTTCTGCCGGCTCCCCAGTGCTCCCCAGTTTGTATGCCCTTCTTAGTACCAGTGGATACACACACCACTTATTTTGACACTGACACACTTTGGGATTTTTTTGATGTAAACATTTACTGGGCAAAAATAGAAAACTTGCCTGACTTCCCTCTCCTTCTTCAAAAGCTTCGAAACATTTTTTTTTTTTATCAAGTCCAGATTTCTGTTCTTAATTTTAACCAGAGTTTGTTCAAAAGACAGGCAAGTTGTCCCAGCTTTCAGGCACAGTCGGATTCCTTTCTTTAACCCCACACTAGCCCACATTTCCCTTTAAAATCCCTTATTTTCCTCTTTCTGCCTCCTGTGGCTTCCTGAGGGTGACCGCGCTGACCTTGTCCCTACCCCAAGGCATCAGACTTGTCACCGGTCCTTTTTGGCACAAGAAGCCGTTTCAGGTCTGCGGGCGCATCCAGGCTGCCTGGCCTCCTCGGGTTTGTTCGTGAGGGACGATGGCTGATTCTGGTTTCTGCACAGCCTCGCTCTCTTATTTCCTGACAGGTCAAATCTAGACTCGATGGCCTTGTACCTGCCGAGGCAACATGGAGGAGGGGGGAGAAAGTTCACTCACCGCCTTCCTCAGCCAGATAACGAGCACGGCTTCTACCCTTTCTGAGAGTGGCAGCCATGTAGGTCTGGAGGCCGCAGGTTCGGAAAAGGATATGGATTCTAGAACCCACTGAGAGTGGTGTTATGAGGAGGCTGTCCCACCCCTGCTGGGGACATTGTCATATTTCCTGCCATGAACCCAGTGCCTAGAAAAAGAGTTAATCCTCATTTCTTAACTGACCCAGTTTATCCCCAGCCCTCGGGCAGAAACATATCAATGTCTGCCTGGGCTGCCATAACGAGGGACCACAGACTGGGTGGCTTTAAACAACTGACACATATTTTCTCACAGTCTCAGGAGGTTAGAAGTCTAAGAAGGTTCTGGAAAATTTGGTTTCTGGTGAGACCTCTCTTCCTGGCTTGGAAATGGCTGCCATCTCGCCATGTCCCCACATGCCCTCTTTTTTTGTGCATGAACAGAAAGAGAAACCTCTGGTGTTGCTTCCTCTTATAAGGACACCGTAAGGTAGGTGGCAGACACGGCTTGGGTCCGGTGTTGCTGTGGCTGTGGTGTAGGCTGGCGGCTGCAGCTCCACTTTGACCCCTAGCCTGGGAACCTCCATATGCCTCGGGGGTGGCCCTAAAAAAAAAGAAGAAGAAAAAAAGAACACCGTAAGATCGGGGCTTCACTCTTATCACCTCATTTAACTTTAAATGAGGGGACAGTTACCTCCTGTCCCCAAATATAGTCACCTTGGGGTTAGGGCTTCAACATAAGAATTTTTTTTGGGGGGCGGGATGCAATTCCATCTACAGCAAAAGGGAACTGATTCTGTTTCAAGAATATTCCCAGAAAAAAAAAAAAAAAGAAATAGTCCTCACAGTTTCCTTTAATACCGTCTTTCAGATTTAACAACTCTCTCTTCAGAAGAGTTTACCACAGGCTTAAATCCTGCTCCACTCAGGGCGACACCATGTTTCCTTCTGGCCTCTGAAGGGAGGGCGGAGAGTGAATCCGAATTCTTTATTTCTGTGGTTTCCATCTGTGTGTCTACACTTATCCCTCAAAACTTATCCACTCAAAATTAATTTTTTTCATTCAAATTTAAATAATAAACATGTGCAGTAATCCAAGGAGAGGTACACGGAGCCAAGCCAAACAAACAGCGATGGGGCTTCACAACTCTTCTGAAAAGTTTTATTCCTTAAAAGCCCTCATAGCCCAGTGGGTTTGGAAATCACTGTTACGTGATCTTTTACCCTTTGTTCTCCAACCAGTTTCTTCTCCAATCCTCTTTCTCTTGCTCGTTGTGGAGGTCATAAAATAAATCCGGGTGGAAGCTAGGCAGAATGCCTGTTTACTCCTCATTCCCGTTTCATTTTTCTTTCCTAAACTTGAATTTCATGCCTCTCTCCCGGTGGGGGAAGTTCTTCTTGTGCTTGTCGGATGCTTTGGGGAGCTGGGGAGCAGCCCCTGGAGCTGGCGAATGTTAGCAGTGAGAGGATGGCACCCTTTTGGGCACGTTTGCATTTAACAGGAAACTTCTGGAAGCAAGAAGCTTGAATGCAAAGAAACCAAGTGCCTGTGATGAGGA
>PVHT021183688.1:7118198-7182889 GCA_004024745.2 Catagonus wagneri | reverse complement strand
GGGCCACGTCAGAGGTGGGGCTGGCAGTGGGCCGCCCTGGGGTGGGGTGGGGGGGCCCTCCGTTCTCCAGTGGATTCCTGAATCTCAGGACTTCAGAGCCGGGAGGCAGCTTGGAGGCCCAGCGAGCGTCCTAAGCCTTTCCTCTCACAGATGAAGTCACCGAGGCCCCACCGAGCTCCACCCTCTTTCTGGCTTTGTCAGAGGCACTTAGGAAATACATGTTGACTTGACACGACCCACTATGAAATAGGCGTAACGAAACTCCCCACATGGCAGCTGGGTTCGGCTGCCAGCAGCCGGGAGTGATCCTCCCTCTGCCGGTTAAGCCTACAGGGTGGGGGCGCAGCCGAGGGGCCTTGTGGGAAGTTGGAGGGTACCACCCGAGCAGAAGTCAAAAGCCTCCTTTTACCAAAAAAACCCCAGTTTAACAGAATGTCAGAGATGGAAGGGATCTTATAAATAAATCATTAAGCTCAACCCTCCCCTCAGGTCCCAGATGAATAAACTGAGGCTCGGAGAGGGGGAAGCAATTTGCTGGCAGAGCTGCGCTTTGAACCCAGCCCCCCAGCTTCCCCAGCTGACACGCTCCCTGCTGTGCCAGAGCCTCTCTTGGCAGGAAGTTGCAAATCTGAGATTGACTTTATGGTCTAGATTCAGAGACTATGCGAACTGCAGTGCAAGGAAGTCGCGTGGAGGGGAGAGAGCAGGCAGAGGCCCAGAGCAGGCCTGGCAAACACGGCCTGGCTTTCTCGTCCGCCGCCATTTTGTGACAGGATGGAACCAGAGTTATTGTCCCACCAGTGAAACGGAACCGTATAAATTAAACCTGCAATGAACTGTCTGTTGAAGGTGTGAACAAGGCCGATAAATCCCTCGGAGCTTAGGAAACATCTGCTCCTTACCTCGAAGGCAGAAACTTTACCATAAAGCAGAAAAAGCCAGGACTGGAATCTTTCACGTTCTCTGAAGGAATCAAGACGGGGCCCAGTCTCCAGATAAACTCCACAGCCGCGGGAGGTTTTGTGGGCCATCGATTAGCCTCTCCCTTTCTCCTTTCTTAGTCTGGAATTTTCCCACTGGGCCATGCTTATCTCAGCCCTTCAGGGACCTCGTACTGCTGTTTGGCACTCGTGGAACGGAGTCTTGACCTGATCGAGGTACTTGGCGCTGAGCCCCAGCTGGCGGATGGGTGAATTTGAGTCGGGAGAGGAATGACAAGCAGGTTGCCAGGCGGCAGAGGAACCAGGAGTGGGGGCGGGTCACCAGGCCCTGGTTAGAACCCCTGGTCAGAGGTTAGGGTCTGAGGGTGAATTTGGGGTACCAGGAAGGAGCAGACAGTTGGGGGGTTGAGGTCAAGAATCCAGGAGATCAGAACTAGATTGAAAATCTGATGTCAGGAATCTTGGAATCAGGGAAGTATGAGAAAGCACCACGATTTAGTTCTTTTTTTTTAAATTTTATTTGTTTGTTTGTTTATTTATTTATTTTTTGTCTTTTTGACTTTTCTAGGGCTGCACCCGTGGCACGTGGAGGTTCCCAGGCTAGGGGTCTAACAGGAGCTATAGCCACTGGCCTACGCCACAGTCACAGCAACGCGGGATCCGAGCTGCGTCTACAACCTACATCACAGCTCACGGCAACACCGGATCCTTAACCCGCTGAGCGAGGCCAGGCATCGAACCCGCAACCTCATGGTTCTTAGTTGGATTCGTTTCTGCTGCGCCACGATGGGAACTCCACCATGATTTAGTTCTAATACGTGAAATGTGATTTCCAGGAAGAGGAAGTGGTTGTAAAATGCAAGGATGCCAAACAGGTGACATTCTGCTTGCTGATTCCAGCCGAATGATGGGGGCCACTTGAAGTGGGGTGTTGCAGAAGGTCAGAATCCCTGGCTGGGTTGAATGGGGGCTGTGTCCATTGGTGACAGCTGCTGTGGATGGGTCAAAGAAGAGACTGCCCAGTGCCATATATTTTCTATTCCTCCTTTAATTGATGGACTCTCCTAACATGCCTTATCTCATCCTTCCCTGGTTTGCAGCTTATACCTATGTGCCTGTCCACCCACCCTCTTTCAGTGTCAGCATAGGTGCTGTACTGCTGGTCCCAGTCATGGATCTGCCTTAGAGATGAGCAGCTTCCTTCAATCCCCACACCCCGCCCTGGGGTGTGGTCTAAAACTTAATCTCTTTATATATCATGATGTTCAGTAGCAAGGGTTATTCCATGTATAAAATCCTCCAGAGAGGAAATAATAGGTCATTTCAAAGCTTAGAGGCTATGTTTGTATATAGACCCCTGTGACCTTGGATCCTGTCTCTTATGTTCTCTCAGAGGAGAGTCTGCAGCCTGGGAGTCTGGTGAATGGTGATGAGTGAAGAAGCAAGGTGGTCCACGCTCTTTGCTCTACCCCAGGATACATTCTTACTTTTCCAGATGGATAAGGAGTGAATAGTTAGTAAATAGTTGATTAAGTGAAATGAACTCTATCTACCAAGTAGACCATCCCATCCCAAGGCAAACATGACCCAGTTCCTGCCCTCCAGGGCCTTCCAACACTAGGGAGTAAGTATGACAAGGGGGTGGGGGAGCAGGAACATCGAGAATTATTCATTTCTTGGGCCCCTGATCCTTAAGTGGCTGATGAGAAGAACCAGTGCAGTGGACTGTTTTGTTCTTTTGATTATAGTCATATGGGCACAGTTGTGCTTGTGGGGTGGGGGTGGAGACAGGGAAGGAAAATCAGTATTTCTTCTTGCATTTCATCTGCACACATGAGATTGGTCAGAGTTGCAACTCTGAATTTTTTGGTATTTCTCCAGGGGCAGGTGTCAAAATCCACCTGACATTGGACCTGGTGTTTCTCGAATTGCTTCATAGCAGGACTTTGGGAAGATTACTTGAACTCTTTGAGCGGCAGTTTATTCTCCTTGTTTAATCTGTAAGGGGGGAGGGATAATAATATCTGCCTTGTCACCTACTAAGGAAAAAAATATTAACACGTGTGAAAGTATATTATAATTGTAAAGCCTTATAAGAATGCAAGGGCTTATTATTATGACATTAAATGTGAATAATTGCTAGGTACAAAATTCATATTTATTGCATTAAAATATGAAAATTGGGGCCTATTTTGAATGGGATATTCACTCCATATTTTGTTCTAGAATCCGTAGTAGCCTTCTTTCCTTCCCCTCTTGATGATGCTGGGCTCCCAATCAATAGCGAAAACTTTGATTTAAGTCATTTTAGCAAAGGTGGAGCATCCCCCCCCCCCCGCTTTTTCTCCTTTTTGACTGCCCCGGGGCACATGGAGTTCCCAGGCCAGGGATTAGATCCAAGCCACAGCTGCAACCTACACCACAGCTGTGGCAACGCTGGATCCTTTAACCTGCTATGCAGGGCCAGGTATTGAACCTGTGTCCTCGCGCTGCAGAGAAACCCCCGATCCTGTTGCTCCATAGCAGGAACTCTTTCCCCCTCTCTTCTGATGGGCTGCTTGCTCCTGGAAGAGAAGGGACTTGCATTTTAAGATGGGCGACAAAGTGAGAGGTCAATCTTGGACTGAAAACTTGAGCAGAGCTAGTGGCCCCACAAAGGCCTTGGTCTCTTGGTTAGTGCTTGTTAACCAACAGGGCCAACCAGACTAAGGAATGATGGATGATATTAGGGTTAGAACCCAGACTGGCTGTTTGGAGCTTACTTTATTCTAGTCCCTGACTTCCTTCCCTGTAGCTTGGCCAGGACTCAGTTTTTTTATTATTGCAGGCATTCTGTTATAGAGTTTCATGGCAAATTCTGTTTAGCTAATTTGGGCAGAAGAAGATGTTGTCCCATTTGAGTTCCAGGCTCTGCAATGTGGAGCAAGTGCACTTTGAGCTCATAAGATCAAATGCTATACTGACGACTTGTTTTGACCTTCAGTTCCTATAGCTAGGGGAAAAAAGATTTCAAATGTTATTTGCTGCAAATTTTAGCTCCAGTGAGGGATTCTATCTATGGTTATTTGATTCAGAGCTTTAATTGGTTGAAGCCTGTATATTTGATCATTAGCAAAACGATCTCTTTTCTACCATGTGAATAATCTTGCTTAAGAGAAATGCAGCTTTGATTTCTTCCTGGGCCAAGCTGGTATTTTTCTGGCATCAAGAAGTATTGGTTTAAGGAGTTTCCATCGTGGTTCAGCGTTTAATGAACCTGACTGGAATCCGTGAGGATGCAGGTTCTATCCCTGGTCTTGTTCAGTGGGTTAAGGATCTGGCATTGCCGTGAGCTGTGGTGTAGGTTGCAGATGCGGCTTGGATCCCACATTGCTGTGGCCCTGGCTTAGGCTGGCGGCTAGAGTTCCGATTGGACCCCTAGCCTGGGAACCTCCATATGCTGCAGGTGCAGCCCTAAAAAGACAAAAAGACCAAAAAAAAAAAAAAAAGAGGAAGAAGTGTTGGTTTAAGATTTTGCCACATATGAGACATGGCCAAATTCCATCTTGCAAATCTCCAAGCTTGGGACCGCTCAAAAAGATGGGACTGGAAGGAACATTCTTGGACCAGCTGTGAGAAGCAGTTTGTTTAGATCAGAAAAAAGCAAAGAAGTTGGCTCTGTGGAAACTTTATACCTGTTCCCATGTTTTAGACACTTCTGAGAAAACAAACAGCTCCATATTTGCAATTACAAGGTCAAAAAGTCGCATGTCGGCACCACTGCCAGTTTAGCTAACCAAGTGCTCAAGCAGTCAGCACTGATGTTAAGTAAGAGGATGCTGTGGTCAGTAACCAATCTCTGCACCTGGGGGAAAAAAATTCAAGGAAGAACGCAAAGTGAGTTTGAAACCAGAGTGGGATATCACGACAGTGTTCTGATTCTGAGCTCCCAAAGCTGTCTCTACATGCGAGACTTAGAGGGCTATTTGCAAAGCTTGCATCTGTATGGGCAGAATCTCCTTAATCCTTATTTTAGGGGCAAGATTAGCCCAGGCAACACGCTGCATGGACCTGGATTTCTGGAACTACATTCTCATGAAAAGTGTCCCACTGACCATGTCATGTTTTTCGTCTTCCTCTGTCTTAAGCCAGCTGGTTCATCTCCTGAAACTCAATATGCTCCTCCTCCTTTTTTTTTTTTTTTCCAGATATGTCACTGCACAAAAGAGGCTCATGAAAAGAAACAGCTGCGCCCATACCAGCAGGAGCTGCTGCGGCTGCAGATTCAGATCTGTGCACCTGCATGGAGTTGGGTGACTGGAGATTTGGCAGGGAAGGAAATATCCTGGAACGTTGGGACTCTAAAGCCAGAAGGTTGGATGGCTCTGGGGGTGGCAAATCGGATACGCCACTGCTCACCTGGAGGTCACGGGATCACACCTGACCCGAATTAGTCAAAAGGATTCCAGGATGAGGGTTAGTTGGTTTATGAATGAAATGATTAGCTGGTTGTAACAGTTCCTAATAAACAGATTGTCCATATCAATGACATCTATTCAGTGAGCTTCGAACAAGTGTCATCTCTGGAGCTGTCATGTGGGTGGGGTGGGGCGGGGTACAGTTGTTGAGACCTTAGACAAATCCTGTTAAGGTGGTAACCTCATATGGTAGTGAGTGAGCTGGGGGCCACTGGGGGGGTGGTGGTAAACAGAGAAATCACATGATCTGATGTTTTAATAGACTCACTCTGAGGTTGGTTAGTAAGCGGGCAAGGTAATCAAGATAAAAAGTGATGGTAATTTGAAGGAGGAGGGTCTTGGTGCAGGGGGTGAGAAGCTCTTGGACTCTGGGTATATCTTGGAGGTAGAGCCAGAGTGTGAAAGAAAAGAGAAAAGGATGCCTGGGAGGTTTTTGATCGGAGCAACTGGAAGGGCTGAGTTGCCCTGCTGCTGGGATGGGAAAGATTTTGCAGGACAGATTTGTGGGGTGGCTAAATGTAGGCTATCAATGTGGGCTGTCTCTATTGGGTATCCAAATGGGAAGGCTTAGTGGGCATTTGGATCCACGTGTCTGGAGTTTAGAGAGAAGATCTAGATGGAGGTAAAAACCTGGGGGATTGAGAGCCACTGGGACTGAATGAGATCTCAAGGATTGGGTGAGGTGGGATACAGTTGGGGTCTCTGGGCATGTAGAGGGCTTGTAGAGAAGAGAAGAGACCCCAGCGCTGAGCGCCGGGCCCTCCCGGATGAGCGGGTTGGGGAGATCAAGAGGAGCAGGTGAAGGAAAATGAGAAGGGATGCCACAAGGTGGGAGGAAGGCTGCAAGGGTGTGGCGGCCTGGAAGCCAAGAGAGCAAGGGGCTCCAGGCGGAGGGGGAGGCAAGCGCAGGGACGAGCACTGAGCATCGGCGATCAGATTCAACCACAGGGATGTCGCCGGTGACTTGGACAAGAGCAATTTTGGTGGCGTGACGTAGTCATCGTTGGATTGGAAGGAGTGTACAAGAGAAAGAAGAAAGGATTTGGCAAAGGAGTACTGGCAACTGTTTTTTTTTTCTTTTTCTTTTTTTTTTTTTTACATTTTTGGCTGCCCAGTGGCATAGGGAGCTCCCAGGCCAGGGATCAGATCCGAGTCTCAGTCTTGACCTAAGCGGCAATGCTGGATCTTTTACCCACCATGCCGGGCTGGGGATTGAACCCGTGTCCCAGCGCTCCCAAGACTCCACCAATCCCATTGTGCCAAAGTAGTGTGGCCAGAATAGTGGCGACTCTTATAAGGTGTTTCGTTAGTTGGAGGGAAAGTAGAGTGAGGAAGGGTTTTTTAGTTTTGAATTCAAAATGGGAGAAATAACATGCCAGTGGGCATCATCCAGTTGAAGAGGAAACTTTGGATTACATAGGGAGAGAGGGCCGCGGGCAGGATCCTTGAGCGGGATCCACGTTGTAGGCGGAGAGGCTGCTCTTCTGTAGGGGCAGGGGCGGTCCCTGCATAGAAAGGCGGGGAAAGCTGAGTCAAGGGGAGAGATGCCATTGGGTGGGTGGAAGTGGAGGTGGCAATCATGGCAGTTCTTTTTCCGAGACTTTTGGTTTTCTTGGTGAGGTAGGAGAAGCAGCCGAGAACAGAGATGAGAGAGGTTCATTAACCACTGAGCCAAGACGGGAACTCTGTCTGTATTTTCATTTAAAGTATTACTGGTAACAAACTCATTAAACTGACCTAATAAACTATTAATGAATGGGTTGTGACCCACAGTTTGAAAATCACTCATCCAAACGTCACGCCTTTTTTTAATTTTTCCCTCCTTGGCTTCTTAATGTAGAGACAGAGCCTCCACCAGGATTTTTCTGAGAGCCCACCAGGCATTTGTTGTGTCCTCTTGAGGAGCTGAGCAGAGATTTCAGAGCTGCTGAGGAGACAGAAGAGGGATGAGACACAGCTCCTGCCTTCAGGGTGAAGAGTTGGTGAGGATGCGAGTCATCAGCCCCTCCCTCTCCAAGCACCTGGGTTAGATCTTACTAGCCAAAGCCGGTGCCGTGCTGTGGTGTGCTACTCCTTGAAGAGGGGAAGGGATGCCAAGGGGTCAAACATCAAGGATGTCCATCTCATTGTCAACCTGAGAACACCTGTTCTCCACATGTGGTCAGATCACCTGATCCTAAGACTATCACCTCCTTTAACTGGAGCAGTAACCTCTATTAATGCATCCTAAGACAGCATCAACCTTTCAGGCAACCTTGAAAAATTGTTGGTTCACATTGAAATTATAGTCAAACTTTACCCTCTGAGACTTAAAAAAATCTCAGTTCTCATCAATTCTTTAGTATACATTTGGTTTTTTTTAGGGGGGTTGGGAAGGATAAATTAAATGCCCTTTGGAGCTGTAGAAACACACTTACTGAGTGAGGAAAAAATCTGGATACTGGTTCTCTCTAATTTTTGTTCATTTTTGAACATAGGGCCCTGCAGGAAATAGTTTGCTAGAGTCTTTGATGCAAAGGGGAAAATACCTGTTTGGGGTCTTTACTTTTTTTTTTTTATGGCCGCACCTGTGGCATATGGAAGTTTCCAGGCTAGAGGTTGAATCAGAGCTGCAGCTGCTGGCCTGTGCCCCAGCCACAGTAATGCCAGATCTGAGCCACGTCTGCGACCTACGCAGCAGCTTGCGGCAACACCAGATCCTTAACCCACTGAGCGAGGCCAGGGCTTGAACCCACGCCTCATGGATACTAGTCAGATTCGTTACCACTGAGCCACAATGGGGAAACTCCCTTTTTTTTTTTTTTTTTTTTGGTCTTTGATGCAAAGAGAAAATGAGTTAGGAAAGAGGTGGTGTATTCAACCCCATCTCCTAGTCATATTTTAATTCAGTATAAAAGAAGTTCTTGGAGTTCCCTTCGTGGTGCAGCAGAAACTAATCTGACTAGGAACCATGAGGTTGTGGGTTCAATCCCTGGCCTCGCTCAGTGGGTTAAAGATCCGGCATTGCCGTGAGCTGTGGTGTAGATCATAGACGTGGCTCGGATCTTGCGTTGCTGTGGCTGTGGCATAGGCTGGTGGCTACAGCTCCGATTAGATCCCTAGTCTGGGAACCTCCATATGCCATGGGTGTGGCCCTAAAAAGCAAAAAAAAAAAAAAAAGTTTCTTTCTCTCTGAGATTCAAGTTTTATGGTCCCAGACATGGCAGTTGTGTTCTGTTTATGGTTTGGCTGCTTTGTGCTAAAGCTCTTGCCACTGATGCAGCCAGGCTCGCCTTTGCAGGCAACAGTTAAACCAGCAGGAGACCACTTGTGTGCAATTTGTTGGAATGAAATCTACATTTGGGGATTAGATTCCTTAGTAGTGTCATTTTGCTCGGAGTCGACTTTGTGGGTGGTCCCCAGTACACTCTGCCCAGACAGCGAGTGTCAGCCCTGATTCTCTCCAAGCAAGCTTGTAATGACTGCGCAGCTTGATATTTACAAGAAAAAACCCAGCTTCCCTTAACTTTTAATTCAGGGAATGCGGAGTATGAACCTCACCTGAGGGTGGCAAAAAGGCCCGTTGTAAGGACATTCTTGAAGGGAGGCAACTTGACTTTCTGTCCTTTCCGGAGATCAGGGTAACAGCCCCCAATGTCACCTGAGGCTCAGCGGTTAGGGCATTTGTCTTTAACGATGTTTTATCTTGGAAGATATAAGGACTACAGGATTAGTTGGGGAGAACAGAGGAGGGGAATGAATTGGCCCCGTGTTATTTACTACGTATGTGAATGTATGTAGTAAATAGCACACCACGTTCTGGGACCACCCTCGCGTCATCCTGGTGGTAGGAATTTTCCAGGGTGGCCGCTCGCAATCGAGGGTGGTTGGACTCTCCGGGGGACATCTGGCAATGTCTGGAGACATTTTTGTTGTCACGACTGGGAGCGTGCTACGGTGTCTTGCGGGTAAAGACCAGCGACACTGTCAATCATCCTTGTGTTAATGCGCGGACCACGCCCTCTTTCTCCTGAAACATTCTTGCGGCCTCACGTCAGTTGGGCTGAGGTTGCAAGATCCTGCTGGAAGGAATCGGTACCCTTACCCCAGAGACGTGGGGATAATGTGTTCTTGCCCTTTCCCTCCTATTATTATTATTTTTTTTTAACCCTCGACATCCTCTGGTCCACTTCAGTTCCTTGTGCATCTCTGCTTCTCTGGAGCCCTGGCGACACTGCGGCTAAAATATTGGAGTCACGTGGTGGAGAGGGTCAGCTCTGGACCCAGGCAGATGTGGGTTAAATCCCAGCCTAATGCCTTCGGTTTGGGTGGATTTGTGGGCAAATTACTCAGTCTGAGCCTCCACTGAAAAAAAATCTGAGGAGTTCCCATTGTGGCTCAGCAGGTTAAGAACCTAACATAGTGTCTCTAACCGTGCTAGCTCAGTGAGTTAAAGACCTGGCATTGCCCTGAGCTGCAGCGTAGGTCGCAGATGCCGCACAGATCCCGCTGCTGTGCTGTGACCCCTGCAGCTCTGATTTGACCCCTAGCGTGGGAACTTCCATATGCTGTGGGTGTGGCCCTAAAAAGAAAAAAAAAATCTGAACTGATGGGGCTGCAGTCCTAACCTCACTGGGTGGTGGTGGGGATTCAGTTTATGTCAGTTTATTGGTGCTCGATCAACTAGATATAGAAACTCGGTAACATTCTTATTGCCCGTGACACTTCATAACACTGCACCCCTTTGCTTGCAATGACTAAAGTTCAGTTTCCCCCTCTTTGATCATTATCCCAGCAATTTCTTTTTATTGTGGAAAATTTATGAAAAAGGCAAGCAAGCCAGAAGGAAAAAAATTCACCTGTAATCTTATGCCTCAGAGATAATCACTGTTAACACTTTTTGTGTATGTATTTCAGACTCTCTCTCTGTGTCTGAATGTTCCTGCTGTGCATACTGTTTAGTGACTTGCTTTTTAACTTAATGATGTATTAGGAACATCTCTTCATGTCAGTAAATATAGATCCACACCATCTACATCATCGTTTTAAAAAGCTGCCTAGTATTTTATTGTATTGATAAACTTTGATGTCATCAATCAATCCCTTATATTCTTGGACATTTAGATCATTAGGGTTAGTCTTCAAAGCCCAGAAAATGTCTTGTTGGGTTGTCTGAAATTCAGGCTTTGTCATTCTAGAAAGCTGGTCCTTTCTGTGCCCACTCGCTGCCTTCTAAACATCTCCAGGTAGTTAATTCGGGAGGGCAGCTCTCTGTACAGCAGGAGGGTCCCCTGCCCCCACTCTGCCTGTGTGAGGGGGTCTGGTGGAGTCCGTGCTCTTTTCTTTTTATGACACTGTGTAATAAAGTGCTTTAAAGCTCAGACTGAGGATCAGGAGGCCCAGGTTCAAAGCCCAGCTCCCCTGCTTGGGTACATAAGCTCACCTACCTGAGCCTCAGTTTCCACATCTGTGAAATGGGCTTACCAAGAGTTCCTGCATCTCAGAGTTGTTCTGGGAACTAAATGTGATAGGATACCTCAGGCATATCATGCAAGTCCTGGTCTGTAATAAGCACTCAGGACCTCTTAAGTCCTGTTAGGCAGGAAGGAATACCTACAAGCTGAATGCTTCTTGGGCCTTTCTCCTGTCGCTCAGAAGCCCATGCTTACTCTATGTAAATTACTATCTAACACGATTAAGTGTCCCCCATCCCCCGCCCCCAGGAGCAGCAGAAGCTGGGTTTAAAGCTCTCTACCTGCTGCCTCTCTGGGGCTTTTGTGTTTTTCTCTATTGCTGCTGTAACAAATAATCACAATCACAGTGACTTAACACTGCACAAATTGAGAGTTCCCACTGTGATTCAGTGAGCTAAGGACCTGACATAGTGTCCATGAGGATGTGGGTTTGATCCCAGGCCTTGCTCAATGGGTTAAGGATCTGGTGTTGCTATAAGCTGCAGCGTAGGTTGCAGATGTGGCTCGGAACTGGTGTTGCCATGGTTGTGGTATAGACCACAGCTGCAGCTCTGATTGGACCCCTAGCCCAGGAACTTCCACATGCCACAGGTACGACTTTAAAAAAAAGAAAATAGGAGTTCCCATCTTGGCTCAGTGGTTAACGAATCCGACTAGGAACCATGAGGTTGCGGGTTCAATCCCTGGCCTTGCTCAGTGGGTTAATGATCTGGCGTTGCCGTGAACTGTGGTGTAGGTTGCAGACATGGCTCGGATCCCGCGTTGCTGTGGCTGTGGCGAAGGGCGGCAGCTACAGCTCCTGTTGGACCCCTAGCCTGGGAACCTCCATATGCTGCGGGTGCAGCCCTAGATAAGGCAAAAAGACAATAAGCAAATAAATAAATAAATAAAAATTAAAAAAGAAAAGAAAATAGCACAAGCTGATTATCTTACAGTTCTGCAGGTCAGAAGTTCAAAGTCAGTTTGCTGGGCTAGAATGGATACACTGATGGGCTGCCTTCCTTCTGGAACAGGAGAAGGAGGTTCTATGGTACAACTTCTTTCTTTGCCTTTTCCAGCTTCCAGAGGCTGCTCACATTCCTTGGCTTGTGGCCACGTCACTCTGGCTTCGTCCACTGTAACATCTCCTCTGACTCTGACCCTTGTGCCTCACTCTTCTGAGGACACCTGTGATGACTCTGGGCCCACTAGACAATCCACGATAATCTCCCCATTTCAGTGTCCATTCCTTTAATCACCTCTCGAAGGCTCCTTGGCCAAGCAAGGTGGCGTATTCCCAGGATCTGGGGATTAGGAGGATGACATCTTTGGGAGTCTCTTAGTTATGCCCCGTGTACCACGTTCCTGACCCACCTTTTTTTTTTTGGCCACGATCATGGCACGTGGAAGTTCCCAGGCCGGGGACCAAACCTGCACCACTGCAGTGACCTGAGCTGATGCAGTGACAATGCTAGATCCTTAACTCACTGCACCACAAGGGAACTCCCCTGACTTACCTTTTTGAACTCAGACACTGCTGGTAGTTCGGGCTCTGGGCATATCTGGCAGGTGTGCAGCACACCTGACAGGTATCTGAGTCCTGGGATCCTCACTCTGGACCAAGTTAGCACCTGAGCAGTGCCTCTGTTGCTCGCAGTGGGCGGGCACAAGAACACTGCCCAGGGGATGGTCAGATCCCTGGGTGAGGAGTTTGGTCCTTTATCTTCTCTCCTTGCTGCCCCCGCCCCTGCACCCCGGGTCCTGGAGCTCCAGAGTCCCTCTGGCTTGAGCTCTGCTGGTGTCATGCAATTCTTCTCCTGGGGCCTGTTCCACTGGCTGGGAACAGGCCTCCTTCCTTGTCTTTCCCTTCACCCTGCCTGGCTCGGAACGCCCGCACTCCTACTCCCCAGGATGAGTTCCCAGCCGCGCTCCTCCGGGTGGTTTTGTTCTCCTCAGTGTCATTAGAAGAGTGGCACTCAGGCCACCAGAGGCAGGCGTGCCGAAGGCTGGTATAGAAGCGGCCCCTGTCACCAAGTTAGAGCCATCAGCGGCAGAGGTCCCCGGGCCCCCGGCTGGTGCAGGCCTTCCCTCGGCACCCCACTGCTACAAACCCTCTTAGACAGCCTCCTGGGATGTGACAGTGGGAGAACGGGCCCCATCCAGGGTCCTCTCTGTCCCTCTTTCTCCTGGGTTTTCTCGATCCCCACCCTCACCCAGCAGAAAGCTCTATTTTTTCCGTGCTGTTTTCTAGCCTCAGTGACCATCAAGGCCCAATTAGGGGAGGGATGAAATAACCTTTAAGTGATGGGTCCCGAATCATTAGTAACATAAAGCCTGCTTTCCCAAGCAGAGCCTGCTTGATTGCCTAGAATCACAAGGCTCTGTTTTTTTTTTTTAAGCAGCAAGAAAACAAGTTGCATTTTGATATTAAAAAAACAGGTTGACGATTCCTACTCTATAGACATTCTACTTTCTCACCCTCAGGCAAAGCGAGAATGACTGTCTTTCCTCTCCCACGTCCGCACATTCTTAAGTCTGTTTTTTCTTTTAGTTTTTCAAAATCTGCTCAGCGTTGCAGAACCATTAGCCAAATATAAAGACAGAAAAAATTCACCGGTGATACCACTGTCATCCTCGACAAATTAAACTGTTTTCATTTTTTGGCCACAATCCCTTCCAGTTTTTGTCCCCATGAACGTGTAATTGAGATAGTCGTAATCATAGTGTAGCGATCATTTTGTGTTCTGCATTTTTCCACTTAGCATTAATTATATCATAAGCATTTTTTTCCATGTTGCTGCAAAGTCACTGTAATTATCATTTTTAATGACTCTATAAGAATTCATCCAGAGGGGAGAAGGTCACTTAACCCTTGTTCTGTCATGGGGTCTCCTGAGACGCTGTTGTGTTCCTCCTTCGGGACTGTCCTTGATACTCATCCCCCTGTGGTCCTCTGGGCAAGGGAGGAAGCCGGGATGGCTGGGGTGGGCGGGAGGAGGAGAAGCAGAGGGAGTTATAAGAAGCCTGCTTTACATACATTCAGAGTCAAAGGCCTTTACCCCCTTAAGCCCCTTCGCTAATGGCTATGTTCAAGAATGACGTTTTTCCTTACGTTCTGGCATGACCTGCGACGCCCAGAGGAAAGGTGGCTGTAGGAAACTGATGGAGAAAACAAACGTAAGCTATCAGCTATAACTTCCCTAGCCATCAAAATCAACTCCCCAGTACTATCCTAAATTCTAGAAATAGAGATAAAATTATTAGCGATCACATGTGTAGGGCTGATCAGAGGGAAACGAGTGTTTCTCAAAGCTCCATGAGCTCTAGGTCCACAAAATGCTTTAGAAAGCAAAGGCCCCTTGACGAAAAATGATTGGAAAACTTTGATGCTGCCTGTTGGGTCCCCTTCTAGGGTCTTCCCAGTTCCTGTTTATATAGTCAATGCTCTGAGAAGGCCTGCAAGGAGGAAAATTCCTTCACTCTGGCCCACGGTTTCCCAAGGCTTTGGGGAAACTTTTGTCATTTGGTACCTCCACTGGTCAGAGTCTGCTCAGAAAAATGAGGCAAGCTAAGTAATTCAGAGATCATTTGCTACTGAGATCTCATTTAAAAAGTGTTGGGAGAGCTGACAAAGCCAAAAAAATGTTGTAACTCAGGGATTCGAAACTGCAGGAAGTGATGAGGTACCCCCTCACACCAGTCAGAATGGCCATCGTTAATAAGTCCACAAATAACAAATGCTGGAGAGGGTGTGGAGAAAAGGGAACCCTCATGCACTGTTGGTGGGAATGTAAATTGGTACAAGCACTATGGGAAACAGTATGGAGGAAACTTAGAAAAAACTATATATAGAACTACTGTACAACCCGGTAATCCCACTCTTGGGCACATATCTGGACAAAACTTTCCTTGAAAAAGACAAATGCACCTGTATGTTCATTGCAACACTATTCACAATAGCCAAGTTTTTGGAAACAACTTAAATGCCCATTGACAGATGACTGGATTAAGAAGATGTGGTATATATACACAATGGAATACTACTCAGCCATACAAAAGAACAAAATAATGCCATTTTCAGCAACATGGTTGGAACTAGAGACTCTCATACTAAGTGAAGTAAGTCAGAGAGAGAAAGACAAATACCATATGACATCACTTATTTCTGGAATCTAATATACGGCACAAATGAACATATCTACAAGACAGAAGCAGACACACAGGACTTCTGACCTATAGAAATGTCATTGTTTTAAACCACTAAATTTGTGATAAATTTTAATGGCAGCAATAGAAACCTAGTACAACTTTGGAGTTCCCGTTGTGGTTCAGCGGTTAATGACCCCAACTAGTATCTGTGAGAACTCAGGTTTGATCCCTGGCCTCACTCAGTGCGTTAAGGATCCCATGTTGCCGTGAGCTGTGGTGTAGGTCACAGAGGCGGCTTGGCTCTTGCATGCTGGGGCTGTGCATAGGCCGGCAGCTGTAGCTCCAATTCGACCCCAAGCCTGGGAACCTCCATATGCCACAGGTGTGGCCCTAAAAAGATAAAAGACAGAAAAAAAAAGGAAAAAAGAAAAACTAATACACCTTCTTATCTTCAAATCACCTGCTATTCCCTCACCTTTGCAAAATCTAACTTAAGGCCCATTGGCAAAGGGGTTCTGGGAAGTGTAGTTTATGGGGTCCCAACTCCTCCATAATCCCTCATAATGGGGTGAATGTGAAAGCTGAAAGCACAAGGGTGGCTGAGTCTCTGACAGAGCATCTGTTAATGTTTAGTAGGATGAATATTAGGAAAACCACTAAGGGGAATTCTGATTATGATGCAGTAGTGTTGGACTTTTGAAACGAATACTTTGGGACTTTCCATAAAAATGAATGAAGACGATATATTCATGCCAATTTTATGAGACTGCCAAAGTGGTGCACTGGGGTGTCATGGAGAGACCCTCACAGACTGCAGGTCAAATTCCAGCTCTGCACTCACTCCTGGTGGCTGTGGGTGGTTCATCTTCCCAGAGCCTCAGTTTCCGCTTGGTGTAGAGTGAAGGGGCCTGACTAAAGCACCTGCCAGGTACTTTCAAACTCTACAGTTCCCTACGTGGAGAATAATTTTATTCTCTTTGAAATGACTGTGAATTCTAGTTGAAAGATTGTTACCGTATTTATGATTGATTTGATGCTGAATTCTTGATTAGCAGCAGAGCTCTCCATCATGAGATTGTTGCTAAGGGAAATTATGGTCCAGCTTGTAGTTATCTGCTCATCAGTATGGGACAAATGGATTGATTCCATAATGATCATCCTTTGCCCCAAGTGAGTTGAAGGGCCCCTAATGTGGGCATACGGTTGATCTTCACGTTACAACAAGTGGTGACCTTTCTTTGTTACCTCTGTGCTGGCTGCTGTGGAGGAGGTTAGAGTGATGAGTAGAACCCCTGGCTTCAGGAAGCTTCTGAGCTAGTCGAGGAGATAAGATGGACACAGGAACGTGATTGGGTGATGACAGGAACAAAGAGAACCCTATCTTACATCATGCTGAAGGTTTGTGTCAACTTGATATTATTGTACTGGGTAATTCAGACCAAAGTCCTTTCCTTTTCTCTTTCTAGATGGTGGAGAGACACACAGACCGCTGAGCGGCAGCGGGTCAGAGCCAGGTTTTGTTGGCTGTTGCATTGTTTCTTGGCTCTCACTGGAAACTACTCCGTAAAGCCGTGAGTGTCTTTTGTGTCAGTCTCCCGCAGTGTACGACATGTAGCTTGCCACCCACCTTGAGCAGGTTGCTTCTTGAGGCATTTGAAAGTAAAACAAAGTACCCTGCCATTAATGGAAAGCTAGAATTTTCTATCTGCTTGTACTTCTGACAGATCGGCTGATGCTGTCACCGGCTCTGTGTGCCTTTTCAAAATGCATGGTTTGAGCTTCTTACTCCTGGGTGGATTAATTCCTAATGCTCGTCTTTGATATGAAATGATGCCATGCTCTTCATACAGCCCTCCTCTGGGGGTGTCACCCTCAGTATGGAGGCAGCAGCCCCACCTTTCGAGAACCCGCACAAATGCACAGGTGGCTGAAGTTTCGTTTTGCACCTGGATGTTCAGGGGTCACAGAGATACAGCTTCTGAGCTTTCAGTCACTTTGATATTAGAAGCACTTTTACGTGTGGCATGTTTTGTGTTTCTTTTTCTTCCCTTGGGACCTGTATGGTGCTGGAAACTTTAAAAATGGGGCATGGAACAAATTTTGCCTTTTCTGTCGCAGAGCCACTCTTTCTGAGAGTGGGGAACTAGAGCACGGACCTGAGAGTGCTGCCTGGGACTGAGTTCTGATTCTGACGTCTCTTTGGACGATTTTCCTAGCCTGTCTGAGACTCAGTTTTCTCGTATGTGAAGTGGGGGGAAAACAACCTCATAGGGTTGTTCTCAGGATAAAAATCAGATAGTGCATGTTAAGTGCTTAACACAAAGCCTGATATATAATAAATGCTTAATACCTGTTAGCTAACTTTATCCTCATCTTCTTGATCATGGGCATCATTGCAATCACATTGTTGTATTGTCACCCTCACCATTATCATCTGCATCATCACCAAGATCATCACCGTCATTACCATCATCAAGGTCACTGTCACCATCATCATCATCATCACCACCACCACTATCATCACCATCATCATCACTGCCACCACCACCGCTCTCACCATCACCATTACCATCCTCAGCAGCAGCAGCAGCAGCAGCAGCATGCTCCCAAAGACTCTCACTAGGTGCCTGACTAGCAGTATCTGTCAGCGGGGCAGATCTCAGGCTCCTTGACTGTAGCCACTGTAACTCTGGGGAAGAGTGTGCACCCTACCTTCTCCCCACTGTGATACATGACCTATTCTCTGCTTTCCCTGTTCATGTTCTCCACCTGAGTGGAGTCCAGATGTCCAGCCTGGCATTCGCCAACCATCTCTTGAGGGCGGTTGGAGCTTCCTATGGTGCAGTCACAGGTCAGGATCGGGCTGCGAAGGGCTTTTCTGAGTCCTGTGGCTGATGCCTGTTGGACTCCGAGAATTCACTGCTTCCTAGACTCATATCACTATGGGTTTAGATCAAACCTGTACTGACTTCACTTCTTTAGATACTGGTTGCAGAAAGTTGGAGGGGCTGGGGGTTAAGCAAAGAAAAAGGCATGACCACAAGGTGGCAGTAGCATACTCAGGCTCTATTCCAGTGATGCTTTGACAGGTTTGCCTATGGGGGAAGTGCCTCTCAGCATGAGACTCTCTGGAGACTGTGTCACGGGCCTCATTGCTCAGAAAGGATGGGGGGCAAGGGGGGTCCTAGCGAAGAGAGGGATCGGGAGAGGGCTTAAGTGCCTAGATGGTGTTGCTCAGCAGCCAGCAGCCAGGCCTGGGTCATAGAGACTGAGGGGCAACAGAGGCTGTGGTTTTTACCTTATCTATGGCTAGCAAACGTAAATTATGCAAAGCAGGCAGGCTCCAAGTGGCTAAAAAACCTGTTTGTTTGGTCTAAATAAATCATCTAAATTCTGAGTTAAAATTTGAGTTCGGCACTAGTGGGCTTTGGGGGTATCGCAGACTTGGGTGGCTTAAACATTTATTTCTTGCAATTTTAATGTCTGGAAGTCCAAGATCAGGGTGACAGCAAGGTCAAGCTCGAGGTGAGGGCTCTCTTCTTGGTTTGCAGTTAGCTGTTGTCTTACTGCGTCCTCAGAAGGTGGAGAGTGATAAAGGAGAGGGAAAGGGGTGGAGGTGGAGAGAAGAAAAGGGAAGGAGAAAGTGGGAGCTCTGGTCTTTCCTTATAAGCGCAATAATCCCACCCTAAGGACCCCATCCTCATAACCTCATCTAAACCTAATCACCTCCCACAGGTTCCACCTCTAAATACCATGGCATTGGGAATTAGGGCTTCAACATATCAAGTCTGGAGGGGGTGGGAACACAAACATTCAGTTCATGATGCTTCTGATATAGAACTTTCTTTACCCCACCAGAGACAATAAATGGAAATCTGCTTTGAAAGGTGAAGAGCATTATATCAAGGGAAGAAATTATTTTTATTACTACTTGAAAGGTTAACTTCCAACTAATCACAAATGGTTTCTGATATTATGTTTTCTTGCAATGCAGCCAGATGATGACTTTACCCCATCTTTCTTCCAGCCTTTCTACCAAACAATGTCAAAGAATGCCAGCCGCCACAATAAAACCCGCACCTTCTGTCCCCTCCCCTTCTGTCTGGCAAGAAGTGGGGTGAAGTCACAGTGTGTCAAGCAGGCTGTAAACATTTGAGATGCTATCCCTCAGCTTTGGGGAGGGCTTCTTCGGAATGACAGGGGGACAAAGGGTTGCAGGGCAATTACCATGCAAATTGCCACAGGGTTTGAACTTCAGACACCTTTGTCCATCACAGCTCAGTGAACTTGAGCTTCTACGACTCCCACAGAAGGGGAGAGGCGGTATCTTCCAGAGCTGAGCTGCTGAACCACCTAAACAGCCCCACATGCTTGACTTCAGTGAGTTCCTGTAAATACCCTTGAGCGGCTGCTAAAATATGACAGCTAAATGGAGTGTGTCCTAAGGTGTTTTCCTGTTGACCTTTGAGCAGGTTTCCTCTTTAAAGGCCAGTGCTTGTAGGACAGTTCTGAACACTTTTGTAGTGTGATCCTCTGAGTGTGTCTTGAAGATGCAAGGATTGGAAGCCACATTCAGGTTAGGGACATAAATGCTGAATTTTTTTTTCTTTTTCCTGTCCCCTTCTTACTCTCCTTGTGTTTCCCTCCCTGGGTCAGAAGGGAACAGATTGCTCACACGGGTTCTCTCCCTCATCTCCGAGCCTCTCATGCCTGATATGTTAGTCCTGCCGGAACTGGTGACCGAGATGCGTGACTTCATGACATTTATTCACGGGCAATCATCTCTGACTTTGCTTGTTGCCTTCTTGCCTCCATTCCCATGGCTGTATCTGCAACGATGAAGGCTGAGGCCACACCCAGAGGTAGTGGCTTGTTTGCAGCTCTCAACTCATCTTTAAAAAAAATTTATTGGAGTATAGCTAACTTACAATGTTGTGTTAGTTTCAGGTGTACAGCAAAGCGAATCAGTTATACATGCATGTATATGGAGATACACACACACACACATCCGTGTAAATATACATATATGTCCATTCTTTTTTCTGATACAGGTTATTATACTGTTGAGTAGATTTCCCTGTGCTGTAGAGCAGCTTCTTGTTAATTATTTGTTTTATACAGTAGCGTGTATGTTTTTGCCATCTTCCTAACTCCCCCTTCTCCCCAGTGAGTTCCCCTATGGTAACCATAAGATTGGTTTTGAAATCAGAATGGGGTTTCCTTAAAAAACTAAATATAGGAGTTCCCGTCGTGGCTCAGTGGTTAACGAATCCGACTAGGAACCATGAGGTTGCAGGTTCGATCCCTGGCCTTGCTCAGTGGGTTAAGGATCCAGCGTTGCCGTGAGCTGTGGTGAAGGTCGCAGACACGGCTCAGATCCCGCGTTGCTGTGGCTGTGGCGAAGGCCAGCGGCTACAGCTCCTGTTAGACCCCTAGCCTGGGAACCTCCATATGCTGCGGGTGGGGCCCTAGATAAGGCAAAAAGACAAAAAAAAACAACACCTAAATATAGAACTACCACGTGATCCAGCAATCCCACTCCTGGGCATCTATCCACAGAAAAACAGAATTTGAAAAGATACACGCACCCCAATTTTCATTGCAGCACTATTCACAGTAGCCAAGACATCAATCAACTTAAATGTCCATTGATAGAGGAATGGATAAAGAAGATATGGTTTATATGTACAATGGAATATTACTCAGCCATAAACAATGAAATAATGCCATTAGCAGCAACATGGATGGACTTAGCCATTATCATACAGTGAAGTAAGTCAGACAGAGAAAGATAAATATCATAGATATTTATGATAAATTCACTTTTATGTGGATTCTAATAAAAATGGTACAAAATTACTTATTTATATGGCAGAAACCAATTCAGTTCATCTTTTATTTGTAGGAAATGACTCTATGAAGCTCAATCTACATTTAAGGAAAATAGAGAACCATAGAAAATGCCCTGAGGAATTTCTATACCAGGTTGTAGGGCAGTTTCTTTTTTTTCTTTTTTTTTTGGGGGGGGGCTGACCCTACGCATTGCGTTAGGAATGGACCTCTTTCTCAGAGGGTCTTCAGAAATCGTGAATTACAGCTTTGACTTTCTTTTTTTGTGTGTGTTTTTGCCTTATCAAGGGCTGCACCCACAGCATGTGGAGATTCCCAGGCTAGGGGTCCAATCAGAGCTGTAGCCACCGGCCTACACCAGAGCCACAGGCAACACAGGATCCGAGCCGCGTCTGCGACCTACACCACAGCTCACAGCAACGCCGGATCCTTAACCCACTGAGCAAGGCCAGGGATTGAACCCGCAACCTCATGGTTCCTAGTCGGATTCGTTAACCACTGAGTCATGACGGGAACTCCTGTAGGGCAGTTTCTAAAGAGCCATTAGAGCTGGTCTCAGTCCTGCTCTTCCCCTGGTCCATTGTGGCTTAATAATAACTCACATTTGGAGGCATATTTTTTTCTTGTGTTCAAAAAACACAACTACCACAGTTAATGTTTATTAACTTGTTTTCTTTAGTTTCAGGTGTACATCCTAATGACAATATTTTTATACTTTATGAAGTAATCACCACAATAAGTCTAGTTACCATCTGTCGTCACATAAAGTTGTTACAATATTATTGACTATATTCTCTATGTGTCCATTACATCCCTGTGACATTAATTTTGTAGCTGGAAGTTTACCTATTTTGTCCATTCCCTCAGTCTCCTCCCCTCTGGCAATCACAAATTTGCTTTCCGTATCTATGAATCTGTTTCTGTTTTGTTTTGTTTGTTTGTTTGCTTTGTTCTGTTTTGCTTTTAGATTCCACATGTAAGTGATAACATGCAATATTTATCTTGCTCTGTCTGGTTTATTTTCCTGAACATAATGACTCTAAGTCTATCCATGTTGCTGCAAATGGCAAGATTCACTCTTTTTTTATGGCCAAGTAGTATTCCATTGTATATTGATATCATATCTTCTTTATCTATTCATCTATTGATGGACATTTAGGTTGCTTCTGTATCTTGTATAGGGTACGCATATCTTTTCAAAGTAGTGTATTTGTTTTCTTCAGAGAAATACCCAGAAGTGGAATTGCTGGATTATACGGCAGTCCTCTTTTTAGCATTTTTTGGGGGGGGAGGGGTCTTTTGTGACAAAATGACATGTGGAGTTTCCCAGGCTAGGAGTCCAATCAGAGCCGTAGCCGTTGGCCTGTACCACAGCCACAGCAACGTCAGATCTGACCTGCATCTGTGACCTACACCAAGGCTCACGGCAATGCTAGATCCTTAACCCACTGAGCAAGGCCAGGGATGGAACCTGCATCCTCATGGATACTAGTCGGGTTTGTTCACCAACTGAGCCACGACGGAAACTCCCTCTTTTTAGTGTTTTGAGGAAATTTCATACTGTTTCGCATAGTGACTGCACCGATTTATACCCTCACCAACAATGCATGTGGGTTCCCTTTTCTACACATGCTCACTAACACTTGTTGTTTCTTGTCTTTTTGATAGTAGTCATTCTGGCAACTGTGAGGTGGTATCTCATCGTGGTTTCGATAATATCAGTTAACTTTTATGTACTGAACCTCATTGTGTTGAACACTGAGCCTATTTTAATCTCATTTTCACTGCTTTAAAAGGCATATTAGTCAGGGTTCTCCCGAGAAACAGAACCAATAGGATGTGTATACACACACACGCATACACACACACACACACACACACACACACACACTCTACATCTATCAATATTTTATTTTATTTTTCAATTAAAAATTTTTAAAAAAAGAATTGGCTCATGTGATTGTAGGGGCTAGCAAGTTGAAAGTCTTCAGGCCAGGCTGGCAGGCTAGAGGGCCAGGGAATTGCTGACTTTATGGTTAGAGTCCAAAGGCAGCTTGGAGGCAGAATTCTTTCCTTCTCAGATGATGTCAGCTTTTTTTTTAATTTAGGCTTTTCCCGATTGGATGAAGACAAACCTGCATTTTGGAGGGTAATTTGCTTTACTCAGAGTCTACTGATTCAAATGTTAATCTCCTTGAAAAATATACATATACCTTCACAGTGACACGTAGACTAGTACCGAACTGTCTGTGTACCATGGCCTAACCAAGCTGACTCGCAAAAGCAACCATCACAGTAGATACCATTTCTACTTTGCAGGTCTTTCAGAGAAGTTAATTCACTTGCGGGGGTAAGCTGAACACTGGCCTCCAACTAGGTCCTGCTCCTAATCCCTAGAACGCATGAATGTACCTTCTATGGCAAAAGGGACTTTGTAGATGTGATTGGATTAAGGGTCCTGACATGGGGAGAACATCTTGGCTTGTCCAGGTGAGCCCATTGTAATCACAAGGGTCCTTATAGGAACCAGAGGAGAAGGCGATGTCATGACAGAGGCCGAGGTAGGAATGTTGTTGTTTGAAGACGGTGACAGGGGCCACAAGCCAAGGACTTCAGATGACCATTAGAATCTGGGAAAGATGAGGAGATGGGTTTCCTCTAGAGCCTTCAGAAAGAACCACCCTGAGGACATCTTGATTTTGGCCGATGAAACTGAGCTAGGACTTCTTACTTCCAGAACTGTAAGAAAATAAACCTGTGTTAAGTCACTCAGTTTGTGGGGACTTGTTACAGCAGCAACAGGAAACTAATACATTTGCCAAGGTCACATAGTAAGTGGTAGAGTGGTGAGGCTGAGCCTCAGACATTGAATATCGTTATCATCCTCACTCCTGCAGATTTCTCCCAAACAGTTCTTCAGTTTCTCCTCCCTCCTCCCCAAATCCTTATTCAGACTAACCACCGTGCCCCTCAACTTAAATAATCAAGGGAAATTAATTGTAAAGGAGAGAGCGACTGGGGATAAGAGGTCAAAGGTTAGTAAAACCTCCCTATTATTACTATGTGGCAGGCGCTTTATAAATATTCATGGGTTTTTTTCTTCCACCCTTCCTAGAAAGTAGGTTCTATATTTCATTGTGGGGAAAACTGAAATAAGAGAGGTTAATTAACTGGCCCAGGGTCACACAGCTAGTAGGAGGCACAGCCGGGTTTGAAGCCTAGATCTGTCTGATACCATCATTTTCCCACACTGTTCATCACGCTAGTTTCCTGAGACTCTTCATCATAGCTGCAGCAGCAGCAGGAGACGAAAATGTTGGTAAAAACTGTAGAAAACCAAAGACAGGCTCCCCGTGTTTTTGCTTTTCTTCCCAGAAACCTCCCTCTCAGGTGTACAGGCCGTCAATCCAGGGGTCCCCACAATGTCCTCTATACCCTAAGGCAGGTCGTGCGTCTCTAGTCAGGGAGGAGCCGTCTGTCTGTCTGCGTTTCCTTCCCCACTGTCTTCTTGGCTTTTTTTTTTCCTAGGGCCACACCCACGGCACATGGCGGTTCCTGGGAACCCGGGCTAGGGGTTGAACTGGAGCTGTACTGTCAGCCATGCCAAATCCAAGCCACGACTACAGCCTACACCACAGCTCATGGCAACGCCGGATCCTTAACCCACTGAGCAAGGCCAGGGATCCAACCTGCGTCCTCACGGATGCTAGTCAGGATCCTTTCCGCTGAGTCACGACGGGAGCTCTGGCCTTCTTGCCTTTTCCATCTTGGCTCTTTGGCTGCCCTGAGCACCTGCTAACATTGCGTTTGGGCACCCCCTCCCCCACCCTTTTTCTTTTCCTTTTTCCATTGTCTTTGCTGCCGCTTCCCTCGTACCCTTTGATTTTGGCCATCCACAGAGGGAGGGAGAAAACAGCAGGAGGAAAGGGAGAGGAGGGTGAGTCAGGCTTTTCTCAAGTGATCTGACCAGCCTTCCTTTGACAGCCAGTGGGTTAGTGAACAAGCTCGGGGTGGGGACCGTCACCCGGAAAGCTGGGCATCCCGCAACGGAAGGGGACTTTTGGCAACGAGGGAGGTGACTGGAGACACACTGAGGATTCTGAGCTGAGTCTGTGACTGAACAAAACGGGTTATCAACATTGGGCTAAAAATACCACGTTTATTTTTGAAATCACTTGTTTTGGCAGTTATAAATACTCTACCGAGCCAGTTTAGGATGTAGTCTAGCAGCTCTCTGGCAACTGAATAATATTTAAGATGCACACATTACTTCTCTGCAAAATCCAACGCCTGATTTCCAGCCAGTTCTTTGCTCTCCTGAATAACGGAGGAGAAATTGGGTGCAGATAAAACTGGTGAAGAGTCACCTTAGTGCAGGGTTACAGCCCTGGTTTCCAAGCTGAGAATCTTATTTTGAAAAAGATACCCCATTGTGACTCAGTGGTTAATGAATCCGACTAGGAACCATGAGGTTGTGGGTTCGATCCCTGGCCTTACTCAGTGGGTTAAGGATCCGGTGTTGCCGTGAGCTGTGGTGTAGGTTGCAGACGCAGCTCGGATCCTGTGTTGCTGTGGCTGTGGTGAAGGTCGGCAGCTACAGCTCCTGTTAGACTCCTAGCCTGGGAACCTCCATATGCCGCGGGTGCGGCCCTAGCTAAGGCAAAAAGACAAAAAAAAAAAGATACAGCTGGAAGACGGGGACATTTTCTTTGCCTGCCAGGTGCCCCTTTTGCCCTTGGGTAGCAGAGAGTTAAAGTGAATCATCATAACTTCCTCCCTCCCCACCCTCCCTCCTTTGCTTCCTTCCTTCTCCTCCCCCCTCCCCCCTTTCTTCACCCACCCACCCTTCAAGCAACTATTTAGCACCAACTTTGTGCCTGAGTTGCTAGGTGCCAGGGTTAGCAATAAACAAAACCAACTCTGTCTGTATGCCCCTCCTCCCTGAAGTTCAGTTTATTTTTTATTTTTTTGGTCTTTTTAGGGCCACACTCACGGCATATGGAGGGTTCCCAGGCTAGGGGTTGAATCAGAGCTGCAGCTGCTGGCCTGCGCCACAGCCACAGCAATGCCAGATCTGAGCCGCGTCTGCAGCCTATACCACAGCTCACTGCAACGCTAGATCCTTCCTTAACCCACTGAGCGAGGCCAGGGATTGAACCTGTGTCCTCATGGATGCTAGTCGGGTTCATTAACCACTGAGCCATGATGGGAACTTCCTCTTCTCTTCCCTTCTCTTCTCCTTTTTTCTTTTTTCTTTCTTTCTTTCTTTCTCTCTCTTTCTTTCTTTTCTTTTTTCTTTTTTCTGATGGCTGCACCAGCAGCATATGGAAGTTCCCAGGTCAGGGACTGAAGCCAAGCCACAGCTGCAGCAATATGGGATCCTTTAACCCACTGCACCAGGCCAGGGATCCAGCCCATGCCTCCACAGTGACCCAAGCTGCTGCAGTCAGATTCTTAACACACTGCACCACAGCAGGAACTCCAATATGTTTATTTACAAAATTTCACAAAGAGCTGAAGGCAGGCCACTTGCCTGGCACTGATTCTTTCACTCTCTGCTTCTTTCTTTCCCTTCCCCGCTCCCTGTTGGGGAGACTCTCTCTTCTGCCGAACGATCCACTCCCACTCTAGCTTCCACTCAGCGCTGCCACCTCACTGTCCTCAGCTCTGAGCCCACCAGCACCGTTTCTGCTGCATCCTCCACGGCCCCAGTCTTCCAGGTGCCCAGATGTGCTTATGAGAAAGGGGCACCTGCTCCTCATTACCCGTTGTCACCACCAGTGGATTCGCTGTCATGCTCTTCACCATCAGCTTCAGTGTCACCATCAGCACCGTGCTCACAGTCGTCATGGCTACGGTGATATTCAGTCACCCAGCCAGGCTGCCAACAGCCACAGCCATCATCTCCATCCTTCTCATACCCCTTCCTCTGTTCTGTCTTCCATGCCTCCCTGGTACAAGTAGTAGCTCTCTTCTTTCTCCTGTCACCTGTTTCTCTGATGGCACCCCTGTTCTGCTTGGCCCCCTGGGTGGGGAGCCCCAAACATGGAAGAACCCCACCATCTGCAGCCTGTTATGGTGGAAGGAACACAGATTTGAGTTCTGACTTGACCAACTATTAGGATCTGAGTTCTAGCTTGACCAACAATTAGCTGAATGGACACAGGAAAAATCCCTGACCTTTGGACTATGATGATTGGGTCACAGTCACAATGAGGATTATGTACATGATGGTTGTGGCTGTGAATGGCATTCAGGAGGTCCCTAGTAAGAGGGCAGTTTCAGAGTTCGCTTGTGGTGCAGCAGGTTAAGGATCCGGCAGTTGTTGCTGCACTGGCTCAGCAGTGGCATGGGTTTGATACTTGGCTCAGGAACTTTCACAAGCTGCAGCCATGACCAAAAAAAAAAAAAACAAGAGAAGAGAAAAAAAAAAGGACAGTTTCTTCTCTCTCTCCACCCGTCCCCCCGCCCCTCCAGACTGGGGACTCACAAACAAGTAATGAACCAATATTCCCACACCCACAGCTTGCCAGCGCGCTCTGGGGCAACTCCACTGCTGGAAACGGCTCGTGGATTCCCAAATCCCCTTTCAAAATTTTTGGTTAATGACGCTTGGTACTGTTTTTAATCACCTAGCAGTACATTGATATATTCTTATAAAAACACAAACAGCAGATAAAAGGGAAAATTCTCAACCATTACCACCTCTGCCTTTCCTGTGGCAGTGTCTTCCTTAGCAGGAAATACTATTAACAGTTTAATCGACAATATAACCTTTTGAACTTTATGTTTATGATACCTTTCTATGGTGTGCATATATTGTTTCATGCTTTTAGTTCTTAAATCGCTGGTATCATAATGTAATATGTATCATAATGTCAAATCATACTGCCACTTGATAGTTCACTTAATGTGCTGTTTCCTTGACAGTATGTTTGTATCTTTGTATAGAACTATATCTTTCCTTTAGGAGTTGATACTTTATTTTTAGCGTTTTCTGGAACATAAATGTATGGGCAATTTTATTTATTTATTTATGTATTTATTTATTTATCTATTTTTTAGGGCTGCAAAAAATGGCCCTAAACTAAACTTACATGGCACATGGAAGTTCCCAGACCAGGGGTTGAATCGGAGCTGTAGCTGACTACCTATGCCACAGCCACAGAAATGCGAGATCTGAGCCGTGTCTGCTATCTACACCACAGCTCACGGCAATGCCAGATCCTTAATCCACTGAGCAAGGCCAGGGATCAAACCCTCGACCTCATGGTTCCTAGTCGGATTCATTTCCGCTGCGCCACAACGGGGAACTCTGGAAAAATTTAAGTACATGCAAAAGTAGACAGAATAATATAATGAATACATATGTACCCCCTAACCAGCTTCAGCAATTATCAACTCATTAAATCTGGAAAATCTAATCCCACTACTCCTTTATTGTTTTAAAGGAAATCCCAACTGTAGCATTCCAACCTTAAATATTTCATTATGTACCTCTAAAAGATAAGGGCTATCCAAAATATAAACACAATACCATCATCACAATGGTAAAAAAAAATCAGCATTTCCTTAATATCGGTCTTCTTTTTCTGGCCACATCATCGGCATGCAAAAGTTCCCAGGCCAAGGATCAAACCCTCCTCACAACAGTGACCTGAGCCACAGCAATGACAATGCTGGGTCCTTAACCTGCTAGGCCGCCAGTCTTAACATCAGTCTTTATTTAGTTTTAAAAATTACTTGAATTAGGATCTTATTAAGATCCTGTATCTCAAGTGTTTCTTACCTTATAGGTTGCCCCTTCATTTTTCTCTCCATCTGTTCTCTTGCAGTTCATTTGTTGAAAAGACTTACCTTTTACCTGCTGCATAGTATTTTCCAGTAGGGAATCCATCTTGGCATGTTTTCTTATGCTTCTATATCCCTATACTACCACCACCTTTAAAATTATGGGTGTTTTAAATGTTCTGGGAACCTCATGGGCAAAGAATGGATTTATTGTGCTCTGATGACTCTTTTTTTTTTTCCTGCTTTTTTAGGGATGCACTCACGGCATATGGAGATTCCCAGGCTAGGGGTCGAATTGGAGCTACAGCTTCTGGCCTCAGCCACAGCCACAACAATGCCAAGTCTGAGCCGCATCTGCGACCTACACCATAGCTCCCAGCAATGCTGGATCCTTAACCCACTGAGCAGGGCCAAGGACCAAACCCGCAACCTCATGGTTCCTAGTCAGATACGTTAACCACTGCGCCACGACAGGAACTCCTCTGATGACTCTTAAGAGCCCTGTGGCTTATTAATTCCCCAGATCCTTTTCCTCTGGGAGCCAGATTCCCCTGAGTCTGGACCCACCCAAGATGGGCAGTGTTGCTGCTGGGCTGTACCCAGACAAATTGAGTGGTCCACTGGGTGGGTGAGCTGCCAGCAGAGAGAGGGGATGGGCTATGTTTTCAGGTGGTTTCTTCTTTTCACTCCCTGACCCATAACCCCTAAGGCAGGCTTATAACTGCCAGAAATAGGAAGCCATCTGGTTGAAGCCCCTTGGCTCAGAGCTTGTGGCTACGTGGGTATTCCCTCCCCATCGCACCCCCAAACCCCTGTTAAGGCATCTGCCTTGGCTGGTGAAGAGAGACGACAGGCTGAAGTCTTGGAAGGCGTGGGGGGATGATTGCATACTTGCTGTGTCCCCAGCTTTGCCCCTTCTAAGAGGTTTCTGGAGCCTATTTCCCTTATTAAGAGATATAATGGGGAGAGAGGGGCATGGGGGTTGCAGGTCTGAGTAGGGAGAGCTGTGCAAGCTGGTGGAAGGAACTCTGCACCGAAGTCAGGAGACTCTGTTTGAGACCCTATTTTGCCCAGCAGAGCACTGGGACCAGCTCATTCTCTTCCCAGTCTACGCCATACCCATCCCCTCTGGAAAGTGGGGACGCGAGGGCCTTCCGGCGATGCAAGGCGGCATTCTGAAACCGACTATGCACTCTGCAAAAGCAAAGCTCAGTGCAAATCCCACAGACTCTGCAGACTAGAGTAATGCCCCCTTTCCCGGTAATTAGTCAGCAATTATTCACATAAGAAAGATTTCATTGTTATGTTTTGTATATTCGTCGCAGTTGATGGCCTTTTAATAGTGGCCCTGAGTTTGTGTACAGAAAGGTTATTCATTTTAAGATTTCTGGGCCTTAATTGTTATTTGTTTTGCTTGGTTCCAGCACGCTATAAATTAGTGATATCCACTGGGCATATTTGTCTTGGCCCCACAGCGTATTGTCTGCAGTGAGTGCTGTTTGGCCTGGCACCGGCCTGGGTTTCCCCATCTGTTTCTGATGTTTACATTGTTAAAGATACGATAGACACAGAGGACACGGCCACATGCAGAGAGGGAACTTTTTTCCACTCCAGTGCATCAACAAGGTCTGAGCCTGTATAATAAGCACAGCCCTAAATTACACTTGAGCCTGCTAACGGGGCCGGCCCTGCCAGGCGACAGGGGACTGATTGCTGGGGCCCCGGCGGGATTCACTACCAGGAATGCTTCTAGCTCCACAGCTCAATCTCGAGAAACTCAATTTTTTTTTTTTTTCTGGCCTTGTATTTGAAAAGGGAGAAAAGCACAGATGACATTCTGAAGGGTACTCCTGAGGGCACGGAGAAGGTCATGGGTCCCCCCAAAGAATCTGAGTGTCCTGTCCTGGAGGTGGGGGCATGAATCTATCCCGGAGGCCAGGGACCTGGGAGGAACTGGTGCTTTTTGTCAGCTCTGTGGCCTGGCTGGTCCTCAGTCCCCCACACGGCGATCCCCCCACCCCCCGCCCAATCCGCTAAAGTAGGGGCCCACATCCTTTTGGGAGGAGATGTTTAAATTTTCCTCAGTGAGTTCGAGACCACAGGAAGAGAAGGGGGTCGTAGTGATGAGGCTGGGGGTCGGGGGAGGGTGTCTGTTGAGAACCAAGTCTTATTTTTTTTTTTTTGCCTTTTGTCATTTTAGGGCCGCACCCGCGGCATATGGAGGTTCCCAGGCTAGGGGTCTAACAGGAGCTGTAGCCGCTGGCCTTCGCCACAGCCACAGCAACACGGGATCCGAGCCGCGTCTGTGACCTACACCACAGCTCATGGCAACGCCGGATCCTTAACTCACTTAGCAACGGTCAGGGATGGAACCCGCAACCTCATGGCTCCTAGTCAGATTCATTAACCACTGAGCCACGACGGGAACTCCTCTTTGTCCTTTTCTTTCCTTAGTTTAAGTCACCATTCCTCTCATTTCTTTTTTATCAGTTGAGGAGTGGGCTAGAGATTTGCGTTTCCTATATAAACAATAAAACAAGTCCTGTGGCGATGTTACTCCCTGGAGACTTTAAGCCACAAATATTAATCAATATCCATATTAAAAGAATGCATCGGAGCCCATGTTCCTACACTGATGACCTGAGTTAATATTCTGCCTCAAAGAGAGAGCTCGGGTGAAGTGGGGTCTGTGTGTGCGTGTGTGTGTCGTGGAGACATTGCTGATGGTGGCAGCTTAGGGCGAAGTCTTGACATCTGCTGTCACAGCATCCTTTCCAGCCCCGGAGTGCCTCCTCCCTTGGGCCAGAGCAAAACCTGCCCGCTAAACCATCATCCCTTGCAGTCCCCGGAAATGCGGGAGCCGATGGAGAACTTGGCTGCGTTAGCTCTTCCCCACACAGCCGCGAGCGCGCTGAGGTCTGGGGTTTTCAGAACTCGGAGACAAGGAAACATCCTCACAGCCTCAGCTTCCCTTGGGGTGGAAACCCCGTCTCCTTCCCTTCCCTTCCACAAGCCTCCTTTTCTAATTTGGTGCCCTATTTGGGAGGAGACTAGGGTGACAAATCATGTGCGATGGTTTGACGTTGCAGGCCCAGCCCCATATCTGCTCGTGGCCCACAGGCAAGTGCTCAGACCCCATCATCCAGGCCTCTGTCCTGTGCCAGAAACTCAAATCCTAAGCAATCTCCTGATTCCTCTCTCCATTGCCTTCTCCATGCTGCAGTCAAGACGAACTTTCTAGGGAGTTCCTGTTGTGCCTCAGAGGTAATGAACCTGACTAGTATCCACTGGGAGGCGGGTTCCATCCCTGGCCTTGCTCAGTGGGTTTAGGATCCGGTGTCGCCACAAGCTTCGGCGTAGGCCGCAGACGATTCTCAGATCCCACGTGGCTGTGGCTGTGGTGCAGGCTGGCAGCTGCAGCTCTGATTCAGCCCCTAGCCTGGGAACCTCCATGTGCCGTGGGTGCAGCCCTAGAAAGCAAAAACAAGACAAAACAAAGCAAAATTTCAGCAAGTAGCATTGCCATCCATCCAGTTCTGCAAGCCAGAAACCCAAGACCCCTCGGTTTGTATTCACCACTGTCCCCGTCCAGCCTACTCCCTCTTAGAGAGCTTCCAAATGCCTCTTGAGCCCAACCATTTCTTTCTTCCTCCACCCCTGCCAGTGTCACCTCCCCTCCCTCTTGCTTCTCCCATCTAGCTGGTGTCCACTCTGCTTCCTACCCTTCCGTTTGGACTCCACGCTGTAGCCAGAGTGATCCCCACATTCAAGGCTGATCCTGCCACTTTCCTCCTTAAAATCCTCTGCTGGCTTCCCATTTTTCTGAAGAAAAGATAAAGTCGTGGCTTGCAAGCCCCCGCCTGCCTGCCTCTTCCACCTCGCCTGACACCACGTCCTCCTCAGGCTTGTTTCTCTAGTCACTCTAGCTCTCTGGTCCTTTCACAGCACACTCCAGGATACCCTCTGCCACGGGGTCTTTGTAAAAGGCTTATCACCTTTTACAGCTGAGATTTGTAAGTGTAATTATTTGATTAACATTTGTTTCATTTACACTGTTTGACTCAGGAAGGCAGGACCACCTTTTTCTCTGTTCACTGTTCACCTAGTACGGTATTTCACACTCGTCGAACATTTGTTAAATAAGTAAATGAAGGAGTTCCCATCATGGCTCAGTGGTTAATGAATCCGACTAAGAACCATGAGGTTGCAGGTTCGATCCCTGGCCTTGCTCAGTGGGTTAAGGATCTGGCGTTGCCGTGAGCTGTGGTGTTGGTTGCAGACGTGGCTCGGATCCCGCGTTGCTGTGGCTGTGGCGTAGGCCTGGGAACCTCCATATGCCGCGAGTGCGGCCCTAGAAAAGGCAAAAAGACAAAAATAAAAAAAATAAATAAATGATTGAAGGACAACATACTCTGGTCACCATTTGTACACTTTTTTTTTTTTTTTTTGCTTTTTAGGGTTGCACCTGTGTATGAAAGTTCCCAGGCTAGGGGTTGAATCAGAGCTTCGGCTGCCAGCCTACACCACAGCCACAGCACCTCAAGATTCAAGCCTTGTCTTCGACCTACACCACAGCTCACATCAACACCAGATCCTTAATCCACTGACTGAGGCCGGGGATCTAACCCGTGTCCTCATGGATTCTAGTCGGGTTTGTTACCACTTAGCCACACTGGGAACTCCCAACATTTGTACACTTACTTTACTGGAATATACCGGGTTTGTCATTCAAACTGGTAACTAGTTACACTTAATAAGAGGAAGTTTGACTTGGGCAGCCCTGTTCCCTGCATCTTATTAATCAAAATCTTAATATTCTAAAGAGAATAAAGAGTTGCTCCATTGTAAAAGGTTCCATATGGCCCTAAGAATTAGTTCTAATAAAATGATGAATGGTTCTTCACTCCATTAGCAAATGATCATTAATTTTAATTTATATGCCTGACATCTGTTCCTGATCTTTATCCTTTCAAGTGTAATTAAAATAATTGTAAATATGCAACCCATCACTGGAAGTTACAGGTGATTGTACCACACCATGACTATTCTCAGCCAGGGAGGCCACATTTCCTTGACGGTGGGATCCTTCCCAGCTGGGTGTTCAGTCAACATGGGGAAATGGGAAGGGTTGAAAGAAGCCGAGATAGAGTTGGTCTGTGCAAGAAGCAACTGTTTAAAGAGATGGTTTAAAAGTAGATTTCTCTCGGGTATGATGACCATGAAGCTGTTCTCCAAAGGACAACACTGCTTCTGTGGCCTTTTTACTTTTTTGGGCCGTGTTTGTTGTAAGGATCCACTCAGAAAACAGTGACATTTCAAGAAGATGAAAGAGTACTCCTTCTCACTCCCACTCCCCCAAAGAGTCTGATCAAATGTGCCTGAGAGTCCTCGAAGAAGGAAGAGTCTTACAACTAGAAGGGCTATACGTTAACGTGTTTGGAAGAGGAGCTATTTGAATTCTCACTAAAGTGAGTGATTGACACGAGGTCATTTCCTGAGAGTGAATGTTGATATGGGAAGGGCCCATGAGCGCCTAGAGTAAGAAAAAGGACCCAGAGAGAAGAGACTTAATGGTACTCGGTTGCCTGGGCATTTCCAGAACTCTCAGGTTTCATACCTTACTGTGTCTTTGTCCGACCCCTGGCACAGAGGGCATGTGGAAGGGATTAGCTCTGGGGTCAGATATTTGTACCGAGAGTGTCTCTGGGTCAGTTCTAGGACCATTCATGGGAAACCCATGGAGGCTGAGCTTCTCCATGACTGCGGGACACCCTGGTCCCTGGTCCCTGGCACGCCAGAAAAAAACTGGATTCCATAAACTAAGTCAGAAACCACTGCAAAGCCACTCCCTTATTAAACCTCTCATATCTCTTTCTGGGGGAAAACAGGCTTTATTGTGGATGAAATAAAAATTTTAATACACTTGGGAAAAACCATGCAAGTGAAGTGTTTTCCATATACCTGGGTCTAAATCGTTACAGGGAAATTTTATTGTCGTAGAGCCCATGATCTCAGAAACCAGGTTTTTATCCGGAGGCTATTCTACTTTTATAACCACATCAAATCGGTGGAACATATGAGCTGATGACGATTCTGTTTTTCAGATCTGCAGTGCTTGTGAAGCCAGTTTCTGCTCTTGACACGGATTCAGCCATGATGCTGTTGTATCTGGGAAAAGAATGGGGGTCTTCTTCCTCCCTCCCTCTCTCAGCTCCCTCAGTCTCTCCCCCCACCCACCTCTCTCCCTCCACCCTGCCCGCCTCCCCACCTCGAATCTAACCAGAGAAAGGATCTAAGTGTTTTCTGGGCATCTTTTCTCTTCCTGGAGATGGTGGTTCTGGAAACCAAGAGGGGAGAACTCATTCATTACCTTCCTGTCTTCCATGCTTTTGCGGGGAGCTGATGACGGTGGATGGAGAAAGTGCTTCACTCGTTATAGCCCACACTCCAGCAGGAGAAAGTGGCTGTAAGGTTGTAGTAACTGTGGTAGATGAGTTGGTTTGGATGATCAGAGACAGGAAGCCAAAAACATCTTTTCTGTTTTCTCCTGGGGCTGCTTCCCCTGTTGGATATGGAGGAGCTGTAAGTTTCCTTGACTTAAATTGGATCTTTCCCAGGTAGCAGCTTAGCTGTTACATTCTTCCAAGATGGGACTTTCTCCATCAATTACTTTGCAAACGTTTAATCTAAATGTTTAAAATATTACCTTTGGATGGCTCTAGGCATGCAGCATTCAACAGATAGGGACAATTATTTCTGGTCTTAAAATCGACTGAATTTGACCCTGTATTTGAATCCTCCTGTAATGCCAACACTGTAATAGATGAGACACATCTTTTAGAGTTGGTGGGGAGAAATAAAATTCTCTATGTAGAGGGCTAGATGGCTAGGTGGAGAAGTAACTGTATTTTCCTTTGCAAGAAATGTATTTCAGGGTATTTAGTTGCATGGTCTGGAAAAAAGTACATGGTTTCTCTGAAAGTAAGTGATTTCTGGGGAGGCGGAGTTAGGGGGATTAATGCTGCCTCCTAGAATTAACCCTTGTCAATATCCTTCTAGCCTCTTTTCCTATGTACGTATCTTTCTATTTTTCAAAATTCATCTCAGATTACACATACTATTGTCTTGTGAGCTGTTTATTTCACTTAATATTCTGTGGATATGCATCCATAACACTATGTAAAAGTCTACACTTTCTTTAAAAAACAAGGTTACATACACTCTAGCTGCACGGGTGCACATTAATTTAGTTAACCTATCCTGTATTGATGCTCTTTGATGTTGTTTCCCATTTTTCACTTTTATAAATAGCTGGGGGAAGGTTAATCATTTTTGTATCTTTTAAAAATTTGGCTAATTAGGAGTTCCTGCTGTGGCACAGTGGGTTAAGAATCCAACTGCAGCAGCTCGGGTTGTTGTGTAGGGCTCAATCCCCCGCCCACACAGTGGGTTAAAGGATCCGGCGTTGCTGCAGCTGCAGCATAGATCGGCTCAGATTCATTCCCTGGCCTCAGAACTTGCCAGTAGGTGCAGCCATTTAAAAAAAAAAAAAAAAAAAAAAAAAAGGCTGGAGTTCCCATCGTGGTTCAGTGGAAGAGAATCCGACTAGTATCCATAAGGACGCAGGTTCAATCCCCGGCCTCACCCAGTGGGCTAAGGATCCGGCGTTGCTGTGAGCTGTGGTGTAGGTAGTAGAGGCGACTCAGATCTGGCATTGCTATAGTTGTGGTGTAGGCCAGCGGCTAGAACTCTGATTCGACCCCTAGCCTTGGAACCTTCTTATGCTGCAGGTGCAGCCCTTAAAAAAAAAAAAAAAAAAAAAGAAAAGGAAGGAAAAGGCTAAGTGTTTTCAGAAAGAATCTTGGAGTCCCTGGGTTGAAGATATCCACATAGAACACACAAATATATCCTTGTTATACAAATGCAAAGCAAATGCTCCTCCAAGCCCAGCCCCTCCCCTCCTCACAGTAAGTGTGGCATATTTGCATGTGTTTGTTAAGCTGAGGTTTTATAAACCATCAGTGAGATCTAGGAAATATAACCTTCCGTTAAACAACAACAATGACAACAATTCCTATTAGGCATTTTCTTCAAAAATTTTTTTCTTTATTAAAGTATAGTTGATTTACAATGTGCCAATTTCTGCTGTACGGCAAAGTCATACATATGTCATACATATATATATATACATGTTCTTTCTTGTATTAACTTTCACATCATGGTTTATACCAAGAGACTGGATATAGTTAGTTCCCTGTGCGATAACAGTAGGACCTCATTGCCTATCTATTCTAAATGTAATAGTTTGATTCTACTAACCTCAAGCTCCAAGTCCATCCCACTCCCTCCCTCCTCCCCCTTGTCAACCACAAGTCAGTTCTCTCTGTCTGTGTGTCTGTTTCTGTTTTGTAGATATGTTCATTTGTGCCATATTCTAGATTCCATATATAAGTGATATCATATGGTATTTATCTTTCTCTTTCTGACTTACTTCACTTAGTAGGAGAAACTCTAGTTGCATCCATGTTGCTGCAAATGCCATTATTCCATTCTTTTTTATGGCTGAGTAATATTCCGCTGCATATATGTATCACATCTTCTTAATCCATTCATCTGTTGGTGGACATTTAGGTTGTTTCCATGTTTTGGTTATTGTGAATCGTGCTGCTATGAATATATGTGTACATGTATCTTTTTGAATTGTGGTTTTGTCAGGATACATATGCCTGGGGTGGGATTGCTGGATCATATGGTAGCTCTATGTTTAGTTTTCCAAGGAACCTCCATAATGTTTTCCATAGCGGTTGTACCAATTTACATTCCTACCAACGTGTGCGAGGGTTTTATTTATTTATTTATTTACTTATTTATGGCAAGAAACAAATTTATTAGAATAGGATGCTTGTGAGAGATGCAAGCAGGCAGGCAAAGAAGCTCTGCCTAGGAGGATTCTCTTAGACTTTTTTTTTCTGAGTCCTCTTCTCCCGTTGCCCCACCCCCACCCCGTGTCTCTCATATTCTCCCTATCTCCTCCTTTACCTCCTTTATTGTGCAGAGAATGTTTCCTCTTCCATGTGGTTCCCACTTGTCCTTCAGTTATTCAACAAGTACTCATGAAGTACTGCCCCGAGCCTGTCCTGTTCTCAGCTTTAGGGGCTCAGAAGGGAGCCAAAGAGATCTAAAACTCTTCTGGGACCCTTTATGGGGGGAGAGAGAGGGAGAGGGAGAGAAACAATGTGCTAACAACGTGGACGCTGAAATCTACTCATTTATCCCTGAACCTCTGCTATAGTGTCTTACTTATTGCAGCTTCACAGTACATTTTAATATTGGGCATGGCAGGACCTTTCAAACTGTTTTTTAAGAGGATTAGTTAAACAGAGATACAGGATAAAGATCAGGAGAAAACAGGGAGCCTAGAAGGATTTACTGGGGGAGCCAGGCAACTCCCTTCTGATTGGTGAAGATTTTGGCGCTCAGTGAATTTCCCCAACTTCCTGGGAGGAAGCCATGCTGACCACACATATGGGAAACCTGGGGCATCTGAAAGTTCAGTCCAAGCAAGCTGCTCCCCTCTCCTGTCTAAAAACAATTGAGTGACAACAGCAATGTCCCTGTGACTGAAAAGTCCCTGGAAGGCAGCAAGGGCTTTAACCAGAATAATAGTCAAACTGGATGGCACTATCCTCACTGTAGTCCACTGAAGCAAAGTTGACCATGATGAGAGGAAAAATCATGAAATTACTCAGGCCATGGCCAAGTTGATTCCCTGAATGTAACCCAAGTACCAAAGGCTCACATTTCTTCAGTGGTTTTCCCTTTTATTTTGATTCCCACCAAGTTCTACTTCCTCTTAAAATTCAAATAAATATCGACTTTTCTATTACATTGTTGATGTATAATTTGTGATGTAGAGCCTTCCCATTTTTGAATTTAAACCCACTGCTATACTTCCTAGCCTGTCCAAATTGATTTTGGAGAGTCAAAGCATAAAATTCTGTTGAATGGTTTTCATTTTACAATGATAGTGTAGTGGTAAATGAGGACATTAGAATAAACATCACGAGATCCTGGCTGTGAGCATCAATAGTGTTTTTTTTTAATAGCCATTAGAGTTATTGAGTTTTCCATTTTATATAACCATTTGTGATTATGCTGGAGTGAGCAGAAAAGAGGAAGTTCTGGTGATATGGATTATTTTTTGATGCATTAAGGAGGCACATGGGATTCAGAATTCAAGAGTTTGGTGTTAGATACAGCCCTGCTAGCTACGTTTCTGCAGCATGCCATTTCTCGTCTGTGAATCTCAGTTGTATTATCTGTAAAACAGGGAAAATAAGACGTGCCTTCCCCATGTAGTTGGGGTTGTTGAATGGACTGGAAAATGTAATGCATGGAAAGCCACTTTGTGAAATGCAAGGCATGATCAATCTTAAAATACTGCTCAGGGATTTTCCCTGTGAAACACCAAGTAATTATCTAGGGACACGAAACATTGGTCACATTTCTTCTGAGTGGTACTTTGTAAATAATTCATTTAACCCACGAATTAATTTTTGGACCTGACTAAACCAATTCCAGTTCACTCTGCTTTATTATCTTTTTCTTTTCCTCTTTCTTTTTTCTTTCCTTTTTTTTTTTTTTTTTTTTTTTTTTTTTTTTTTTTTTTTTTTTTTTTTTTTTTTTTTTTTTTTTTTTTTTTTTTTTACTTTTTAGGGCCTTCCCCGTGGCATATGGAGGTTCCCAGGCTAGGGGTCGACCCAGAGCTGTAGCCACCGCCACAGCCACAGCAAAGCTAGATCTGAGCCATGTCTTCGATCTACACCAGAGCTCATGGCAACACTGGATCCTTAACCCACTGAGCGAGGCCAGGGATCAAACCTGTGTCCTCATGGATGCTAGACAGATTCGTTTCTGGTGAGCCAGGACGGGAGCTCCTGCTGTATGATTTGTAGTGATGCTCAGATCGTGAACAGATAGAAGTTCTTTCCTGGTTTGTTAGTTTGTTTTTCCTAAGAATAATAAGTTGCCCTTTGGCACCTGGGCAGCCAAGACGACTGGATGGTATGGCTCAGTGGTTCCTAAACCTGGATTGCCATCAGACTTACAGGGAAGTTTGAAATATGCTGATCCAAGTTCTCACTCTAAACCTACTGAATCAGATTCCGCAAAGCCTGCATTTTCAAATCCCTAATCAGACCCCAGTGCTTCAGAAGCACAGCAGGACTTAGGGCTATGCCCGGTGTGGACACTAGGAGGCGAAGGTTCTAGTTCTTGCTCTGTCCCGTACTAGTTATGTCTTTCTGGGCCTCACCTTTGTCATCAGTAAAATGAGTGCGTTTTTAAGCTCTGATCAAAATCCAAGGGCAGCAGAACTTGAGCTCTTTTAGATCTGTAAACAATGAAGCATTTAAAGGCATTTAAATCTGAAGATTTGAATGGTCTTGAGAACCCCTCATTGCTCTTGCTCAGTATTGGGAGTTTCAGAACTTCTATCTGTAATGAGCTCCACAGCTAAAGAAGTTTGGAACCCTCTAAGCATCTATGACCTTTACAGTACCTTCTCGCTCTGACAATATTTGGTTATATAGTCACCGTTACAATGCTCTCGGAGAAGATGGTATAAAACTTCTTTTGTTTCATGTGCTGGTTATTAAAAGTCAGCACAATTCTCAGCGACGTTGAGACCAGCTTTGAGGATCATTTGGATCTTCAAAGAACACTCCTTGGCCTCCTTGAAAAAGTTATATTAAAGCCATTAAATGTCATTTGAAGGAAAGAAAAGGTGCACATTGACTACTGAATAACAGGAATAGTGTTAAAAAACAAAACAATCCTTACCCTGGGATCAAAGCCAGAGAGAGGCCGGGTGATCACGTGCAGAGGATAAAGGGAGAGGAGAAGAAAGCAAGGCATTAGAGTGGCCTCAGCTCAATTAAAGACGTGAACGTGCAATTTGGGCTTAGTCTTCTGAATTCAGAACAATAGCTGGCAGCGGAAACGTGAATGGCCCTCGGGAACCCTCAATGCGAGAAACACAGGATTATGCATCTCTGCTCAGACAAGGGGCCAAATGAAGGAACAAAACAGAAAAGTGGACAGAATCATTCGCCGTTCAAGGGAGCCACAGACTGCTCGGCACATGGTGTGGGGAGATTCTGGAATGCGTGGTAGATCTCACCAGGAACAAGTCTCCTTGTTCCAGAGACCCGGGAGCCAGATGAGAATGGGCTCGACTGAAGGATGAGGTGGATTGTATTCTCCATTTCTGATTCAGAACAGTGTTTCTCAGCTTTATTGCTCAAGGGCTCAAGTCATTCACCAGACTTGGCTCTGAGAGATAGTTATTGTTTTCAGAATTCAGATCTCTTCCCCCCAGAGGATCAAGACGTGGCATTATTGAAAATATTTTGAAATCACGCTGCAGAGTTTGCAGAGAATTCCCCCAAAGGAGATGCGCCCTTTGAGTGACATTGGGAAGACGTGGACTGGGAGTCCCTCACACCAGTGGGGGCATGTGGTGTCCAGTCCTTTGCTGCCCTGATTTTGGTGCTTTCAGAGAATGGTGAAGATTGAGCCATCACACGGGGGGACCTGTGGGAGATAATCACATCACAGTCTGTAGGACTTCAGGGCTTAGAGGCAGGAAATTCACAGAGTACCATATTCTCTGGCTACACAGAGGAGAGACCTGGTGTAATCGCTAAAAAATCTAACTCTCGGAGTTCCTGCTGTGGCTCAGAGGAAATGAATCTGGCTAGCATCCATGAGGACGCAGGTTCGATCCTTGGCCTCACTCAGTGCGTGAAGGATCCGGCATTTCCGTGAGCTGTGGGGTCGGTCACAGACACGATTTGCACCCCACGTTGCTGTGGCTGTGGCTGTGGCTGGCAGATACAGCTCTGATTCAACCCCTAGCTTGGGAACCTCCATATGCCGCAGATGCAGCCCTAAAAAAGCAAAAAACAAGAAAAAAAAAACCCACTGTCAAACTTGGAGTTACTGTCAGAGTTCCTGCTTTCATTTTGCAAAGTACATTAAGGTAGGCCACCAACATTAAAAATAATAGTACTCAGGGTTTCTGAGTGTTATGTCTAGGTTGTTCCTCCCACTAATAGTCAACTCATTTCATCCAGAATGATCCCATGCTTTTCTGACCTCCTTTGAGATAAACTACCATTGGGATGATGATGAAAAAGACCAGACATCGCATCCCAGGTTCTTCATTCCCGTGGTCAAGGAGCTAGCCCAGCCCGACACGTGAGCAGAGGGGTCTCAAGTTGTTCTCTCATGAACTTGACCTCATTGGAATACCATTACAACATCATTAGCTTTTTGCTTTTGACCCCCTGCCCCGTGGGGTCCACTCAGGTGGTGAAAGCCCAATTAAGGAGCTTCACAAGATGCAATTACAGGTGAGGATAAAGGGGAACCCCCTTCATCCAAATCCTGGAATAGTAACCCCGTATTAACAACTTAAATTGCCCCTGTTGCGTGCAGCTCACTCTGCGAGTTTGCCTGTGTGCTTTCTTGGGTGTACTGTACTTCTAATAAACTCTGTGCCTTCTTTGCAGTCTTAGTCTCTTTGTTGAATTTTCTTCCTCACAGAAGACAAGGACCAAGGTCCCTGTGCCCACAGAAATCAGTGTCCTTATAAGAAGAGATTAGGAGGAGCGGGGGGAGGAGGAGTAAGAAGAAGAAGGAAGAAGAAGAAGAAGAAGGAGAAGAAGGAGAAGAAGGAGGAGGAGGAGAAGAAGGAGAAGAAGAAGAGGGAGAAGAAGAGGAAGAGGAAGAAGAAGTGGAAGAAGAAGAAATGGATTTAAAGTGAAGCAGGTTCAGCCTTGTCTCTTAACTACCCTGTGGGATAGGTAGCATGAGGAAAAGGAAGTAATTTGTCTCAGATCACACAGCCAGAAAGCGGCCCATACCATATACCTTTATAAATGAACTCGGGGGAGAAAAAAGCTGTATAGAAATGTGGAATGTAAAAGTAACAGTCCCATTTGTTCTTTATCTCCCAAAGTCAGACCTCGGGGGAGCCCAGAGCCCCAGGCCCTGGACCTTGCGTGCAGCATCTTCCCATCTGCCAAGGTGGTTTGTCAGACCTGAAGGAGGTGAAGATTCATCGGGTGCTCAGATCCACACCTGCACGGGGTGTGTGTCTCCTCCCTAATACAAAACTCACCTTCCCTGCTCTGTGGGTGCCCTGGTTGGCAAATCACTCTGATTTCTACCACAGAGAAGCTAAGGGCTCTTGCACTTCTGACAAGTGTTTATTTGGCATCGACTGATTGAGACTCAGGCAAGGTCAGGAGGTCAGAAGAGCATGGGGTCATTCTGGCTGAAATGAGTTGACTCTTAGTGGGAGGAACAACCTAGACATACACTCAGAAACCCTGACTACTATTATTTTTAATGTTGGTGGCCTACTTTAATGTACTTTGCAAACTAAAAGCAGGAACTCTGACAGTAACTCCTAGTTTGAAGTGTGGTTTTATTTTTTTTTTGTTTTTTTTTGGTTTTTGTTTGTTTTTTTACTTTTTATGGCCACACCCACGGCATATGGGAGTTACCAGGGGGGCCTAAGGGGTCAAATTGGAGCTGCAGCTGCCGGCCTACACCACAGCCACAGCAATGTCAGATCCCAGCAGTGTCTGCAACTTACACCACAGCTCAAGGCAATGCCAGATCCTTAACCCACTGAGTGAGGCAAGAGATCAAACTTGCGTCCTCCTGGATACTAACCAGATTCGTTTCCACCGAGCCACGATGAGAACTCCCGACAGTGGGGTTTTGACTCCCTTTTCTCCTTCTACTGGAAAAGGTTAATTCTAACTCAGCTTTGTTTAAGCGTGGGGCAAATTAAGGTTTGCCTTTCTCATTTTAGGCAGAGGTGAATGTAGTTAGATTATCATCATCATCTCTTGTAGGGACCATTTGTTCCATGCACAGAAACACCGCTCTGGTTTTATTCCCTACCACGGGCAACACTCACATCAGTTTTTTCCTGCTCAAGTCTCCTGGGTGTCTGTTATCTCCCAGGAACACTCGCCTTGTTCAAGGGCTGTGGCGTGGTTAGAAAACAGGTTTTAATTCTTTTAAGAGGCAACATTTCCCTCATTGACTTTTCATTCGTTCAACAACCACGTTTCAAATGCCTTCAAGTGCCAGGTCTCCAGAGGATCAAAATGAATAAGGCGGGCCCCACCCTCCCCAAACCCTATGTCTAGTGGGGTTGGTCTCATTGTCACAGACACTTGTACTGTGTGTGGTGGGAAGGCTGATTATCTTATCCCGTGTTCCAGGGGCCGTTGGACACATGGAATGAACAGAACGGACGTCATCTTGATTTTCTTAAAATTCCGAAAGGTGTTTTCCTAAACATATAGACAAATAGGAATCATTTCCCTTATTATTATAAAAGGTAATTGAACAGGAAGTGGAGATGGTTTTTCTGGAAAATAGCCCACTATTCAAAAATGCCCTGGAGTGAATCATTGACTTTTATTTTATTAGAGAGCAGCTCTCTGTTAGATAAATGATTGAATGCATTAGGAAAGCGCTTAATAGGAAATAGTCTCTATTCTGCCTTTTCTTTCTGTCCTTCCGTCCCTCCCTCTCTCCTCCTTCTCTGTCCCCTCCCGCACTCCCCTCCTCCTCCCTTCCTCCCTCCCTTTCATCTTTCCTTTTAAAATTTTTTTTTATTAAAGTATAGTTGATTTACAATGTTCTGTCAATTTCTGCTGTACAGCAAAGTGAACCAGTCACACGTATGTATACATTTTTTTTCCATACTATCTTCCATCACAGTCTATCCCAAGAGATTGGATATAGTTCCCTGTGCTGTACGGTAGGACCCCATCGCTTATCGGTTTTCAATGTAATAGTTTGCATCTTCTGAACCCAGACTCCCCGTCTGTCCCACGTCCTTCCCCGCTCCCCCTTAGCAACCACAAATCTGCTCTCCATGTCCGTGATCTGTTTCAATTTTGTAGATAGGATCATTTGTGCCGTATTTTAGATTCCACCTAAAAGTGATATCATATGGTATTTGTTTTTCTCTTTCTCACTTACTTCACTTAGTATGAGAATCTCTAGTTGTATCCATGTTGCAACAAGTGGCATTATTTTGTCTTTTCTATGGCTGAGTAGTATTCCATCATATATATGTACCACATCTTCTTTATCTATTTATCCGTTGATGGACATTTAGACTGCTTCCACTGTTGAAACCAGGAATAATAATAACAAAGAATCTGTGCCTGGGAGAACAAGCAAGTCAGGACATTAGCCGAAAGAGGCTTAAGAGGAGGGCAAGTCTTGAACGGCTGTGCGGACTTCATTGCGAGACACTGTGATGGTGACAATGTTTCGCAACGAAGGGCCGATAAAACCGGCCAAGACATAGCAGACTACCATCTAAGGAATTTTTCCATCCCCTCAGGTCTGCAACATTCAAAAGTCCCGCGCGCACCAATAATGGCCAATCTCTAACCTGCAACATTCAAAAGTCCCGCGCGCGCCAATAATAGCCAATCGCTAACCGCTACATCTGCTTCTGTTAAATGCTAGCTTGCTTGCGTCTATAAAAGGGCTTAGCTGTAAGCGTTAGGCGCGACTCTCATCTGCAGCTCCTGTGAGCATTGTGTCTCAGGACACACTGAGAGTTCGCCCCTCCGCAGGTTAAAAGTTTTGGCCAATAAAGTAACACTCTTTTGAGTCCTGAAAGTCTCCGAACATCTGTTTCTCGCGACGGTGGATGCAACACCACGTCTTGGCTATAGTGAAGAGTGCTATGATAAACACAGGGGTGTGTGTATCTTTGGAATTATAGTTTTGTCTACATATATGCCCAGGAGTGGGATTGCTAGATCATATGGTAGCTCTGTATTTAGTTTTCTAAAACTAAAATACCTCCGTACTCTTCTATCTAGGTTAATTTAACATTTTGGGAAAACCTGCATATTCATGGTGCTTTGATGTCCAGAATTTTCCAGTACAGACTCAGTTTCGTGTAATTTTATTCTTTTAAAATAAGATTTTTTAAAATTAAATGCTTTAAATGTGATTCGATTTCTATGTCCTTGTTAAACATTTCACAGAGAAAAGTCTACCAAAGGGAGAAAAAAATCCTTACCAAGCCTTGGGCATCTCCCTGTGGCTTGGACAATATGGCCCCTGCGTGTGGTTCAGGTTCAGGTTCAGGGGAGGCCCTAACGGATGACACGGGGACTCACAGGTGGGTGCGGTAGCCCTGCTCCGATCCAACAGGAGACAGAAGGCGGGAATCCAAGTCTCTGTCACAGAGGCTGGTGAGTTCATATCACACCCTCCCAGCCAGGCTTTCCGGAAGAGTGTGAAAAGTGAGGAATTATTTCATCCACTTGAGTTCAGCCCCGCACATTTATGTTCAAAGCAATCCCTCGAGACAGTGTCTTTTCTAAGAAGTGGCTTTGTGTTGATGTGATGAAATGCGAGTCCTTCAACCCCTTGGGAGAATTTCTGACTTCCTCCGTGGCGTGTTGAGGAGGTCAGCAACACCTGGCCATCTGTTTTTGTAGGGCCTCTGAGCTAAGGATGGATTTTACAATTTTAAATTTTGAAAGAAAAAAATCCAAAGAAGAATATTTTGGGACTTGATAAAATCTCATGAAATTAAAATCTTTGTGTCCATAAATAAAGATTTATTGGAACAAAGCCATGCTCATTAATTGATGTATTTTTGTGACTGCTTTTGCCACGAAGGCAGGGTTGAGGAACTGTGATAGAGGCCATATGGCCCAGAAGTAAAGCTGGAAATATTTATTATCTGGTCCTTTAAGGAGGGTTGCTAACCTCCTGATATATTGTTTTACTTGCTAGTGGAGAAAAGTTTTTTTAAAAAGCATTCTTTTTTTTTTTTGTCTTTTTGCCTTTTCTAGGGCCGCACTCGCGGCATATGGAGGTTCCCAGGCTAGGGGTCTAATTGGAGCTGTAGCCGACGGCCTTCCCCACAGCCACAGCTACGTGGGATCCGAGCCGCGTCTGCAACCTACACCACAGCTCATGGCAACGCTGGATCCTTAACCCACCTAGCGATGCCAGGGACTGAACCTGCAACCTTATGGTTCCTAGTCGGATTCGTTAACCACTGAGCCACAACGGGAACTCCCTTAAGAAGCATTCTTAACATCTGGCCCCAAGTCTCCTCTAGAGAAGGAATCGTCTTTGTTTAAAAAAATCTTCTGACAGACCATTGGGATGTGAAAGGACTGGTCCCAGGTTGGGGGTAGCACCCAGCTGTTCTGCATAAAAACGGGGCACCTGAAGTTCCTGTCTCCTAGCCTGGGAACCTCCATATGCAGCAGGTGTGGCCCTAAAAAGACAAAATATTGAGGGACCTGGCCCCTGTCCTGCTTGCCCAGAGAGAAAGAAGATGTTTGCCCTTGGAGTAAAAGTTATTTAATTTGAATCCCGGCTCCATGTGACTTTGAGCCAATTAACCTATTCGAGCTTCATATTCTTCTTCTTCTTCCTTTTTTTTTAAAGGCCACATCCACGGCATATGGAGGTTCCCAGGTTAGGGGTCGAATTGGAGTTACAGATGCCGGCCACAGCCACAGCAATGCAGGATCCGAGCTGTGTCTGTGACCTACACCCCAGCTCACAGCAACACCAGATCCTTAACCCACTGAGTGAGGCCATGGATCGAACCTTCGTCCTCATGGATACTAGTCAGATTCATTTCTGTTGAGCCATGACGGGAACTCTGTAGTAGCCGTTTTTCATGACCATGAGTGGTTTAGATATTTTATCCTGGGCAAAGTTTCTCTATCACCTATTAATTTAAAACAAACACTACCAGAGTTCCCGTCGTGGCTCAGTGGTTAACGAACCCGACTAGGAACCATGAGGTTGCGGGTTCGATCCCTGGCCTTGCTCAGTGGGTTAAGGATCCGGCGTTGCTGTGAGCTGTGGTGTAGGTTGCAGACGCGGCTTGGATCCCGCGTTGCTGTGGCTGTGGTGAAGACCGGCAGCTACAGCTCCTGTTGGACCGCCTAGCCTGGGAACCTCCATAATCCGTGGGTGCGGCTCTAGATAAAAGGCAAAAAGACAAAAAAATAAAAAAAAATAAAAATAAAACAAACACTACCGGCTGACTTATAAGCTGATTTTGAACGAGATGTTAAAGGACTCACACATTCTGTTCAAGAACCTGGATTCTAGAGCCAGAAGGAATAGCCTCATTCAAATTTTGGCTCTTCCACTTATTAACAGTGACCTTGGGCAAGTGACTTTATTTTTGCCTTGGTTGCCTCATCTGTAAATCAGGATTAATAATACTCACCTGGGGGAGCCATTCAGCCTCCAGCGATCCCCACCTACCGGAATTCATGCAATTGTGTAGGCCCGTCCTTCACTGTACCGGAGCTATTTAGGTGACCCAGAGAAAATGCCACAAGTGATGGTACCTTGCTTCAATATTAGGTTATAAAAGATACTGCAGGAGTTTTTGCTGTGGCGTAGTGGGTAAAGAATCCAACTGCTGCAGCTCAAGTCGCTGTGGAGGTGCAGGTTCAATACCCAGCCGGCTGCAGGGGGTTAAGAATCCGTCTGCCGAGGGTTGGGTCGCAGCTGCGGCTTGGATTTGATCCCTGGCCTGGGAAACCATGTGCTGTGGATATGACCATTAAAAAAATAATAATAATAAAATTAGTAAAAAAGATACTGCACCTTCAGTTTTGTTCCCTGTATTTCCTCTCTGTTTCTGCTGTCTCTTCCTCCCTTCTCTCAGATCATTTTCCTAGGGGAAGCCAGAGGCCACAAAACAAGGCTATCTGTTGAAAGGTGCACAAGGGGAGAAAGAGGCCTGCTAACCACCACGAGTGAACTTGGAAGCGGATTCTCTAGTCCCTGGTGACCACAGCTCTGGCCAAAAGTTTGATTCTCAGGAGAGACCCTGAGCCAGAATTAGCCAGCTAAGCCAATACCCAAATCCTGACCCACAGAAACTGTGGGATAAAAGCTGTTCGTTGGTTTAAGCCAATAAGTAACGAACATAGAATACCTGCCACATAGTAAATGCCATAGTTGTGTTTGTCAAACATATACATTTACACCTAAATACATGCTAACTGGGGGGTGGGTGGAGGGCAGGTGGCCTTTCCTCTGCTTAAAACCCTGTCAAGTCTTGGCTGCTTTAAAATCAAAAGCTTCTGTTTTCTTTAAGGCAATCTTGCCTGTTTTCACAACAATCTGAAATAAAGAGGGGACCCTGATTTATATTTCTTGCAGAAGAGAAGAGAGGCTGACATGGTAAGTGCCAAAGAAATTAAAAGTCATTTCGGTTTTTCAATTCATTACTTCCGGAAAAAAAAAAAAATTCGAGCCCAGCTTCATTACTAGTGCTCCGTTTTACTGCTGATGATAATTGCAAAGGCAGTATTTTAAATTAGAATGTATAAGACCACATGTAATTAACCTGTACAGAAGGGCTGAGACTTCATATTAGACTATTAAATCAATCCCAGCAGAATCACTAATGCTGAGCAATTGATTTGAAAATACCGTACGGGCAGAGTAAAGACGCAGGATGCTAATTGCCATCCAGGAGAATTTAGCACACTCCTCTTGTACAGTTAGAGTGGCAGACTTTTTCCTCTGGCCCTTAACCCACTCAAAACGGAGAATGCAAATTCATTCAGACTGAATACTTAAAACAACACGGAGTTTAAGGCAAGAGGCGGTTTTTCTGCTACTCCGTGAGTGTGATGCCTGCTCATAAGGGAATTCTCAGACCGCCTGGGTGCTGTCACTACTGGTAGAGCTGACTGCGGGCATGTTTCAGGCTCCTGGTGGAAAGTTCCAGGAAGAGTCTCTGGTTGTACCATCTCCTGATGCCGTGGGCACAAGCTGCTCCCTCCCCAGTCTGCACCGTGTGTACCACTCTTTTACATGCATTCCTCTCTCAACTTGTCTCTGGTCTCTTTCCTACCCGGCAGCGGCTGTTTTCCTTCTTCATTCTTCTTCCTTTTTACTGAATCATTCAGGCAAGCAGCAAACACCCGCTGGCCTATCTAACAAGAAAAGAACAATAATAACAACAATAGCTTTTGTTTATTGAGGGCTGGGGGCGGGGCATGCCAACTGCTTATCAGGATTCAGTCCCTGCTTCCCCCTAGAGTAACATGGCTGTAACCAGGCCCACGGACAATGTAACATCCTCAGACTTTCTTGCAGCGAAGTATGACCATGTCCTTCCATGGCACTGTGTGTGTGTGGAGGGTGATGTATGCTGCTTCCAGAATGAGCTATTTTATTTTATTTTATTTTATTTTATTTTATTTTATTTTTAGGGCCACATCCGTGGCATATGGAAGTTCCCAGTCTAGGAGTCAAATTGGAGCTACAGGTGCCGGCCTATGCCACAGCCACAGCAATGTCATATCTGAGCCATGTCCGTGACCTACACCACAGCTCATGGCCACGCCGCATCCTTAACCCATTGAGCGAGGCCCAGGATGGAACCCGCATCCTCATGGATACTAGTCGGATTGTTTCCGTTGTATCACAACGGGAACTTTCCAGGCTGAGCCCTTTAAAGAATGGGTGTGCCTTGCCTTTGCTGCTGGATGCAGGTGATCACATGGCCCTGGAGCCACCAGATGGAGTGAGCCTGGGTCCCTGAATCACCATGCAGACTAAGGTCAGTGTCAACCAGGTTCACACTCCTGGGTCTGTCGTGTGAACAAGAAACAGTCTATATTTGAGGCACTGCACATTTCAAGGCTTTTTTTGTATTCCTTTAGCTCACCTCTACTAATGTTTATGTACATTATCTCACTTAACCCTCAGAACAGCCAGCCTTATCGAGGGTACTATAATTATTCTGTTTTACAGAAGAAGAAACAAAGGCTCAGAAGATTAAATAACTTGTCTGAAGGTATCCGGATGGTAAATGACAGACCTGGGTTTATTTTATCCTGGCAGTGGGGAAGTGACAATGACATTTAAGATGTTGTCTTAGAGTTCTACTAGCCTACGGATGTAGAGGGTCATCATCTTTATGATCAGGTCTTAGAGAACCGAAGGATATTGTTTATTTACAGCTGCCATTCATTCTGATTGGTTGGTACCTGTGCCACGTTGTTGTTAACTATTTTGAATACTACTCCTGCTTCACGCAACTGGTGCCTCTCTCCTCTGTAGCTACTGAGGTTCTTTGGGGCTCCAGAGTGAAGAGGACAGTAACTGTGAAGAGCTGTTCTAGTTCTTTTAATGCGCCACAGTGGGATGACTGGAGGCACACTTCTGGATGTTCTTGCTGCGCAGAGATAAGTCTAAGTCTCACGTTTTTTTAAGAAATGGGGTGAGAGTGGAGGTAGGAGGGATACTCAGCGTCAGACTTAGGCTGCTTTGGTTTGATGTGCCTTAGGCATAACGAGGCTAAAATCAAACCAAGAATTGTCACTGGCACTTTCCTCATGTCTCCGGTTGGTTTCCTTCATGTGTGTTCATGTGAAGGGACTGTTAAGGGGAGCCAAGTAAGGGAACGGGAAGCAGGACAGGGTGAGATTCCAGGCGCTGTTCTAGACTCAGCCTAACCGGTAGGGTGAGATGGTGCAAAAATCACCCTGCAGAGTTTGTCCTGCCTCAAGGCAAGAGTACAAATGGTGGAGTAGCTACACTCATTTCAGACAAAATAGACTAAAACACGGACTATAAGGAAAGAGGAAGATGAGCATTACATCGTGACAAAGGGGTATGAATGAAAAAGCAACCCTTGTACATTACTGGTGGGAAAGTAAACTGGTATGGCCACAGTATGGAGAGTCCTTAAAAAATTAAGACTAGAACTACCATATGACTCAGCTATTCTGATTCTGGGTCTTTATCTAAAGAAAATGAAAACACTAATTTGAAAAGATATATGCACCCTTATATTCATTGCAACATTATTTATGATAGCCAATATATGGAAACGACCTAAGTGTCCATCAATGGATGAATGGATGAAGAAGATGTATGCAGATACGATGAAATACTACTCAGCCATAAAAAAGAATGAACTCCTGCCATTTGCAACAATAGGAATGGACCTTGAGGGTGTTATGCTAAGTGACATAAGTCAAATGGAGAAAGACAAATACCATGTGATTTCACTCACATGTGGAATCTACAACAAATCAAAACCCGAAACGAAAAAAACAAAAAATGAAAAGAAACTCTAAACCAAAGAGTAAACAAAATAAAATGGAAACAAACACACAGATACAGAGAACAGATGAGTGGTTATCAGAGGGAAGAGAGTTGGGGGTGAGTGAAATGGTCAGAGGGGTCAACGGTTTAATGACTGGCGGTAACTAGACTTGTGAAGGTGATCTGTTCAATATACAGATGTTGAACAGTAATACTGTATACCTGAAACTTATGTAATGAAAAAATAAATTTCAAGTGAAAAAAAGGTTAAAATCTGAGACTTGGTTGAAGATTTTAGAGGGGGATAGAGGGAATCAACCTCTTGATGCTTCGACTGAAAGTTACTTAGGTCTAATTAGTTTAGGAAAATGGTGGAATTTGGGGTCCTACCTGTGGAATTTAGGGTCAAAATCTCAGATAAGAGCAAAATGTTACTTTACATTGCCAAAAGTGTTTTGCGTTTCAGTCTGAGTGGAAAGAATACAAATTTTCAACAAAACTCCCTGGCATTACCTCACTGGTTTCCCTATGTGTTTGCCTAGATGTTTTCCTGGCTGTAATTTTTTGGTGACATGTCTTACATAGTTGAAGCTGGAAAGGCTCAGGTGTTAACGTTAAATTTAGAGGCCACTGTTGCCTCTAAACCTGTATTGTCAGTAAGACAAGCAGCTTTCTTAATAAGGTTTAAAATGCCTCTTAGTTATTTGCAGTTGGTTAGACCCACCTGAGCAATGTCGTATACCAATGCCACAGTAAGGGGAAAAAAAATAAGAAAAACAATCTCTAAATTTTTCAAAAGACTCTGATGTCACTCTCTGCTTTTTTTTTCCTTTTTGCCTTTTCTAGGGCTGTACTCGCGGCATATGGAGGTTCCCAGGCTAGGGGTCTAATCGGAGCTGTAGCTGCCGGCCTACACCACAGCCACAGCAACGCAGGATCCGAGCTGCGTCTGCGACCTACACCACAGCTCACAGTAATGCTAGATTGTTAACCCACTGAGCAAGGCCAAGGATCAAACCTGCAACCTCATGGTTCCTAGTCGGATTCATTAACCACTGAGCCATGACAGGAATTCCTTTTTTTTTTTTTTTTTTTAAGTGCTGCATCTGCAGCATATGGAAGTTCCCAGGCTAGGGGCTGAATCGGAGCTACAGCTGTTGGCCAACACCACAGCCATAGCCACAGCAATAGCAACGCAGGATCGGAGCCACGTCTGCGACCTACACCACAGCTCACAGCAACAGCGGGTCCCCAACCACCAGACAAGGCCAGGGATCGAACCTGCATCCTCATGGATCCTAGTCAGGTTAATTAACCGCTGAGCCACGAAGGGACCTCCCGGATGTTACTCATTTTAAAAGACCAAGACTCCACTGAATTGTGCTCCATCGAGTTTGTACCATATTTAGTTGATTGTCCAGAAACCATCCATGGACCTTGGGGCTTTGGGGGAGGACAAATGAAAATCCCACCTGAAACTTTCAGTTAACCCAAAGTTGCCAAGATGTTCTGGGACGGAAATTGAGGAATTTAGTTTTTTTCCTTTGTTTGAGATTGAAAACCAAGAGTGGGATTTGGGGGTTCAAAGAGATTATCACCCAAACAGAATTTATGTTCAGTTTGTATAAACAAGTAGACTGCAGGAAATTAAGGAATCCTGTTCAGCTTTAATATTCGATAGGCCCAAACTTCATGGGCTCGATGATTTATCTGGAATAGTTCTCACATTGGAGGCATGGCTATTACTCTGTTCTAACTGCCTGCTAAATTAAATAGCCTGTTCATATTTGGCTGATTGAACTCCTCTGAGGGGGAAGGGCCACTGCAGATCGAGCATTTGGGCTTGTTAGGCACAGGAGTCAGGACTTAGGGGTTGTTGCAGAGTGATTTATTGAGCTCTGTTCTTTAATTTCCAGGTTACACTGTAGCTTTTACATGTGTTTCAGAACAGCAGTCTTCCTGCCTATTAATCCAAGTGGGGGACAAAAGCAGGACACAGGAAAATGGAGCAGGGCAGTGAAATGGGGATGGGATGGAGAATTCCAGTTATTTTTGTTCCTTAGAGGCAGCAGGAGGTACAGGCCCCATCCGAGGCAAAAGGCAAATTCAGTCAAGTTTGTCTTCTAACCTTTTCAAGAGCCTATTGGTGCTATTTTCCTTTGGTCTTTCATGTTTTCTTCCTTTCTTCCCTTCCCTGTGGGTTAGTCTAATGGAGGTCTGGCCTGACACTTGGACGCTTAGATATGTCTGGTGCCAATTACACTGTACAGCCTTGCACTTAGAGGACAGAGGGCTCAGCGGAAGATATGAGCTATCAGTTAGGCCCCAACCTGAAAGAGGCACTCGGATGGCGATGATGCGTACCGGCCTGCCCTGGTGGAGATTCTAGAAGTTGGTAGAAATCCTCAAAGCAGGCCTTCCCAAATTCCTGTGCTATTCTATAAAATTTAGATAATTTCAGGTGTTTCCGTTGTGATGCAGTGGAAACGAATATGACAAGTATCCATGAGGATTCTGTTTTGATCCTTGGCCTTGCTCAGTGGGTTGAGGATCCAGCGTTGCTGTGAGCTGTGGTGTAGGTCACAGACACAGCTTAGTTTCCGTGCTACTGTGGCTGGGGCGTAGGCCGGCAGCTACAGCTCTGATTAGACCCGGAGCTTGGGAACTTCCATATGCCATGAGTGCAGCCCTAAAAGGCAAACAAAACAAAACCCTAAAAACCAAAAATCCAAAACACAACAACAACAAAAAAGAATTTCCCCTGAAATCCTAGCCTTATTATTTCATTGGAACAACTGCCTTTAACAAACTGTGTTACCTGGGATTCATTATGACTTTGGGTTCAAAGTCATACCACGCTTAGATTGCCATGTTCCTGCATTAGCCACATTGTGATATATTACAAATGAAAATCACACGTTTGGTCTGTGGGCACATTCATCTACCTGCTGGGGCATGAAGCCAGAAGGATGGACCCTGGCATGACTGACATTAACATACCACACTGTCCTAGCTCCTTCTACCCAGTGGCCACAGAAGCAGTCAACAGGAGAAGCATGTACAGGTGAATGAATGAATGAATGAATGAATGAATTTAACAATATTCAGGAAGAGCCGGTTATGCCACAGGCGCTTTGCTGGGCTCTGACACAGGGCAGATGACCAAGATGGGCACCAGATCTTTCCTCAAAGGACTTAGGGTCGAGTGGGGGTGAAACATACTCACCTGACCCCAGCACAGAGCTGGGGGCGGGGCATGGCGGTCAGGAAGGACAAGCTCAGGGAGCCATGATCGCATTTAGCCCGAGGGCCTTACTTAGAATAGAATAGATAGGGAAGGCCTTTCTAAGAGGTGACATTTAACCTCCAGCCTGAAGGATAAAATGGTAGTGAGGAGGAGAGGTCGAGGGGGGACTGAGAGGGGTAGGTGACTCCAGGGAGGCGTGGTTTGTACTTTACTGGGAATCTTTTGCGGGTGATTAATTGCATCTCTCTGGTGTATCGACTGTTGGAGCCTTAGCTCTCACGGGGGATTTCCGTACCCAGGCTGCTGAGGGTCCTTGGGCATCGCACCTGCTCTTATCATTACAGACAGGTTGAACTTATGGTCTCCTGGGAGTTCTTAGTGGCAACCCAGACTCCACCCCCTTTTACTCCTACGCTCCACTTTAAAGGCTGTTTTTAGCCTTTCCCCTCTCGGCTCCACAAGGGAAAGGAGCCAAGAAGCTCTGGGGCTCAGAGTTCTGCCGTTTTTGCCAGGTCAGGGTAGCAGGGGCTTCAGCCGCCTTAGAGCTTCATGGACGGTGGACTCCAAATGTGCGGACGGCACAGGTAGTGGGGGCAAGCGGGGGTCTTCATCCCTGCCGCTGGCTCTGGTCTCTGCTGAATCCAGCCGCCGCTCTTAACGGAGTTCTCTTTGCAAAGACGGGGCAACGCAAGGACCCACCCACAAAGGGGTGTGGCCCCCATGCGGCTGCACGCACGCACGCATGCGCGCTAGTGAGTCCAGCTAGGCTGGGGCAGAGAGCTTTCCTCGAGTCTCCAAGCTCATTTAAAATCTCAAGTAAATTCCTCAAAGGCTCCATTTATCTCTTAGAAGGTCAATTTCTTTCAGAGGTGTTCTTTATCAAGGTTATTTACGTAGATTTTGCTGGAGGGAAGGGTATTGCTTACCCAACACAAAGTAAATCCGCCTTTCTCGTGCTTTTTTCTTAGGAGCTTTTGAGACAAGTCAACCTCTATCTTGAAGTCTGACTCTGAGCTCCGGTGCCTCGTGTCTCTGATTACGGTGGCTTCTAACCAGTGGCTCGTTCTAAGCCCTCGCGTTCGGGGTAAGCATGATTTTTCTTGTTGATCTTATCCACTGGGGACTCAGGTAATATCGCATGAGATTTAGGGAAAGTTTCAACAACTGTAGATCAATGCCTTGAAGCTTTGGGAATATTCCTTCTTCTTCTTTTTTTTTTCTCTTGAAATTATGCAGTTTAATCCCCATGGGTATGGTTTAGCAAGAGTTCCAACTAGAAACGTATTGAAAGTTATCCTCAACACAGCTCCTAACTTTCTTGAACATCTTTGTCAGCAAAAAGATTAAAGTCTAGTTTCCCCCCCCACACACTAATAAATGCAGAACCATCCAGTTCTTCCCACGCCAATTTAGGAGAGAATAAAGTGTTACAAACCTAGGTTGGGATCATGACAGTTTGTCTCGGTAAGGCCCTGGGATCCATTAAACCATCGCTGAACTCCGTGGGACTTGTTGAGTACCTGCTGTGTGCCATGTTCTCTGCTACCTGCTGGAGACATAATGCTGTACAGGACACAGCCTCTGCCTTGGGGAAACTGAGATCTGCCTGGGGGAAAAGACGGGTAGAGAATTAACTATGGAATGAAATGACAGGACAAAAGGGGGTATTTATATATATACACACACACCATATATATGTATACTATAGGAATAGAGGTATATACTTATGTATAGTATGTATTATACATAGGTTTATATTATATAAAGGCATATATATGTAAATATGTAATGGGAATATATAAATGGAAGAGGAAATCCTTCTGCTGTGGGGTAGAGGAGGCAGTGGGGTGATTTGTCCTTTAGGGCCATGTGGCACTGTCTGGAGACATTTTTGATTGTTAGGATTGGGTGAGGAGGAGCTACTGGCATCTAGTAGGTAGAGGCCAGGGATGCTGCTAAGCATCCTTCAATGCGCAGGACAACCAGTTTCAAGAAAGAGTGCCCTGGCCCAGATGTCAGGAGTGCCAAGGTTGAGAAACACTCTTATAGGATGATGTTTGAGTTGGTCCTTAAAGATGACTGGAGTGTGCTAGGCAGCAACCATGCAAGGACATTCTGCTCAGAGGCTTCACTCCATCACTAGCTTGGGGGGCCCTGAGGGGGCCAGACTGAAAGAAGATGAGACTCTGGGTTTGGGGACGGTCAGCTCAGTGATGGTGTTCCTGGGTGGCTTCAGAGCTGGCTCCAGGCAGTTCCTGCACCCACTGCGGGGCAAGTCACGGGTAGCTGGGCTGAAGAATGACGTTTTCTCCTTTTGATGGCTGCTCTAAAGGGAGAGTTGAGGAGTTTGTCGTTCTCTTGGCCCTGACCAGGGTGGGTGGCCAGCATGTCAGGACAAGTACATTGGAGAGAACAAGAACAGGGAAGATACCACCCACAATAAGTGACTTAACTGGGGCTTGTGATTTGCAAAAGCACGTGAGGCCACGGGGCCATCACATGTAGACACTTAGAGGGAGAGACTTTTAGATGCCAGCTGCTAAACCTGTTCTACCCCAGAACCTGGACTGAAAGGACTGTACCGTCGACGCTGCAAAATGTCTTTGGGTTGATGCCAGGAAAATGTCCTGAAATGAAATGAAACAGCATTATATGAATGGTGCTCCCAGAACCCCATGAGGTGGTACCGTAAGGAAACCGAGGCTCAGAGCAGTTCAGTGCTGCTCTGTCCAGAGTGATGCTGGTTGGGAGGGTGGAGATGCCAGAGTCCTGGTGTGGCCGGTAGAGCTGTTGGCTGAAATTGTCCATCATCCTTGATCGGCTCTGCCCTTTTTCCCTCTGGCTGCTGTTCTCACCTGGGCTGGCCTTTGATTGTATTGTTTTTCCCCAGCGCTCTTTCATGGCTGCAGTCAGAACACCCCAAGGGGTGAGGATAGTGAGATCTCCCATAGCATCTCACCCTAAGACAGTGGTTTGGTTTTGTTTCCTGCCGTTATCCATACGGATCCATAGTTGTACAAATAATGTCATTGGCCACTGAGTCCTTTTCCACAGATGATGCGTTTGCCCATGTTCTCACATAGACCCTGTGAGTCATTTGAATGAGCCCACGCTATTCCACCAAGGTGATGCGCCATCAGTTACCTATGAGTTTCCTCTTTGGTCATTTCAGAGGTTTCCAGAGTTTCAGTAGCACAAATAACATTGTAGTAGTATCTTTGTGTAAATAGTTCTTTCGCTTCCTTTCAAAGATTTCTCGAGGATACATTATCAGTCGTGGGATTAATGTGTCAAAGGCTATGAATGTCTTCATGGATCTCGATATATAGTGTCAAATTGCTTTCCAGCAGTGTGGCAATTTACATACCTGACATGAATAAATGAGGGTAGCAGCTTGGCAAAATATTGCCAGCATTGAATATTATTGTTTTATTTTCAAACTTCTATGGCTGATTTAATACCTGTAAAAGGATTTCATTAAAGATATGTAATACGCCTAGCATGGCGCTTGACACGCGGTGGTTGTTTTTGCTAGTGTTTCACTTCCAGCTTATGATACCTTTCCTGATCCTTGGACTGCAACCTAGTCCTTCTGTTTGTCCTACCCCCCCCCCACACCTTGATTGCCGTCATCTCATCTTCAGTGAGTGCCTGGTCCTGGCTTGGCCCAGCTTCATACAAATGTTAGCTGTTGATGATAATATTGAGTGTCTGGGTTGTTGAGCCTGCTTGTAGCATAATGGTTCAAAGACTGGTCGTATTCTCTTGCCTCAATCTATCAGCTGTGTGACCTACCACGTTTTTTCTAAGCCTGGGGTTGAGATAATGTATGTCCAGCAAGTTAACACCATGCCTGGCTTCAGAGTAAGGGATGTTCATGTTAGTAATAATAATAACCTATTTTAATAAGTCATGTCAGTCTTCGAGACAGGTGACATTACGATCCTCATTTTCAAGATGAGACACTGAGGCGCTGAGGGGTCAAAGTACTTTGTCTGATACCGGGAACCGAATGCCATGTGACTTCTGGCCCCTCCTCTCTGTGGCATGGCTGAAAGGGCCCATGGGTGATAGGAGTATTCATGAAAGCCCTTTTTATATGAGGATGGCCAGCACTAACTTACCTATACATGGAAAGGACCGCAAACTACAGAACGTAGCCTCCAGAGTAAATGCATTTCAAATTGCCCCTTAACCAGATTCCTAAAATACCCAGGAGCTATTTCAGCCTTACCCAATCTGAGGGCAGGGCTGGCAGAAGAAGAGTTAGAATGAAAGAGAGATGGACCTTCAACAGTTGTGGTTCAGATGTCTTCAGAAGAACTTACAAAACCGTACGACCACGTGGACGGACTGCTTGGGGCCTTGGAAAGAGCCAAGCGATATGAGTAACCTTGAAGTTGAAGTCTCATTAGTTTCCTGCTCAATCAGCCCCTGGCCTGATTACTTGACTGGCAGTTACCCAGGAATGTATGGGCTAGTTACTTCTGACTGCTCGTCGCTTTTCTTTGACTCAGGACTTCGTCATTAGCATAGTTTCAGTCTGAGAGTTACTGCCGGGGTGGGATTACTCTAATTAAGAGGAAGAGAAAAATATGTTGCTAGTCATTAATTTTTCTTGATTAGAGGGTGACCCAGTTTGAGGTTAAGCAAAGAGGACTGAGGTAGTAATTTAGCGCTCTGGGGGGGCTTGTTTAGGTTTTTGAGAGCTGGAGAAGCAACAGCTGGGTCCCAAGATTGCCGTCTGATTTGAATTCATAGCAACTTGTAAATAGATGTGTAAGAGGCCTTCAGGAATGGCGTGCTAATTTCTAGAATGAACACAAGCAAGGAGAGGATTGGAGGTCTATAAACGGAATGCAATTGATGCCGCATTCAAGTGCTGATAAGGAAAGCTTTTCCTGTCTTCAACTTGCAAATATTATATTTTCATGTTTTCTTGGTTTGAGGATCCAGGCCTTGACTTGTCAGATTCCGAGAGAGCAAAAAGCTATATCTCTGACATATGCCCATAGCACTGAGCATATACTAAAATATAGTTATAGTGCTTCAGCTCTCGTCCTTAATGAAGTACACATAATTTTGAGTTTCGGTGATGAGAGCAGAGTGTAATTTTGTGCAAAGAGTACAGCCTCAGAGTGAAGTGTGTGCTCTGCTTCTGCTGATTGCCATCTCGAGAAGTGAATCTTTTTGATTAACTTGTTTCCATGTTACAAACCTGGTTTGAGGAATCAAGGGAGGTCATTAAATCTCATATACTGTCATAGGGGGCAACAGTAAAGTGATACATACATGTTATATAGTATTATCCGAGTTCTCAGATCACTTAGAAGTTGGGACTTCAAGCAGCATCTTTGAGAAGGGGTGGGAAGGGAAGAGTGAAAGTCCTGGGTTGCCTTCAAGACTGTGGGGACCATCATTCTTTAATATGGGGTACCCCCCCTGTTATGACAGTCAGGCTGGATGGGGCACCTCTGTTCCCTATTGGTTGCCTGTTGATTTGGTTGCGGAGGCAAAATTTTACCTTTACCTTCTTAGGATTTTTGGCAGTGCCTTGATTTAATTGGCCTAAGAGAGATTAACGGGAGAAGAGCATACAGATTTATTTAATGTAAGTTTTACGTGACACGGGAGCCCTCAGAAGGAAGGGAGGACTCAAAGGCAACCTAAATGCTTTTATGCCACGTTGAACAAAGAGAGCAGGCATGGAAAAGTAACTCAGCTATGCGAGGAGGCTAAAGGAAAAGCAGAATTCTTTTAACACAACCTGTGGGTACCAAATTCTCTCAGTCACAATGCCCTGTCCTTGCTGATGAATGATGGTAGTGTTACTTTCCTTTGGGTTTAAGGAGGATTTCTTCCACAGGGAGCCTTGTTTCCTGCTTTCAGGAATCAAAGAATGCGAAGGTCAGAGAGTCCTTTTCATACCTGCTCTTCAGTGCCTTTAGGTCAAAATATTTTTTTTTTTTATGTCAGAGAGACATATTTGGAGGGACGTATTCTGGTTTCCCTCAGTTTTATCCCTCATCATCCTCTCTTCTTTTCCTCTCTCCTCTTCGCAGTGGCCCACCTCCCAAAGGAGACGTAGGGCCTCCCTGTGTCAAGTGGTTGTAGGGATGCTGTCTCTATTCTTGGCGGTAGCTGTGGACACAGTGTCCAGGCCCCGGTCAGTGCCGATGTTTTAACATGTTGGGCCAATCAGAATGCCTCCCTGGGCCTTGCATGTGGATTCCAGGCAGGAAAGGCCTTTCTTTCCTCCAGGATTGATAAGCTGACACGACGTCTGACTCACACCACAGAAAGAAAAGTAGACAGCATTGAATCCCCAAGTTCTTCATGTGGTTATCCATTCAGTGATGTTTACCGAGTGCCTGCTTTCTAAGTACTGGAGTTACAGCAGTGAAGAAAATGGGCAAACAGCCCTGGCTTTGGGAGCTTAGAACTGGGACTAGAGCAGAGAAAATAAACAAAAGAAATCACTAAATCAGGAGTTCTCGTCATGGCTCAGCAGAAACAAATCTAACTAATACCCATGAGGATGTGGGTTCGATCCCTGGCCTTGCTCAGTGGGTTAAGGATCTGGCGTTGCCGTGAGCTGTGGTGTAGGTTACAAATGTGGCTCAGATCCCACGTTGTTGTGGCTGTGGCATAGGCCGGCAGCTACAGCTCCGATTCAACCCCTAGCCTGGGAGCTTCTATATGTCACAGGGGCGGCCCTAAAAAGACGGAAAAAAAAGGAAGAAATCACTAAATCATATGTTTTAGATGGTGATAATTGCTACAGAGAAAAATCAAGGAAGGGAGGGGGATGGGGGATGTGGGGAGCGATGGGGGAAGTTAGGGGGTTGCAGTGTTAAATCGGGAAGTCTCACCGAGAAGGTGACATTTGTGTAAAACCTCAGAGGAGAGGAGAAAGTGACCCGGCTGGCATCTGTGAAAGAGTGTACAGAGGGGACAGCCAGTGCAGGGGCCCCGAAGCAGAAATGTGCTGGTGTGCTGCGGAGCAAGGCAGGGAGACGAGGTCGGGGGGCGTCAGCCATGGGGTCAGTGGGCAGGGCCTCGAGAGCCCATGGTGAGAACATGGGCTTTGCCTCTGAAGTGGGAAGCGTGTGGTTGCTGCTGAACAGAGCTTTTTTTTGGGGGGGGGGGCTGAACCCATATGGAAGTTCTGAGGCTAGGGGTCACCATAGCTGTAGCAATGTGGGATCCAAGCTGTGTCTGTGACCTGTACCACAGCTCACGGCAACGCGGGATCCTTAACCCACTGAGTGAGGCCAGGGATCGAACCCGCATCCTCATGGATACTAGTCGGGTTCTTAACCCGCTGAGCCACAATGGGAACTCCTGAATGGAGCTTTTATGAAGGAGGCCTAGGGCCCTCTGTAGCCACTGCTAATCTAAGCAGCACCCCCTGCACAGATTCGTGGTAGGGGTGAAATGAGCCAGTGTGTGGCGAGTTCCCAGTGTTGGTGAGCTGACTCAGAGTAAGGACAAACAGGATGGAAGCTGTTATTACGAACAGCGACAGTCAGACACTTTATATTGAGATGTTAGTGACTGATGTCAGGTACCCTCTTTCAAGCTGGTTTGATGGGGACAGAGAGGAAAGGAATTTGAGTCATTGAAGGGAGGGAGGGAGAAGGAGGAAGAAATGGCCCCAAGTGGGGGGAGCAAAGAGTAACTGGGCTGCTCCCCACCTGCTCTGTTCTTACCACACATTTTTCCAAGAGCTGAAGACCAAGAGCCAGTTTGCATCTTCGTGCTATTCAGAAGTCCTTATGCTAAATGCAGTATTGTACAGACCTGAAAAAGTACAGATAAATCAGTGCTATAGGAATGAATGCCACCCAGTTTACAGCATCATTACTGAGCCAGTCACACCAGGTGCCCCCATCCCCTCGCCGAGTCACTGTGTCGCTGCTCACTGGAGGACAGCTGGAAAAGGATTGATGTCTTCAAGGTCACGGCTGAGCGCTAGGAGCTGGCCACGATGGTTATTCCACCTTGCTTCTCTCTGAGTCTGAGTACCTGCTGGTATCTGTCAGTTTCTAAGTTTCATTTTAAGGGCGAAGCCACGGGAGTTTACAAGCTGTGGCGGCCCCTCTGGGCTGCGGGGCAAGGCTGCCCAGGCCCCCAGGGACCACACACCTTCCTCTTTCATCTGCAGAGCCTCCCTCGGCCCCGGAGACTCTGCGCATTTTGGAGAGATGTAGCTTCATAATTTTTTTATGGCCCACTGCTCAGCTTAAGGAAGCGGGGGCGGCTTGTAAAAATTTTATTTATGGCGTGATTTTCAGAACTCATTGTTCGCAAATACTGGCAAGGTTGGATTTATGGAAGTGGAGGCTATTTTAATACGTTACCCTCGCAGTTAAAAGGTTGCCCCTGATGGAGATGTTAGAATTCGGCTACAGCAAATGGCATCCTAGGCACGGCTTGTCGTCAGTAGCCACCTTCGTGAAATCGTTAGGCCTGGCAGCTGAAAAGCTAAAAGCCACGAGTTCAACTTGTAGCTCACGTACAGATTTTGGTTGGGCTGAAGAAAGTTTTGTTTTCCTGGGTCCATTCTTAATTAGTAATTCGATTCAGGTTTCGTTAACATTGCCTAGTGATTGTTTTTGCCTCTTTAGCATTTTTTAACCCATTAGCTTTGAAATTTGAAACATCTATCTCAAGTGGATAAAGAATAATCTTTTTTCTTAAAGACAGTTTCTTACTTATAATTCACAGTTATTTGCAGTTGGTATTGGCGGATGGATCAGGTCCAGGGGTTGGAGCAGAAGCCTGAGCAAATGCAGGGTTGGGCTGACTCATTAAACCAAAGTCTTGATCCAGTGTGGGAGCATAAAAACCTTCCTGGTGTATTTTTGAAACTTGAGCTGCCCTTGGCAAAGGAGGTCTTCCATTTGTGTTTTTAAGGGAAAGGTTGAGTTATCTGTGAGGCGTAGATATCCTGGATTATTTTAGAGATTCTGTGTGGCAACAGGAAAAGACTGTCATAGGAATTCCTGTTGTGGCTCAGCAGAAATGAACCTGACCAGTGTCCATGAGGATGCAGGTTCGATCCCTGGCCCTGCTCAGTGGGTTAAAGATCCGGCGTTGCTGTGGCTGTGGTGTAGGCCGGCAGCGGTAGCTCGAATTTGACCCCTAGCCGGGGAACTTAACATGTCCTGCAGGTGCATGTGAAAGCAAAAAAAAAAAAAAAAGGAAAAAGACTGTCATACATTCAACTTTTGTTTTTTTTTAAAGCTTTTTAGAAAGTGTAGAGAAACCCAGTGATAGAAATAATCAGTAGTGGAGTTCCCTTCATGGCTCAGTGGTTAACGAATCCGACTAAGAACCATGAGGTTGTGGGTTCGATCCCTGGCCTTGCTCAGTGGGTTAAGGATCCGGCGTTGCCGTGAGCTGTGGTGTAGGTCGCAGACGCGGCTTGGATCCCGCGTTGCTGTGGCTGTGGTGAAGGCCGGTGGCTACAGCTCCTGTTAGACCCCTAGCCTGGGAACCTCCATAATCCGCGGGTGTGGCTCTACATAAAAGGCAAAAAGAAAAAAAAAAAAAAAAAAGGAAATAATCAGTAGTTCCTAGAACAGGAACTGGTGTTCTTTAAAATGGAGCATATTCAAACACAGGAAGGTAGAAAAAAAAA
>PVHT021183688.1:7098510-7113149 GCA_004024745.2 Catagonus wagneri | reverse complement strand
ATCAAAATAGTAAGACTCTAATCTGAAATACAGGTTACTTAAGTATGTACACACACCCAGAAACGGTGGTCTGAATTACTGAAAAGAATTCTGGACTATAGACTCATTTTATAGAAATGAATTTCCTTCCTTCCTTCCTTCCTTCCTCCCTCCCTTCCTCCCTTCCTCCCTTCCTCCCTTCCTCCCTTCCTCCCTTCCTCCTTTCCTCCCTTCCTCCCTCCCTCCCTCCTTTTTTTCCCTCGCTTTTTTAGGGCTGCACCCAAGGTATATGGAAGCTCCCAGGTTAGGGGTCAAATCGGAACTACAGCTGCTGGCCTACACCACAGCCACAGCAGTGCAGGATCTGAGCTGCATCTGCGACCTACACCTCAGCTCACGGCAATGCTGGATCCTTAACCCACTCAGCAAGGCCAGGGCTCGAACCCTCATCCTCATGGATCCTAGTTGAGTTCGTTAACCACTGAGCCATTAAAGGAATTCCACTTAGGGCATGGTTTCTGCTGTGTGTGACGGAAGTGAAAAAAATAACAGTGGTTTGAACAGACCTGTATGTCTTTCTTACATAAAAGGTTAAGCTGATATGGTGGCTCTGCCCTCTGACATCATCAGGGGCCCAGGCACCTTCTGTGTTGTTGCTCTGCCAACCTTAGACTGTTCCCTTGTAGTTCACAGTCCAGGGTGCCCGGCCACCACGTCCATGTCCATGTCCTAAGCAGCAAAATGCAGGAAGGAAGGAGAGGGAGAATCCTTCCCTTCATGACCATGGCTCAGAAGTGGCACCTGTCAATTTTGCTCATACCTGTTGGCCAGAATGTAGCCATGCCTAGATGCTTAAAGAAATGTTACCTTTATTCTGGGCATCTAACTACAGGTTCTAGTTTTACAAGAGAAGAAGAAATAGATATTGAGGATAACTATCCGTCTTTGACGTGTGAGTTGTGCTTGAGATAGTAGAGAACACAGGATTATCTGTTGCCTCCATCACTGCTCGGTGAGGCACGGCAGGGCTCAGGTGGGCTCAGGTGGGGATGTTCCTGACACCCACGACAAAAGCCCGACTCGGAGGAACTATTCTGGATCTCAGAGAACCTGCTTCTCAGTTGTTCACATAAAGAGGCCATGGTTGGAAAGCGCGGTTTTGAGAGTCAGCCCGGTTCCTGACGCTCCACTTCTCTGAGCTTTACTTGGTGTTCTCCCGCATGCGGCTGATGGCAGCCATGTCGGTACCTGATGTCCTGCCCATCGGTGGCCACACAGAGACACAAGTGGGGGCACCTGACCTAGGCTGGGCCCTCCACATCCTTTCTCCTGGGGTATTCAGACTGTGACTAAGAGAGTCATCTCAGTTGGGGCTTATTTGCTTGAACTTGAGTGTTACAAACTCGAAAGCATTGGGCACACTCTTCTGTCACGAGTGTGGGGAATCAGGGAAAGCCAGTGGTGGGACATAGAAGGATGAAGCAGGTGTTCAGAAAAGCTGCTCCTGAACCCTGGGGGACCTGAGGCAGACACTGGGAGGGGGCTACTGATTCCTGATGGCTCTACAGTGATTCGGTTTCATGTAAGGCTGAGATACACCCATTCCTATTAAATTTATTGAAAACACGTCATGTATATACAGAGAGAGCATTTTTTAAAAAGAATGAATCTGACCATTTTTCTTTCTTTTTTTAAAAAAAAACTCTTAAAATCTCATGTACCATCTTCACAGCTAATGGCTTGCAGTTTCAATTTTCTGCTTGTCCCTAAGAGTGACAGCTCAGAAGGGACTCTATAAACTGATTCACCTAGCCAAACTTATCCAAAGTGGGGATACTAAATAGGTCAGTCACTGGAAACCAAAACCACAGTGCCTTTTCCCAAATAAAACAGCAAGAAATCCACAGAGGAAGGGATGAAATGCAGTGCCGTTGTTCAGAAGAGAGACTGAAAAGAGCTCCTCCGTATTTTAAAATATCTTCCTCTAACTCCAGTGAACACATGGAAAAGACCCGAAGTCGGTATGAGAGGACAGAACTCGCTATACATTTATAACTTGACTTCAAAGGAAAAAAAAAACAGGCAAGTCATCAGCTTGCTTAAATGAAGTTTAAGAGTGGAGATTCTAATGAGGAGTAGAGTGAGTCCATCTTGTGAAATTCTCCATATGAAATATGAAACCCACTAAAAGAAACATATTAAGAGTAAGACTTCAATTAACTGGAACTTAAGTAATCAGAGCTTTCCATGATTCTTCTTCTTAAACCTGCTTGAATCAAGGATATAATAAAACACATCGAGTCCTTGAGAGTGTCCTGGCTTTAGGCTTGAAAATTGTTTTTACCTCTAATACTTATCTAGAACCATAGAATTAACCAAATACTTGAATTTTAGAGCTAGTAAGAGCTTAAGGCCATCCCGTGCTTGGGTTTTCAACCTTAGCTACACATTACAGCAACCCGGAGAGCTTTTAAAATCATGACGTCCAATCTGTACCGTGTACCAGTTAAGTTTCAGTCTCTGGGAGTTCCTGTTGTGACTCAGCAGAAATGAATCTGTCTAGTATCCATGAGGACGCAGGTTCAGTCCCTGGCCTGGCTCAGTGGGTTAAGGATCCAGTGTTGCCCTGGGCTGTGGTGTAGGTTGCAGATGCGGCTTGGATCTGGAGTGGCTGTGGCTGAGGAGCAGGCCAGCGGCTGCAGCTCTGATTCAACCCGTAGCCTGGGAACCTCCTTATGCCTCGGGTGCAGCCTTAAAAAGACACACAAAAAAAGAGTCTCTAGGGGTAGGAACTGGGCGTCCTTAGTTTTAAAGGATTTCCAGGCACTTCCAGTGGGCAGTCAAGTTGGTAAACCAGGCATCCTCTATAGCTGACCCCAGAAGTGAAGTGACAGATTGAAGAGTCAGGTTGCCAGCTGGTGCGGAAGCAGGACTGTAAACCTAGGATGTCCCAAACCATTGCGGCCTCCTCCCCATCGGGCCACACAGGCTCCCAGCTCTGCGAGGCCAAGAGTCAGCATCCCACTCAGACTGCCGAGCAGGTGCTCCTCCAACCTGGATTAGTCTCCCGATCACCGGAGATCTTATTCAGTCCAGGGGATGCTGATGTTTCTGGCCCGGGTACCACACTTGGAGAAGCATTGCTGTGAGCTGTTGTAGGGCTCTCCCTTCATCCATAGGCGTACCTGCGCGCACGCAGGGAGGAGATTTGGATTCTTCTCATCCTCACTCGGGGACATGATCGCAGTATGTGGCGGCATCTCTTTGTTTCTCCAAAAGCCTCTGAAGCTGTTCTGTTCACCTAAGAACCATCTCCAGATGAAGTGTCCTGTCATGCTAAAGGGTTCCACACCCACTGTACTTTGCTGAATTGCAGCATTTGGCTGCATCATTCCAGAGCAGGGTTTTTTTTTGTTTTTTTTTTTTTTCATTTTTTTAGCTTAGGCTCGGGAGTGTGAAAGATGGGCTTCATAATGGGCAACCCCAAGGAGGTTAAAGTTCATTGACGAGGACCATTCGTTAGGCAGGATGAGTGTCTGAGCTCTGCTTATCAGCCTGCACATGTGGCCCGAGATGGAAAAACTGACAGGCGGTAGAATGAAACCCGGGCACCTGCGGAAATCCAGGCCTAATCCCGTCCCATAAAACAAAGTGGAAGATAAGTGAAAACGGTTGAAACCTGAAAGCAGATGTCCGAGTTCCTCCACACTGGGCTGTAAAGGGGGACCTTCGTGACAGCGTATTTATGGGTTTGGGGAAACCTGACAAGGTGTTGCTATAAATGCCAAGAAATACGCAGAACAGTGATTTTGATATTTGAACACATGTCATGATGACTGCAGCTTTGGGAGGATAAAGATAGCCGTGTGTGTGTGTGTGTGTGTGTGTGTGTGTGCGTGTGCGCGCATGAACATTAGTTTAGCTCACATTAAATTGTGAGCAAGACTGACTTGGTAGGTGGAGAAAAGGGCCACCAAGGGGAATTCTTAAACAGGGACAAGCTGACCATTTGGTCACTGAGGGGCTTGGTGTGGAGGGGCTGTGGAGTCTGGGCTCGTAGCTTTAGCGTTCTCCTTAAAGAGCTGCCCAAAACACAACTGGGTCCGAAAAGCCACCAACCAAAGCAAGTATATCTTTGGCCATCTCTGCTCCAGCCCATTCCACTGCTCAACGAGGACACCGTCTTTTTGCGTTATGCATTTTAGCATCAGTATCTAGAGCGAGGCTGCCTTCTTTGTATAGGGATCAAGGAGTGATTAATATCTTCCCTTGGTCAAGCGATTATTTTTTAAGATTCTAGCCTTACTCCTGGCCTGACTCAAAGAATCTTTTCGATAGACAGAAGCAATTCCTTAATATGCAGAGGAGTAGCTACCCGGATCTTTGAAAGCTCTTCTCTCTCTCTCTCGCTCTCAAAAAAAAAGAAAAAATCCTGTCTGTATTATTTAAAAATCCATTTTTAAAATCTGAAGAGCCCTTTCTAATTGTAGTCCTGAAACAAGCCTGCGGAACTGTGTGGCTGTAGGGGAGGGCAGCTCTTTTGTCTCCAGTATCGAGAACACATGCTCTCCGTTTCAAAGTTGGTGAATCAAGCAGGACGATTTGCAGCCGTAGTTTAAACTGAGTGGACCCTTCGGATTTTCCTGGAGCTTTGTCGGAATTCTTTCTGGGAAACTGCATTGTGATAGAGAAAGACAAGGAAGGGGGAGAGAGGAATCAGAATGGGAAACATGCAAAGGGAAAACAGATGTCTCCACGTCACATGGCCAGCCATTCATTTGCAGTTTTGGGATAAACAGGGCTGAGTCTGGAGAAACAGCCTTGGATGTGAACAGTTAACAGGAACAGGAAGGGAATGGTGGCCCTGGAGCCCCACCGTGGGGCAGCTCCACCTGCCGTCTGAGGCTTCAGCCAGCAACTGCTCTCCTGGAGGGGGCCAGGGGGGCTGCTGTTCGAGTGGGGGGCTAGCAGTGTGCCCTCCTGAAGGAAGGGAGCTAAGGCCCCTCACTTCCCACCCATTCCCCATGGAGTTCTTCCAGCCCCTGGGATGCGCGGGCGCTGGCTGGGCCTCCAGTGCCATTTGCTCACTGCTGGGTGCCCCCGCCTCCCCACCTTTGCTACTTCTGCTGTCAAAATTTGCAGCAACCGTGTCCTGTCCCTTCAGCAGCTGCTCTGCGCCAAACGACAGATGCCAGGGCTCTTGAAACCACCAGTGGCTCTCCATGGAGGCCCGTGGTTCTCACAGGTGCTCCTGGACTAGCGACATCAGCATCACCTGGGAACTTGCAGAAATGTTAATTCTTAGGCTCTGCCCCAGATCTGCCCTGATTTTGCAAGCCCTTCCAACGAGCACCGCCCATACAGACTTCCATATTTGCCTTGGAGCAGAGAAGGTCATCTGGGGTCGGAGGTGAATTTCTTGGTGGGAATTTGGGGCAAGTCCACGCGGGAGGTAGAACTTAGGGGAGCAACTGGGCCCCCTTGTAGAAGCCTCTAGAGGACCCCCTCTTGAGCCCATGGGGAAGAGCCGCCCTTGGCCATGTTTAGAGTGGTGTTGGCCTTGGGTGGGTGATGTTGCTAATGATAACAGCGTCAGTCTAGTCTTCAGAGGGTGGCCAGAGCGCAGGCGGCATAGCCCAGCCTTGCTGCCAACACCCACTTCCTGTCACTCTTTATTCTCCAGCAGGGTTTGGATGCATGTTCTCTTGGGGCTGTCGTCTTCGGAGTGATTCTCATTCTTCTCCTGTACGTCCCCAAACACACACACACACACACACACACACACACAGTCTCACACTCACACTCTACATTCACATATATTCCTGCTTTTTATACACACTCACACATAGACTGTCATACACACATGCACACTCTTTACACAACACTTTACACACACGTTCATATACGTTCACACTGTTTACACACACAGACTTTCACACACGTTCACATTCTTTAGTCACACAGACTCTCACACTCATTCACACTCTACGCACATATTCCCACTCTACACACTCAGTCACACTCAACACACAGTCACACTCTGCACCACACATGCTCTTTACACACAAACTCTTTACACAAACTCACTCTTTACACACTCTACACACACTCCACAACACTCACACTCATTCACATTGTACACACATATTCCCACTCTACACACGCTTATACACAGTGACACTCACACATATCCACACTCTACACCACACACACTCTTTACACAACATTCACACTCTTTACACACACACAGTCTACGCACGCTCTCACACTCACACGCCTTCACACTGTACACACACATATTCCCGCTCTACACATAGACTCTCACACACACACACACACGAGTCAGGGACGCAGAGGGCACCCCTACATGCTTTTCTTTCTTCTCTCCTGGGAAATGGCCCAAGAGAGGCAGGCAGCAGAGTTTCTTTGATGAAAACCCTGTAAAACATTGCTCCCAGAGCTGCTTTCCACATGTTTTGGCTGTAGAATCTCCAGTTACAGATTAAACAGTGCATGTGTCTACTTAAATTAACTCCTGCTTGCCCTCAGTCCTGAGCCGGCTGTGCCGCGTTACTGACCTGGATGCCGATGCTGAGGCTGGAGGCCACGTGGCGCTGGGCCTCGGGCCGGACCCCACTGGCCGCCGGGATCTCTCCCTCCTTGGGACCTGGGGTTGGCGTTAGGCTGCTTGGTTGTAAGGGCCCAACTTCTCTCGGGTCATACACACCTTCGGGGCCCTCTTATAAGTGTCCCCAGAGGAAGCTGACTCCAGCCTCTTCATTCCCCGTCCCTCTCTCTGGCAGGAGAACAAAACAGTTTAATCTTGACCTTTCTAGCCTGATCTATCCCAGGAGCCGTGGGGCAGCCACAAAGACACAAGTCTCCTTTCCTCTTGAGTTTGGCTTTCAAGATGGAGCTGAGGAGAAACCATATTGCATTTTGGGGTTGGGGGGGATCAGGCTGGGGAAAGATTAATAAGAATTTCAGCTGGCCTTCTTTGCTGTCATTCCCGGTTGCATTTGTTCCCATCTTCAATTAAGAACTTTCTATGGAGTTCCCGTTGTGGCATAGCGGAAACGAATCCGACTAGGAACCATGAGGTTGCAGGTTCGATCCCTGGCCTCGCTCAGTGGGTTAAGGATCGGGCGTTGCCGTGAGCTGTGGTGTAGGTCACAGACACAGCTCGGATCCCTCATTGCTGTGGCTGTGGTGTAGGCCAGTGGCAGCAGTTCCGATTAGACCCCTAGCCTGGGAGCCTCTGTATGCTGTGGGTGCGGCCCCAGAAATACAAAACAAACAAACAAACAAAAAAACCAGCAACTTTCTAAAGCCCAGCCTGGTGTAGAAGATTTTAGGAGACTGAATGGACAGAGTATTAAGGGGTAGGGTGCTGCCCTGCTCCACCTCTTTGGTGACTTCAGTGGGGAGGGGCCATCCTAACTGTGGAAGGACCTACAGTCAAGCCGTCCAGTGGTGGCCCCCAAGTCCTTGGGAGAAGCTGGGGAAAGACTCAGGTGGGGAGGAAAGCTTCTTGGTGGGAAGCTCAAGAGAAGTCTTCTAGGTGGCTTGTGTGTCATGGACACCTTGTACCTAAGAGAACAAGTGCCTGGGTATCCAGGCACAGCTGAAGAGCCAGCCTGAAGAAGGGCAGGATTGGAGGCTGGACCCAGAGCCCCAGAGGTAGCTTTGGGGAACACAGGAGCTTGTGAACTTAGCCCTATGTCCCATCGCTTATTTGGGGGCCTCTGCTCTCTGCTTGTGTGCTCCTCCGTTGCTTTCTCTACTGACCTTCCCCCACCCCCCAACACCCACTCTGAATAGCTTTGTTTACCCCCCTCCCCCAGATCCATCTGTCACCCCTCCCTACAATGCGCTGTGTCCGGTGAGGCACAAAGACCATTAAAATGGGAAACTGAGTTTCTTTTTGAACTTGCCAGGCACATGCACAACACACCTGTGAATAAATCCAGAGGAAGAAAAGTTAGTTTTGTATTTTTTTTTTTTTAAAGACTCAGTAAAAGAGTTTCAGGGTGGTGTCTATGAAGGATCAAAAACTAGCTCTCTCAATAGGTTGGAGCGTGATCAGTTGAAACAGTTCTCACTGTTCATTGGCCTGCAGTCAGGGTCCGGTAAGGACCTGGACTCTGACTCAGGGTTCACAGTCGGTGGGCAATTTCAGCTGGTTAGAACCAGCTATGGCACTGCACAAATTCCTATGGGGGCAAAGTCCCCTGCCCCCGCTGCATGGATAGCCCACTGGCTCTGGTTGGGTTTGGCTAATGGGGGTGGGGCTAAGAACGGGGGCGGGTGGGGGGACAGGTGGAGTTGAGACTTACGCCCCCAGCTCCCTTCCTGCTGGGGGCTGGGGGCTGGTTGCCACCTCTGCCCAAGGCAGCCTCTCTGTTTAGCTCCTCTCTCCCGGTTCCGATGATGTCAGGCCTAAGGGTGGCAACAGTCTCGCTGATGCCAGCTCTCAGGAACCACAGCCTCCTTTGTTAATTTTCCTAAATCCCGCCCCTGGCTTTGAACATAGTCACTTTATCCGGTCTTTCTCAAATTACTCACTTTGGGTAGAGTCCTCTTTCTGTCAGGGAAAGATAGATACAACTTCCATGGCCTGATTTCTTTTTTTTTTTTCTCCTGCCTTCTTACTCATGTTTTTACATCTTCCCAACTTTAGCTTGATCGTGGTCCATCATGGTACTGTTCTGCATCAAAACTTTTCAGCTTTAGCTCCCACTGCAAAGGTCCTCGGTCGGTTAGTATTTCTGAGCAAATATCAGATGGGCTCAGAGCCCGTTCTTCCGCTTGGTCCCCATCATCCACGCCTTTGAAACCTTTAAATCAACTCATTTGTTCAAATACTCTTGGTTCCATTTCCCATGACTAAAGGTGGGGAGTGGCCATGGCAGATGCTGTGGCTGATGTAGATCTGAAATTTTCATCCAGTTGCGTCTTTATTTTTGGCCATGCCTGCAGCATATGGAAATTCTGGGCCAGGAATCAAAGTCGTGCCACAGCAGCGACCCAAGCTGCTGCAATGACAACACCAGACCCTTAACCTGCTTGCCACAGGGGAACTCTGCTTTCTGTCTCGTTTGCCTCACTTACTTGTAGGCTCCTTGGGGGCCAGGACCATGTCTTTCTGGACTGCCTCTGTATTGACCCAGGTATCTAGCTCAGTTCTTTGCTCGGTGAGGCTGAGTGGGTGAGGGACTCCTTCTAGAGGATCGGTAGGCTGCCTAGGGCAGTTACAAGGGTGGAGCGATGGCTTTGCAAACTGTCTGGTCACATGACCTTTTCAGTTTCTGAAAGGCCTCAATCATCTTTCCCAGCGTTGGATCCAATTTCTCCCCACCCCCAGGCGGTTCTTTTCCTCCCTAACTCCTCTCAGTGGAGGAGAAATGGCTGTCAAAGAATTTACCCTGGCTATCATCCTGGCATTGTTTCTCACTTTTCATCTCTTTGTTTGGACCTTATATGAGCAGACATTTGATGGTCCCCAAAAGTTAGAATCCAAAGCGCTGCGGGACTCGGCCCTTTGCTGTCTCTCTCCGCAGACTGTCATTGTGAGAATTGCTTTCTTGGTTGGCTCTTGTGGCTGGGTAAGAGGAGGCAAGTGCTCAGGTAGGGCGGCAGAGATGCTTCTGGAATTCCAGTGGCAGTCTGCTTTGTCTGCTTGGTGGCTATTCATGAGCACTCTTTTACACAGCATCACACTTCCCTCACAAATGAAAATATTTATATGACGGTGTTCATGCAATTTGGAAAAAAGACAAAAATTGCAGCCCGCCATGCCTCCCTTGCCCCTGTGCCCTGGCGTCCTGGAGTATTTTCTTTCTTACCCCAGTATTAATGAAAAAGAAATCAAACTTCTGCAGGCTTCACTTAGTTCCTGACTTTCAATCAGATACATTTGTGACCTGAATATTTCCTTCTCCTCTTTCAGTATTCATGAAGGATGGTTTGTGGCCGGGCTGGTGGATTTAAGCGTTTGTCTAGTTCGGGAAAGACAGATTTATTCCCTGGGAATTTGTGTGTAACTTACAATCTACATATTTCTCGACTCTCCCCTGCTTTCCCCATCCCCCCTTTTTTCCCTGTTTTTAAATTTAGAGGGCATCACTATTTTTTTTTTCCTTCTGGTTTGTTGTTTGTACAAAGTTAAGGAGTTTGGGCTTAAAATATTGATCCAACTTCTCCCACAGAGACTTCAGTCTCTGAGTCGTGCGGCTTGGAATGGCTGATTGAAAGCAGCCTGGGCTGAATTTGCTTAATAGGATGTTACATTCCTCTCCTGGGTCAATTTTTATCCACTTTATCAAGTTACTTATTGATTACAGTTCTTGTCACATGTCACATGCACATTAGTTTGCCGAGAAACTTAAGGGTATGTTTTGTTTGTTTCTTTTTTTTTTTTTTTTGTCTTTTGTCTTTTTAGGGCTGCACCCATGGCATATGGACATTCCCAGGCTAGGGGTCTAATCGGAGCTGTAGTTGTCAGCCTGCACCAGAGCCACAGCAATGCCAGATCTGAGCCACATCTGTGACCTATACCACACCTCATGGCAATGCCAAATCCTTAAGCCCTGAGCGAGGCCAGGGATCGAACCCACAACTTCATGGTTCCTAGTTGGATTCGTTTCCACTGCACCATGACGGGAACTCCAGGATATGTTTTGTTTCGTGCTTAGAGTAGGCTAGGAGTGTTGGACACTAGTTCGCCAGGGACCCCAGATGGCCCAATTTTTAAGACTGACTCCCTTCCCTCTTAGACACTTGGCTCCGAATTATGAAAATGACATTGGTTGTCTAGGATGGGAAAAAGAACAAACAAACAGATAAGAAGTCCCTGCCCCACACCCTCCCCTGTTTATTTTCTTCTCTGGGAAAATGTAGAGACAATCTCGTCTTGAATCAAGGGAATGGCAAGAAAGTCCTGGAATGGGAACTTGAGAGCCAAGGGGAGGAAGAGAGCAGATGCAAGCTGAGTTAAGTGCTTGCGTCCAAGAGGGGAATGGTTGAATGTCTTCATGCCTAAGAGAAAAGTCATGTGGAAAAAGGAAAGGGAACACGCTTTATGCTTCTGTGCCCAGGGCCTGGCCAGCCTTCAAGATATTTGCTTCCTTTCATTTGCAACCAGATAGAGAAAAGTGGATCATTAAAGCAGAACTCTAATGAGCTTGATTCTGAAGATATGGAACCCCCTCCGGCAGGTTGTGGGTTTTCCCCCATTACTGGCATTATTGCTGCCAAGGGAACAAAGAACACCCAGGAACACACTCAGAATGGAAACGTTTATTTTCCTGTTGAATCTCAGCTTTGTATGTACAAGTGGTTATCTCTAGGGCTAAATTTGAGTAGAATTGCCAAATGGTCTTTAGTGACATCTTACTAATAACCTAACTTCCAGTGGTGAATGATGTCGCTTAGAGCAGATATAATTTGACATTTATTTATATTAAACCTTATTTTATGTTATTAATATTTTCTTCTCTCAAAGTGCCAGCAGCCTAGAATGCAGGCTCTGTACCTAGATGGTACTCGCAATTGCCATTAACTGTTAGGGGTCTGCCTGTTTCTTTTTTTTTTTTTGCATTTTCTCTTTTTTTTTAGGGCCGCACTTGCGGCATATGTAGGTTCTAGGGGTCGAATCGGAGCTATAGCTACTGGCCTATGTCAGAGCCATAGCAACGCCAGATCCGAGCCGTGTCTGCAACCTGTATCACAGCTCACGGCAATGCCGGATCGTTAATCCACTGAGCAAGGCCAGGGATTGAACCCGCAACCTCATGGTTCCTAGTTGGATTCATTAACCGCTGCGCCATGACAGGAACTCCCTGCCTGTTTCTTAACACCTTCCCTTGTTTGGGGGAATCCCAAGTATATTTGCCAGCCTCCAGGAGAGCCACTAATGGACCCTTTTGCCTGTCTTCATGCCCTTCTGTAGACCCCTCCAACACTGTATTAGTGTTGGTCTGTGTGATGAATAAGATATGGTGGAAGCAATGGTGTGTGATTATGAAGGTGAGCCATAAAACATATTGCAGCTTCTGCTTTGCTCTCCTTTGGATCTCTTGCTCCTATTGGTAACTAGCAGGCTATGTGAGTAAGCCATCTTGGAGTGCATCCTTCAGCCTCTCTCAAACTTTCTGGCCAAGATGTTATCTGCATCCCCATGAAAGACTCCGAGCCAGAACCAGCCGGCTTCCTGACTCTCAGAAATTGTAAGATAATACATGCTTATTTTTTAAGCTGCCAAGTTTGGGGATTATTTGTTACACGGCAAAAGCTAACTATACCCGAAGGGAGGAGTGTCCTACTTCCCACAGTGAAAGCCAGGGGAAGGTAGACATTTCTTCTCCCAGTTTCCAGGAAGTTTTGCTTAGCATGTGACCGCTACTGAGCCATGCTAGGTTTGCAACCAACACCTTGGGTCTGAAGAGAGCTGATTCCTTTAGTAGCAGCAGCAAATGGTGTGTTTTGTTGGCAACATCAAGAATAAGCAGTATGCTTCTGTACCTTGCACCTGGCCAGCTTGGTGGGCTGCCGTGAAGGGTGAGTTGGCCACACTTAAGTGGCATGTGGTGCCTGTAGCCTGATTTTTGCCATGGCATGATATTGGATGCTCCTCTGCCTGCCTGGCCTACGTTGGTTTCTCCCTGTTTTGAAAGATGCCCTCTCTTGTTTTTGTAGTAATGCCTTCAATCTGCTATTCTTCCAGTGATTCTTTTTCTACTTGAATGTTAAACTAAATTCATTTATATGTTATACAGTCAGAAACCCTGACTGGGACAACACTCAAACGCACTTTTATGATGATGGTGGTACCGTCTTTTTAAATCTGCCCATTGCCTTTGTGTCTCGTCCAGGCTAGACACAAAGCAGGTGACGGATCCTTGTGGGTTGGCGAGCTAATTAGTAAGCCTCTTTTCTCATAGGACCCTACATTGTCTTAGCAGTTTTGTGGCAGCGGTAATGTTAGAGGTAGTACCTGCCATCAAGGCGTTTCTAATCTGGACTACAGATAAGCCCCCCACCTCCCACTCCCGGCAGCAAGCCGATCCACTGATGGTCTAGGAAGATGTCTCTGTCTGGAGCCTGCGCCGCTCCACCTGTTAGCTTTGTGATTTAGGAGAAGTTACTTGCCACGCTGGAGCCTCGTTTGTCTCACTGACAAAATCACAACCCGTCCTCCACTGGATTGCTGTGAGCTTCCGTTAGATACCGTGTGAAGAGAACCCGGCACAGTCACGGGTATAGGGAGATCGTGACTGAACTTGCTGTCCCAGCTCTGGCTCGGGGCTGCCTGGGCGGCTTGGCTCTGACCAGTGAACTTGGCAGTCACTGGCCTTTACGTTTGCTCCGTGTCCTCACCAGAAACATGAGCATGTTGGATTAGAGCTGAAGTTTTCCAGCCTTTTTGTTTTTCTCCTGGAAATCTGAAAAATAAAATTGTGTTTGGTCTTCAGCATAAGATAAAGAAATAGTATCTTATTAGCATGAATTTACTCGGTTCCAGAGAATAATGGAGCTCTTCCGATGGATGTAAACATTTGAAATCAGGGTTATGGGTGACATTGGCCATCCAGGCTTAAGTATCAAATTTAAGTCTGCATATTTTTTGGATGTACATCAATGAGAAAATGCTGTTTCATATACATGAGTAGTTGCAAATGGTAATTCTTTTTGATAGTGTTATCTTGCAGTCTCAGAAGAGTTTTAAACAAAGAAGCTTTGGTCTGAGACCTGCATGAAGTACAAGTTAACATGCAGTGGGCTGATGTGTGGCTTCTGCCTGCTATGGCCGTGCCTGTGGAACTGTCAGGAAACCAGTGTAGAAACTCCCAGAGGAGACGATGCTAAAGTTCCTGGCAGCTCTCATGCACCGTGGTCCAGGCATTGACACAGGGGTGATGTCTGCTTAACATCACGCAGTCATCTTTTTAACTTGCAAGCGTAATACGTGGACATATATGCATGATATACGCAATTCAAACAGCACGGAAGTGTAGAGAATTGAAAGTAAGCATTCCTGGGGAGTTCCCTTCGTGGCTCAGTGGTTAACGAATCCGACTAGGAACCATGAGGTTGCGGGTTCGATCCCTGGCCTTGCTCAGTGGGTTAAGGATCCAGCGTTGCCATGAGCTGTGGTGTAGGTTGTAGACGTGGCTTGGATCCCGTGTTGCTGTGGCGAAGGCCGGCGGCTACAGCTCCTGTTAGACCCCTAGCCTGGGAACCTCCATATGCCACGGGTGCGGCCCTAGATAAAGGCAAAAAGACAAAAGAAAAAAAAAGAAAGTAAGCATTCCCTCTTGGCCGTTTCCCCTCATGGCCCCGGTCCCCCTCCTTTTCTCCCAAAAAACTACTCTCAGCACTTGGATCCTTCCTGTTGCTCTGCCTTTATGTGTATACACACATGTGGTCATCTCCTCACATAAATGAGGTCATATTATACCTGTTGTTCTGTGACTCTGTCTTTCTCTCTGTCGTTTTTTTTTTTTTTTTGCCATTCGTCATTTTAGCACCACACCCGCGGCATGTGGAGGTTCCCAGGCTAGGGGTCTAATCGGAGCTGTAGCCACTGGCCTACACCGCAGCCACAGCAATGCAGGATCCAAGCCGCGTCTGCAACCTACACCACAGCTCACAGCAACGCC
>PVHT021183688.1:7052963-7097510 GCA_004024745.2 Catagonus wagneri | reverse complement strand
CTCCCTCTCTCTCTCTCTCTCTCTCTCTCTCTCGCTCTCGCTCTCGCTCTCGCTCTCTCTCTCTCTGTCTTAACAGCCTGTCTTGGCAGGCTTTTTAGGAATACATAGCTCTACCTATCCTTCAAAACTCTCATTTAATATTTTATAACATAAATATCCATAATTCATGAACTATTCCTCTAACAAACATTGAAAATAGTCCATGTTTTTCATGATCAAAATAGTGCTGTAATAATCACCCTTATGCATATACCTCTGCTGGCCTTTCAGCAGAATAGGCCCCGAGACTTGAAATGGCCCCGTTGAAATGGGTAAATATTAATGCTCTTCAGTAGCCTTTTCAAAAGTCAACACCAATTTATACCCTGCCAATGATATTTATTATTTTAATTTTTACTTCCGTGGTTATTATTGAGGTTGAGCATCTTTTCATGCTCAGTCTTTTCATGAGGTCAAATTGGAGCTGCAGCTGCCAGCTTACACCACAGCCACAGCAACGGCGGATCCGAGCCATGTCTTCGACCTGTATTACAGCCACAGTAACACCAGATCCAAGCTGCGTCTGTGACCTATACCACAGCTCACGGCTACACACAGGTGTGTCCTTAACCCACTGAGCGAGGCCTGGGATCGAACTCGCATCCTCATGGATACTAGTCGGATTCATTTCCGCAGTGCCACAACAGGAACTCCTCTTTGCTCATTTTTCTATTGGGTTATAATAATTTTTCTTTCTTAACTGATATCTTACATCTTTCAAGCAGTATTTGATATAGAACTGCTCCAGAGGACCAACCAAGCCAAATGATTATTTTTGGAACCCGTTGCAGCGGCAGTTGATCTATATAAATACATGTTTCTATTCATTTACTCAACAAACACTAAAGAAGTGTTACTACGTGTCACATGTTAGAAATACAAAAATATATGTTGTGCTCCTTATATTCAAGGTGCCCACAGTTTACTTGGGAAGGCAGATACGTAAACAGGCTCAGTTCCCAGTGATAAGCGCTCCGACACAGGTGTGTCTACGGAGCTGCGGGAGCACCAGGCCTGCCAGGTAAGGGTTATATGCTCAGGGTCTGGAGCGTCATGCCCTGTTAACTCTGAAATTGAGTGGTGGCGATAATCAGACACTGCTTATGCCTTTTTGTTGTTGTTGTTGTTGTTTTGTTTTTGAGGGCCGCACTCGAGGCATATGGAAAGTTTCCTGGCTAGGGGTCGAAGGTCGAACTGGAGCTGCAGCTGCCGGCCTACGTCACAGCCGCAGCAACGTGGGATCCGAGCCGTGTCTGTGACCTGCACCCCAGCTTATGGCAATGCTGCATCCTTAACCCACTGAGCAAGGCCAGGGATCGAAGCTGCATCCTCCTGGGTACCAGTCGGGCTCGTTACTGCCGAGCCACAATGGGAACCTCCCTGCTTATGCTTTTTAAGGACTATATTTTCGGAGGCTGGAATTTCAAGAGATGTTTGAAAAGCTGGAAAGAGAGGCTTAGCAGGCTGAGGGAAAGACAAGAGCTTCAGAGAAGGCTTTGAGCCCCTGATGGGGAAATCACTTGTTTAAGAGAGTGAGGATGAGTGAAAGGAGAAGTTGAGGAGTGAGGAAGAAGGAGAAAGGGGCTGAGCAGGGCTTAAAGTGAAGAGTATCTTATTGTTGACATCCTGGAGTTGGGGCCAGGGCATCATGATGTCAGACAAGTCAGGAAGGAAGACTTGGTAATTCCCACTTAGCATTTCCTAATGTGGCTTCTGGAGAAGGAGCCGAGCCCCGCAGGGGAATTCTCTCAGCTCTCCTGGGAGGCAGTCATGAGCTGGGCTAAAGAATTGGGTTTCAGGGTCAGGGAGAAACAGGTGCATACACAGATGGCTTAATGAGGGGAAAAAAGGCAACATTTGGTGTTGAAAGGTTGTAGAAAAAGCATTAAAGCTGGGAGCCAAGATAATGGCTGTCTTAGCTTAAAGTTCTCTAGAGTTTTCTAGAAAGGAGAGCTCGAGGCAAGGGTTAAAGTGTTGGCATTTTATGTGGGAGACCAAGCTTAGGGCGGTGAGGCTGAGGAAAAAGAGGAAGTGAGGCAGGAAAGGCAGAAAACACTGGGAGGTGTAATGTGTGATGACACTGGCCATCGTTTCCCCGTGAACCTTAGTGGAACCCAGCAGGGGTGTTTGCTTGGCATGTGGGACACTCTAGGAAGGGCTGGAAAGAGAGAACACACTCAGAGGAGAAGTCACGCCTCCGAGTTATCCACAGAATAACTCCCATTTTTTCCTTGGTCAGATTTCATTCCTTGGGGAGCTGATTGCCCTGCATTCCTTTCTGCTTAGAAGAAGCAGGAAGGACCCCAGCGGACCTGCTCGGCTCCCCGCGTCCAGGGCTTGCCTCTCTCCACCCTTGACTCAGCCTGACTGAGGGTGTCCTTAGGAGGTTTACTCAGCTCAAAGTGAATCACCACCAACTTGGTCCCTCTTCCAGCTGCTTCCATCCTGACCACAAGCTCTACTTCTAGGAACTTCATTTTTCTCTCTTTTATGATCAGGTCTCCATCCTGTATCCCGGGTCCATAATCGGTTCTATGTCTTCCTCCCTGCATCTCTTCCCTTATGACCTGGGTGGGATTTACAGGGAAGTAGATTTGAAGTTAATGTAATTGTAATTCGGCCCCAAACTGGACCGCCTGTGGTCTAGGCTTATAGAGAACTGCACTCAGAGGAATACAGTCCAGCAACCCAAAGCAATTAAATGAATTTAAAACTTTCCTGGTAACTCCGGGAATAATGTCAAGGGAAGCAAATTTATTTTTAATGTACAGCAAGGTGTGTTACACTTTTCCCAGTCTCATGCTCTATATCTTCCACTCTCTGCCCCACCAAACTCCTCTCTCCTTTATTTACTCTTATTAGAAACCAAGATTTCCCCCCGCTACCCTGCCTTTGTGAATTCCTGATTTGCTTCTTTTCCCCTTTCCTTCTGCCTTTCTTGTTTTGATGCGAACTTCTCATACATATATTCCAGTTTTACATTTCCATTTCTGTCCTTCTCCGCTTGGCACCAGAAGCTGAGCCGACAAAGACAGACTTCTCCTTCAAAGAGAAGGTGAAGGAAGGGAACGCTCGCACATTCATCATCTTTATTTTCATCATCCAAGAGAAGCTGCTAATAGAGCTGTTCAGCGATGGAAGAGACTGCTTCGTTAGGTAATGGTTCTCTTGCCATAGGAATAATTCAAACCAAGATGGGATGATCGGTGCTGAGGACATTGGGATCTGGGACTGGTTCTGGGTCATGTTGGGTCAGATGATTTATAAGCTCTCAGCATGTCTGAAATTCTTGGTTGAGATCTGTGTCCTCCGAACTCTGCCGTAGAATTAGGGTTAAGTCCTGTTGGCTTTCCCCCTCTTTATAAATCTCTCCGCCGAGGACAGGGAGCCTTGAACTCTGAGCTTGATCTAACTTATCTTTTTCTTTTTTTCTGAACTGCACCCTTGGCACATGGAAGTTCCTGGGCCCAGGGGTCCGATCTGAGCTGCAGCCGCGGCAATGCCAGATCCTTAACCACCCACTGTGCTGGGCTGGGGATCAAACCAGCAACACCACAGAGACAAGCTGGATCATTGACCCATTGTACCACAGTGGGAACTCCTCATCTTGGCTTTAATTTCTTTGAGACAAGGTGTCTAAATTATCTTTTTAGCATCTTGACCTTCCCTGCTATGGTCAGTGAACACAATTATGCATACGCTCAGATGGCTCAGATTTCCCACAATTGTGTCAGCTCCACAGCCTTGGCTGTACCCGGCCCTTGCTTAATGACTCTTCGTTTTGCTCTGAGACAGTATTTTCCAGGGGCCGAGTGGGTGTGGCGGATGCTGGATTAGTGGGAGGCAGCAGCCAGGAGCGTGGCTCACCCTCTCCCAGATGAGGGTGGGAGAGGGTGAGCCCAGATGAGGGTGGCTGAGGGTGCCAAATCCACCACATCCTAGCAAAGCAGGGGCGGGGGGTGGGGCCTGCACGCACTTGGGGATCCGATGGGCTTGGTCTGAATCAGCCGCTCACATATAAGGAATGTTAGTCAGGACTCCTTGGGTTGCAAGTGGGCAGGATTCACACCAGCTTGAAAAAAATAAAACGGGTGTGCTGGTCGGTGGATTTAGCAACTTCCGAAGATAGAAGCGCAGACACAGCTCAAGCGTGCGCTCAAGGGACTTGCGAAGACTTGCTGTTTAGTCTCTTTCTCTGTTTCTCCACCTTCGCTCCTCCTTTTTCTCTCTGAGTTCATTTTCTAGTAGAAATAATTTCTCTTTCTGAATCTTTCGAACTGAATTCTCAGCATTGAGTCTCATTGCCTGGAGAGGATCATGTGTCGGCGCCTGCATTGGTCTCTGTGGCCTGGGGAATAGCGGACACTCATTGGCCGGTGTGGGGGGGGTTCCCCAAGGGAAAGTGAGACTTGGTTTCCAAAGAAGAGCATGTGGATGCTGGATGGATGAAAACCCGCTCAGGTCCCCTGCATTCCAACCTAAGTTATTTCTGTGCACCCAGTTTCTTCAGGTGTTAAAGTTCCTACTTCCTGGTGCTGTTGTGAAGACTGTAAGTAATAAATGCATAGCACCTGTCACAGAGCAGGCCTTCACCAACCAGTAGCAACACAGGATCCGAGCCGCACTTGTGACCTACACCACAGCTCATGACAGTGTGAGATCCTTAACCCACTGAGCAAGACCAGGGATCGAACATGCATCCTCATGGGTGCTAGTCAGATTCATTTCTGCTGAGCCACGACTGGAACTCCTACCAGTAGTAATTCTTATTGTTAGGTCCAGAGAACCAGTTGGAGAGGGCCCTGAGTGTGAAATGCGTTTCTGTGTTGCTGCCAGGCAGGTGCAGGCTAATAAGACGTGGTTCCTACCATCTTGACCGTTGTCCCCTTTCCCTTCTCCCTTGGCTCTCTGACTCACTTTTTATTTTTCCTCCTCTCCTTTCTTTGTCCGCTCGCTAGCCCTGTGTAAACATGTATTATAAAAATGCAGTATTTTCTTATTATTTGTGACATGAATCAAATTTATTTATGTACTTCCTACATCCTGACTTAAATGATTTGAGATATCTCACTCAGGGACACGCTACAGGATTATAGAAATAGCTGTAGAAATCGAAATGATAAAAATAATGAGAATCTCGGTCAGATTAGAAAATAAAATGGAGGCCGCCATGTCTTATATGTTTTTTTAGAGGGGGGCTTTATTTATTTACTGAAAATAAAGTTTCGCATTCCCTATTCTGAATTTAAAGACCAGGCAGATTGAAAAATTTCTCTTTTCTCCAAAACAAGCCAAGCAAATGAAGTCAGCCAAACATGACTGTTATGCGTGGTCCTTGAGCTCATCCGTGGGGTGGTGGATCTTGATAGTAAACAGGTTCCATCCGATTATGGGGCCCAGGGAGAGTGTAAAAGACAGATCAGGGTGGGGGGCTGCCAGGATGCCAGGCAGGAGAAGGGAAACAGCTCATCTCTTCTCTGAGGGCTGTAGACCAATGGAGAGGAAAGGGATCCGCACAGAGGAGATTTGTTTTGGCACAAAAGTGTGAATAAAATAAAACGGAAAAATCTGCCTTGTTAAAACCCAGCTTTTCGAAGACTCACGGGTTTGCCTCTGTGTTGGGGCCACGGGGAGCCACCAGGCTGGCTCTTTTTCTGGCTGATCCTTTTGGGGAATCTGTTGTTGCTGAGAAAGGTGGTCCGTGTTGCAGCAGTCAACACAATGTGGTCATATATGTAACTATATATTTAACTATAGATAAATCAACTTACTGCTTCCTTTTTTTTTTTTAAGGGCTGCACCTGCAGCATATGGAGGTTCCCAGGTGAGGGGTCTAATTGGAGCTAAAGCTGCCAGCCTACGCCACAGCCACAGCCACAGCAACAGCAGATCCAGGCTGCGTCTGCGACTTATACCATAGCTCACGGCGGTGCCAGATCTTTAACCCACTGAGCGAGGCCAGGGATCAAACCCGGAACCTCACAGTTCCTAGTAGGATTCGTTTCTGCTGCGCCACGACGGAAACTCCCTTTTTTTTTTTTTCCAGATAAACGAACTTATTGCTTCTTTACTGCCACCCACAAACACCACTGTGAATCATTTTAGGGGCCCCAGCAGTGTCTGGGAAGATGAGAAGAGGGAGAGGTGGTAGGGAGAGTTGAGGAATTCTGCCTTGCTTCATGCGGTAAGTGGAGAAGGGCAGATAATACCAGCCGAGAAAGCTGTTATACTTGAGATGTGGCGTTGGCTGTGGGGAGAGGCTGTGCGTGGACAGGGAGGTTGGGGTACCCTTGAGCCATGATGGCGCGAGGTTGCAAGTGACCTTAGCCTGGCCCCGGTCATCCATGAGGCCGTATGATAGGAATGTGGGACGTGCGTGATCTGCTCTAATGTCATGGCAGGGGACTCAAAACTCCGCTGACCCCTCCCGTCCCGGGTGATTCTGGGGCATCTTCCGTGGGCTTTCGCCTCCTCCTCTGTTAAGTGGGAATCGTAATCCTTGCCTCATGTCCCTCCTGGGCCCATCCCAGGGATTCTCTCATTTGGAAGGAATTTCCTTGAGCTCCGACCACACCTTCTGCACTGGGCCGGACACTCTGGGGAATGGGGAACAAGGTTAATTCTCAGCCTTTATCCTTAAAGAACTAACAGATGTGAGCAGATTTATAGAGCTGTTGGGGTGTTTGTGGATGAATTATGCAGCCCCCAGGGTGGGTAATCCACCCAGGCGGGCCTCGAGCTCCCCCCACTGCCTCTTACTGACCCAGGCGGGGTACCCCCTCCCTGGGCCTCACCTGCAACATGAGGTGAGTGGGCGTAGCCGCTCTAGGGGTCTCCTCCACTTCTGACCTATGCCAGTCTCACGACTGCTCAGATCTTTGGCTTCTGAGGTCCAGAGTAGAAACCTAAGTGGATGCCGTGTTTTCACTTATGGCAAAGCCAGATTGTCTCTTCTCTCCCCAGACGGTTCTGCAAAATGTCCTCACCTTTCAAGTTCAAGCTGCATGACTGTTCTGACCTCGGCCGTGTGTCCGAGCGGGCCTGGGCTCCGTGGGTCCATCCTGACAGGTGAGGGGTGGGAGCCCAGCCTGCTACCATCTGCTGCCGAAGGACGGGAGAGCTGGCTCGTGTTCCTGCCTGGGGTCACGGGGAGGGGAGGGGTGGCTGGGGGGGACCTCTGCCCTCCCTACTGGCACAGCCTTTGTTGTTTTTCTCCTTTGGGGCCCTGATCAAGGCAACTTGAGACTTGCCAAGCCTCTCCGTGGCCAAATGTTTTCACTTCTCTCTTGGCCGGGCTTCTGGCGCTGTCATTCTCGGTGGCCATGGGCAGGCTTGTGTTGCAGGAGCATTTTCTGCTCACTCTGTGGGTCTTCTCCGAAAGCCATCTAAGTGCAGAGTCAAGGCCATTCCCCAGGCTGGAATCCACCTTGCCACCGATCTGCAAGCCAGAGGCTAATTCCTGCACCTAGCCATCTGACAGCTTTTGCAGTCTGGCGAAAACATAAGCTCCCTATGCTTCCCCATTTTAAGACAGTGTAAAGAAAAACAGGTGCCTGCTGGTCTTGTCACATCCCCTATAAAACGGTTGGCGTCTCTCCTTTTTTTTTTTTTTTTGTGGGGAAATAGCAGATGGGGGCTGAGGGATCTGAGTAAGGGAGGGTTGAGCAGCATGAGAACGAGAAGGACCTGCCGTCCATGCCTGTCACCGGGAGAGCCGAGAGCTTTGAAAACCTAGGAGGCGACCTAGAGGCAGAGTGAGCCTCCTGCCTCAGGCAGGGTTCAAACAGGGGCGGCGTGGCCCTGGTGGAGAAGAATGTGCGCCAAGGTGACCGATGAACTTGGCGGGGGTTGGAGGAGAGGACCGGAAGTTGTGCCGTGATGCTGGAATTGCTTTGCAAAATGGGAATTAGGGGAGAGAGGGCAGCATTAAATGCCCCTTTCCTTTATTTTAAATTTTTTTAACTGTTAAAAATTTTTTTTTTTTGGTGGTGATATACACCTAACATAAAATTTGCCATTTTAACCACTTTTAAGTGCCCGGCTTGGCGGCCTTAGGTGCCTTCACGTTGCTTTGCAGCTCTCGCCATCATCCGTCTCCACCGCTTTGTCTTCCCGAACCAAAACTCCACACCCGTTGAACAATTTTGCCTATTTCTCCCCTTCCCCCAGCCCCTGGCAACCACTGTTCTGCTTTCTGTCACTGTGAACTGGACTACTTGTGGTACCCTGTATAAGTGAGATCATACAATGTGAGTCCTTGGGCCACTGGCTTATTTCGCTGTGTCTTCAAGATTCATCCATGGTGTAGCGTGTGTCATGTCAGAATTTCATCCCCCCCCTTTTTTTTCTGTCTTTTGTCTTTTTAGGGCCGCACCCATGGCATATGGAGGTTCCTAGGCTAGGGGTGAAATTGGAGCTGTAGCTGCAGACCTGTGTTCTACACCACAGCTCACGGCAATGCCGGATCCTTAACCCACTAAACAAGGCCAGGCGTTGAATCCAAGTCCTCATGGGTACTCGTCAAGTTCGTTAACCCACTGAGCCATGATGGTAACTCCTCGTTCCTTTTTAAGACTTGGAGTTCCTGTTGTGGCTCAGTGGGTTACAAAGCCGACTAGTATCCACGAGGATTCAGGTTCTATCCCTGGCCTATCTCAGTGGGTTGGGGATCCGGTGTTGCCGTGGGCTATGGTGTAGGTTGCAGATGTGGCTTGGATTCGGAGTTGCTGTGGCTGTGGCATCGGCTGGTAGCCGTAGCTCCGATTTCAACCACTAGCCTAAGAACTTCCATATGCTGCAAGTGTGGCCCTAAAAAGCGAAAAACAACAACAACAACAACAACAACAAAAAGGGAAGACTGCTATTCTCTTGTATGTCGATAGCATATTTTGTTTATCTCTTCTTCCTCCCAAATGATAGACTTTGGGGTGGTTTCTACCTTTTGGTTCTTAAGACTAACGCTACTATTAACAGGGATGGACAAATGATCTGTTTGAGTTGCACTTTCAGTTCTTTGGAGCTTATACTTAGGACCAGGATGGCCGGATCATGCGGTAATTCTGAGTTTAATTTTGTGAGCACCTGCCATACTGTTTTCCACAACGGCTGCACTGTCTACATTCCCACCCGCCGTGGATGAGGGTCCAGTGGCCCTCCTCTCTTTGAGTTGCTTCTCTGTCGTCTCCCAGCACACAGAGGAAGCTAGAGATGTGCCCTCGTGCTCAACCCGGCCTGGATCATCAGAAGAGAGAAGAAAGGTGGGTCCGATCTGCCTGGACTCCTAGGTGCCGGGAAGCTGGAAGTGAAAGTAGCGCTGGAAGTTGGCAGTTCTGATCAGTAGCTGAACTGAACTAAGCATTTGACTAGAAGGATCCAGTCACCGTTGCCGAGGCAGAAGCATGGAGATGTGGGTCTTTGTTTTAAAAATCAGGGTTGAGGGAGGTTCTGCAGCAATGGAAGGCCCGGCTTGTGGATTTCACAAGTCTCTTTCAGGGTAGGCACCAGAGTTCCTGTTTCTCTTATTTCTTCCAGGCCCTAAGAGCCAAAGGCATCTTCAGGAGCCGGCATTTATTGAGCACTCACTGTGTGCCAGGCATTTTATAGGGGCTTTCTGTTTACTTGCTCATTAGTCCCCTTTAACATCTGGAAGGCTTATATCCCGGGAGTCACCAAATTAAAAAATACCACTGTGGCCTGGCCCCCCACCCCCATAAAGTGCAGCAGAGCGTGACCAAGCCTTCGAACGAGCACTAAAGGCTTTAATGAGAGTTTCTGAGAATGTGACAATAGGGGGACAATAAACTTCCATGAAGATCTGGAGGCGGAGTCTGGGCTCCGTCTGACCCTGGGCTCCATCTGACCCTAGGCTGCATGCCTTTTATTCTGCTGCTTGATGAATCTTCCCTGATTATCTTGCTTCTGCTGTGACTCAAGGTTATGTCAATTAGCCCTTTCCTAGCCTGGGCCTCCTGCTTAATTGTCGGCTCAACTTCAGCCAAAACTGTTAAGTGGTGAGTTTACTCTGATTCTCTCAGGAAGGGGGAGATGGAGCTGCCTTTTCTCCCAGGTCCAGGAGGGAGAAGTCTGGACGATCCCCGGCATCCACACAGCTCAGTGCATGTGGCCGTTCTTTCTTCCCCTCCAGCCCTGACCTTCACGCTCTGTCTTTGACTGGGCCTCGCAAGGGACTGAGCACTCGGCCGCCTGAGCATCGTGCCTTCTCCCGTGCTCAGGGGCATCGGGGCAGCCCGGTGTCCCAAGCTTTCAACCTGGGTGTCCCCTTTGACTGCTTCCTCTTTTGGCCTGCCCCTCTCAGAGTGCGCTGGCACTGGGATTTGACCTTCTCGAGCCATTGGCACAGCTGAGCCCTGCTCGGCGTCCAGGCTCTGAGCGCCCCACCTGCTGGTTTCTGCTGCAGCCTCCTTCCTAGTGGGCCTTTCCACCTGCAGCCTTGCCCCTCGGTCCATTCTCTGCCCAACAGCTAGGCTAATTTTCTCCATGTGCTATTTTGATTTTGTCACTCGTCCATTCAGAAGTTGGCAGGAGCTCCCATTTGCCTCCCACCTTTAATCTAAACACCTCAGCATGTGTTTTTAGACCTTTGCAAACTCACATTTAACTGCCCTCATCTTCTGCCACCCCCGGGTTCTCCTCTTGGCTCTGACCTGGCACAGCCCACATAAGTCTGTGGCTTTGGGGCATGGCTCTACCTTGGCCTCTCTGATTCCTGACTTTCCCAATTGAGACACAGTGAAGATGTGGACCAGGCCTCACCAGGCTTCTTTGACACTGTATTCTTACGTCCTCTTCAATGCCTGTCACATAGTAGGTGCTCAGTTAGTGTTTATTGAATGACTGAATGTTAAAGACATCCTTTCTTGAATTGTTTGGGTTAATCAGCAACCACATAAAAGACTAGATGCTAAGCATTTAGGACACAAAATTAGGAAGTTCTGCTCAAGGAGCTCACAGTCTAGTCTAGACCTATAAACAAAAAACACGTTTCCTTGATTATATGTCAGACTGATTGTGAGATGCAATGGTAATTTAAAAGCAGCTTTGGGAATAAAAGAAACACTACCACTTTAAGATACACAATATATCCTGAACTTGAATCTCAGAAACTTTGAAATGTGAAAAAAAAAGGCACCTTAGAATGGAGAAAATAAAATATTGCAATATGGGCTTTAGATACTGACACTAGATGTTATAGTGGAGGGATGGACAAAATGCCACAGAAGGATGGAAGGATGCTGCTGACTCCATCTGAGCTGGATCTTGATTAATTTCCCAGGTAGACTGGAGGGGAGGCGGCGGTCAGGAGGCTTTGAACACGCACGTCCTTGGCCCTTCCCAGCCGTGTGGCCTGGGACCAATGATGTCATCTCTTTTAGCCAAGTTTCCCTTTTTGTGAAATGGAGATAATAATAGAACCTACCTAGTCCCCTGTTCCCAGAATTTACTAATCCCTGACTGTGTGCCCAGCCTGGGCAAAGTGCTGAAAATGTATTATTTCATCTTTAGTTGCCGTCTTGTTAATCCAGTGCTGGGTACAAAGTAAATACTCAACAAACGTATGTGTTTAGTGGTCGTCAGCTTTGGTAGTTTCCTTTTCTTTTTCTTTTTAGGGCTGTACCTGTGGCCTATGGGCGTTCCCGGGCCGGGGTTGAATTGGCACAGCAGCTGCTGGCCTGTACCACAGGCACAGCAACGCGGGATCCGAGCCGCGTCTGTGACCTACATCACAGCTTACAGCAATGCCGGATCGTTAACCCACTGAGGGAGGCCAGGGATCAAGCTTACATCCTCATGGAGACAGTGTTGGGTTCTTAACCCACCGAGCCACAGCTGTAACTCTAGCTTTGGGAATTGTCGATGTCACTGTGTCTGCCTGCTCGGTGTTTTTCCCCCTTTTCCTGGTAACAGCACTCAGAATTCCCTTTGAGGAAGTGCCTCTGCCAAGGTCAGTCTGTATTGGTGTGGCTGCTCCCTTAGCCCCTCCTCGTGGGACCCAGGGATGGGCATGTGGCCCAGGCTTGGCCAGTAAGGCCATTGCATCCCCTGGAGGAATGACTGACTGAGAGAGGGCGCCTGGCCCCAGCCTGCTGGGCTATAAAGAGGGCCCCTCTCACAGCGGGGGCTGCTGCCTGGGTGGGATGCGAGCTTGAAGCAGCAGGTGGGCATCTGGCTGTGGAGTCCTGAGCACCTGTCTGGGAGCAGGGCTGGCAGGGAGGCGATGGAGCCTGTTCAGGCGTTTGGATCCAGCTGCACCTGTTTATCCCAAGGCTTTTCAGCACGCCTGGACATCTGGGTTACTGGAGCCAATACATTCCTTTTTCTTTTTCTTTCTCTTTTTTTTGACTTAAACCAGTTTTGGCTATAATTTCGTAGTTTACAATGAAAAGTCTTCTTTGATCCAAGCAGAAATTGTGATGATAATGATGCTGAGCTGTCCAGGGAGGGTGGAGGAGCTTGCATAGCAGGCACACGGGGTGGGGGGTGTAGGTGGGGAGTGGAGGTCACATTAGGTGCTTGGATATCTGACTCCACAAGCCTGAAAACGTGTGCTAAGGGAGCGGGGTGCATGAGAAGGGCTGGAGGACCTCAGAGGAGGGAGGGGGCTTGATGGGTGGCTGCGTGTGATGAGGGATTGGGGAAGGTCAAGGCCTTGAACCTGTTGGGGAGACTGTGGCTGGCAGGGAGGAGGGGGCTACCCTCGTGATGGTGGGCAGTGCAAGGTGTATTCAGAACAAAGAGCGTAGATCAGCCTGGCTGCCGCCCTCAGGGAGAGAGGACACAGAGCAGGCAGACTGGTCTGGGAGCTGACCCCTGGGACTTCGGGCTCCAGCCCTGGAAAGTGGGGTTGGCGCCTCCCTCCGCAGCAGTGCGGGTCTACTCTGGGGAACCGGCTTTTTAAGCAGCTGCGTGTATGTTTTCTTCCAGCTTCCCATGTGCCTTTTCCTTTTTCTGCATTAGAACAGGAGCTCCTTCCTGCAGGAAGGGGTTCTGCTTCCTCATTCAGTACCTTTCAGCGCGGTGGTTCCACTCAGTCTGCCTGGGTTTGAACCCTGGCCCAGCACTTACCATCCATGCCCCCCTGGGCAAATCCCTCCTTCTCTTCGTACCTCAGTTACCTGGGCAGTTAAATGGGAATAATAGCAGCATGTACCTGAGGGGGCGGCTAGGAAAATGAAACGGGTCTGTGAATGTACAGTTTGGAGAATCGAGCCTGCACAGAGTAGGGCTATGGAAGGATAAGCTCTTTGTTATTTTTTAAATTGTCATTCATCCCATTTCATAACACTCAGTGTAGGCTGTGGCGTAAAGTGAGTGCTCAGAAGTGTCGCTTTTCCAAATGCGGACCTCCCTTCACGGTGGCTGCGTGTCTCCCCGAGGCATGAACTGACCGGGGGAGAAGGAACATTTCCGTGACAGCAGGACAGCCTGCGCATCTCCAGCCGGAATCAGGCTTTCCGGTGTATGTGTGGACTTGGTTATTTCTTCTTGACCCTCCCTGCCCTTGGCCTCTTTGGGGACTTCCGCACTGGCCTTTTCTCTCTCGGGGCTCCTGACGCGGCAGAGTCCTTGACTTGGTGCGGCAGTGAAATCCTCCACCGCCGCAGCCTTGTCTTTGAGTTTTCTTTGTGACTCAGGCTTCTTTTATTTTGATTCCAGGAGCATCTGTGTGCAGGGTTTCCGACACTCCCGGGCTCTCTGAGCCATGGGGTCTCAGCCAGCGTACGGTCCCTCCGTGACTACATCGAAAGACGATGCACCTAACAGATGGGATCTCTTGAATATTTATGTCTGGACACATCTGTTCTGGACTTGAAAGCTGAATAAAGCTTTTCATTTTCTGAAGCGCGGGTGAAGCCTGTCTGGGGCGAGCTGACAGCCCCACGGGGTCAGCCTCTCAGTGGTGACTCTGGGGCATGGGGCTGTGGCTGGGGACTCCCTGCCTGGCAGGTGGCCGTGATCTTCACACCCCTCTTCCTCTTCCCTCACGTGACACAGGAGGGAATGGCGAGGGGGTGGGGGCAGGCAGGGGTGGCTCACTCAGTGGACCAGTTGAAGGTATTTACAGAGAGAAAAGCAGCAACAGTAAAGGCAGGAAATGTTTTCTTGTAGCCTGGGCTTCCCTGGGGAAGATAGGTGGCCTGGTTTGGGTGTAGGATGGAGCAGGGTGGCCTTGTCTGGGTCTTTGTCCCCATAGATCACTGGGACTTTGGGGGGGGGTCCTGATGGATGTGTAGGAGGAGGTTTTAGCAACAATACTCTCAGAGTTGTCTTGAGGACCTTCAGCTTCTTAGTTCTTAGCGATTGTTTCTTCGTCTCCTGACCTTGGTGGCATTCTCTGAAATACCCACTCCCTTAGGCTTTGTTCCAATCCAGGCAGGCTCCTGAGAAAGAATAATAACAGGGATAACAGTAATGCAGGGAATCACAGAATAATAACAGGAATAACAATAATGCAGGGAAAACACACCTTGAGTCCTTACGCCAGGCACCGTGCTTCAGTTTTTATCTTTATTATCATGTCTGATTATCCACACAATACCAAAGTAGAAACTCTTCTTATTGCCATTTTATAGATGAGGAAACTGCAGCACAGATAATTCAATTGACTGGCCCAAGGCCACTTAGTTACTAAGTAGGATGGCCATGATTTGAATTGGGTCATCTTACATCAGAACCCAAACTCTTAGTGCTTTATTGCCTGCTGATCAGAATCTGTCAGCCGGCATTTTCCAAAATAAGTTTTTTTGGAACCTATGGTGCAGTGATCAAATAACTCCAGATGCAGTCCCTCCTCAGACTGATTTGAAATACCCATCAACTTCTAAAAGTCTCTGAAGATTCTTCAGTAAGGAAACTTTTCCCAATTTCTTTAACCAAAAAAAAAAAAAAATTCCTTTTCCTTAACACCAATTAACAAAAGTCTCATAGATCTAATTTACTGCAAAGCCATTTTGGGAAACACTCCTGAAAGTGAGTGTTGGCTTAAAGTATCACCTCTCCCAGGGACACTTGCATTTTAACAAAGTTCAGAGTTTTTTAAGTCTCAGAAAGCAGAGGGTGGGAGTGGGTGGGAACCAGATCGGTGGAATTTTAGGTATCATTAGCTGGAGAGAGTTTCTTAAGGGGGAAATTTCAAAAAGCGTTAGATTACTGGCTTACATGAATTTTAAAAATATTTTAGGAGTTCCCATCGTGGCTCAGCAGGTTAAGAACCTGACATAGTGCCCATGGGGATGCGGGTTCAATCCCTGGCCTAGCTCAGTGGGTTAAGGATCCAGCTGCAAGCTGTGGCGTAGGTCTCAGATGCAGCTTGGATCCAGTATTGCTATGGCTGTGGTGTAGGGTGGCAGCTGCATGTCTGATTGGACCCCTAGCCCGGCAACTTCCATATGCCACAGGTGCAGCCATAAAAAGAAAAAAAAAATTTGAAAACTGTTTCATACTTAGAGAAATTTGTGAAAACAGGACAAAGAACTCCTGTATACCTTTTGCTCTGAGGCCCTACTGCGCTTTGCTAGTGTTCCAGTGACTTGCCTTAGAGCGCTGGGTCCAGCCCAGGATGGCACGGAGCACCCGTTTGTCGTGTTGTTATAGGCATTCTCAATATGGAATAGTTCCTCCTTTTTCTGTGATGATCATGGCTTTGAAAAAAGTGTATGGGCCAGTATTTTATAGAACGTTTCTCAATTTGTGTTTGCCCATTGTGTGCACGCCATTAGACCTAGGTTATATGTTTTTAGTCAGAGTATCATAAATGCTGTGTCCTTCTCACGGAAACCCATTGGGTGGTAGGTGCATGATGTCTGGTTTGTCCTGTGATTGGGTAACTTGGATCCTTGGTGTCTGTAGGTTTCTTTACTTAAACTGATACATTCGGCCTCTTTGTATTTAGTAAGTGTTTTTTTTTCCTTTTTTTCTTTTTGCCTTTATGAAGAGCCGTACCCGTGGCATATGGAGGTTCCCAGGCTAGGGGTCTAACAGGAGCTGCAGCTGCCGGCCTTCACCACAGTCACAGCAACGCGGGATCCGAGCCGCGTCTGCAACCTACACCACAGCTCACGGCAACGCCGGATTGTTAACCCACTGAGCAAGGCCAGGGATCGAACCTGCAATCTCATGATTCTTAGGCGGATTCGTTAACCACTGAGCCACGAAAGGAACTCCTGTATTTAATAAGTGTTTTGTGGGGAGGCCCTTTGACACAGTGTCAAGTTGCATTCCTCCCGCCTCCCAGTTGCAGCATCTCTCCTTCTGTTTTGTGTCTGAATTCATTGTTACTATGGTGGTTGCCAAATGGCGAATTTCTATTTTTTTGTTTGTTTGTTTTTTTGCCTTTTCTAGGGTTGCACTGTGGCATATGGAGGTTCCCAGGCTAGGAGTCCAATTGGAGCTGTAGCCGCCGGCCCACGGCACAGCCACAGCAACGTGGGATCTGAGCCGCATCTGCAACCTACACCACAGCTCGCGGCAACGCCGGATCCTTAACCCACTGAGTGAGGCCGGGGATCGAACCCGCAACCTCATGGTTCCTAGTGGAATCCGTTAACCACTGAGCCACGATGGGAACTCCAAATGGTGAATTTCTAATACCTTGCCTCCTACACTGAGTAGTTGCCTTCCTACCACAAGGAAAGCTTTCCTTCTCCCCATTTATTTATTCATTTAAAACTTTCTATCTGTGTGTGCATTTATGGGTCCTTATTTCAGGCAATGGCTATAATTTAGGACTATCATAATTCATTTGGATATTCTAATTTTCCCAGATTGGGCCAGTGGGAACCCATTCAAACTGATTCTGACATCCCTTGGACACATTTCCATCATTCTTTGAGCGTTTCCTTACTTTCTGGCAGCACAGGGTTGTTCTAGACGCCACATCACTGCTTCCCTTGCCTGAATCCTAGAGTCAGCCGTCTCTCTAAGAAGCTCTGGTTCCATTTAGTGGAGAATAGTATTTCAAAAGCAAGATTTGGGCAGTAGATGTGCTCATTGCTCGTGGGATGTCGCTGCTCTGGCTTTAGCCCGGACAGAGCTAGGAAATGACACGTGATGTAATGTACACAAATTTACATTTTTATATATTGAAAACCACGAATTCACACTGATGCTTCCGACTCCCATGTAACATCACAGAGTATATTTTATGTTTCTCTCTCCCTTTCCATATTTGTACCTCCTTTTTTTGCGTGTGTATGTCTTTTGAGGGCCACACCCGCGGCATATGGAGGTTTCCAGGCTAGGGGTCTAATTGGTGTTATATCCACTGGCCTACGCCACAGCCACAGCAACGAGGGATCTGAGCCATGTCTGCGACCTACCCCACAGCTCATGGCAATGCTTGATCCTTAACCCACTGAGTGAGGCCAGGGATCGAACCTGCATCCTTATGGATGCTGGTGATATTTGTTTCCACTGAGCCACGATGGGAACTCCTGTACCTCCTTTTTGATTGTAAGAAGCTGGGTTCAGTGCATCTCAGTCCCCTTTAGGCAGTTGATCTGGGGACCCTCCGACCTCTGTCCTCTTGTGTGTGGATTCTGACCCCAGCTTGGGCCTGTCTCCCCTAGGCCTCCCATCTCATTCGGGCCTGTCTGATGCCATTTGAATGATGGGAGGAAAAAAGGAAGTAGGAAGGGTGTGAGGGAGGGGAATAGGGAGAGAGGAAAGAAGGAAGGAAATTAATAAGTATTTTTTTTAAAGAAGGAAGAGAAAAGGAGGGGCTAAGGAGAGCCCTAGGGGTTTTAGAACTTGGTTTCTGTACCCAAAATGAACAAAACTTGGGTTGGTGGGAAACGCAATATTAATTTATTTTATTCTTAGTATTCCAGTGAGCAGAAGCAAGGTCAGGAAGTGGGAATTATATGGTAGCAGATTTCAGCTCACTGTGAAAATAATTCTCCAGGTGGAGCTGCTCGACACAGACCAGTTTTAGTTGCAAAGGAGTGAGCTCCCCGTCAATGAAGGAGTTTATTTAGACTGTAGGACTTTCCATAGGAGTGACAGTGAAAACATTTCTTGCATTGGGAAAGAAATTGGATTCAGTGCTTGCAGAGTTCAATGCTGACTCGATGATAGCACCCTACCTGGAGACCAGAATTTGACTGCGCTTCCCAAGAAGCGGGGACCCCACCCCCCCAAACTTCCTCATCCATAGCTGAGGAGGCAGGTAGGGGTCCAGCAGGAGACTCCTCTCTCCTCCTTGCTGGTGTTTGCAGAACCCTCTGAGGATGCAGCATTGGAGCGGGGCAGCACGGAGCGGCACCAACTGGAAAGAGCTGTAAGCGTGTTTGCATGACGAATTTTGCATCTCAAGATAAAACATAGCGCCAGATTGAGACAGTCTTTAGTTCTAGTGCCAACAATCTAATGTTGGCTTCAAAGGAGAAACTAAAAATGTTCTTCTTGGAGCTGGTTCTGGCCCTCGTGGTCCTTTTATTGTTCCCAAATGGACCACATACTGGGGAGTCTTTGTGATCGCCCTCACAACAGAAACCTGTCAAACGCAGCAAGCAAAAATCCTGAAAGGGTTTCTTCTCGGGGCAGTTTTGAACATCAGATGTTTTTATACTCTCGCCTCTTCACTTTTGCAGCCCCCACCCAACCAGTCTACCTACAGGTCTATCATAAAGAAACTAGAGTTTGAATGTCCTTCAGATGTGGAAACAAACTTAATACTGAAAACTCTCTATAATACCAGCAAGTATACCTTCAGCAACCTGGGACCGGCAAGAGTTCCACAAATGTTAGATGAATGCCTGCTTTTGAGTGCCAGCAACTGTGTTAGGTCTGAACTTCACAGTGACTCGCATGGTATCTGTGGTCCTATTTCACAGATGAGAAAACTGAGGCAGAGCAGGTAAAAGAGCAATACCAACCTCCGTTGTGGGGCTGAATCTTCCCTTCCTAGAGTAGATGAAGTTGCCTTGTTAACGGGGAAGAATGGAATGTGGCTCGCCTACCGTTCCCTAATTAAGTGGCAGCATTCAATACTGTGGTTTGTTTTTCTGATGAAGGTGCTGTAAATCAGCACCATTTGGGGACGATCGGGAGGACCAGGGGTCAGATTCTGGTGGGATTTGGCCTCCTGTCGTTTCTTCAACATTTTTTGCAAAAACCTGATGCTTGCTGGCAGGTTTGTATTAACATGTGTGTAACTGTTTGTGTGTGTGTATATGTCTCAGCATGAGGTATTTGTACTTAGACTGTGACTTTGCTAGGTAGGGACCCACCTGAGTCCCTGTGAATCCTGAAGAACCAACTCCAAGGAAGGGTTACAACAGTGACAGCTTAGTGAGTAGATGGCATGCATGTGATCAGATGCATGTCATCTCCTCGAACCGTCCCAACAGCAGTGAGGAAGGTTAATAGAGGAGGAAACCGAGGCTCAGACAGGTCACATATTCCATCCAAAGCTCCACCACTAGAAAGTGGCAGTCAGATTTTTTTTTCTTCTTTTTTGGCGATACCCACAGTACGTGGAAATTCCCAGGCTAGGGGTCGAATTGGAGCTAAGCTGCTGGCCTATGCCACAGCCACAGCGACGCCAGATCCCAGCTGTGTCTGGGACCTACACCACAGCTCACGGCAATGCCAGATCCTTAACCCACTGAGCGAGGCCAGGGATCGAACTCACGGATACTAGTCGGATTCCACTGTGCCAAAACGGAAACTCCTCCCCCAGATTTTAAACTTAGGCCTGTCTGATTCCAAAGGGGCAGCTTCTCTCATGCTACCCTGCCCCGCTGCCCCTCCCAGAGCACTGCCCCCAAAGCCACCGGGCAGCTGACAAGTGGCAGTGGGCCACAAGGGGGCCTGAATAAGTGGGTTATGTAAGAGTTAAAAAAAAAAAATTCTACCACGGAGTTTTTTTCATGTGTCTTTTCCAAAGGCCAGAGTTCAGATTTATGATGTTGGAATATTCATGAGTTGCCGCAGTGTGTGGTGCCAGAGAGAAAAGTTTCCTGTGACAGAAATTAACCTTAAGGCAAGGGCTCTTCTGAATTAAGGTTCAGATATGGCAGATGTGATCAAGGCAGTCATACAACTTGGGAGGATATGGATTCACAACTTAAAACGGTAACGATTTGGAAAGTGGAAGTGTATTTTCATGTATATATCCATCCATTCATCCGTCCATCCATCCATCCATCATCTGATATTTGCATAACCCCTTTTGGAGCCTATAGAATTGTGCCCAAACCAAAGCAAACCAAACCCAAACCTCGTAAGTGGCTTTCAGTCATGTTGGGGAGAGAGCGATTCATGCAAGAATAGACAAACCACAGGGCAATGAGGTGTCCAATTAAGTATCAGAATGGGTGGTCCAGATACTGGGCATTTTCCAGGGACCTAGAAGAAGGTGGCCTTTGAGTATGTGGTGTGACCGGTCTGGCCGTACTGGTTGCCTTCAGGGACGATGAGGAACCCATGAGGCTGCCAGGAATCCAATTAGTTCCAGTCTTGTTACAGGCTGAGCTGAAAAATTGGATGTACGGTCTAGCCGCTGCTGAGGTACAGTTTGGGTCTCTGTAGCTCTCTGTTTGAAAGTAAGATGCCACTTTTAATCTTAAATACCAGTGTCATGGGCCTGCAGGACTGTGCAAAGATGAAACAAGCCGGGATTCACTGGAGGAAGGACTGTGCCTCTTCACTGCCTGGTTGTGCCGGGAAAATACAAGGAGAGTTTGTTTGTACATCCAAAGGCAGAAAAACCAGCTCCACAACTAGCTCTCCAGCCTCAGACTCCCCTGGCTTTTATGACCTCCAGGGCTGCAAGGTTGACAGTAGGGGACCCAGACGCCGAGGGGGCCTTGAATGTGAGATGCAGACAGATGCGACATAATTAGTCAGCCTTTATGAGGAAAGCAGAGAGAGGCCATCAGGACGGCTGTTTAACACAGGGCCACTTCCTCTCCCACCCCCCTATTAAAAAGCTGCTTTTCGACTGTGTTGCCCTTCTTTGATCCCCGAAGGGCCCCTGATGTTTCACCCATATCCTGTCATGGTATTTAACGATGCCACCCATGTTCTCCAGGAGCCCGGCCCAGCCCAGCATCGTTTGGGGAAAGGTCCTGTCCGGTGGCCAGTGTTTGATGTGGTTCCTCGCACTGCAAGGTTAGCGAGGCAGCTTTGGGCACGCTGGCGAGGGCCCCGGGCTCTGGGCAGTGGAAGCGGGGAGAAAGGAATGATGGAGAAAGCAAAACACAGCCGAGATCTTTGGCAGAGACTTTGTTTACCATGGGGTCTGTAGTATCAGCTGGTGCGGGGCTCGAGAGAGGAAAGAAAGAATTCAGTCTTGGACGGCCTTCTTTCAAAAGGCGGCGGGCGGCGGGGGGGAAGTTGCAGAGGGACAGATCTTCTTCCAGCCTGTGGTTGCCTGTGATTGTACACACGAAGATTAAGGGGCCCGTCGAAACCATGCAGCCCATTCCAGATCTAAGCATCCTTCTGCAGAATTCCTGGTAGACAGCCTTCCTCTGCCTGCCTGAACACCTCATGCCCCACCGCAAGGCAGCCTAGTGCACTGCAGCTGCTCTGATGGGTCCATAGTTCCTTTCCATTGAGTTGCCGTTTGCAGCTTCTAAATCTGGTCCCAGCTGGGTGCTTGGCAACGGCATAGAACAGCTGGACTCCCGTTTGGGAGAATTCTTCAACTCTTTGCATCCCCCAACAATCCCCCGAGCATCTCATCAGCACCCCATTTCTGCTGCTGTTTCTCCTGTATGTCCTGCTTCCTACACCCTTATATCTGATGGTCCTTCTTGCAATGTTCTGGCAGGACAATGTCACTGTCCTTGCTCCCTGAATGCTGGTTAAGTATCTCTGGGCCTCTTCGGTAGCTCCAGGTCACTGAGATGGAGCAGAGAGCTCAGCATACACAGGGAATCATTTGGGTTTCCCGTGAGATTCCCAAGTGGGTTCAAGTTCCTCTTCCAAGTGTTGGCTTGTGTGATTGTTTCCTTTCCCTCCCTGGCTCTTTGGACAAAAGGCACGTCAGGGCTAACTGCCTGGGCCTCTCTCTTGTGACTTTGCCCAGAGGACAGTCCCACGGATGAACGCCAGGGGCATTGCCTCTTGGTGGGGATGTTTCTCAGTCCATCCTCTTCCTTCCACCTTGTCCAAGCCCTGTCCTTTCTCTCCAGGATGACAGCCAGAGCTGCCTAATGATCTCGGAACATTCATTCCTGCCACTGTAAACACACAGTGGTAACAGTGTTTCAGCAGCTTCCATCCCACATGTAATAAAACCCAGATGTGCTTTCTTCTCCAGGGTCATCGTGTACCTCTCTTCTCCCACCCTCCCCCCCAACCCTACGCTCCATCTGTACCTTCCCCCCTTTCTGTTCCTTAGATGTGCTGGCTTCTTTCTCCTACCTGGGCTTTTGCATGTGGTTCCCTGTGCCTTAGAATGCTGCCTCTGCCTTCCTCTTTGCCTGGCGAGGCACCTTCCCAGCCTCAGACTCTTAAGTGTTGCAGGCTTATCTACCTTCCTCATGGAGGGGCCCTCCTGTATCTCAGATTCCCTGTTACCATTGTCTGACCCGCACTGTTTACTTGTTGGAACTGATCACAGTTTCTAATTGTCTGTTTGTTCACTTGCTTATTTGCTATCTCCCCTCACTTTCCTCTCCAACCCTGTTTCTTCATGCCTCCTCTCACCTCCTGGTCCTCCATCAGGCCAAGGTTTTGTTTCCTTGGATGTCCCGTGTATCCTGAGCCAAGTTTATTTTCTGGTACATGATGAAGGCTCAGTACATACTTGTTGAATGAGTTAGTGAATGGACGGATGAATGAAGTGGCATATTTGTCTCCACCTGTCCATCAACCTGAATACGAGATTCATTCTTGAGTTAGAAACTTCAAGTTTTAGGAGAGACATTTAAGGTAGAACAATCTTGCTGAAGCAAGCATCTCTTTTATTTTCTTTATTTTCCATGTCCCAACAAGATGGTTTTACTCGAATTTCATCACAGTGTAAACTCAGGGTTCTGATTGTCCTGGTCAGATTATAGATCTTCCACTTAGATTGAGATTGTTTTTATTTTTACCAGGCTGAGAATATTTTTCAAAGAGTCCTTTCGCAAGTGTCTTAGTACCTTGACACTTCTAGATGAAAAAAGGAAAAGGCTTTGAAATTTTAAGCACTGTTCCTCACTCAAACCTCAAAACAATGAATTCAGATGTCTTCACTCTTTTTTTTTTTTAAATGTAAATTGAATTTCGCTGCAGCTCCACCCCAGATCACAGAATGGAGAGTGCTGACTCCAAACAAACTGATGCTTTCAGGTGTAATCTCTGAACTGGAAAATCTGTATTAGCTTCTTAGGGCTGTCGTAACCAAGGACCATGATCTGGGTGGCTTAAAACAACAGGGATATGTTCTTGCACAGAGGCTAGAGGCTAGAAGTCAGAAGTCAAGGTGTCAGTGTGTTGGTTCCTTCTGGAGGCGCTAGGGGAATCTGTCCCACGCTTCCCTCTTTGCTTCTGGAGGCTGCTGGCCTCACTGGTGTTGACTTCTAGGTGTCTCACTCCAGTCTCTGCCTCTTTTCACCTGGCTTTCTTCTCTCTGTGCCTCTGTGTCCATGTCTCAAGTCTCCTCCTTTCTCTTGGAAGGACACTGGTCGTTGGACTTCGAGCCCATCCCAAATCCAGAATGATCTCATCCTGAGCATCTTACTTACATCTGGGAAGACTTTGCTTTCAGATAGAGTCACATTCGCAGGTACCAGGACTTAGGACTTGGTGGGACACAGGACTGGGCAGTGAGATCCAGAGAGGCTCAGTGACTTGTCAAAGACATATAGCTATTTATTGATGAAATCAGAACTGCAACTCAGACCTTTTGAACCCAGACAAAAGCCTTTTTCACTCCACTGTTCTGTCTCTCAAAAGAATACACTTTTTGGGAGTTCCCTTTGTGGCTCAGTGGTTAACGAATCCAACTAAGAACCATGAGGTCGCGGGTTCAATCCCTGGCCTTGCTCAGTGGGTTAAGGATCCGGCGTTGCCGTGAGCTGTGGTGTAGGTTGCAGACGCGGCTCGGATCCCGCGTTGCTGTGGCTGTGGCGAAGGCCAGTGGCTACAGCTCCTGTTAGACCCCTAGCCTGGGAACCTCCATATGCCACGGGTGCGGCTCTACATAAAAGGCAAAAAGACAAAAAAAAAAAAAAAAGAATACACTTTTGGGAATTCCCATTGTGGCCCAGCAGGTTAAGAACCCAACACAGCATCTGTGAGGATGCGGATTTGACCCCTGGCCTCACTCACTGGGTTAAGGATCCGGCAGTGCCACAACCTGTGTTGTAGGTTGCAGATGTGGCTCGGATGCAGTGTTGCCTTGGCTGTGGTGTAGGCCAGCAGCTGCAGCTCGGATTTGATCCCTAGACTGGGGACTTCCATATGCCGCGGGTGTGGCCCTAAAAGGAAAAAAACAAAAAAAGAATACACTTTTGCTCTTAAAGCATTGGTTTTATATATATATATTATCCTATATTCTATATATATATATATATTTTTTTTTTTTTCTGCTTTAGAGCCCATTTTATGGCTTGGCAAATGACTTTGCAGGCTTTTACTAGCCCAAATCAATTTGTCAAAATAATAATCACATTATCATTTTGTGATTTATGGTTTATGCAGGTGGTGTTTCTCTCAGTTTGGAAAAGAAGATAAAGAATCAGAAAATACATTTTTTTGCTGAGCTGATTATATCTATCTGGCATAGTTATATTGGTTGATGTTCAATGGCAGCCATTCAAGCTTTTGTAAATTGAAGTGCTAATTTCCCTAACTCTGTCTTTGACTGCATGAGCTAGAAGCATTTGGTAGAACCCAGTGAGTGGCATCCAAGGTCAGAATGGTACCTTGACCACAGACCAGGGCAGTGGACCTCTGTCACCTTCAGCCCTGACACATACCCTAGACAATGGTCATAAACCCAGTAAATGCCATTGAGTCCACCCAGGTTTTCACAGAATCCAAACCACTTTGAAGGAAATGAAGCAAGTAGCACCACAACCATTTCCCTTTTCTCACTTTCTTTCTTTCTGATTTTTGGTGGGAAAAGGTGTGAAGGGGAACTTGATATTCATGGAAACATTTTACAAGCATGTGAGTAATAAAATCCATCTTTTAAAGAAGTAATGTATTTTACAGGCTTTCTTAATCTATTCTTGCCTTCCTTCTTCCTCCTAAAAAATTTAGCAATGATTAAATTAAAAAGAAAATGGAAGTCATAATAAAATTAAAACACACAAGTACCATGGTACTTTGTAATGGCCATAAGTATTAATGGTAGATCCCAAACTGGGACTCATTACTCCTGTGGCTTAGATAGCACAGGATATGAGTGTCTGTGAATTCGTTTTATCTGGCTGCTATACCTTCCCTTCCTCTCTACGCAAGAGAGCATTTAGAAGGCAAATACTAGATAGATGACTACGAGTAATCCATCCTTAAACTGTAAAGCGGAAAGCTCATCACTATATGGCCACATAATAGAGAACCCAACTTGACATTCCTTTGGCACTAAGGATTTACCAATGTCGGCACATTAACTTGGTCTTCAGACCAGTTTCCCTCATGGTTTCAAGATGGCTGCAGTAGCACCATGCAGGGGACACCCAAGTATGAGGAGAGGATTTCTAGTAGGAAAGCAAATGCTCTTTCTTGTGTGTCTTTTTTTTTTTTTTTTGGCTGCCCCATGGCATGTGGAATTCCTGGGCCAGGGGTCAGATCTGAGCTGCAGCAACTGCAAGGCTGGATCCTTTAATCCACTGTGCTGGGCCAGGGATTGAACCTGTGTCCTGGTGCTTCAGAGATGCTGCTGATTCCATTGCACCACAGCAGGAACTCCATGTCTTTTTTCCCTAAAGCAAGAAACTTTTCCTGCAAGTTTCCAGAAGACTTCTCCTTCCATTTGATTGGCAGATTTGGGGTCACATGTATACCCTAAACCAATCCCTGGTAAGGAAATGTGACCACCATTAGTTTAGCTAGTCATTTGATCAATGTCGGATTCTGTTCCAAAGGAACAAAAGGGTATATTAAGACAACGTTTGTTTACGAGTGTCAGGACATCTAAATAAATATGGCCTAAACAATAATAAAAATTTCATGATCTTATATAACAGGAAAATCAGCATTAGGTGGTTCCAGAGTTGGTGGATTTAGCAGCTCAGGGATGTTGGCCCCTCCATAATTCTGGCTTTATCAGTATGTTTGGTTTTGCTGTGGCTGCCACAGCTCAAAACCCTGTCTTAGTCAAATACAGGAAAAGGGCAAAGTCCCTGGCTTGTGTCCCTTTTTTAGAATGCTGAAAACTTTTCCAATGACCCAACAATGTTGTCCTTGTATCTTACAAGCCAGGGTTACATCCTATAGTGTTACGCCCTGGGCCTAAATCTGTCACTGACATAGGAATAGGATCAGCAGGATTGGCTTAGACTAACCATTATTCAGCCTTGATCCCTGTTGGAAGGGGGCTGGCTTTGGCTGAAGACCAAGGGAGGGAGGGTTGCTGCAAACATCTGGAGAACATACAGACATCTGCCAGCAAGGACAGGGGAGACCGGGAGAACCTTCGTGTAGTCCACCACCCATGAGAGTCTTTATTTCTCTGGTTGGAAGAAATTGCTGTGTATTTAGTATGATACCTCTTGGGAGCAGCAACTAGCAATGCTGGCTTCAGAGTTTCTTCTTGGGGCTAGGAGCAGAGAGGGGTGGGAACCCTTTGGGCACATCAACGTTATTGAAATGGCTTCTCACTAGAGGTCCCCTGGTGGAACCCTGCCATGTGGGGACTGGTGGTGGTACAGACCTCCTCTAGTCACCCAGTTTCCTGATTAGTCAGGAAGGAAGGGAGATTCCACTCCCACACCCCGGTGTTGCCAGTACAGGGGTCTTTCTTCTCCCATCCCTTCCCAGTTGTCCAGAAATGCCTCTGGGACCTAAGGGTTTCTCTTCCTTCACTTTTCCATAAGGCATCACTGAAAAGTAGATAAGGCAACATATATCTGGAAAAAGATGAAAACTCTTGATACGAAAAGATACATGCACCCCAATGTTCATAGCAACACTATTCTCAATAGCCAAGACATGGAAGCAACCTAAATGTCCATCAGCATATGAATGGATTAAGAAGATGCGGTACATATGCACAATAGAATACTACTCAGGCATAGAAAAACAATGAAATAATGCCATTTGCAGGAATATGGATGGACCTAGACATTATCATATTAAGTAAGTCAGAGAAAGACAAATATTATATGATATCACATATATGGAATATACAAATAATACAAATGATCTGTTGAGAAAACAGACTCACAGACATAGAAAACAGACTCACAGACATAGAAAACAAACATATGGTTACCAAAGGGGAAGGGGGGATAAATTAAAAAGTATGGGATTAGCAGATACGAACTACTATACATACAATAGATAAACAACAAGGATTTACTGTATAACACAGGAAAAATATTCATCATCTTGTGATAACTTGTAATGGAAAATAATCTGAAAAAAATTACTTTGCTGTACATATGAAACTAACACAGTATTATAAATCAACTATATGCGAAATAAAAGTTGGTAGGGCAAGCAGGGGGGTTGATAATACCTTTTCATCACGATGTGAGACAGCTGTGCACTTCCTTTCTTCCTGGGGCTCCAGTTGTGAAGGCATCCAGCTTGACTCCAAAGTCTCAGATCCATCACCTTCTGATTTCTTTCCTAACTGGCTGCCTGGCTTTGTTGCCAGGTGTCCTGCCTGCCGAAGGGGGGCGAAGCCTTGTCACCTTCACTGTAAGGCCCTGAATAAGTCTACTGACAACTTGGTTCTTGGTCTCTAAGATGGAGTAATTACGCCTGCCTTGAAAGAGCAACACACATGACACAGTGGAAGGCGTTCGTACTGTGCAAGAGTCTCCTTTCCTTTTCCTTTCTCTGCAGTTCTCCTCTCTCACATTTGTTTTATAATCTGCCTGTGTGTTTGGATGTTATTTATTTATGTGTGGCAGTGAAAGCTGGGCCCCTTTACCTGATGGCTGGGGGTTCAGAAACCACTCCTCTGGACTCATCCTTCATTGATATTCACCCAGTGCCATGCAGATGGCTCTGGAGGCCTCTCCTTTCTGGGAGCTTTAATGTGGCAGTTAGGAAAGCAGCTCAGACCAAGCTCCATTAGCATAATAATGAAGCTCCGGCTGCAGTGTGATCGTCCTCAAAGGAAATAGCTGGAGTGGTCACAGGGCCTTTAACAAGTACAGCTTTAGGATAAAAAAGGACAGGGTGGGAAATGATAGATGGCAAACGGGGGCAATGGGGAGGGGGACTTGAAGAGCCTGAAGAGGTGGGAGCTAGCGGCGAGAGGGGGAGGGATTTGGTTACTGCCTTGTTCTGAAGAAGTGTCACTGCAGTGACAGGACTTCCTTTGCTAATGGCCCTTTAGAAGTGCATTGATATCAGTATTTCCAGAAAAATTTAACATTCCTTTCTCTTGGGACTATAGAAGAAGAAAAAAAAATAGTCCACAACAGCAAGCTCTTTCAGATGTTCAATAACCCTTGAAAGTAGGCTGTGTAGGCATTGTTATCTCCCTTCTACAGATGAATACCTATCCATCCATCCATCCATCCATCCACCCATCCATCCATCCATCTTCTATCTTGTTCCAGAAAAGCTTTTAGGTAGTTTGCATACGAAGTATCCAGAGTCTCAGGGCTGGCAAGAGGCAGTTGGGCACATTTGAGTTCCGATCTGATTTCTCTCTAATTACCTAAAAATACAAACCAAAGGAGTTCCCGTCATGGCTCAATGGTTAATGAATCCGACTAGGAACCATGAGGTTGCGGGTTTGATCCCTGGCGTCGCTCAGTGGGTTAAGGATCCGGTGTTGCCGTGAGCTGTGGTGTAGGTTGCAGACGCAGCTCGGATCCTGCGTTGCTGTGGCTGTGGCGAAGGCCGGCGGCTACAGCTCCCGTTAGACCCTGAGCCTGGGAACCTCCATATGCCACGGGTGCAGCCCTAGATAAAGCAAAAGACCAAAAAAAAAAAAAAACAGATAAGAGCATGGTCATATTCCAGGTCTCAGGTGAGTCCCTGGGACAGGCTGCTGAGTGAGGGTCCTTGGCTTCCGCCAGGAAAGAATTCAAGAGTGAGCCAGAGTAAAGCGAAAGCAGGTTTATTTAGAGAAATACTCCATAGAGAGAGTATGGGCTGTCTTGGGAGGCAAGAGCGACCCTGACGTGTGAGGCTGGTTAGGTTTTATGGACTGGGTAACTTCATAGGCTATTGAGCAGGCTATTGGAGAAGGGGCGAGGATTCTCAGAAATTGGGGGACTACCCACTTTGGGGCCTTTTATGATCAGTCTTGGAACTGTCATGGCACTCGTGGATGTATCATTTAGCTAATGTATATAATGAGTGTATAATGGCATCTTGGGCCTTGTAGGCTCCAAACGGCTTTTGTGGTATCCTGTTTTTAATGGTTGAGCCTTTTTCTCCCCCTTTTATATCCACACCTCTGGTGTATGGAAGTTCTTGGGCTAGGGGTCGAATTGGAGCTGCAGGTGCTGGCCTATGCCACAGCCATGGCAACACTGGATCTGAGCCACATCTGCGACCTACATCGCAGCTTGCAGCAGTGCTGGATCTTGGACCCACTGAGCGAGGTCAGGAATTGAACCTGCATCCTCATGGATGGGTTCCATTTTCTTTTTTTCTTTTTGCCTTTTTGCCTTTTCTAGGGCCGCACCCACGGCATGTGGAGGTTCCCAGGCTAGGGGTCTAATTGGAGCTACAGCTTCTGGCCTACACCACAGCCACAGCAACGCAGGATCTGAGCTGTGTCTGCAACCTACACCACAGCTCACAGCAACACCGGGTCGTCAGCTCACTGAGCAAGGCCCCGGATCGAACCTTCAACCTCATGGTTTCTCTTCGGATTTGTTAACCACTGAGCCATGACAAGAACTCCTCATGGACGGGTTCTTAACCCACTGAGCCACAATGGGAACTTGGGGTCATTCTTTTTTTTTTTTTCTTGTATTTTTTGTCATTTTAGGGCCGCACCCATGGCATGTGGAGGCTCCCAAGCTAGGGGTCAAATCAGAGCTGCAGCTGCTGGCCTACGCCACAGCCGCAGCAATGCCAGATCTGAGCCGTGTCTGTGACCTACACCACAGCCCACGGCAACGCCAAATCCTTAACCCACTGAGCAAGGCCAGGGATCGAACTCACAACCTCACGGTTCCTAGTTGAATTTGTTTCCGCTGTGCCACGACAGGAACTCCCGGGTCATTCTTTTAATAGCTGTTCCCTGCCCACTTCCTTCCTGTCTCAGTGCCGGTTGGTGAGGGAGTGAGATGCTGAGGAAGACACCTGTCCAGTGAGGGAGACCCTGAGCTGGAAATGGCCCAGGAACTCTACTTTTAAGATTCCTGTGGTGCTTCTGGAACCCCCAGCCTTTAGTAAAAAAGCCTGTTTGCTTTAACAGGAAAAGGGAGGCTCCTCAGATTCAGCTGGGCACAGGACAGCCAAGAGAGTGACCGCAGAAGGGGAGATGTGGCAATTTGTGAGACCACCAGAAACAGGAAATATGAGGGGGCTGCTGGTGATGACCTCCTGGGCATCGACCGCAAATCTTTCAATACATGGGGTGGGGCTGAAGTCATTTTTCCTCCCAGGTTTAAAGGAACTGGGATCCGGAGGTTTACCAAGACAGAATGTATTTGTTTCCCTTTTTTTGATGTTTCGATGGAAGTCTGAATGACCAATTCAGCATTATGACTGTTGCTTCAGACCTCCGCATCATTCTGCAGAGTTTGCCATCCAAGATGAGTGGTCAGAGATTGCAGGTAATAGTTCTTTACAACTTATAAGCACTTTTCATTGTTTCACTTAATGTTCATAACCACTTTGGGAGGGAAGCTGAAAACCCAGATCTCCCCAGGAGCATTGATTTATTATCGTTATAGTTTGCGCACATGAAATGATTTAATTAGTTATATATGCAAGCATAGTACTCAACCCAGTGTCTGTGTAGGGAAGAACATATTCTCATTCCAAGGATCTTGGTTGATGGAAGTGGGAGTAAAGTGTAGATTTTGCAGCTATAGAGCAATTTCTCCTTCAGTTGCTTGTTTTTTCCTTTTCCTTTTGGTGTTTCTAGGGCCACACCTCTGGCATATGGAGGTTCCCAGGCTAGGGGTCAAATGAGACCTGTAGCTGCTGGCCTACATCACAGCCATAGCAACTCCAGATCCTAAACCCATTGAGCAAGGCCAGGGATTGAATCTGCGTCCTCTTGGATGCTAGTCAGATTCGTTTCCGCCGAGTCACAACGGGAACTCCCCTCCAGTTGCTTTTTAAGTTTTAAGTACAAACTAAGAAGGATTAGCACATGCAACCCTATTAAAGCTATGGTCACATGGGGTCCAGTCTTAAAATTGTAGTCAAAGAAATGGCCCAGGAGCCAAAGTACAATTTTGTAGCATCTTTAATGCTCATAATTTTTAAACATCATGAATTTGATACTAAGTCTACAAATTCTAAAAATTTGCCTTCTTTATTTGATTAATTCTCTTACAGTCTCTTGATTATCCAGAGCGACTCTCCTCTAAACTTTCTGAAAACTCACTCCCTTGAGGCCTAGCTTTGGCGGTGTCTTTGTTCCCTATGTCCTTTACTATCTCCCCCCTATTCCCCAATTCACAAAAGCACCATAGAACAAACTTGAGAATGGCAGTGTCTTCCTCAGAGGGGCTTGGGGTGGGGGTGCAGACACTGAGGGAAGTTAGAATATGCTTTCATGGTAGAGGGAAGAGAAAGACCAAGAATACATTTATATAAACATTTCAGGGGTGTAATAAATGTTGAAAGTTAGTCTGGTAATACGCATTATTATTATTTTGTTGTATATTAATTAGGCAATAAATGGTAATGGTTTATGCAAATGATAGTGCTTATTATTTATTTTTAAGGAAAAAATGTTTTTATAGTTCTCTTCTGGTTTTTTGAATTCTTTGATGTTTTTAAATAAAATAATGGCCATTCTGTCGACTCTATTTGACATGATGGATATAGTTTAATTCTCACTGGAGACAGACTTTTCAAAAACCAGTACTTCAGTCTGATTCCTCAGAAACATTGGTTCCTATCATTCTTCTGCTAATCTTGTATGTCTCAGGGCTGTAGGTTCTTGAGCAAATGTTTTTGTTCTTCCCCAAATATCTTAAAATAATTATAGCTGGTTTGCCTTCAAGATCAGCCTTGTGACCCACAAATATGATGTGATTTGGGGGACCAAAAAAAAAGTCCCTTTGTCCCCTGCATCTCTACCACCTATTTGCAGAAATTCACCGTCTACTAAAATGACTTCACCGTTCTGAGCATTCCATTTTCTTAGCTCAAGGAGAGAAAACACTTTGAAGTCATTCACACATCTCCAAGGAAAAGCTGAGTGAGGAGGTGTTTAAGGTGCTAAAAGGGTTTCGAGGGACAGTCCTGCTTGGCTTTCTAGGAATGGGAAATCTGGGCTTTGATGGTTCTGGAAGATAAGCATGAAAGGAACCAGCCGCCACACTGGGTTGTGTAGGTGGTCAGATCTTGGGCAGGTAAGGGGAGGGAATTTGGGTGGTGCTTTGTAATAGCTTGTAAGAGAGGCTTCTGCCAGGGCATCCATCATCTGTGGGTGTCTTGCAGGCCCTGGTGTCTGCTCTTCCTGGAAGGAAGGGGAGCTCATTTTCTACTGCCTGAAGACAAAGGAGGAGGACAAGGCCTGGTCTGGCTATGATTTTCTCTCTCTCTTTCTCTCTCTCTCTCTCTCTCTCTGTCTCTCTCGTTTTTTTAATCTTTAGCTCTTCTTCCTTTTGTGCAAGTAAACCAAGGCTGGCTTCTTTCCCCCAACCAACCTCTTCCTCTCCCAAGTTGTTATTTAAAGTCCAAGGGCTTCTGGACAGCTCCTTTCCGCTTCTGAGCTGCGCAAAGGGCAGGCGGGGATCACGGGGGCAAGCGCTCACTGTCATTCTTCACGACAAGGTGGGGCAGGTTTTCTCCGCCAGAGCCTCAGAGCCTGGGCTGATAAGCAGCCACAGCAACTGCTTTCTGCCAGAATGGCCTCTGACTCTCCCCAGGTGAAACACCTGCACCTTTGTGGGCAGTGAGCAGAGGAGACAAGGGAGTGGGGAACTGCTAGAGGTCACATGAATTAACATTAGATAGCTGAGGGGAGGAGGCATTGCTGAACCTGATATGCAGATTTATGCAGAATTCTAAGTAGATTATCCTGGGTTCAGAATGAAGACTTCTGGAGGTCTGGCGTTTTTCCTAGGGAGGAATTCGGTACCGCTGAATCACATGGAGAACATGCAGTAGAAATACTGTAGTTAAAGAATTAAATCCCTCATAATTTGCTTTCATGAAAGTAAGCATCTTTTACAATTTGGTAAATATAGGTAAATCTCACTCCATCTACCTGTTCGGCCATATCATGCAATTTTCCAGAAATTTGGATCTTGAGGGCTCCACCTGACCTCACCTTTGCTGGGCCAGTATCTTCAGTGCACCCGGGTTACTGTACATTTACAGTGTCAGAGAGCCATGCAAGGTGTGACGGGGGTGTGAGTTTCAGAGCTAGACCTGGGTTTGAATTCTGACCCTAGGAAGTGTTTCATAACCTTAACGAGCCTTAGTTTCCATTGCTGCAAGTGAGAGACCATAATAGCAACCCTGTCACAGCTTTTAGGACTATTAAATGAGATATTGAATCACATAGCATGTTGCACCTAGTGAGCTGTGATTATTATCCAAATCTGATGCAAATTTTTAAGGCTCAGCTTGACTCCTACCCCCTTCATGAAGGTTTTCATTTCCACCACAGCTTGAAGTAATCTCTATATGCTCTTGAGGTATTTATTAGCTGTGCGATTCATATGGAAATTAAAAATGCATCATTTCATGACTTGTTCTTTGTTGTTGTCTTATTAATTAACCTGTGTTATTATTTAATTAACTCTTCACATCTTTATTTCTTAGCTTCTCAACTTGACTTTAAGGCCGTGAGGAGGGAAACTGTGTCATGTTTTATAGCCTGCCAGGATCTCCAGAATACTGCCTCACAACAAATACTGATGGTGTTTCTTTTCATAGATTTGTTACTAAATGAATGGGTTGTGTGTTGGGGGGTGGCGCTACTCACTGCTGGCCCTGTACATAATCATTACTCACAAATGGCAGAAAGGAAAGGTGCCTTTTATCAGAATGCCAGCAGTCTGGGGAGATGGTGGACTCAGCAACAGCCCTAACCCCCACCCCCCCGAAGATTCTGCTTGGGAGTGTCCACTGTGGCTCAGTGGTAATGAACCTGACTAATATCCACAGGACATGGGTTCAATCCCTGGCCTCACTCAGTGGGTTAAGGATCTGGCGTTGCTGTGAGCTGTGATGTAGATCGCAGATGCGGATTGGATCTTGTGTTGCTGTGACTGTGGTGTGGGCCTGCAGCTCTATCTCCAATTTGACCCCTAGCCTGGGAACTTCCATGTGCTGAAGGTGCGGCCCTAAAAAGAAGAAAAACAAAAAGTAAAAACAAAAACAAAAGAAAACAAAAAAACCAAACGAAGATTCTGCTTGGCCACGAAGCTTTTAAAGAAAGGAAGTGAGCTCAGCTAATCACTGACGTAGGGACTGTGAGTGGTCACCATCCTCCACTGCCTGCAGGCTTGTTGTCTTCTCATGATCTTCCCGTAAATGTTATCCTGTTCACCCAATTTGATTACACAGTTCGTTTGGAAGATTACTGAAAGGGAAGCTAGGGAAGAGATCTGGTCATCTGTTAATTACTTACTCTTCAATTCTACTTTGATCTATTGAAAGAACTGACAAATTAGGCAAGGGATTGTATCATTAAAAGATTTGAAAGGTGTCCTTGGGGAGTTCCTGTTGTGGCTCAGTGGGTTAAGAACGTGACATAGTGTATTTGAGGATGCAGGTTTGATCCCTGGCCTTGCTTAGAGGGTTACCGATTCAGCATTGTGAAAAGCTGCGAGGTAGGTTGGCAGCTGCAGCTCTGATTCGACCCCTAGCCTGGGAACTAATATATGCTGCAGGTGTTACCCTAAAAAAAAAAAAAAAGGGAAAAAAAAAGATGTGTCCTTGGGTTGGAGATGAGTAGAGCATAGGGGTGCCTGGTTTTTAAAAGTTAGTTACAATGTAGTTTTGTTAAAGTGACCAAAAAATGGGGCTTCCTGCTGAGGGCAGTTTCCTGCAAAGAGCAGGAACACAGGCTCATCAAGTGCTCCTAAGTGGTCATCTAGACCATGGGTATGTTTCTTCCCACAAGGAGCTCAGACTCATGTTTTCAGTGTTGCAAATTCTCTTTTAATGAAGAACAGCAAAGTCTGATGCTAGCCCTCAGGTTTCAGCAAAAGTAAATAGCAATAGGTCCAAAAGTCTTGGAAAACCGGATGAAGAGGTGGAAAGTCTCCTTAATTAGATCCTGCTTGTTGAAAAGAGTGGCATTGGAAATGGACAGTGGCACCCTTTACACCTCTTCACCTGATCTTCACCCCCAATCTTCACCTTGAGGGAACCACTGTTCACCTCTTTACCACGTTACCTTGACTTCACCCACTGAAGCCACATTCTAAACTCTGGGCCCCCAGGTTTCATGGTTGGAGCAGAACTTCTACTTTTTCCTAGACTAAAACCAGATGATTTTAGGTGTAAGATCAGGAAGTTACTTGTCTAGTAAAGTACCTGTGGGACTTCAAGGACTTTCCAAGGAGATAAAACTCAAGAAGCCTCTGGGAGAGACAAGAATGACCAGACCCTTATCACCCCACCGTCTCATTGCAGTGGTTACAGAGCTCTTGAGTCCCCTCCCCTCCTTGAGCAACCTGGCTCACTCCTTTCTGCCTCTGCTAGGAAAGGTATGTGGCCTACTCCTCACCCCACCCTTATAGGGGTATTATATGTCCCAAACAACCAGCAAGTGTATTGTAAGACCCCTCTTTCCCCAGCCAATCAGCAGGTCAGCAGGGTATCATAAGACCTCTCCTCTCTCCCTGGGCTGTAAAAACAGACACAACCATGTGCTCTTGGGGGCAGGGCAGGGTGGGCGTGGGGCAGGGAGCTCTGGGTCTCCCTGATTATGAGGGTATTGTCCCTGCTGGGCTAGCAGCCTTTCTCATCTCATTAAACTCTTCTTTCTCTTCACCTGGCTATGAGTCTGGAAATTCTTTTTCCAACCTGTGCGCAGACCACAGCAGAACTGTTTTGCTCAGAGCTCTGGAGAAATCTTAGGGAGCAGTTGAGAAGGTTTATGTAAAATTGTTCAGCATTTTATACACACAGACACACCCCAATTTTCCCTCTAACCACACTAGGATAATCAGGGTTATCTTGTGGTTAAAGTGGTACATTCTACGTTTGGGGATCATGTTTATTGAACAAGGCCTCTTATTTTCCATATGAGTTCCAGTGTGAGAACAGAAAATGTGAACAATTATAAGAGTTTCATATTTTTCCCAGGGCATTGTGAGGATGAGCAAAATCTGCCAGGACTTCAGTTTTATATCCTTGGTAAAAAAAAAAAAAAAAACGCTAAATGCAAAAACAGATTCCGGAAGACCGTGGGTTTTCCCTTTGAATGGCATTATTAATACTAAATACTCCATACAAATTTGTTATATTTGCGTGTAAGTATGGGTCTGTCTGAGGCTCTGGATGTTTACAGAATTCAGAGCAAAGAATAAGGTCGTGTTGATAAATCTTGTGTCTTCTGTCCCTCATCCTTGACGAGCTGTGTCCTTTCCTCCCTTGGGGGTGGGGGCGGAGCAGAGATGGGGGTGAATGGCACCAACTCTCAGGCTGCTGCCCAGTGGGTTCATTTTCTTTCTTTGCTCTCTTTCTTCTTCTTGTGCCCTCTTTTCCCTCATTTTACTTTTTTCAAGACTTGTCTCCTTTTTTTCCATTTCATCTTTCTCCGTCCACTTCTTCTAGCCCTCCATCCATTTTTATGCTTTTTCCTTACTTTGACTTTTTTTTTCAGTATAACACCATTACATTATGCATTAAGTAAGCGATACTTGCCATGCTTCTTATAGTACTCTGTGGTATAAATGAACAGATTTCAAATTAAATAGAGTTCTTGTAAAAGGTGAAAAAAAAAAGGTGAGAGCAATCATGATATCTAGAAACAAACTGCACACATATTTCTCCTATAGTGGAATTATAGAAAGGAGTGGGGTTTTTGGAGATTAAAACTGTGCATTGGGCAGTGTCCAACCTTCGTGGGCCAAGTGGAGGGAACTGATTGAGGTTTTCTCCCTTTTTTGCTGGCTGACCTCAGGCCAGCTCCTCTTCCTGCATGGGTCTGGGGCCAGCAGGAGACCTGAAAGGTCCACTGGATCCTATTGTAAAAGGAATTGCTCAGTTTTTCAGATTAGCCTCCGGGGTATGTTGGTCTGAAACAAACCAGTCTGTCATTGCCAGAAATGGACATCTCGTAGGCATGCGTGATTATCTCAGCTGTTCCTCCCAACTCTGTAAGGGAAGTGGTGTAGAGGATTCCTGCTGTCTGAACAAAGGGAGTTTCTCTAAAACTTTTCATAGGCAGAAATGACTATTACTAAAGCAAAGTAGTAATTACCTTAGGACACAGCTTGCTAATGGATGCACAAAATAAATCAAGCTAGAGCATGGATGATCACAGACACAGTTCAAAGCTCTGGTGGCTTGTTGCTGAGCTGCTGAGTGTGGTTCCTGGGGAAGGAACTGGCTGGCACCACTTTCAGGGCGGCTCTGAGTGCGCGCTCCCGCTGAACTCAGTTTTGGCTTTTTGCCTTTATTCGTAAAATCGAAAATCCTCTTCGAATTTCTTTGAATTAGTGATAACAGGTACTAAGGGAGGTCTGTTGTAAAAGCAAAGTGCTGTAAAGTGAACTTTCAAAAAATGGGACTTCTGTATTATTAGTAATCTTCTTGCAGGCGAGGATGGTGCTCAGAGAGGCTTAGGTAAATTGCCACGATCACTTGATTAGGAAGTGGTGGGACTGGGATTGAACCTGGGTAATCTGAGAGCCCCTTCTTACCCTGTTTAAAACATACTGCCTCTGTAGAGTTCCTCTTGTGGCTCAGTGGTTAACGAACCTGACTAGTATTCTTGAGGTTTGATCCCTGGCTTCTCTCAGTGGGTTAAGGATCCGGTGTTGCCATGAGCTGTGGTGTAGGTCATAGATGTGGCTAGGATCTGGTGTTGCTGTGGCTGTGGCTGGCAGCTGCAATTCCAAGTCGACTCCTAGTCTGGGAAACTCCACATACCTCGGGTACGGCCTTAAAAAAAGCATACTGCATCTGTACACTGTAATTAACAATGTTTGTGTTGATTTCACCTACTTTATTTTACATTTTGCTTTTTCGTTTTTATCAGTACCAATATTGCTTGTCCTATCTATGACCACACTAAACTGATATCAGACAAAAGTTTTAGTTATTAGATTTCTCTCTTGTTCTTTTTCTTTTGTCCCCCCCCCCTTTCTCCCTTTCTTCTTTCTTTCATTCTAATATTTAGTCATATCAAATCTGGAGGTAGAAGTCAGATATTTCTAGTTTTGGTGGTTAGCTTTATCTAAAATAGAAAAAAAAAACCCTAAACCATTGTTTCAAGCCTTCATCCCAGGTTCTGCTGGAAGTCTGGAGCTCTACCCAGGATTTTTTTTTTTTTCTTTGTGCAAAATCCCAAAGGGCTTATGTTCTTGTGGTTGCCTCTCACTCTTGATTTCCTGTTCCCGCTGAAATTGTTGCTTGCGTGCATGTCTTGCTTCCTGGATCTCTTTTTTTTCCTGCTCTATATCGTCTTGATCGTAGCATGAAGCCTTGTTCTTTTTCACAAAGTTCCTTCACTCTTGCATACAGCAGATGTTACCAAAAGTTTAGGATCACATTGAAGAGCTAATTGTTTTATTGAATATTACACATCTCCATCCCAAAGTTTCTTGGCCCTTTCCGTCATGGGGATTTCTTTCTAACCTTCCTTCTTAGGTCTCCAGACTCCCTCATTCAGTGGCACGCCCCCCTCAGCTTTTATCTCCTTTTTGCATTTCCCAAGTCTCCTCCGTCAGTTGCCAGTAAGCAGCCACTGATAAAACCCCAATTCCTGTTACTTACCTAACCAAAACAGTTTCTCTTCTCTTTGTCTAAACCTTTCCAGGGCTCCCATCTTCCATAATCCAAAATTTTGATATATTTTTCTAACCAAAAGATAAGTTTTTAAAGAGAAATCCTGTTTTCCTTCTCAGTTTACTGGCTTAAGATGCACTCTGCTTATAAAAGTACCAGTTTTCTTCTGTCCTGTTACATCATCTATATGAGATCCATATCCATGCTATATTTTGTTTTCCTTGTTTTTTTTTTTTTTTTTTTTTTTGCTTTTTAGGGCCGCACCCACGGCATATGGAAGTTCTCAGGGTAGAGGCTGAATAGGAGCTGTAGCCACCGGCCTACACCACAACCACAGCTATGCTGGATCTGAGCCGCATCTGTGACCTACACCACAGCTCATGGCAATGCCGGATCCTTAACCCACTGAGCGAGGAGGGATTGAACCTGCAGCCTCATGGATCCTAGTCGGGTTCGTTAATCACTGAGCCACGACGGGAACTCCCTATATTTTATTTTCTATTGGCCTCTGGAAATCAGGTGACTTGATGGTATAAACTCATTTTTAATCAAATGGTATTTAACCCCATTTGTGCATTATTGTGTTTTGCTTTTAAAAATCCAGTGAACTCTTCTACCTTTAACAAGATAAGCGTGTAAAAGAATAAACATTGGAGCTCCCACTGTGGTGCACTGGGTTAAGAATCCAACTGCAGCAGCTCAGGTCGCTGAGGAGTTGTGTTCTATCCCTGGCCTGGTGCAGTAGGTTAAGAATCTGCATTGCTGCAGCTGTATAGGTTGCAACTATGGCTCTGATTCAATCCCTGGCCCTGGTCCTGGAACTTCCATATGCTGTGGGTGTGGCCATAAGAAAATAAATAAAAATCAACCTCACTTTTAATATTAGGTTGAAATCCACACCATTCACCTTCCAGATGGAACTATGATGACTCCAAGATAAAACTATGAATTGAAACAAGTTTCATAGCCCCCACCCCCTTTTTCTGTTTGTAGTCCTATGTTATGCTCCCCCACGTGTGGAAGAGGTTGTGGGAGAAATAAAACACTCTTATCTGATTATGAATCCACATGGGGTCAAGAACATGGGACACAGCATCTCTTTACTTTTTCCATCAGTTGGATTTTCTGTTCCTATGACTTTATCTTGGCTGAGCATCTGGAGTTCTCTCTCTGCTCTCCTTGCCTTTCTTCCCTGTCTCCCTCCTGCTCACTCCCCGATTCTCTCCCACCCCAGGATCTTGGTGTCATCCAGGCAATGTTAAGGTCTTTGGGAATGTTGCTTCTGGCTCCATCCTGGTGGCTGTGGCTCCCTAGATTCTACTGGATGGGAGAGGAGAAAGAACCAAGTCAGTGAAAGGGTCAGAGAGCTTCTTCCCTCCAGGCATGCGTTCATTCCTGAACCATGAGGGTTTCTAGATGGGTTGCAGTGGATTCAGGGAAGAGGTGGTAGGAAAGCCAAGGTCTGGCTTTCAAAGCGCTTTGTCACGAGAGGAGCTCAGAGTCTGAAATGTGTTGGGAACATGGATTCCCGAGCTACGCTGAGTAGCGATCCTGGTCATTTGTTGGGATGTCTGCATTCATCCGACTCTCCAGTTTTTGTAACATCCTAACAGATTTCCTCTCCCCGCTGGTAATTGCTATGTAGGGGCCTAATTTTGCTTGGTGTCCAGGCTGGCTTCTCCCCCTGGGCAGTGTCTGTTTTTGCTGTAATTGGATGATGCCACGCAACCCACTAGCGTTGCCAGATTTCATTATGACTTGGCGTTTTCAGTATTAATTTCTCCACTTTGGGGCTGTTTTGAAGCAAGTGAGGCCAATTTCCTTTTCAATAGCCCCAATCTGGAGGCCCCATTTGAGCTGTGAGCTAAGTGGGTGCATTGGTGCCGCTCTGATTGACTGACAGTGCACTCTTTGTTTGATTTGATTTTTTTTTTTTTTTAAACGAGAGCGTGATCCTGAGAGGCAGCTGGCATTCATTGGAAGCCAGAGGACCCATCTTTGGAAAGCCAAAGAATACAGCGGGGCAGCTGGTTTGATACAGAATTCTTTCCTGTTGAGGGGGTGGGGTGAGACCACAGGGCTGCAATTCCAAGTTGATGCCGCGTCTCCGTGGTACCAACTCTAGCTGACCCAGGGGACTTCACAGTCTGGTCACCGCAGGAATTAGGAGTCAGAAGGATGTAGGGGATGTGAACAGATTTGCCAGATAAAATCCAAGAGGCCCAGTTAAGTCTGAATTCCAAATGAACAACAAATACTTTCTGGTATCACTACATCCCTTGCAGGTTCTGGGAAGTAGTTCATTGATCTGAAATTCAAATTTAACTGGGCATCCTGAATTTTTATGTTTAAATCTGGCAACGCTAGATATCTGTGAAAAGGTAAGTGTGATTGTGGTTACTCTGAAAAACCAAGAAGAGGAAAGATTCAAATATGAAGACGAGGAAGAAAGGAGGATAAAATGGATCATTTGAAAAAAGGAGCTCACCAGTGGAAGACATTTAATTGGCACAAATATAAAAATAAAAAACATATCTCATGGGAACCAACTTTTGCTATTTTAGGCTCCCTAGCAACAGGAAAACAGGGAGAGTTCATTTTTTTTTGAAGATTCTTGTCCCCCATTAGACACTGGTGGTTGTGTGAATTAAAAGCAGATTAAGCATTTCTGATTTAGCAGCATGTAGACCAGTGGTTCTCAAACTTAGACGTGCATCAGGCTTACCTGAAGCACTTTCTAAAAAGCAAATTACTGGCTGCATCCTGAGTTTCTCTGTTTCTTTTGTTTTTCTTTTTATGGCTGCGCCTGTACCATATCGAAGTTCCCAGGCGAGGGGTTGAACCGGAGCTGCAGCTGCGGGCGTGTACCATAGAAAGAGTGGATCCAAGTCGAATCTGTGACCTAGGCTACAGCCTGTGACAACACTGGATACTTAACCCACTGAGCGAGGCCAGGGATTGAACCCACATCCTCACGAATACTGTGTCGGGCTCTCAACCTGCTGAGCCCAAACGGGAACTCCGTATTCTGAGTTTCTGACTGGGTGGGGTGGGGCCTGAAAATGTGCATTTTTGACAAATTTCCAGTAGATGGTGATGCATAAGCATAACATGAGTTTATTTAATACAGTGGTCCCTGGAGTCTGAGCAGTGGCCTGTCTGAACTGAGACATGTTTTATGTGTAAATACACAGTAGGTTTTTCAAGACATTGTATGAAGAAAGAATGTTCAAATGTCGTTAGTAATTTCAAAATATTGATTCTGTGTCAGAATGATAATATTTTGCATATATTGGGTTAAATAGATTGTTACTAAAATTAACTTCACCTCTTTCCTCCTTTTTAAAAGCAGTGGCCACTGAAAAACGTAGACTCATGTTTGTGACTTGCATTATATTTCTGTTGGACAATGCTGTTTTAGGCCATTGTTTGCGTCTGAATTTGGGCATCCAAGAATTAGTGAGAGGGAGGTGGGTAAAAATGCCTTCAATTTTTGTGACCTGTCCTTGAAAGTAGTGTCTCTTTCAAGATTTACTGAATCCTCTGGCTTGGGTGTGGCTTTTGTTCCAGTGTCCCGGTGCCTGGTGCAGTTAGGATTTGGGGTGTCCCCTAGTGGTAGTAGGGCCGTCTGAGAAAGCAGGGACTTCTGTAGGGGAGCCACAAGAAATGACCAATCTGTCACTTGCAGTCGGGAGGCCTTCTGCTTCATTGGTAAAGGAGAGTCGTTCCCAATCAGAAAGGTGACCGCTTCTGTCCCTACAGTTGGTTCCTTGCCCCGTATTGGCTGTTGGCTGAATTGTAAAGAGAGCCTGTAACAGTGAAATCTATAAATAACCATGGGGTACACAGATCTTAAGAGACCCTTTTCCCTCCCCGTTTTATCCACCGTCAAAACTCGGCAAGAAACCTAGAGCTAGGTCTGGGTTCTACAGCTAATAAGGACATGCAGAACTTGGACCAGGTTGCAGGGAAAGCCCCAGAGAAGATTAAAGCTTCAGAAAATTGAATTTCTGACAAAAGGCGAACCCAGCTTGGACTATTTCCTCTGGAGAAGAAAAGCCTTCATGTATATGAAAGTTACTTTGCAGAAGGTGTTGTGGATAATTGCTATATCTCCACTAAGAATGAAACTGGTGAAAAAGCATTTCAGCTGCTGCATGGGGGATTTGATTTTCAGGGAAAGAAGAATTTCCTGACACTGAACATAGTTATTACTGGAAGTGTTTCTGTTAATGTCTGCCTAGCCCTTTCCCTTGAATTTCTCACCCAGACTGCAATGACATTCTTGGATGATTGTCATTCCCTAGTTGGGCGATGAGGACTTATGCTCTGAGATGTAGGGCAAGGCAGAGTGTCATTTTGCTCAGAAAAAAAGAGCCTAGCAGTCAGGTCTGTGATGCCAGACTTAGCTCTCTGCCCAATTCCTGATTCCCAACCTGCATCATCTTCCCTCTTGCCATTGATTTTCATTGCTTAGGGTTTTAGTGGAAAGCATTTAGTTTGAGCAGAAAAGAATTTTTGTTTTTTTTTTTCTTTTACGGCCGTGCCCGCGACATATGGAAGTTCCCAGGCTAGGGGTTGAATTTGGAGCTGCAGCTGCCGGTCTGCGCCACAGCCACAGCCATGCCAGATCTGATCCTCGCCTGTGAGCTACACCACAGCTTGTGGCAATGCCCACGGCTCGAGGCTGGGGATCAAACCTGTGTCCTCATGGATGCTAGTTGGGGTTCTTAAGCTACTGAACCTCAACGGGAACTCCCGAAAAGGACTTTCTTAAAAGATCTTAATAAAGAGTGAGTTGGAGCCAGCTTATACCGGTTCTTCATAAATTTTTAGGAACTGGGTGAGCTGGCTGATGTCACATCGGTAGCTTGAAATCAGACTGGGGTATTTATACCACAGAAGTTAGCAAACAGTACAGTTCAGAGCCCCTGCCCCATCTTTCCCTTGGGGAGCCAGTTGTTAGATACATAGCAGCACCTGGCTGGATGTTAGGGAGCACAGCAGGTGCTTTCTGCGCTCATGCCTCCCTCTCTTGGACCACTTTTTTTTTTTTTTTCTCTTAATGGATTTTATTTCAATTATAGGTGTGCATAAATCATCATAAGTCAATTTTACAGATTTTGTATCCCAAACCCCCAGTGCATCCCCCCACCCCCCAGATTGTCTTATTTGAAAAACCAAGGTTTTCCAAAGTCTGTGAGTCATTGTCTGTTCTGTAAGAAGGTTCATTGTGTCTTTTAGTTTCCACATGTAAGCGGTATCATTGGGTGTTGCTGTCTAATTGTCTGACTGGTTTCACTT